>JBBDGP010001338.1:2500-602500 GCA_037952835.1 Lithobates septentrionalis
TGATGGTACAGTGGCTGCGTTTGATGGTACAGTGGCAGCGTTTAATGGGCACAGTGGTGGCAATTTATGGGTACAGTGGCTGCGTTTGATGGTACAGTGGCAGCGTTTGATGGTACAGTGGCTGCGTTTGATGGGCACAGTGGTGGCAATTTATGGGTACAGTGGCTGCGTTTGATGGTACAGTGGCTGCGTTTGATGGGCACAGTGGCTGTGTTTAATGGGCACAGTGGTGGCAATTTATGGGTACAGTGGCTGCGTTTGATGGTACAGTGGCTGCGTTTGATGGTACAGTAGTTGCATTTGATGGTACAGTGGCTGCATTTGATGGGCACAGTGGCTGTGTTTAATGGGCACAGTGGTGGCAATTTATGGGTACAGTGGCTGCGTTTGATGGTACAGTGGCTGCGTTTGATGGTACAGTGGCTGCGTTTGATGGGCACAGTGGTGGCAATGTATGGGTACAGTGGCTGCGTTTGATGGTACAGTGGCTGCGTTTGATGGGCACAGTGGCTGTGTTTAATGGGCACAGTGGTGGCAATTTATGGGTACAGTGGCTGCGTTTGATGGTACAGTGGCTGCGTTTGATGGTACAGTGGCTGCGTTTGATGGTACAGTGGCTGCATTTGATGGGCACAGTGGCAGGGTTTAATGGGCACAGTGGTGGCAATTTATGGGTACAGTGGCTGCGTTTGATGGTACAGTGGCTGCGTTTGATGGGTACAGTGGCTGTGTTTAATGGGCACAGTGGTGGCAATTTATGGGTACAGTGGCTGCGTTTGATGGTACAGTGGCTGCGTTTGATGGTACAGTGGCAGCGTTTAATGGGCACAGTGGCTGCAATTGATGGGTACAGTGGCTGCGTTTGATGGTACAGTGGCTGCGTTTGATGGTACAGTGGCAGCGTTTAATGGGCACAGTGGTGGCAATTTATGGGCACAGTGGCTGCGTTTGATGGTACAGTGGCTGCAATTGATGGGTACAGTGGCTGCAATTGATGGGTACAGTGGCAGCGTTTGATGGTACAGTGGCTGTGTTTAATGGGCACAGTGGTGGCAATTTATGGGTACAGTGACTGCGTTTGATGGTACAGTGGCTGCGTTTGATGGGCAAACGCAGCCACTGTACCCATAAATTGCCACCACTGTGCCCATTAAACACAGCCACTGTACCATCAAACGCTGCCACTGTACCATCAAACGCAGCCACTGTACCCATCAATTGCCACCACTGTGCCCATTAAACACAGTCACTGTGCCCAAACGCTGCCAGTGTACCCATAAATTTCTGCCACTGTGCCCCATCAAACGCAGCCACTGTACCCATTAATAGCAGCCACTGTGCCCATTAAACGTTGCCACTGTACCATCAAACGCTGCCACTGTACCCATAAATTGCTGCCACTGTGCCCATTAATAGCAGCCACTGTGCCCATTAAACGCTGCCACTGTACCATCAAACGCAGCCACTGCACCCATAAATTGCCACCACTGTGCCCATTAAACGCTGCCACTGTGCCCATCAAACGCAGCCACTGTACCCATAAATTGCCACCACTGTGCCCATTAAACACAGCCACTGTGCCCATCAAACGCAGCCACTGTACCATCAAATGCAGCCACTGTACCCATAAATTGCCGCCACTGTGCCCATCAAACGCAGCCACTGTGCCCATCAAACGCAGCCACTGTACCATCAAATGCAGCCACTGTACCCATAAATTGCCGCCACTGTGCCCATCAAACGCAGCCACTGTACCATCAAACGCAGCCACTGTACCCATAAATTGCCACCATTAAACACAGCCACTGTGCCCATCAAACGCAGCCACTGTACCATCAAACGCAGCCACTGTACCCATAAATTGCCGCCACTGTGCCCATCAAACGCAGCCACTGTGCCCATCAAGCGCAGCCACTGTAACCATCAATTGCTGCCAGTTTGCCCCATCAATTGCCACCAGTTTGCCCATTAAATCCTGCCAGTGTCCCCCCCGCCCGGCACTTACCTGTCTCAGGTCAGCGCGTTGCTCCACGCTCCCTCCGATAGGCATCCAATCACAGCGCCTGTCGCTTCAGCCAATCAGGTGACAGGTAACCAGACCCAGTGCACCTGATTGGCTGAGAGGCGGGTCAGTGTTAGGGAAGCGATTTATTTGATTTCCTAACACAGCACTGTGTAAGCAGCGATCGCACAGCAGTGTGCCCGCTGTTTACCAATTTGGAAGCCTATTAGAGCTGACGGCTCTAATCAGGCACTTCTAAAAACACCCCTGCCGCTGTAATTCACATGCCCGATGCCCAACAAGGGTGCCGGACACCTGAATAGGGGGCGGCAGCAGTGACAATAGATAGATTCATGCAATGCATGAATCTGTCTATTGAAGATTGACGGGTGCAATGGACGCACCGCCACTGCCCAGTTGTATTTCCCCTGGGTCTGGAAATACCACCATGTTTTATATTATACATTCCTATACACTGTGTCCCCTATAACAAGGAGGTGGGCATTAAGGGACAGAGTGGTGTGCAGGCAATTTGTTTTATTTTTTGTGTGCATTACTGGGCACTTTCACCCCCTTCCTTCCCAGGCCACGGACATATGTGTGCAGATGATCATTGGGACATATGATTTTACTGTTACATATGTGGGGGACAGGTGTTTTTACTGTGTGGGACATGTGTGTGGGGACAGTGTTTTGGGGACTTTGTGTGTTTACATTGTGTTGGGACATGTGTGGGGACAGTAGACTGGTGATCAATGTGTAAAAAGCTGTAAAAAACAGCTCATTCTCACTGATCACTGGCCGGCTGCAGAGATCCGCTCTCCTCTCCGACAACTTCCGTGTGAGGAGAGGAGAGCCAATTGCCTAGAAAACGGCTCTCTATTTACATCACATGATGGCTGTGATTCCACACAGCCGTCATGTGATCAGGAGGGCCAATCACAGAGCCCTATGTGCTTTTATATGTGTCTTATCTATATATAATGCACTTTTTAAAATGCATGGTTTTCCATTTTATGAACAAGAAAAAAAATGACGTTATGCTGTTGGGCTGGTATAATAATGCTATGGGGCTGGTATGACATTTTTTCCAGGGCTGGTTTTCATTCCCAGTCCGGCCCTGCTGATCCCTCTACATCCCAGATATCCCCCCAGCACTCTGACCCCTCTACATCCCAGATATTCCCCCAGCACTCTGATCCCTTTACATCCCAAATATCCCCCCAGCACTCTGATCCCTTTACATCCCAGATATCCCCCCAACACCCTGACCCCTCTACATCCCAGATATCCTCCTAGCACTGTGACCCCTCTACACCCCAGATATCCCCCCAGCACTCTGACCCCTCTACATCCCAGATATCCCCCCAACACCCTGACCCCTCTACATCCCAGATATCCTCCTAGCACTGTGACCCCTCTACACCCCAGATATCCCCCCAGCACTCTGACCCCTCTACATCCCAGATATCCCCCTAGCACTGTGACCCCTCTACACCCCAGATATCCCCCAGCACTCTGGCCCCTCTACCTACCAGATATCCCCCCAGCACTCTGATCCCTCTACATCCCAGATATCCCCCCAGCACTCTGACCCCTCTACACCCCAGATATCCCCCAGCACTCTGACCCCTCTACATCCCAGATATCCCCCTAGCACTGTGAACCCTCTACACCCCAGATATCCCCCAGCACTCTGACCCCTCTACATCCCAGATATCCCCCTAGCCCTCTGACCCCTCTACATCCCAGATATTCCCCCAGCACTCTGATCCCTCTACATCCCAGATATCCCCCCAGCACTCTGACCCCTCTACATCCCAAATATCCCCCCAGCACTCTGACCCCTCTACATCCCAGATATTCCCCCAGCACTCTGATCCCTTTACATCCCAAATATCCCCCCAGCACTCTGATCCCGCTACATCCCAGATATCCCCCTAGCATTGTGACCCCTCTACAGCCCAGATATCCCCCAGCACTCTGACCCCTCTACATACCAGATATCCCCCCAGCACTCTGATCCCTCTACATCCCAGATATCCCCCCAGCACTCTGACCCCTCTACATCCCAGATATTCCCCCAGCACTCTGATCCGTTTACATCCCAAATATCCCCCCAGCACTCTGATCCCTTTACATCCCAGATATCCCCCCAGCACTCTGACCCCTCTACATCCCAAATATCCCCCCAGCACTCTGACCCCTCTACATCCCAGATATTCCCCCAGCACTCTGATCCCTTTACATCCCAAATATCCCCCCAGCACTCTGATCCCGCTACATCCCAGATATCCCCCTAGCACTGTGACCCCTCTACAGCCCAGATATCCCCCAGCACTCTGACCCCTCTACATCCCAGATATCCCCCCAGCACTCTGACCCCTCTACATCCCAGATATCCCCCCAGCACTCTGACCCCTCTACATCCCAGATATTCCCCCAGCACTCTAATCCCTTTACATCCCAAATATCCCCCCAGCACTCTGATCCCTCTCTGCACCCTAGATATCCCCCCAGCACTGTTACCATATACCACAAGATACCCCCTTGTATTGTGACTCCACTACATTTCTGATACCCCCTACACTGTGGCCTCTCTACATCCCTGATACCCTCTACACTGTGGCCTCTCTACATCCCTGATACCCTCTACACTGTGGCCTCTCTACATCCCTGATACCTCTAGCACTATAGCCACCCAAGATGCCCCAAGCATTGCTACCCCCTATACACCCCAGATCCCCCGTCAGCACTGTTTTCCCCCATACTCCCTTTATATCCCCCAGCACCATTATTCCATCCATGTAGTACCCCCTTTTCCAGTGGAGATACAGTGCATGTGAACTTTTGGCTATGTGCCCACCTCCAGCACTGTGACAAGATTTAACCTATACCAATCAAGTCATGCAGGCAAAAGGAGGGGCGGAGGAGGGAGCATCCCTGCGGGCATTCCAAGCCCTTCAGTGCAAACAGTGCTGGACAGCCGGGCTCACCATGACACCATCCACAATGCCACTTCTGCAGGTGGGCTCTCAGTGCTGCCGACTCAGCAGCTCCCATTTCAGCTCCTACCCTTGCAGCCTCCGAGTCCTGAGCATTTTAGCTGCATGGGGCGGGGTCAGAGCATCACTGGTGCTCCGGGCCCACCCCTCGCTGCTGACAGTGAAATAATAGGTATCGTTCTGCACAGCAGGACGCACCGCTGACAGCCTGCCTCCCCTGTGTATCCATCACTCTCAGTGCCATCATGGGGCCCCCAATTTCTGGGCAGCGTCGGCTCAAGGAGCAACTGCTTTGGGGAAAGTGCAGGGGCCCCTCATGCAGCTGGGGCCCCTGGGCAGTGCCCAGGTGTGCCCGCTCATTAAGACGGCTCTGTTGCACACCGCTGGTATCATCCATAAGAGACTTTATTTGAGACTGCTCAGTCAGAACATGGTTCTGCCATGGTGTTCTAGCTGAGCAGTCTCCAATAAAGTTTTTTTATGGATGATACCAGCGGTGTGCAACCCTCCTTTTTAACTGGCATAGAATTGTATTATTCTCATAATTATAAGCATATGTGTTTGGCTATACTTTAAACTATATGGACTCTTATGCTGTAGAGGATTTGTTTTACATTTTATTGTTTAATGTTCACATCACTCCATATATGATTATTGTAGAGGATTTTTGTACACACACATTATAATTTGATTTAAAGGGGCAGCACCATTCCTTTTTTTGGTTTCACTATAGTGTAAAAACACTATTTAAGGGGCAGCAGCCTTATATTGATAAATAAAACACAATTAGCACTAGTGAAAGCTGGTGCCTTCACAATTAGATTTTATTTGTCCAGATCACCCCCCCTTACATCAGATATCAAGAGCCCCCCCACCATCAGAAGTCAAGAGTCCCCCTCCCTTACATTACAGTGCACCCACTCACCTTGTGCTGCTGCTGGGAAGAAGCTGGGGACGGAGCTGCAGGAGAGGTGCGAGCAGGGCCGCTAATATGGGGGGGACCACCAGTCCTCTTGTAGGGGGCCCGAGCACAGGGGGGCCCCACACAGGGAGTGGGATTAGTTATGGACGACAATTGCAAAACTCTTCCTCCATCAGCTGAAAACTGGTCTCTCCCCCTCTCCCTGCTGCCAAATTTTATCTGCTGAGAAAGAGACAGTGGCTCACTAATCCCCCTCCCTGTTCGGGGCCCTCCTCCTCTTAGCACTGGCACTAAGGTTAGCTCTGCTCCTGAGTTGGTCTAACAGCACACTTCCGCATACAGGTTTCTGTAGTCCCACCTCAGAAACTACTTTCAGCATCAATGGCAAGACAATTTTATAAATGAATGAATTAACCGAATGACGGCTACAGCGCGGATCTACTTTGCCGGGAGGCCGTCAATAGACGTCCTCCCCTTTGCATACTTCCCGCGCGCCCTCTGCAGGGCGCGCGCTGTGATCACCGAGTCAATGAGACTCAGGTGATCACAGATCGGAGTAAGGGGTCGATCCCGGCCTCTTACCACGTGATAAGCTGTCAGCCAATGACACCTGATAACGTGATGTAGACAGATTGGTAATCGTTGTTTTTTTTCTCCTCACACTGACAGCATGAGGAGAAAAAAAAGCCGATCACCGGCTTCTGTGCAAGGGACATCGGTCCCGAAGAGGAAGAGGCGAAGCCCCCTCATCTGTGCCAACCAGTACCGCCTGCCAGTGCCACCTGCCAATGCCCACAGTGCCATGAATCAGTGCATAACAGTTCCAGCAATCAGTGCCACCTATTAATTCCCCATGAGTGCCACCTATCAATGCCCACCAGTGGTGCCAATCAGTGCCTCATCAGTGCCACCTAGCAGTGCTGCCTATCAGTGTCACCTACCAGTGCTGATCAGTGCTCATCACTGCCACCCATCAGTGCCCATCACTGCCACCTATCAGTGCCACCTATCAGTGCCCTTCAGTGCCACCCATCAGTGCCATATAATGCCACCTATCAGTGCCCACCAGTGCCACCTCATCAGTGCCCACCAGTGCCACCTCATCAGTGCCACCTATTAGTGCCCATCAGTGCCGTCTCATCAGTGCCCATCAGCGCAGCCTATCAGTGCCCATCAGTGCAGCCTCATCAGCGTACATCAATGAAGGCGAGAAATTACCTATTTGCAAAATTAATTAACAATATATAAAACTTTTTTTGTTGTTGTTTTTAAATTTCGGTCTCTTTTAATTTTTTTTAACAAAAAAAAAAAACCCAGAGGTGAGCAAAAACCACCAAAAGAAAGCTCTATTTGTGGGAAAAAAATGATAAAAATTTCATTTGGGTACAGTGTTGTATGACCGCGCAATTGTCATTCAAAGTGCGACAGTGCTAAAAGCTGAAAATTGGTCTGGGCAGGAGGGGGGTTTAGGTGCCCAGTAAGCAAGTGGTTAATAAGTGGGTAAAAGAAGTGAAGGTTCTAAATGAAGTTCAAGTACAGCCTTTACTGGATGGCAGTACACTGATTTAACTTGAATCCTAAAGCTACTTTCTAGGAAACAGAAAACATAGATACATATTCTCTTTTTCTACAGTCCACTATATGTGTGTATATTGCCGAGGATGTCTGCCTCAATGTGTTTATCAAAGTATCACTCTTCGGTTGCAAGCCAAGGACGCTGACCTGGGTATATCTCATGTCAGGAATACTGTGATCGGCACATTTCCACATTTCTCTGAAGTTTGTCCAGAAGCTAAAGGACCAGATGCTTAGCTTATGCTGGAGGAACAGTAACAGTTGTACATGGCCTGTTCTATAATCTAAAATCTAATGTTCAGGGCACTGACAGTCAGCCAAATCACTAAAGCAAATTTTGTGGCTTGTACTCCAGTGAATGCAGAAATAAAACCCTCTTCTAAGGCTTGCATTACAGCATGTCTTGGTAAGGTTGCTAAATCATACAGAATATTGGTGCTAGTGGTACCATACCTCCAAACTTTTTTGAGATGGGAACAAGGGACACCTATTACGTAGGCATAGGACACACCCCCAGTCACACCCCCTTAAAGGAAAACTATTAAAAACAAAAAATGATTAGCTAAACCCACAAGTGCTTTTTTTTAACCACTACTATTCCTTTATACTGGCTTTTGAAATGTACAAATGCAGCAATTTAGAAATTTAGAATTTGGAAAAAAAGGTTTAGCACTTTGAATCACTTTTTGAAAGACAAATAATGAATTTTATATACAACTTTATAGATCAGACCAAAATGAGAGACAAATGAGAAGGAAAGAGGGACAGAGGGACTTTGTTCTAAATCAGAGATGATCCCTCGAAATCAGGGAAAGTTGGGAGCTACGGTGGTACTTCTAGCATGAAATGTTGAGAAGTGGTTATTCTGACAAAAATCCAACTTTTACATAAAATTTGCAAAATTGCAATAAACAGCTTTTTTTTTTTGTTACTTAATTTGGGAATGATTGATCTTAAAGCAGGCCTTCACCTGAAACTGAAAGTTACCCACACTCTTATCCTCTCCCCAGCAGCTTGTTATCTTTTTCGGGTAACAAGTACTTCCTCAATCCTTGCTTAGGCAGGATGTCATTGCCTTGGTCAACCCCCTCCATCCCACTCATCATACATCCCAGGAGAGTACAAGACCAGTTAGCCTGTGCCCCTCAATCTCGTCCATGCACAGTGGAGAGCCGGCTGTGAGTCATTGGGAAGTAACAGCCAGCTCTTGAAGCCCAGTTGGCAGCTGCGAAGATCAAAAGCCCTTTACTGCAGGGAAGACAACACTGGACTTCTTGGGCTGGTAGGTATCGGTTTCTTAAATAATTTCCACATGCTCAGGAGGAGTTCCTCTTTAAGGCCAGGGAGCAGTCTAACTGTATAAGAGGGGAAGTACCCTCAATTTTTGGGAGATTTCTTCTAACTTCCCGTTGCTTCTTTGGGACAGGAAGTGAAGAAAATTTTCACCAATGATACACAGACAGCAAAAATAAACTAGCAGTGGTTTTAACCCTTTGCTATTTTATTAAAAAAATGAAAAAAGAAGAAGAACATTTGGTACCCTCTTTTGACCTTTCCTAGATCTGCCTACTCCTCTTCCCCAAACATTTTCCCACTGCATATCTGTGCCTACTATATTTATTTTACTCTGTTGGAAAAAAGAAAAGGACTAGGAGGCCGATGCATGTAACACTCAGCTAAATGCCTTATCCGGTATTTGTTGACTATTTTTTGTCAAATACATGGATTCAAGTTAATAATACTACTGTATTAATGGTCTACCTCTGTAATGTATACTGTATACAAGAAACATTTGATGGCATGTTCTGATCATACACGATGTCCTTGGTTAAAACATAAAGAATTTAAAAAAAAATGGATATACATACACTTTAACGTGGTTGTAAAGGCTAAAATATTTGTTTTTAAATAACAAACATGTTATACTTACCTGCTATGTGGCCCCAAACTGCCTCTTATTGGGTCCTCCCGCAGTCACTCTTGGCTCCTCCTCTTTATGTTTGATCCCCCATTGCAAGCCACTTTCTGAATGCATAGATAAGCACTCAGTACAACGATTATTCAATGCTCATTACTAGCTATAGGTCAAATACATTAAATAGAACATACACTGTTCATAGTAACATCCCCATCTTAAAGCCCCACCACAGGCAAAATATGAAAAAACTCCCACCCCCCATCTAACCTAACCTCCTTTTTGTTTTTCCTACCTAGTGAAGCAGGATATGCTCACCAAGTCCACAATTATGGCACTTTCATACTGGGATGGGTGGACGTCAGCGGTAAAGCGCCATTCTTTTATTAGCGGTGCTTTACTGTCGTTTTTGCTCTAAGAAAAAAAAGACTTGGAAACAGTGTCATGTGACCAAGGCTTTTGGTAAGTAGATGTATTTTTTTTAGTTAGTGATTAGATGAGGGGATTGGGAAGGATTTTAACATTATCCTGGAAAGGGGCTCTAAGTAATGCCTGGTCTTTCAAGTATACTGTCAATAAAGCAAATCTTTTAAGGCCCATTTAGACCTATGCTTATAAGTAGAGGTGTGTTTTTTGTAGCATTAGGTAGGTGCGTCAACATGGTCAACGTGTTTTGATGTGCATTTTTAAAGGTGTGGTTTCATTTAGAATTTGGAATGGATAGATTTACCAGCCATTGAACAAAACTTGTTAATACAAATTGCCAACGCATCAAACCAAGATATACAGTGGGTATTCATACCCCTTGAAATTTTTCACATTTTGTCATGTTACAACCAAAAACGTAAATGTATTTTATTGAGATTTTATGTGATAGAACAACACAAAGTGGTTTATAATTGTGAAGTGGAAGGAAAATGATAAATGGTTTTCAATTTTTTTTACAAATAAATATCTGAAAAGTGTGGCGTGCATTTGTATTCAGCCCCCTTTGCTCTGATACCCCTAACTAATATCTAGTGAAACAAATTGCCTTCAGAAGTCACTTAATTAGTAAAGAGTCCATCTGTGTGCAATTTAATCTCAGTATGAATACAGCTGTTCTGTGAAGCCCTCATAGGTTTGTTAGAGAAGCTTAGTGAACAAAAAGCATCATGAAGGCCAAGGAACACACCAGACAGGCCAGGGATAAAGTTGTGGAGAAGTTTAAAGCAGGGTTGGGTTATAAAAAAATGTCCCACGTTTTAAACATCTCACAGTTCAATCCTTCATCTGAAAATGGAATAAGTATGGCACAACTGCAACCCTACCAAGACATGGCCGTCCATCTAAACCAGTGGTTCTCAATGCCTGTCTTCGGGACCCACTAACAGGCCAGGTGTCAGAAACCATGAAATCAGACAGACAGAAGTACAGTTAAATCACACTTGTTTAATAATAAAATAAATAGAACAAACATAGTCAAAACATAGCCAGAGTAGAGGAACCGGAATGGATAACGGATAGTCAGACAAGCCAAACTTCAGGGAGCCAGAGATGAGCGTAGTAAAACAGCAAGCAAGATCTGGAGCCAGAAGGGATGTCAGTCAAGTAAGTCTTTTAACAGGAACGCAGGAGATGTCTCTGTGATGTTGACCAAGGCAATGGCAGAGATCCTCTGGGCTGGACGGCTTAAGTAGGTAGGACTGACGAGCAGGATATCATCAACAGCTGAGTAACTGTGGAGAGATAGGCGCTAGCAATTAGCCGACAGCTGAGCGACCAGCTCAGAGAAGGAAGGGCTGAGCCCAGCTCTGACAGTACCCCTCCTCAACGACCCCTCCCCCTCAGATGATCACCAGGGTTTAGGGGAAAACGTCTATGGAAATCACGGAGGAGGACAGGGGCATGTACATCCGAGGATGAGGCCCAAGAGCGTTCCTCCGGACCGTACCCTTTCCAATGCACCAGGTACTATATGCGCCCACGCAACCTACGGGAGTCAACAATGGACTGTACTTCATATTCCTCATGGTTCTCAACCTGTACAGGGTGAGGACGTGGCACGGAGGTGGTAAAACGGTTGCAGACCAAAGGTTTTAATAAAGAGACATGAAATACATTCAAAATACGCATATTAGAAGGAAGGTCTAATGTGTAAGCCTATGGGTTAATCCTGCAAAGAATACAGAAAGGCCCAATAAACCGAGGTGCGAACTTCAGTGAGGGAACACGAAGTTGGAGGTTGGGAGATGACAGCCAGACCCTGTCCCCAACCTGATAGGAAGGCGCAGGCAGGCGTCTGCAGTCAGCAGGGAGTCTGTACCTATCATTAGCATGTCACAAACCCTCCTGGACTTGTGCCCAAGTGGAATGAAGACCACGGAGATGCTCCTCTAACGCAGGAATACTCTGCGGAACAAACGAGTCAGGCAACATGGAAGGTTGGAAACCATAGTTCGCCTTAAACGGGGACAATCGTGAAGCAGAATTCAAGGCACTGTTGTGAGCAAACTCTGGCCATGGTAAAAGGTTTGACCAGTTGTCATGATGGTCAGAAATATAGCAATGTAGGAATTGCTCCAAGGACTGATTGGCTCGTTCCAAGGTCCCATTAGTCTGCGGGTGATACGCAGAGGAGAAAGCAAGCTGAACTCCCAACTGTGCACAAAAAGCTCGCCAGAACCGGGACACAAATTGACTACCCCTGTCCGAGACAATCACCTTGGGTAGCCCATGTAAGCGAAAGGTCTCCCGAGCTAAAATGGAAGCCAGTTCCTTATAAGTGGGCAACTTCTTTAGTGGAATACAATGACACATCTTTGAAAACCGGTCAACCACCATAAGGATAACTGTGTTGCCCTGGGAGTTGGGAAACTCCACAATGAAATCCATAGACAGGTGGGTCCAGCGCCTCTCTCCATTGGGTATGGGTTGTAGGTGGCCCACTGGAAGGTGTCGTGGAGTCTTACTCTGAGCACACATGGAACAGGCAGCGTTACATCAGCACGTAGACTAGGCCACCAGAATTGTTGGGAAATGGCTTAACAGTTGATTCTTCCCAGGATGGCCAGCAGCCTTGGAAGAATAGTAAGTCTGGAGCACGGCAGTACGGAGACTCTCTGGGACAAAACAGTGGTCACAAGGTTTCTCAGGAGGAGCATGAACCTGAGCAGCAAAAATTTTGTCACCCAAAGGAGAAGTGAGACTGGTGCGAACCATAGCCAGAATACGATCAGGAGGATTTAAAGGAACTGGAACCGACTCCAACTTGAAAGTGGAGGAAAATTGTTGTGACAAGGCATCAGCCCTTACATTCTTAGTACCGTGTAAGAATGAGACAATGTTATTGAAACTTGACAAGAAAAGAGCCCATCGCGCCCTCCTGGGAGAGAGGCGTTTAGCCTCAGACAAGAATGTGAGATTCTTATTGTCATTAAGAATGAAAACCGGCACAGTGGTACCTTCGAGGAGATGTCTCCATTCTTTCAGGGCTAAAATGATCGCCAACAGCTCTCTGTCACCAATCTCATAATTGTACTCGGCAGGTGAGTCAGGGGCTTGACCAGAGATGAGAAGTTATGAATAAACTTCTGATAATAGTTGGCAAAGCCCAGGAAACGCTGCAGAGGACGTAAACCCACGGGTTTGGGGCCACTATAGGACTGCTGAAAGTTTCTCTGGGTCCATCTAAAAACCAGCAGTGGAAATGACATAACCCAGGAATTTAACCTGTTCACGATGGAACTCGCACTTCTCCAATTTACAATAGAGATTGTTCTCTCTTAGTTTCTTTTTTCTTGTTTAATGAGTTTTTATTAAGAGAATATAACATAATAAGAGAATAGTATTCAGTTCAGTGAGGAACAATACACATTAATATTGTAGAAAACAAACAGTTATCCAGGAATGTAGTGACATCAGAGCAAATGTGCAATAAAGTACTGTCTGTAACCCAAATCTAAACCAGATACACTCAATGCTAATCAACTAATCCTCTATAAGAGTATATGCAACATATATCGTGCATGAGTGGCAATATCCTCCCTGAGAGAAACCAATTCTTAAGCATAAAACCTTGAAAGAATAAGACGTAAACAAGAAGGGGAAGAAGAAGAGAAGAAAAAGAAGGGAAGGGGAGGGGTTTGGGTTAGAGGGAAATGGACCCGCCTCGGTCCAAACTCCATTATTTAATAGGAGTAACCAAAAACATATTATTTGGTTGAAGACATAATTTCCGCATAGGCGGACGTGTATTTATAGGCAAACCAGGGGGACCATATTTTTTTGCTAAATCAGTTTTGCGTCTAAGGGAAAGAGTGAGATCTTCCAAATGATATGTATGATCGTTCTCTCTCAGTTTCTGAAGCACATGACAGACATCTGTGTGGTGGCTCTCCAGGGACTTGGAAAATATGAGGATATCATCGAGATAAACCACCACACATAACTGTAACAAATCTCAGAGGACATCGTTAATAAATTCCTGGAAAACTGCCGGGGCGTTACAAAGGCCAAAAGGCATTACGAGGTACTCATAATGGCCTGTTCTGGTATTAAACTCAATTTTCCACTCGCCGCCCTACTTAATCCTCACCAGATTGTATGCCCCTCTCAAATCAAGCTTTTGCTCCCTTAAGGCGGTAAAATAACTCTGTAAGCAATGGAACCGGATAGGCATTCTTATTCGTGAAACGACTGAGACTCCTATAATCAATACAAGGTCACAGTTCACCACTCTTCTTCACGAAGAAGAAACCAGCACCAGCAGGAGACGAGGATTTGTAGATGAAAGTGTGTCTGCAACATACTTTTCTATGGCCTTATCCTCCAAGACCAACAAAGGGTAAACCTGGCCACGAGGGGGTATGGCACCAGGTTGAAGGTCCATTGTGCAATCATATGGCCAGTGTGGAGGCAAACTACCGGCTTGACCTTCTTCAAAGACATCACTAAAATCGCGGTACTCCTCCAGCAGGGAGGAGAGTGAAGAGGTGCACAGGACCTTGGCTACCTTCTGGAAGCATGTCTTACTGCATTGTGGCGACCAGGAGAGAACCTCAGCACAGAGCCAATCAAAAGAGGGGTTGTGCCTCTGTAACCAAGGATAACCAATAACCAGTGGAAACTTAGGTGAGGAAATAACTTGGAATTGGATTATGTCATGGTGAAGAGCCCCTACGGCCATGAACAATGGAACCGTCTCATGGACAAGCTGTAGGGGTCTCCCGTCAAGAGCCTCAATGGCAAGTGAAGTGTCACGCAGCGGAATTGAGTGCTTCAATACAAAGGCAGCATCAACAAACAGGCCTGCAGCCCCAGAGTTGATTAGAGCCTGTAACTCGTCGGATGACTCAGCCCAAAAAAGGGTGACCGAATCCAAGGGCTTATCCTTCTGGATAACTGGGGACGAAACAACGCCACCTAAGGTCTATCTGTGACAGGACCTCAAGGTTCAGGCATTACCTGGACGGGTAGAACAAAACTTCAAAAAGTGACCTGCCTGGCCACAATAAAGGCACAATCTCTCCCTCCTCCTAAAGGTTCTCTCATCCGCATAAAGACACCTGAAGCCCAAGTGCATGGGTTCATCTTTACTGTCCGACTCGATACCAGGGTGCATGGGAGGTGAGGGAGGCACGGGTGGGACTGCATAGCTCGGAGGCAAGCGTACAGGAAGCTTCTGCAAGCGCTCCTTGGCAAATGTGATCAACTTCTCCAGCTCAGTGGGTATATCTCGGGCTGCTATCTCATCCTTGATGGAATCCAAGAGACCATGAGAAAAAGCAGCCATGAGGGCCTCATTGTTCCACGCAACCTCTGCTGCCAGAATACGGAATTCAATGGTGTAGTCAACAGTTCTCGTACTATTTGATGGACACGAGGCACTTGGCAGCAGAAGCGGAGCATACGGGAACGTCAAATACCCTTTTAAAGGAGGCCACAAACTCAGGGTAGCTTAAGACAACAGGTTTTTGCATCTCCCATAGAGAGTTTGCCCAGGCCAAGCCTCTCTCAGAAAATAAAGATATCACAAAACCTACTTTGCTTCTGTCCGTGGGAAAAGCCTGGGGCAGCATCTCAAAGTATATCTCAACCTGGTTGAGAAACCCTCTGCATTGGACTGGATCGTCCTCAATTCACTGGGAAAGCGGAGCGGAACCAGACATACCTCTTATAGAGGTAATAATCGAGTCAGGTGCCTGCACAGAGACTGGCACAGCAGCAGGGATGGCCTGCAACACAGGTTGTACAGTGGCCACAGTGGGAGATTCCAGGTGAGCCTTGCGACTCAGGAGCGTTTGTAAGGCCATGGCAAACTGATCTGGTGCGGTGATCTTGCTCATCCAATCTGCAAAAAATATTACCAACAAGTGGATTGACTGTATCTTCTGAATTCATGGCCTTCGCCTACTGTCAGAAACCATGAAATCAGACCGACACAGAAGTACAGTTAAATCACACTTGTTTAATAATAAAAGTAAATAGAACAAACATAGTCAAAACATAGCCAGAGTTCAGGAACCAGAACGGATAACGGATAGTCAGACAAGCCAAACGTCAGGGAGCCACAGATGAGCATAGTAAAACAGCAAGCAAGATCTGGAGCCAGAAGGGATGTCAGTCAAGTAAGTCTTTTAACAGGAACACAGGAGATGTCTCTGTGATGTTGACCAAGGCAATGGCAGAGATCCTCTGGGCTGGACGGCTTAAGTAGGCAGGACTGACAAGCAGGATATCATCAACAGCTGAGTAACTGTGGAGAGATAGGAGCTGGCAATTAGCCGACAGCTGAGCAGCCAGCTCAGAGAAGGAAGGGCTGAGCCCAGCCCTGACACCAGGTTTGCAAGATAACTGAAATACATCATAGGTGATATCATTCGCGGCTCAGTGATTGCAGTATTCTAGTCTCCATCTCCCCAAGGTAATACTTAAAATCTGACCTGTTAGTGGGTCCTGAGGACAGGAGTTTAGAATCACTGACCTTAACTGACAGGCCGGGCAAGGAGAGCATTCATCAGAGAAGCAGCCAAGAGGCCCATGGTAACTCTGGAGGAGCTGCAGAGATCCACAGCTCAGGTGGGAGAATCTGTCCACAGGAAAACTATTGGTCGTGCACTCCACAAATCTGGCCTTTATGGAAGAGTGGCAAGAAGAAAGCCATTGTTGAAAGAAAGCCATAAGAAGTCCCGTTTGCAATTTGCGAGAAGCCATGTGGGGGGCAAAACAAACATGTGAAAGAAGGTGCTCTGGTCAGAAGAGACCAAATTTTTACTTTTTTGGCCTAAAAGCAAAACGCTATGTGTGGCGGAAAACGAACACTGCACATTACCCTGAACACACCATCCCCATGTAAAACATGGTGGTGGCAGCATCATGTTGTGGAGATGCTTTTCTTTAGCAGGGACAGGGAAGCTGGTCAGAGTTCATAAAAAGATGGATGGAGCCAAATACAGGGCAATCTTAGAAGAAAACCTGTTAGAATCTGCAAAAGACTTGAGATTGGGGTGGAGGTTCACCTTCCAGCAGGACAACAACCCTAAACATACAGCCAGAGCTACAATGGAATGGTTTAGATCAAAGCATATTCATGTGTTAGAATGGCCCTGTCAAAGTCCAGACCTAAATCCAATTAAGAGTCTGTGGCAAGACTTGAAAATTAATGCAAAATCACATGAAATTGCATCAAAATCCTATATGTACAAGTTGATGGTAAAGTCCATAACCTAAGAAATCTGAAAAGTCTATAATGAAGATGGAGAGAGTCCCACGATAGCTTTTCATAAGAGCCAGTGTGAAAAGGTGAGAAATGGAAAACACCCCTCACAGTGATCCTCCACCACCTAAAATATGCGCTTACCAGATTGCAAGCACAACAGGCACGTATATATAGCCAAATCAGGGTGTGCGGCTGGCACTGGAGCGATCCTCTGGACAGCGTAATGGATGATACCCAAACAACCACGTAATAGGCTGTATCCGGATCTCCCGCTATAGTAGAACGTCCCTCTGTGCAGCGTGACTCCAAGCACATAAGGGGGCAATGCAGCAACCCGAATTCAAGGACATAGGGATGAAGAAAAGGTGGCCATAGTGTAATTCCGATAAAACAATTTATTACAATTCAGTAGAAAACTTACAAGATTGTAGTAACAACAGAGCAGTTCGCCGACCTTTTCTTCATCCCTATGTCCTTGAATTCGGTGAGGGGTGTTTCCCATTTCTCACCTTTTCACACTGGCTCTTATGAAAAGCTATAGTGGAACTCTCTCCATCTTCATTATAGACTTTTCAGATTTCTTAGGTTATGGACTTTACCATCAATTTGTACATATAGGATTTTGATGCAATTTCATGCGATTTTGCATTTATTTTCACATTTATTGATTTCTATGCATTTTCTCATTTATGGTATAGCGCAGTTTTTTCCTTGTTTTTTTGTATGTTGTGAATAGCTGCTTTTGAACTGCTGCTTTTTGGGGGGGTTTTGTGATACCGTGGTGATTTTCTGTTTTTTCTTGTTTAAGACTTGAAAATTACTGTTCACAGTTGCTCTTCATCCAATCTGACAGAGCTTGAGCTAGTTTGCAAAGAAGAATGGGCAAAAATGTCGCTGTCTAGATGTGCAAAGCTGTTAGAGACATCCCCAAACAGACTTGCAGCTGTAATTGCAGCGAAAGGAGGTTCTACAAAGTTTTGACTCTGAGGGGCTGAATACAAATGCACGCCACACTTTGCTGGTATTTATTTGGAAAAAAAATTGGAAAACCATTTATCATTTTCCTTCCACTTCACAATTATGGGCCACTTGAAAATTGCAAGGGGTATGAATACTTTTTCAAGGCACTGCATACGTTTTGATGCACTGCTGTTAACTTCGGTGGGCCTCCCAAAGCAAGTGCAGAAAAAAAGGGCATGTTTCACAATTTAATGCACTGTGGCGCGAGGGTTGCCACCTCATCCCTTTAAACCCGAACATGTATTTATTACACAGGTTATGTGGCTGATTAAGGTGGTAATTAAATTCAGTGCCTTATTTGCATTAAATTAGCCTCAGGGCCTGTATAATTCATATTTGTTTGGGTTTAGAGGGATGAGGTGGCAACCCTATGTGGCGCTAAGATTAGAGTTGCCACCTCATCCATTTAAACCCGAACACATACAGTATTAATTACACAGGTTCCAAGGCTAATTAAATGCAGGTAAGGCTCTAAGTGAGTTTAATTACCACCTTAATCAGCCACAGAACCTGTGTAATTCATATGTGTTCGGGTTACATAGTTACATATATAGTTACATAGTAGGTGAGGTTGAAAAAAGTCCATCAAGTCCAACCTTGTTCAGCAGTTACTCAGCTGTTGATGACATCCTGCTCGTCAGTCCTGCCTACTTAAGCCGTCCAGCCCAGAGGATCTCTGCCTTTGCCTTGGTCAACATCACAGAGACATCTCCTGCGTTCCTGTTAAAAGACTTACTTGGCTGACATCTCTTCTGGCTCCAGATTATATGTCAGTATTACATTGTATATCCCTGTATGTTGTGGTCTTTCAGGTGCTTCTTGCTTTCTTGAAACTATCGATGCCCTTGCTGAGACCACCGCCTGTGGAAGGGAATTCCACATCCTTGCCGCTCTTACACTAAAGAACCCTCTACGTAGTTTATGGTTAAACCTCTTTTCTTCTAATTTTAATGAGTGGCCACGAGTCTTGTTAAACTCCCTTCCGCAAAAAAGTTTTATCCCTATTGTGGGGTCACCAGTACGGAATTTATAAATTGAAATCATATCCCCTCTCAAGCGTCTCTTCTCCAGAAAGAAAAAGTTCAGTGCTCGCAACCTTTCCTCATAACTAATATCCTCCAGACCCTTTATTAGCTTTGTTGTCCTTCTTTGTACTTTCTCCATTTCCAGTACATCCTTCCTGAGGATTGGAGCCCAGAACTGGACAGCGCATACTCTAGGTACAGCCAGAACAGAGTCTTGTAGAGCGGGAGAATTATCGTTTTATCTCTGGAATTAATCCCCTTTTTAATGCATGCCAATATTCTGTTTGCTTTGTTAGCAGCAGCTTGGCATTGCATGCCATTGCTGAGCCTATCATCTACTAGGACCCCCAGGTACTTTTCTATCCTAGATTTCCCCCAGAGGTTCCCCCCCCCCCCCCCCAGTGTATAAATTGCATTTAAAGGGATGAGGTGGCAACCCTAGCTAAGATGGGAACAGACACTATATTTATTATAGGGAAGTTAAAACGCATCCATGCACGTTAAAATGTAACAGTGTAAATGAGCCCTTGGGCCTCATTCCCATCAGGGTTGCCAACCGCCAGTAAATTTACTGACAGTTTGTAAAAATCAGTGCAAATCAGGGGCTGATAATTTCATGCTGTGTTGACTTTTTAGGTGTAAATTAAGCAAATTACTTTGTTATAGGCAGTGGCGGAGCATGGGTTGCCAGCACCCGGGGCAAGGCATATCATTTTAGCCCCCTAACCTGCGGACTTTAGGCACTCCCCAACTCCCTTCAAATACAATAGTACTGACCTACCTGATTCCTATACTGACCACTACACTAACCTACTTGATTTCAACACTGACCAACCTGATTCCTTTACTGACCATTACACACTACACTGAGAACTACACTGACCACTACACTACACTGTCCACTATACTATACTGTCCACTACACTATACTGTCCACTACACTATACTGTCCAGTAACACGACTGTCATGAGGGAGTCTCACTAACCTTCATGTCTGGCTGGCCTGCATCAGTCCGGAGGAGAAGACAGCGGCGGCTCACAATGCTTCTCTCCCCCGCGCTCTAGCTGCCATGTTCAGTGTCCGGCGCAGCGTACTGTGATAGGGCATATGGGGGTCATGTGCAGATGCGGGACTTCAGGAACGATCGCGGACAGGCCAGCTCCATGCCTCACATGACCCCCATGCGCCCAATCACAGGGCGCCGGACACTGAACATGGCGGCCGGAGCGCGGGGGACACAGGAATTTAAAATAGGAGGAGGCAGCCAGTGACACATACTGGCGCCCCCTTAAATGTCGCGCCCGGGGCCACGGCACCCCCAGCACCTCCCATGCTACGCCACTGGTTATAGGTATTGTCAGTGTTTCCATATCATGTTTATACTGTTCAAATATTCACTGTGTTAGTTTTCAATAGGAGTTCTGTAACTTCTCAGGTTGCCAGTAAAAAATGTGCTCCGCCAGTAAATTTTCAATTTTTTGTCAGTAAAAAATGCTGCGGGAGGTTGGCAACCCTGATTCCCATATGCACTAAATCTCATAGATTGTGAATAGACCATGTGCTTATGTGGCTTGAGCCACTAGATGCTGCATGCAGGCAGCCAGTGTAAGCGTATGGGAATGCAGCCGCTCATCCCAATTTGAAAGGTGTGCCGGGGCGAGCTGGCTCATGGAATATTTACAGGCCTCAGCCCCCATGTGAATGAGGCCTTAGGGAAGTCCATAAAAGTCAATGGCAGCGCATCAAAGCACATATGCCATGCTTTTTGATGTGCAAGCCATGGTCAATAGTTGTTAACTCTATCAACTCCAAGTTCTAAATTCAAAAGCTAATTGAAAACACGTGTTAAAATGCATGTCTGCGCACCAAGGAAATGCACAACAACAAGCCTTCTTAATGCTGCAAAAAAAATAAATAATTAAAACCGCAGGCATAGTTCTTAATGGGCCATTAAAGGTCCGATCATCACAATGAACTGTGTCTAAACTCTCCCAGCACTTAACTAGCCACAGGAACACATGGCTCAGAGTGATAAGTGAAGACACACAACACAGATGTCCTCTGGGTCCTCACACGTGTACACGCAGCCCTTCTCCTAGCACATATTTGCATGTCATATCACTGGCCAAGTAGGGAATTAATGTCCGAAACCTGAGAGAGGCAAGTTTTACCTGAAGAGTTTGTTAGATGCTCAGATTTCAGGCGTGATCATCTGACATCAGCTGCAGCTGTCCTGTGAGGAGTCTCTGGCTGAGACTCACACACTCAGGAATAGTCTGAGCCACAAAACTTCTCTCCTTAAGGATTTCTCATGTCCATCTGACAAGGTAATTCCATTTTTTTTTCTTTCATTCCGTTAATGCAGAAGCCTCTCCAGCCTGGAACAGATTATAGAGAAAGTATATATATATATTTATCTACCATGTGATTGGATTAACCCTTTCTGGCTTTTAAAATACCTCATTTTGGATCGGCGAGATTACCCGATATGTTTCGTATATGTTACATATAGGCAACCTGATATGTTCCATATATGTACGTCTGCAATGTATAGTGTTTTTATTGCTTGGTAGCATGGGATTAACCCATACTGACAAATGTCTTGTTTGCAAGACACTGATTTCAGTTGCAAATTAAACAGTTTATTAAGTCGATGAATGGATGAAAATTTCAACATTTGAGAAGTCGGTGAGCTTTATCTTGTCTGGTATTCTACTGAAGGCCTACCAAGTTTATAAAAAAATTCTATATCTACCAAGTTTATAAAAAAAAATTCTATATGATTTTTTTTTTATTTCAAATCACTCCCTATTTGAATATATTTAAATAGCTGATGATCATTTTATAAAATAAATTGTAACTGTAGCTTCTCTTTACTGTATTACTTCTATCAGTCCATTCTGTTGCTTTTCGATACATTAGCAGGCAGGTCAGGCAATGTTACAGCTGAGTATGCTGGTCTTGTTATAAGTTGTATTACACGGTTGATTTATATGTGTATCCAGGTTACATTGATCTATATATCCAATATATTCTACTTCTTACAGAGTGTTTAGAAAGCTCTACAAATGTTATCTAAATCAGAAAAAAAAAAAAAATCAGCAGAATATATTTAGCTTTGTATATGGTGACCTAATAAGACCGCAAAAGCCAAAATATTCTCCAATGTTGTGCACAGTCCTTGGAGGTGAGCTTGCAAGGAGAAAAAAAACTGGTAACAAGATGGCCATGGAAAATAAGTAATTGAACTTGTAGACCAGAGCCAACATTTTGACATTAAAGGAACTGGACACGACAGGAATTGATTTATGGTGAAAAAGTGGGCGGCAGAATAGGCGTCAAGATGGGCGAGCCCGAAACTAATATTGTAAACAACTCTGTATGTATAAAACAAGCCCGTACTCCTATTTTATTCCTTGTGATTTCATTTGTAAAATGTCTACAGCAGTTAAGTAAGTTTAGATCTTGTCTAATATCGTGGCCCTTCTGTTAGGCAATGCATATATTGTTTGTTCTTCTTCAAGGAAAACTAGTTTTGCCACCTTATTCCTTTAAACCCGAACACATATGAATTACACGGGTTCTGAGTCTAATTTAATGCAGATAAGGCACCAAGTGAGTTTAATTGCCACCTTAATCAGCCACAGACCCTGTGTAATTAATATTTGTTTGGTTTTAAAGGGATGAGGTGGCAACCCTATGGAAAATGCAAAGATTTTCATGATTGTGTAGCAAATCTTTAAGATCTAGAGCCACATTTAGTCTAGTTATTACGAGTGAGCCTTACATTAGATGCGCTGTCCTTAAAATCGACTCCTATATTTGTTAAAGCTGAATTTCGGTTTTCTTAAAAAAGTATTAAATGTGGGTGACCCCCTCCTGGTATGTTGTATATAATGCTTGTTTTGTGTAGGGGGGTCTAGTTGAGAGTATTACCTTGGGTTTTGAAACCAAAAACACAAATGCAACATATTGCAGCTTACCAGTCCTGTAATGTGGTGGCTGCATTCGTTTCCGTTTTTTAATTTTTTTCCCCTCTATTTTCATTTGGTGATCTGGCCAATGACACACTTCCTGTCTTAGGGTGTCTTCACTTTGGATGGAAGAGGGACACCTTTGGACCAGGGCCGATGCTACCACTAGGCAAACTAGGCAGTTGCCTAGGGTGCCCTGCTGCCTAGGGTACCCAGCCACTGATGTTTCTACTCTCTTCTCTCTGCAGCAAGCAACTAAGTCTCAGCATCAGCAGCTAGCCGCCGCTTCATTCGCACATAGTGTCAGAGGCGCAGCTGCGGCTGAGCACTGTGCCTGTGTCCCGACTAGGGATGAGCCGAACACCCCCCTGTTCGGTTCGCACCAGAACATGCGAACAGGAAAAAAGTTCGTTCAAACACGCGAACACCGTTAAAGTCTATGGGACACGAACATGAATAATCAAAAGTGCTAATTTTAAAGGCTTATATGCAAGTTATTGTCATTAAAAGTGTTTGGGGACCCGGGTACTGCCCCAGGGGACATGGATCAATGCAAAAAAAAAGTTTTAAAAACGGCCGTTTTTTCAGGAGCATGTGATTTTAATAATGCTTAAAGTCAAACAATAAAAGTGTAATATCCCTTTAAATTTCGTACCTGGGGGGTGTCTATAGTATGCCTGTAAAGGGGCGCATGTTTCCCGTGTTTAGAACAGTCTGACAGCAAAATGACATTTTGAAGGAAAAAACACATTTAAAACTACCCGCGGCTGTTGCATTGCCGACAATACACATAGAAGTTCATTGATAAAAACGGCATGGGAATTCCCCACAGGGAAACCCCGAACCAAAATTAAAAAAAAAAAATTATGTGGGAGTCCCCCTAAATTCCATACCAGGCCCTTCAGGTCTGGTATGGATATTAAGGGGAACCCCAACCAAAATTTAAAAAAAAAAAAAGACGTGGGGTTCCCCCTAAATTCCATACCAGACCCTTCAGGTCTGGTATGGATTTTAAGGGGAACCCCACGCCAAAAAAAAACAAAAAAACGGCGTGGGGTCCCCCCAAAAATCCATACCAGACCCTTATCCGAGCACGCAACCTGGCAGGCCGCAGGAAAAGAGGGGGGGACGAGAGTGCGCCCCCCCCCTCCTGAACCGTACCAGGCCACATGCCCTCAACATTGGGAGGGTGCTTTGGGGTAGCCCCCCAAAACACCTTGTCCCCATGTTGATGAAGACAAGGGCCTCATCCCCACAACCCTGGCCGGTGGTTGTGGGGGTCTGCGGGCGGGGGGCTTATCGGAATCTGGAAGCCCCCTTTAACAAGGGGACCCCCAGATCCCGGCCCCCCCCCCCTGTGTGAAATGGTAAGGGGGTACTTACCCCTACCATTTCACTAAAAAACTGTCAAAAATGTTAAAAATGACAAGAGACAGTTTTTGACAATTCCTTTATTTAAATGCTTCTTCTTTCTTCCTTCATCTTCTTCTGGTTCTTCTGGCTCTTCTGGTTCTTCCTCCGGCGTTCTCGTCCAGCATCTCCTCCGCGGCGTCTTGTATCTTCTTCTCCTCGGGCCGCTCCGCACCCATGGCATTGGGGGGGAGGCTCCCGCTCTTCTCTTCATCTTCTTCATCATCTTCTTCATCTTCTTCTTCTTCTTCATCTCTTCTTCCTTCTTCATTTCTTCTTCGGGCCGCTCCGCATCCATGCATGGAGGGAGGCTCCCGCTGTGTGACGGCGTCTCTTCGTCTGACGGTTCTTAAATAACGGGGGGCGGGGCCACCCGGTGACCCCGCCCCCTCTGATGCACGGGACATGACGGGACTTCCCTGTGGCATTCCCCGTGACGTCACAGGGAAGTCCCGTCAAGTCACCGTGCGTCAGAGGGGGGCGGGGTCACCGGGTGGCCCCGCCCCCCATTATTTAAGAACCGTCAGACGAAGAGATGCCGTCACACAGCGGGAGCCTCCCTCCATGCATGGATGCGGAGCGGCCCGAAGAAGAAATGAAGAAGGAAGAAGAGATGAAGAAGAAGAAGAAGATGAAGAAGATGATGAAGAAGATGAAGAGAAGAGCGGGAGCCTCCCCCCCAATGCCATGGGTGCGGAGCGGCCCGAGGAGAAGAAGATAGAAGACGCCGCGGAGGAGATGCTGGACGAGAACGCTGGAGGAAGAACCAGAAGAGCCAGAAGAACCAGAAGAAGATGAAGGAAGAAAGAAGAAGCATTTAAATAAAGGAATTGTCAAAAACTGTCTCTTGTCATTTTTAACATTTTTGACAGTTTTTTAGTGAAATGGTAGGGGTAAGTACCCCCTTACCATTTCACACAGGGGGGGGGCCGGGATCTGGGGGTCCCCTTGTTAAAGGGGGCTTCCAGATTCCGATAAGCCCCCCGCCCGCAGACCCCCACAACCACCGGCCAGGGCTGTGGGGATGAGGCCCTTGTCTTCATCAACATGGGGACAAGGTGTTTTGGGGGGCTACCCCAAAGCACCCTCCCAATGTTGAGGGCATGTGGCCTGGTACGGTTCAGGAGGGGGGGGGCCGCACTCCCGTCCCCCCCTCTTTTCCTGCGGCCTGCCAGGTTGCGTGCTCGGATAAGGGTCTGGTATGGATTTTTGGGGGGACCCCACGCCGTTTTTTTTTTTTTTGGCGCGGGGTTCCCCTTAAAATCCATACCAGACCTGAAGGGTCTGGTATGGAATTTAGGGGGAACCCCACGTCTTTTTTTTTTTTAATTTTGGCTGGGGTTCCCCTTAATATCCATACCAGACCTGAAGGGCCTTGTATGGAATTTAGGGGGACTCCCACATAATTTTTTTTTTTTAAATTTTGGTTCGGGGTTTCCCTGTGGGGAATTCCCATGCCGTTTTTATCAATGAACTTCTATGTGTATTGACGGCAATGCAATAGCCGCGGGTAGTTTTAAATGTGTTTTTTTCTTCAAAATGTCATTTTGCTGTCAGACTGTTCTAAACACGGGAAACATGCGCCCCTTTACAGGCATACTATAGACACCCCCCAGGTACGAAATTTAAAGGGATATTACACTTTTATTGTTTGACTTTAAGCATTATTAAAATCACTGCTCCTGAAAAAACGGCCGTTTTTAAAACTTTTTTTTGCATTGATCCATGTCCCCTGGGGCAGGACCCAGGTCCCCAAACACTTTTTATGACAATAACTTGCATATAAGCCTTTAAAATTTGCACTTTTGATTTCTCCCATAGACTTTTAAAGGGTGTTCCGCGGCATTCGAATTTGCCGCGAACACCCCAAATTGTTCGCTGTTCGGCGAACTTGCGAACAGCCAATGTTCGAGTAGAACATGAGTTCGACTCGAACTCGAAGCTCATCCCTAGTCCCGACTCCCGAATGAATGGAAGCAAGCAAACATTCATTGATGGGAACTGGTAGGATGCATTGATGGGCGCTGGTGAGGCTGCATTTGATGGGCACTGGTGAGGCTGCATTTGATGGGCGCTGGTGAGGCTGCATTTTGATGGGCGCTGGTGAGGCTGCATTTGATGGGCGCTGGTGAGGCTGCATTTGATGGGCGCTGGTGAGGCTGCATTTGATGGGCGCTTGCGAGGCTGCATTTGATGGGCGCTTGTGAGGCTGCATTTGATGGGCGCTGGTGAGGCTGCATTTGATGGGCGCTGGTGAGGCTGCATTGATGGGTGCTGGTGAGGCTGTATTTGATGGGTGCTGGTGAGGCTGCATTTGATGGGCGCTGGTGAGGCTGCATTTGATGGGCGCTGGTGAGGCTGTATTTGATGGGCGCTGGTGAGGCTGCATTTTGATAGGCGCTGGTGAGGCTGCATTTGATGGGTGCTGGTGAGGCTGCATTTGATGGGCGCTGGTGAAGCTGTATTTGATGGGCGCTGGTGAAGCTGTATTTGATGGGCGCTTCATTAAAAAGTGGAGTATACATGGGCAGGGCAAAGGGGTTGGAGCCGGGAGGGGGGGGGGGCTGCAAAGGTTTTGCCTAGGGTGTCAAAAATCCTTGCACCAGCCCTGCTTTGGACAGCAGTATTGTCTAATGCTGAGGAGAGGGTAGTGTTAGATACCACTATCAGTTTTAGATGGACTTGACTAATGAATTAAGGCCTAACATCAACTAACACTTTTTAAGCAGTTACAGCAACAGTTTTTTTTTTCCTTTTGGGATATAGGTTTTACATAAAAGGATAAAAGTTGACCATTGTAAGCACCTCTGCTAGTGTTAAATGGTTTGTCTCAGCTCTCTGTCACTTTTGCTGGACAGCTTGGTATGTTAAAGGAAGTTAAAAAAATAACAGAACTACTGGCCAGATCAACAGGTGAAAATAAGGAAAGAAAATTCTGAAAAAAGGAAACTAATGCAGCCACCACATCTAAGATTTGGTAAGCTGCAATATTTAAAAAATGTGTTTTGGGGTTTTAATTTAATGCCTGGTCCCATGACAGATAACCTTCGGGGCCATGGTCACGTAGAAAGTGGAGCCAATGGTTGTAGAGGAGAAGGGAGGTGACAAGACTGGAGATGAGGAGCAAATTCATGAATCCGATCTCCACTACTGGAACCAGCAGGGCAGAAACCTGCAAACCGTGGAGTAAAGTAAGTATCTCTCTCTATAAGCCCAGGTTCACACTGAGCTACGGGAATGAAGCTGTGCGAGTTCACACGATTTCACTCCCGCATGTAAGTCCCGATTTCTGACGCAATTTCAGAGACATCTGTGTAGGTTTCTGCACAGATGTCAATGTAAATCGCAGCCCAAAATCCCAAAAGGAGTACAGAAACTACTTTTTGAAATCGGTGCGGCGCCACAAATGCAGCGTCGCACCGATTAGGACAGTGCCATTGCCGGCAATCCCTGCCGATTTGACATGCGATTTGACATGTCAAATCGTACCAATGTGAACCAGGGCTAAGGCCTCATTTACATGGAGGGTCACTGTTGAGAATCAGGGTTTTGTGCAGGTGGAGAAACTAGCATGTTAAGTGCAAACAGCCACGACCAGCAGCAGAGCAGACAGATTTGTGCCTTGTACAAATCGAAGGCCAGCGCCAACACTGTTTGTAAGTAACTGCTCATATCAGCAGCAACATGTGAATAGGGCTTCTGACAGGCCCTGGATGCAGATAGTTTGTCCAGATAGTTTGTATGCAGATGTAGCATTGAGTGTTACTGCATCTGAATTTGGATTTTAGCGCCTTGTTGCCCTTTGCTCCCAAGGCAGCCCATATGTTCATCATTTTTTTTTGTCCAACCAATACATACATTCGATGAGGATGAGGGAATTCTCCTGCAGTGCTATGGTGTTATGATGGCGGGGGAGCCTTCCCCGTTGTCAGAATATGATGATCGGTGCTGCTGCCTATAGTCGCGTCACTGATCGATCAGAAAAACCGGACAGGCGTGTTGTACAGAAGTCAAGCAATAGATCGACTTCTGTACAACCAGGGTGCCTATACATGGATTGAAATTTGGCTGGTCCCTGCTGAACCAGCTGAATTTTGATCCATGTATCGTTTCTTAAGACTAAAACGTTACATCCTACATATATTGGAGGTCAATCACATTTAAAATTTTTAGGGCAGCCTGGAGTTGAGTTTTAAAGTAGTGTTTATGTACTTCATTACAGGGAAAATCAATTATAAAGGGGTCATCACTTCCATCTTATCCTGTTCTGCTTTCAAATGCAGAGGCTTTTGCATGCACAGGGAAGTTACTTGGTCATGGCACTCAGAGCGTGAAGGGACTGTACATTGAGCTATTCATGTGCAGCTTAGTGTACAGTTACAAAAAATTGCCATCAGCCTGCAAAGAACCATTTATGGCCCAAAGAGACATACAGAATCTCTTCTTCCATAAAAAGCTACCTGTTATGCCCTGTACACACGGTCGGACATTGATCGGACATTCCGACAACAAAATCTATGGATTTTTTCCGACGGATGTTGGCTCAAACTTGTCTTGCATACACACGGTCACACAAAGTTGTCGGAAAATCCGATCGTTCTGAACGTGGTGACGTAAAACGCATATATAACGGGGCAGTAGCCAATAGCTTTCGTTTCTTAATTTATTCTGAGCATGCGTGGCACTTTGTGTGTCGGATTTGTGTACAGATGATCGGAATTTCCGACAACGGATTTTGTTGTCGGAAAATTTTATAGCAAGCTCTCAAACTTTGTGTGTTGGAAATTCCGATGGAAAATGTGTGATGGAGCCCACACACGGTCGGAATTTCCGACAACAAGGTCCTATCACACATTTTCCATCGGAAAATCAGACCGTGTGTACAGGGCATTAGTATTAACTCAATTCTTGAGAAAAAAAACTATTCCCCTCTCCCTCAGCAGCCGTGTGCCTGGCTCAAGCTGAAGGGGAGACTCTTCTACCTAGAAAAGTTGACTGTGGATGAAGTATTCCTTGGGCATTTGCTCTTAATCCAATGATCCTTAGTCCCACAGTGACCCTGTGGCGTAACACGTAGGGGAAGGGCAACTGACGTCACAACGCTCAGAGTGCAATTGAGGATGGTAATACACACTGCAAACCTGTATTATTGATCTGGATACTGGCATTTTATCGGTTTATGCTGTTATTAGTGTGGTGCACTGTAAGCACCTGTTTAATGTGAGTAGTATTATAAGGGAATTTTATCTAATGATATCAGCACTATTGTTGGCACTATTTCTTTTTTTCCCCATGGGCATGGCTGTTCCTAACGTGTTATGAGGAAACCAACACACAGCGGCAGCATGGGGGAAGAAGGAGGGTTTGAGGAATTTACCCATTGAGTCCTGGAAGGATAAAAGCGTTATTTGACTATAATTAGTTGTAAGGTCACACGCTGCCAGGTGAGAGCACATCTGGTGGAGAGGATCACAGCTATAATTGGATTAAGAGCACTGCATGGGGTTGTAAAGAGAAGACATACAGTGGATATAAAAAGTCTACACACCCCTGTTAAAATGTCAGGTTTCTGTGATGTAAAAAAACGAGACAAAGACAAATAATTTCAGAACTTTTTCCACCTTTAATATGACCTATAAACTGTACAGCTCAGTTGAGCCATTCCAAATTGTTAATGTTCTTCTGGTGAAGCCATTCCTTTGTTGATTTGGATGTATGCTTTGGGTCATTGTCATGCTGAAAGATGAAGTTCCTCTTCATGTTCAGCTTTCTAGCAGAATCTGGAAGGTTTTGTGCCAATATTGACTTGTATTTGGAACTGTGAGATGAGTGAGGGGAAGATGGCCCCCACCGATCTCCATACAATTGCTGGGCGGAAGCGACGTCAAAACGTCACTTCCGCTCACAGCTCTTAAAGGGTCATTTTTTTTAAATCATTTTTTTTAAATGACAAATTTTTATTTTTTTGGTTTTTTTTATTGCATTTTAGTCTAAATATCTGTCTTTTTGACCCCAGATCTCATATTTAAGAGGTCCTGTCATGCTTTTTTCTATTACAAGGGATGTTTACATTCCTTGTAATAGGAATAAAAGTGACATTTTTTTTTTTAAAACAGTGTAAAAATAAAAAATAAAAGGTAAAATAAATAATAAAAAAAATTTAAACGCGCCCCGTCCCGACGAGCTTGCACGCAGAACCGAGCGCATACGTGAGTAGCGCCTGCATATGAAAACGGTGTTCAAACCACACATGTGAGGTATCGCCGCGATCGGTAGAGTGAGAGCAATAATTCTAGCCCTAGATTTCTTCTGTAGCTTAAAACATGCAACCTGTAGAATTTTTTAAAGGTCGCCTATGGAGATTTTTTAGGGTAAAAGTTTGTCGCCATTCAACAAGCGGGCGCAATTTTGAAGCGTGACAAGTTGGATATCAGTTTACTCAGTGCAACATTATCTTTCACAATATAGAAAAAAATTGGGCTAACTTTACTGTTGTCTTATTTTTTAATTCAAAAAAGTGTATTTTTTCCAAAAAAAAGTGCGCTTATAAGACCGCTGTGCAAATACGGTGTGACAGAATGTATTGCAACGACCGCCATTTTATTCTCTAGGGTGTTAGAAAAAAAATGTATAATGTTTGGGGGTTCTAAGTAATTTTCTAGCAAAAAATCTGTTTTTAACTTGTAAACAACAAATCTCAGAAAGAGACTCGGTCTTTAAAAGGTTAATGAAGCATTTAATGTAATTATTGGTGATATGTGCACAAAATGTTTTAGGAGTTATATGATGTATATGTTATACTAGGTTGAACGAATAAGAACACTTTAGGGAGGATAGCGCAGCACAATATAGTTTTTGTATGAGAAAAAAAACAATCCCTTCCTGGTGATCAATGAACATTGCAGGGATTTTGTATCAGATTCCTATCTTTTTCGGTTTGGAACAGTTGTTTGTTTCACAAAGTCCTCCGCAACCTGAAAATGAATGAGGGGGGGTGGGGGCCGCCTGGTTCATTATAATCACCTGGTGCACTTTCATTGTTCTAGTGAGAAAAGCTGCAGTGTCTGCAACCCTTTAGATTTAGAGTATAGCCCAAGCTATTTGGCGATACGTCTCCTATGGATCACAGGAGTGCTGTTGATTTTGCACTTTTCCCATTGTTGGCTGATGTCACTCAATTGGTCCAGACTCGGGAAAGATCCCGACTGTATGCCTGGACTGGCAGCTGGCTCAGCCTATCATCATGCCTCTGAGAGCCTGAGCCAGCCCCTCCCGCCCCCTCCACATCCTAGCACTCCAGTGAGCACTGGAGGGGCAGAGCAGAGAGCAGGTGAATGGCAGTCACCGTTCTCTGCTCAGTGCGGAGGGGGAGAACTGAGCGATCAGTGGCGTTTGATCGCTCAGTTCTTGGGGTAGAGCCGGTGGGGGACAACTGCAGCTGGGATCAGTGTTGCAGCCATCTAGTGTGTGTGATTTTTATTTATTTTTTTGCTATTCCCGAACTTCTCTTTTAACCCTTGAGGATTATCTCACCAAAGCTCATATTCCTATTGCAGAGAGTGCGTAAAATTTGGCTTGTGTCTTAGTGCAGACTTCTGGAAAAATTAGCGAGCCAATCACACAAACAGGATATAACATTTATTGGGCATTCTGTACTATCACGGTGTACAAAGCGCATCCATGTTGCTATATTGCATTAAATTTTACATAAAATTAGAGATTGAAAAAGATAGGTAAATTTAGTAACATTAAATTACAACATGACTTGCGTAGCAATTGTATATGCTATTTTTTTTATTTGCTATATATATTTTCCAAAATAGTAGAGTTACTCTTTAAGTTCTGCTTTAAAATGTGTACCCCTTTTATAAAGTCATTGTTTACCAAGTACTCCCTAGTGAAGTGTACCTTATCTCCTGTACACATAACTTATACATGTGCACACCCTTATTTTCTGTAACTAGATTCCACAAAAAATGTCTTGTGCTTTTAGATAACATAAATATAAAGTTACTTATATGAGACATTTTTATACAGTACATGGTTTACCATTTGTTTAAAAGAATTCAATATCAATAGGATAAATTCAGTTTTTTTTCCAGCACAGCCATCTCCTAAACATGTCTGAAGTATTCTCTGGGGAATACTGTATGTGCCACTGGTTTGACAATCTGTATAAGCATTATGCAATAAAAAGGGTACAGGCATACCCCACTGCTATGTACGCAATGGGACGAGCGCATGTATGTAAAATGAAACTGCACTTAAAGTGAAGCAATATCTTTTTTCAATTCTCAATGCATGTACTGCATTGCAATAGTTATTTACAGTTATAACTGAATACCTAGGCGAGCTGGCCGACCCCAAAATCAGACATGTTGTAGTCCTGGGTCCCCTCTCAGTGCTCCCCAAGTTTGGTTTTCCTGTCACTTATGGTTTGGGAGCAGTGCCATGTCAAGCTGACCAAGATTGCCCATAAAAAGCAATGTTAAATGTTAAAAACTGGGAGCAGTGCAATGTCAAGCTGACCAAGATTTCCCATAGACGCCAATGTGTCCATACTCGAGTGTGTACGTAAAGTGAGGGTACACAAAGCGGGGTTATGCCTGTACTGAGTTTTTCTAGCATTAGAAAATATTGGTTAATGTTTGCTGATTAAAACGCTGTTATATTCATTCAGTAAAGCATTTCTGTTTTGTTGTCCAGTGTTGTCCAGTGTTTTGACTATAACTATGCACTTCTTGGCTTTAGACCCATTTCACACTGGTACGTTTTTGCCACGTTTTTCCAGGGAGACAAAAAGCGCATGAAAATGATTCCCCATTAATGCGGAGCTTCAGTCGCTTTGTAAAAGATTAAAAGTCCATGGCTACAAATACTGTAGCTGCTGACTTTTAATAAAAGGACACTGGTCTGTCCAGGGATTCAGCACTGTCCTCACCCGGGCTGGCTCTTCGCCAATCTTTTGGTCCCCTGTGGTGGCATGTTTACTCTGGGAAACTGGCTGTGATTCCTTGCAGCTTCACAGCTGGCTGTCCACTGCGCATGCACAAGCACAGTGCTATCTGAATGGCCCCAAAGCCTCCTGGGACTTGTGACATGTCGCACGAGGCTCCAGGCAGGGAGGGTTGGGTAGAGAACTTCCACTCCGATTGCCTGTCAAAATGAGGTACCGCCCCCCCCCCCCCCAAAAAAAAAAAAATTCCAAATATGATGGGGGAGGGGGGGATAGAAAAGTAGAAGAACTTCCCCTTTTGGGCGAGGCTTCAGGTGCTGCATCTTTGGGGCAGTTTTTCAAAAGCACACAAAAAAGGTACAGTACCTTCCATTATAAGTCAATGGAAATGCATCAAAAGAGCATCGGGTGAAAGAGCCCTTAGCGTGGGATATACAGTATATATATATATATATATATATATATATATATATATATATATATATATATATATATATATATATTATTGAAATTTAGAGGACCTGCACACACTATGTAGTTGCGGTAATGTGTGGCAGCACATTTTATGTGCATTGGTGTGATGCAGTACCACATATTGGAACGGCATCCCAATGCACCTTGCAATGGATGTGCATTTCAGTGCAGCAGCAATGCACTAGAAGTGCATGTGGCTGTGTTGACCAATGAGAGCTTGCCATTGAGAGCATTATAATGGATACAAATTACTGGGCTTTGTTTTGCGGTGTACAAGGTGCAGACTTACACCTGCAGTACTGGGCCTCACCTCCACTATGTGCAGTTAGGTCCAGAGGGTTGGTCAAGATATCTTGGGTTAGTTCACCTTCACATTTTTTGTAAAAAGGGGAACGTATCCTTAAAATGATTGGTATACAGAGCTGGGAATCATTTCTTACCTGCAAACCCAATAAAGGATGTATTTTAGCCACATTGCTAATTTTAAGACTGGGTCTAGTTTTAATTCTAAGATAGGGTGACCATAGACATTCCTAAAGAGACCTATTTATGGTCAACTTTGGTGTTATAAATTTTGGTCTGCATGGAAAAAGAAGAAAGCTCCATAAAGACCCAGAGTTCACTGGATAAATAATATCTCTAAGCTGCTCTTGGAAACACAGGAATATCTTTGGTCTCTAGCCAGTTTTAGGAAGATCTGTTCTGTGTTCTGTAGAAAAGGAGGGGGTGAGGGGAATGTCTAATACCCATATACTTTTCCACAAAAAGTAATCATCCTTTAACCACTTGAGCCCCGGACCATTATGCTGCCTAAGGACCAGAGGTCTTTTTCCAATTTGGCACTGCGTCGCTTTAACTGCTAATTGCGCGGTCATGCAATGCTGTACCCAAACGAAATTTGCGTCCTTTTCTTCCCACAAATAGAGCTTTCTTTTGATGGTATTTGATCACCTCTGCGGTTTTTATTTTTTGCGCTATAAACGGAAAAAGACCGAAAATTTTGAAAAAAAATGATATTTTCTACTTTTTGTTATAAAAAAAATCCAATAAACTAAATTTTAGTCATACATTTAGGCCAAAATGTATTCGGCCACATGTCTTTGGTAAAAAAAATGTCAATAAGCGTATATTTATTGGTTTGCGCAAAAGTTATAGCGTCTACAAACTAGGGTACATTTTCTGGAATTTACACAGCTTTTAGTTTATGACTGCCTATGTCATTTCTTGAGGTGCTAAAATGGCAGGGCAGTACAAAACCCCCCCAAATGACCCCATTTTGGAAAGTAGACACCCCAAGGAAATTGCTGAGAGGCATGTTGAACCCATTGAATATTTATTTTTTTTGTCCCAAGTGATTGAAAAATGACAAAAAAAAAAAAATATTTACAAAAAGTCGTCACTAAATGATATATTGCTCACACAGGCCATGGGCCTATGTGGAATTGCACCCCAAAATACATTTAGCTGCTTCTCCTGAGTATGGGGATACCACATGTGTGGGACTTTTTGGGAGCCTAGCCGCGTACGGGGCCCCGAAAACCAATCACCGCCTTCAGGATTTCTAAGGGTGTAAATTTTTGCTTTCACTCTTCACTGCCTATCACAGTTTCGGAGGCCATGGAATGCCCAGGTGGCGCAAAACCCCCCAAAATGACCCCATTTTGGAAAGTAGACACCCCAAGCTATTTGCTGAGAGGCATATTGAGTCCATGGAATATTTTATATTTTGACACAAGTTGCGGGAAAGTGACACTTTTTTTTTTTTTTTTTTTCATAAAGTTGTCACTAAATGATATATTGCTCACACAGGCCATGGGCATATGTGGAATTGCACCCCAAAATACATTTAGCTGCTTCTCCTGAGTATGGGGATACCACATGTGTGGGACTTTTTGGGAGCCTAGCCGCGTACTGGACCCCGAAAACCAATCACTGCCTTCAGGATTTCTAAGGGTGAAAATTTTTGATTTCACTCTTTACTGCCTATCACAGTTTCGGAGGCCATGGAATGCCCAGGTGGCACAAAACCCCCCCAAATGACCCCATTTTGGAAAGTAGACACCCCAAGCTATTTGCTGAAAGGCATGGTGAGTATTTTGCAGCTCTCATTTGTTTTTGAAAATGAAGAAAGACAAGAAAAAACATTTTTTTTTTTCTTTTTTCAATTTTCAAAACTTTGTGACAAAAAGTGAGGTCTGCAAAATACTCACTATACCTCTCATCAAATAGCTTGGGGTGTCTACTTTCCAAAATGGGGTCATTTGGGGGGGTTTTGTGCCACCTGGGCATTCCATGGCCTCCGAAACTGTGATAGGCAGTGAAGAGTGAAATCAAAAATTCACGCCCTTAGAAAGCCTGAAGGCGGTGCTTGGTTTTCGGGGTCCCGTACGCGGCTAGGCTCCCAAAAAGTCTCACACATGTGGTATCCCCGTACTCAGGAGAAGCAGCAGAATGTATTTTGGGGTGTAATTTCACATATTTCCATGGCATGTTTGAGCAATATATCATTTAGTGACAACTTTGTGCAAAAAAAAAAAAAAAAAAATTTGTCTCTTTCCCGCAACTTGTGTCGCAATATAAAATATTCCATGGACTCGACATGCCTCTCAGCAAATAGCTTGGGGTGTCTACTTTCCAAAATGGGGTCATTTGGGGGGGTTTTGAACTGTCCTGGCATTTTATGCACAACATTTAGAAGCTTATGTCACACATCACCCACTCTTCTAACCACTTGAAGACAAAGCCCTTTCTGACACTTATTGTTTACATGAAAAAGTTTTTTTTTTTTGCAAAAAAATTACTTTGAACCCCCAAACATTATATATTTTTTTAAAGCAAATGCCCTACAGATTAAAATGGTGGGTGTTTCATTTTTTTTTTTCACACAGTAATTGCGCAGCGATTTTTCAAACGCATTTTTTGGGGAAAAAACACACTTTTTTTAATTTTAATGCACTAAAACACGCTATATTGCCCAAATGTTTGATGAAATAAAAAAGATGATCTTAGGCCGAGTACATGGATACCAAACATGACATGCTTTAAAATTGCGCACAAACGTGCAGTGGCAACAAAATAAATACATGTTTAAAAGCCTTCAAAAGCCTTTACAGGTTACCACTTTAGATTTACAGAGGAGGTCTACTGGAAAAATTACTGCACTCGATCTGGCCTTCGCGGTGATACCTCACATGCATGGTGCAATTGCTGTTTACGTTTGACGACAGACCGCCGCTTGCGTTCGCCTTAGCGCGAGAGCAGGGGGCGACAGGGGTGTTTTTTTTTTTTTCTTTATTATTTTTTTGCTTTTTTAATCTTACTTTTAAACTGTTCCTTTCATATTTTTTTTTTTTAATCATTTTTATTGTTATCTCGGGGAATGTAAATATCCCCTATGATAGCAATAGGTAGTGACAGGTACTCTTTTTTGAAAAAATTGTGGTCTATTAGACCCTAGATCTCTCCTCTGCCCTCAAAGCATCTGACCACACCAAGATCGGTGTGATAAAATGCTTCCCCAATTTCCCAATGGCGCTATTTACATCCGGCGAAATCTAAGTCATGAAATACTCGTAGCTTCCGGTTTCTTAGGCCATAGAGATGTTTGGAGCCACTCTGGTCTCTGATCAGCTCTATGGTCAGCTGGCTGAATCACCGGCTGCGTTCTCAGGTTCCCTGTTGAGACAGGAGAGCCAGAGAAAAACACGGAAGACGGTGGGGGGGGGGCATTCCCTCCCACGGCTTGTAAAAGCAGTCTAGAGGCTAATTAGCCGCTAGGATTGCTTTTACATGAAAGCCGACCGCTGGCTGAAAAGAATGATACCAAGATGATACCTAAACCTGCAGGCATCATTCTGGTATAACCACTCAAAGTCGTGAATGGCGTACCTGAAGACAAAAAAATGGTTAACAATGGTTAACAATAAAGCACAGTAAAGTGTAAATAATTACACACCTGAAAAACAAACATGATATAACATAATAACAATAACAATAACAATAACAATAAAACATTGCAGAATAGAATACAGTAAAAAAGAGCAGAACAATAGAGAGAGAGAATAGAGAGAGAGAGAACAATAAAACAACAACTATTTTTTTTTATTTCTTATTTTTTTTTACACTTTTTTTGTAACTAACTTTTATAACGGTAACCGGTTCCAGGTTCGGGTCTCTCAAAATGCGATGGCATCTTGGGAGACCCTGTGAAAGTGTGCCTAGTCTGTGCAATGCTGTACCCTACGCTAATACTCAACTAGTGAATGGTAGCGTTCAAAACATTCACCAATGCAAAGACCAGGATTGTCAGGACAGGAGGGACAATAATAGCGGGTGTCACGCCTATATCCGCGCTTGCTGCAGACACGACATCTTTTTTGGGGGGGTTAGTTGGGTAGGGGTACTCGGGAGGACATAAAGAAAATGCCTCTCATGCAGCCGACTGCATTTGGTTGGGGATGTGAATGGGGGAAGTACGGGCGCTGCAGAAGCGGTGGGTTCCCAATTAGGATTGGCGAATGCAGCAGGAAGGGCACTATGGGCACGACGGGCCTGTGTTTGTCTTCTTGGTGGCAGTGGGACACTACTTGTGCTTGCCACCTCACCAGCTTGAACTGCACTTATGGGACTCGCCACGTCACCACGTGTTACTGCAGTGCTGGTTTGACTACGACCGGGGTGTACTAGGCCGCTGGCGCTTGCCAGTTCACCAAAACGCTACCAAAAAACTGTTAGCGATCGCAGGGATCAGGCCTGACTCTGCGAACGCTGCAATTATGCGTTTAGTGTTTTGTAAGTGACAGTGATCGATCGATACTGCACTTGGGTGGGCTGGGCCGGGCCGGGCGGAGGGGCAAAACGCAGGTGCTAGCAGGTATCTGGGCTGATCCCGCTAACACTGCGTTTTTGGGAACCCTAAACTGCTGGTGACGCTAGTATAGATCTGATCGGATCAGATATTGATGCGATCAGATACTATACCACTAAGGGAGGTGTACAGTGCGTGCGTGGGTGTTAGCGGTACTGGCGCTAATCTGACGCTGCCTGGGGCTGGTGCTTGCCAGTTCACCAAAACGCTACAAAAAAAACTGTTAGCGATCGCAGGGATCAGGCCTGACTCTGCGAACGCTGCAGTTATGCGTTTAGTGTTTTGTAAGTGACAGTGATCGATCGATACTGCACTTGGGTGGACTGGGCTGGGCCGGGCGGAGGGGCAAAACGCAGGTGCTAGCAGGTATCTGGGCTGATTCCGCTAACACTGCGTTTTTGGGAACCCTAAACTGCTGGGGACGCTAGTATAGATCTGATCGGATCAGATATTGATCCGTTCAGATACTATACCACTAAGGGAGGTGTATGGTGCGTGCGTGGGTGTTAGCGGTACTGGCGCTAACCTGACGCTGCCTGGGGCTGGCGCTTGCCAGTTCACCAAAATGCTACCAAAAAAACTGTTAGCGATCGCAGGGATCAGGCCTGACTCTGCGAACGCTGCAGTTATGCGTTTAGTGCCTTGTAAGTGACAGTGATCGATCGATACTGCACTTGGGTGCTGCTCATGAAGGGTTACTTGTGACATGAACACTGTTTCATAGAAGGCTTAACTTGGACTGACTGGAAAATAACTGGAAATACAAGGGACTAGATAACCTCTCTCGGGCAGAGAGGAAAGCACTGAGGGAACTTGAGGAAGCCCCTGGCATTGTTATCAAGGGCAGTGATAAGGAAGGTAATGTAGTCCTTCTCACCGAGGACCAATATGAGAATGAAGTAAAGAGAATACTTGCTGATGGATCTACTTACCGAAAGCTTCACTCCAATCAATTTACTGCCATTGTCAATGCCCTTAATTATCTACTAAGCCTCGGCTTGGAAGAAAAACTGATCACCAAGAAAGAGTTTAACTATTTGCGGATTCAAGAGTTCAACACCCCAACATTCTACATCATACCTAAGCTCCACAAGTCCCTGCAGAACCCATCCGGCAGACCCATAGTGTCTGCTGTCAACGGTCCCCTTGAGAAAGTTGGTAAATTTATTGATGCACTTATCAAGGAATTGGTACATGACTTGCCCTCATATGTGCAGGGCAGGATACAAGGGATGTATTGTTGCAACTGGACGCTATGGCTATGCCGGCGGGAGCCCTCTTAGTAGGGATTGACGTGGAATTGTTATACACGTCAGTACCTCACCTTTGGAGACTTAGAGCAGTCCAATTCTTTCTTGAGAGGAAATTCCCACTTCTTGGACAGCAGAATGAATTTATAGGTGAGATTCTTACCTTTTTATTGGAACATAACTGCTTCCAATTCTTGGGAACCTACTATCAACAAATTAGGGGGACCTCCATGGGAGCCCACTGGGCCCCCTCATATGCATGCCTTCATCTGGGCATGTGGGAGGAGGAGTTGGTATATCCGTCACCAATGTACCTCAGTCACAGTCGCATGTGGCTGAGGTACATTGACGACGTCCTCATGATCTGGGACGGCTCTGAACAGGAGCTGCTGCAGTTCATGAATGAGCTCAACACTAATGACCACAATATTAAACTCACTTTCACTGCTCATCCTCACACTTTTTCCTTCCTCGATTTAACTATAGAAGTGGAAAATGGCCTGATTAATACTAAGACCCACAGGAAGTCTACAGCAGCCAATACCCTCCTTCAGGCATCTAGCGACCACCCCAAATCTCTGATTAAGGCAATACCGGAGGGATCTATAAGGATTATTACCAAATTTGGTGCCCACTGGGACCAAGTTAAGGCAATACTGAGCCAACATTGGCATATCTTGTCTGAATCGCCCACTTTGGGTAAGATTGTAGGTGCACGGCCCCTCCTGGCTGCACGTCGTTCCATGAACCTAAGAGACAGCCCTTATTCATTCAGAGTATAAGAGATCACCTACCCCCAACTGACTTACTCAACTCCCACCTCTGAAGGGTATGTTTAGATGCGGCCGATGCTCGATCTGCAGGTACGTTGAACGCACGGACATGTTCACCGATTCTGACAGTAAAAAACATTTTAAAATTCACAATTTCATAAACTGTAATACCACTAGAGTAATCTATATGCTTACTTGCCCTTGCGGGAAGCATTATATTAGCAAGACCAAGAGGCAACTCAAGGTCAGAATCGGTGAACATGTCCAAAGCATTCTCAGTAAGGATGATGAGCGCCCCATCCCCCTACATTTCATCCAATTTCACGGTGGGAACCCCGCTGGACTTACTTTCAAGGGCATTTACAGGCTGAATCTCCCCCAAAGAAGGGGCGACTTCGATAGAATCCTTTGCCAGAAGGAGAAAATGTGGATATATAATATTAATAGTATGTACCCCCGTGGGTTAAACAACGAATGCAACCTCTCTGTATTCCTTACTCCTTAAACCTCATTGGTCATGAGGGGACTCTCACTCTGGCCGGTAGCCTTCATACTATTTCTTGTCGGTAATTTTTTGTTTTTGTGTTTGTTTTGTTTCGATCTTTTATTTTGTGTTCATTTATTCAAGTCTATCTTTCTCTTCTCCTTTTTTCTTTTTCTTTCTCTTACCTTTTTTCAGTTTTTTTCACTTGCTATTTTATTTTTTTCTGCGGGTGTATGCACCCACGGATCTGGCCTGTTACCTGTGTACCGTGTTTTGTTTATGTGTATGGCTGTCAGTTAGTTACGCCGTTGCCGAGACAACCAAAACGTCGAGGCACTTACGTAGTTCCACGTCTGTGCTATATAAGATAATGGTCTCGGCCACTGTGCATGCTCTGAGGAAATCCGAGTGACGGATGAAACGTGTCAGCATGACGCCATCACGCTTCCCATAGCGTTCCTACAGACTCTCAGACCCACCCACCAGCCCTGGAATCCCAGCCTGTAACCCACAAGGCCGTTCAAATTAACCCAGGAACGGAACGAGGGGAGGACTGAACGTACGTGAATGCCCTGCACCACCTACTGCATTCCCCTGGGCTAACCTTTTTGCTTCCCGAACACCATCATTGGGACTGCATTGCTGATTACCCGGAGGAGGACGGAAGAAAGAAAGCCTAATCAGTCAGCCGGAGGCGGCGTGAGCTACAATTTAGCTTCTTGATGTGAATTGGCGTATTATAGTGTCTACATTGGGTGAGATCATACCTGTTTGTATCCCTAGTACGGGACTGTTATCTCTATTTGTAAGCTGTATTTCACTCCTCAGCACTAAGGATTCACTAAGCCAGCCACACTGCTCAGCCCGATCCAACCCTCCACAGCTCACCGCATTCCATACTCAGGAACCCCCCCTCCCTGCTATCAGCACCCCGAGGAATTGAATGCTTAGGGTGGACTTTACTGACAAGGACTGTAGTGTCCAATGCCCAAGCTACTAGTGGGTCATCACTAGATTCCTCCATCCTCCCCCGCTCCCTTCTGTCCCCACACTCATTAAGGACGTGATTCCCAGGGTGGTCGCATAACTATCCACCCCCACTTCCATCTACTACCAGCTGTTACTCTGCAACTTATCAGGACTATCAGCTCATAACCAGATGAAACATCATAGCAATCATCTTGCATTTATTCATAGGAGGTGTGCATGGTATATGTGAGTGGTGGCCATCTGTGTCTGTTTATGACAACGTTGTCATTTTTATATTGGTGGTGGTACCTGTTTTAAACAGTACATTTTTTGATTGGTGTTTATAGTGATTTTTCAATAAATAGTATTTATATATATCTGACCATTGCCTGTTCCTCATTGATGAATTACTTTTTTCTCCCTCCTTCCCTTGTGATAAACTTATGTACAGGATGTACAGTATTTTTCTGATTTGATACTGATAATGATATCTGGGTTCAAAGGCTTAACAATTTCTATTTTGTACCTTGACAAACTAATCATATGATCTGGGTTGGGAAGAATGAAGGGGTCATTGTCCCAAAAATAAAACTTTCGAGATAAGGAGCTATAGTGGGGAGATCTCACTTTTGGAGTGCTCAAGAGGAGTGACAACACAGTGGGTGGCTTAGTCCATCATTCCTCATCTATGGGTGGAATACATCTTTTTGGGTTACCTATTGTTTTTATTTAGATATCAAAATACAGTTAGCTCAATCTAGAGGCAAACGAGCAATTCAAAGTGGAACTCCAGGCAAATAGCTAATTACACAAAAAGGTTGTAAAATACATAAAAGTGAGGGGTTCTACCTACCAAGAGATTTGTATTTCTGTCCGTTCAGTTATACAGCGCTACAAGACAGCACAACTCTGGCTGGGCAGGAGACCTGATTTTGACAGCAGTAACACTTAAGCCGTGTACACACGGGCGGACTTTTCAGCATGAAATGTACGACGGACTTTCGACGGACGACCGGACTTGCCCACACACGAACGGACTAAAGTCTGTTTGAAAGTCCGTTGGTATGAACATGATGACATACGAAGGGACTAGAATGAGGAAGTTCCTAGCCAGTAGCCAATAGCTGCCCTTGCATCCTTCTTTGTCTGTCGGACTAGCATACAGACGAACAGATTTTTCGACCGGACTCGAGTCCGTCGGAAAGATTTGAAACATGTTCCAAATCTAAAGTCCGTCTGATTTTCAACAGAAAATGTCTGCTGAAGGTCTGATGAAGCCCACACACGGTCGGATTGTCCGACAGATTTGTTCCATCGGACCAGTCCGGTCGAAAAGTCCGCCCATGTGTACACGGCATTTGGGTTTGTTTACATCTACCTCGGCTTTTTTACAGAGTGGTGCAGGCATAGCTAACAGCCATTTAGGAGGTGATTCTGCCACCTTCTGAATGCTTGTGTTTTTTCTACAGTTGAACTGCCTTTTTTCAATGGGAATACCGTGCTACAATTGTCCAGCATCCGGCATTGAACTTGAATGGGCCTCGATCAGTGGCGGTTAGGGATGAGTCGAACACCCCCCGGTTCAGTTCACAGCAGAACATGCGAACAGGCAAAAAATGTGTGTGAACACGGTTAAAGTCTATAGGACGCGAACGTAAAAAAACAAAAGTGCTAATTTTAAAGGTTTATATGCAAGTTATTGCCATAAAAAGTGTTTGGGGACCCAGGTCCTGCCCCAGGGGACATGTATCAATGTAAAAAAAAGTTTTAAAAACAGCCTTTTTTTTAGGAGCAGTGATTTTAATAATGCTTAAAGTGAAATAATAAAAATGAAATATTCCTTTATATATTGTGCCTGGGGGGTGTCCTTAGTATGCCTGTAAAGTAGCACATCTTTTCCATGTTTATAACAGTACCACAGCAAAATAAAATTTCTAAAGGAAAAAATGTAATTTAAACTGCTCGCAGCTGTAATGTATTGTCGGATCCCGGCAATATAGATAAAAATACCAAAAAAATGGCGTGGATGTCCCCCCCAAAATCCATACCAAGCCCTTCAGGTCTGGCATGGATATTAAGAGGAACCCTGCAACAAAATTTTAAAAAAATGGCATGGGGGTCCCCCAGGCACTATATACTCTGAACAGCAGTATATATACTATACGGCCTGCCCTATATACTCTGCAGAAAAACTGGGCCTTAGGTGTTGGTGGTACCAGAACACTGTACCCAGGCCCGGACTGGGACAAAAAATAGGCCCGGGCATTTTGGACTGATAGAGAGGAGCGGGGAACACGGCAGAGGCATGGGGGGCGCGAGGGGGACCGAGAGAGCATGGGGAGGTGGAGAGTACAGGGAGGAACTTTGAGAGCATGGGGTGGGGCGAGAGCACAGGGGAGAGGCAGAGAACACAGGGAGAAAGAGGAGAGCATGGGGGGACTAGAGAGCACAGGGGGAAGCAAAAACAAGGGGTGGGGTGGAGAGCACACGGAGGGCAGGAAAGCATGAGGTTGGAGAGTGCATGGGGGGGTGAAGAGTACAAGGGGGAGGCAGAGATCACTGGGGGAGGCGGACAGCACTGGGGGGAGGTGAAGAGCACAGAGGGGGCAGGAGAGCACAGGGTGGGGAGGCAGAGATCACTGGGGGGAGGCTGACAACAATGGGGGGGCTGGAGAGCACTGGGGGGAGACGAAGAGCACTGGGGGGAGGTGGACAACACGGGGGGCTGGAGAGCACTGGGGGGCAGCGAAGAGCACTCGGGGGGCTGGAGATCCTGGGGGAGAGGCGGAGAATATGGGGGAGGTGGAGAGCACAGGGGGGGCAGTGGAGAGCATGGGGGGAGGTGGAGAGCATGGGGGGAGGTAGAGAGCATGGGGGAGGCTGAGAGCTAGGAGGGAGGTGAAACGCACAGGGGGCAGCGGAGAGCATGGAGGGATATGGAGAGCACAGGGGGCAATGGAGAGCAAGGGGGAGGTGGAGAGCCAGGGGGAGGTGGAGAGCACAGGGGGGCAGCTGAGAGCATGGGGGGAGGTGGAGAGCACGGGGGAGGCTGAGAGCCAGGGGGAGGTGGAGAGCACAGAGGGGCAGCGGAGAGCATGGAGGGAATTTGAGAGCACAGGGGGGCAACAGAGAGCATGGGGGGAGGTGGAGAGCACGAGGGAGGCTGAGAGCCAGGGGGATGTGGAGAGCACAGTAGGACAGCGAAGAGCACGAGGGGGCAAAGAGTATAGGTCGGGCGGAGAGTACAGGGGGGCAGCAGAAATATTCAGGATATGAGAAGCAGTGGGGGTGGCTGCATATGGAAGAATCATTCTCTCCATCTTCCTTCCTGCAGTCTCTGAATGCCTGCTTCTCCTCCTCTCGCAGGCTTTCAGAGACTGCAGGAAGAACATGGAGAGAATGATTCTTCTATATGCAGCTGCCCCCACTGCTCCTCCTATACAGGTCAGGGGGGGGGGCACACTCACGTTCTCTCTGATCCAGCTCCAACGTGTCTGCAGCAGGTGTCTCCTGTAGCCCCTCCCTATTCGTGGTCACACGCCCCGCACTGACGGCTGAACTATACGGGCGGCCTTGGAGAGGCCGAAGGTGTCTGCTCTAGCTCCTCCCCTTCATGTTTCCATCCCCTGGCGCTGATGGCTGAGTGGCCGGGGAGAGGCCGCGTGAGTGGCGTGGGCTCAAAGAGCAGCCCAGCAAGTGCCTGGTTTGCCCTATGGCCAATCCGTGCCTGACTGTAACCCCTCACAGTTACTCTTGTTGGGGGCAGGAGCAGGCCCTGCTGTGAAATATTATATCAAAGATATCAGCAATAATTACATGCCCCTGTTAAACAGGGGCAGAAAAATTGGGCCTTGGATGGTGGTGGTGGTGGTGCCCTAAACCAAAAATATTTTTGGAAGCTAGCAGCATCGAGATTGAGGAGGAATAGGATAGTCAGCATAGGCAATCTTTAAGGGATCCCAGATCCATAGCAAATTCAATCAATTACATTAGCATCAGGTGCTTGATAGCTGCTGATCCAAGACTGATTCATTTTTATGAATGTGAGCCCATCAACGGAGTCGGTGGACAGGCGCACTCTTTGATCCATTACAAACCCTCCAGCAGCACTGAATGTGTGTTCAGGCCAGTAGCTCAATTTCATATTGAGCAAGTTCTGGCCAGTGGTCCATCCTCAAGACCCAGTAACTCAGTGGATGCTCTGTTGGAAAGGTCTCCAAGTCTGCTCTTGCCCCAAGATATTCCTGCACCATATAATGCAGACGCTGGCGATAGTTGCTTGAACCGATCAGACCTTGGCGCCGAGGACTGAAAAATTGTTTAAAGGCATCAGTCAGCCGGCCACCTTCTCCACCGTTCTTCCTCTGACTGAATGAAGCCTCAGCAACACATTGTCCAGCACCAGGAAATGGTAACCTCCCAAGGTCTGGAAATGCATTACACAAACCTTTCTTCAAGGCCCCTGAAGATGTTTCATCCTCTGCTCCCTCTGTGAAGGCAGGATGAGTTCTGCAACTTTACCCTTGTAACGTGGATCAAGAAGGGTTGCCAGCCAGTAATCCCTCTCCTTGATGCCATGAATCCTAGGGTCCTTTTGCAGGCTTTGCAAAATCAGGGAGGCCATGCAGCATAAGTTTGCAGAGGCATCCGATTCTGAGTCCTCTGGGTCACTAAGGATCACATTATCTGTAACTACCTCCTCCCAGCCACGTACAACTCCTTGGGTTTCTAGGGACTGAAAACTATTCCTTGAAGACTGCTGCTGAGTGTTATCCTCTACTTCAATGCTGACACAATCCTGCTCCTCCTCTTCTTCCTGTGTGTTTGGCGGGCCCACAGGAATGCAATCTGGATAAAGGGGGCCTTGAAAGGAACGGAAGTCCTCCTCTTCCTCCTGCTGTTCTGCTTCAAGTGCCCTGTCCATGATTCCATGAAGCGTGTGTTCCAGCAGGAACACTAGAGGGGCAGTGTCACTGATGCATGCATTGTCGCTGCTCACCATCCTTGTGGCCTCCTCAAATGGTGACAGGACAGTGCATGCATCCTTGATCAGTAGCCACTGGCATGGTGAAAAGAAGCCAAGCTCCCCTGACCCTGTCCTGGTGCCATACTCACACAGGTACTCATTGATGGCCCTCTGCTGTGTGTGCAGCCGCTGCAGCATTGCCAATGTTGAGTTCCACCTGGTGGGCATGTCACAAATGAGGCAGTTGGTGGGCAGGTTGCATTCCCTTTGAATGTCAGCCAGCCGAGCACTGGCATTGGATATCTTATGAGCCTGGGTACCTGCTCAAGAACCGCTGCACCACCAAATTCAGGACGTGTGCCAAACAAGTGTCCCTGTCGGAGGGCGAAGAGAAGGTTGCTGCCATTGTTGCATACAACCATTCCTGGCTGAAGCTGGCTTGGCGTCAACCACCTCTGAGCCTGCCCCTCTACCCTCTTCCCTAGGTGGACCAACTCAAGCACCGCATGGCATCTTTTAGCCTGACTGCTTGTGTGGTGTACAGAGCACCGCTGGTTCAGAGGTAAAATCTGCAGAAGAGGCCATAGAGGAAGAAGAAGAGGAGGGGTTGAAAGAGAGAGCTGTGGCAGAATCACCACTAGCATTTTGGAGGCATGATGGCGGAACAAGCTCCAACAACACTGAACCCTGTCCTGCATCCTTCCCAGCTGCCAGCAGAATTACCCAGTGCGCCGTGAAGAAAAAGTAATGTCCCTGCCCATGCCTGCTGGACCATGAGTCATGAGTCAGCCATAATATGAACCTTAATTGGTGGTTTACTGCTAACTCATTGGCTGCAAGTACTTGGGACACCTATTGCTATACCTTCATTCCTCTCAGTGCAGTTTTTTGAGAGGACTGGAGGTATAGTAGGGTTGGAGATCCCAGATGAGGAGCAAGGAGAAATCCACTTTTTTCTTTGATGTGGGTCTTTCAAGTGCTGTTGCCAATGGACTGCATGGCAGGTCATCATATGTCTGGTCAAGCATGTGGTGCCCAAGTGGCTGCTGTTCTGACCACGCTTGATCCGCTTCAGACATAGGTTGCAAACAGCTATGGTGCGATCTGCTGCACACGCGTCGAAAAAGACCCACACCAAGGAACTTTTAAAAGTCAGCAGGGAGTCAGCAGCGCCCCGCACCCATGGAGCTCTGCGATGTGATGCAATAGGGTAGCTGCCCTTAAGCTGCCCCTAGAGGACATCCTGCCTCATTGGAGTTGTGCTTCACTGGAGCAAACTTGGCAGTATGCTGCAGCTGGGGGAACATGACTGCCAGTTTCTTGTCCTTCTGTGGCACCCCCTCTCTCTAGGCTCACATTACTCCCTTTCTCAACCTGGGAACCAACATCGGAGCTTTCAACCGCTGAACATCCTCCAGCAGCATGTACCCGACACTGTGGTTGAATAATTCTGGGGACTCCTCCGTGCATGATGGTGGGGCTACGGAAGGAGTGACTATGGACAAGGAGCCGGTGGAATAGCCTGATTTGTCAGCTGTAGTGGAAGGCAAACTACTCTGAGCCTGGGTGACAGATTATGAGGACGGCTTTGTTATCCACTCCACCAACTCTTCTGCATGTTGTAGTTCAATAACACGGCCAGCAGCAGAAAAAAAGGACAAGCATGCCCCACGACCACCTGCAGAGGATGCACATTGTCCACGACCACCACTGTTGACTGAAGACACAGAGGCTGCTTGCCCTCTTTTAGTGGCCTGTGAGCATCTGCCTCTCCTTGGAGGCCTTCCAGACATGATGTATTTTTTTGTTTTGCAACACCACACTACACTGTATTATATACTGTGTACATCGCCTGAAGTGTATAGATAGAAACTATACACCACCGAATGCACTAATATATATATATATATATATATATATATATTTATTTATTTTATTTTTTTATTACAAGGGATGTTTACAATAGAACTACAGTAAAAGTGACACAACAGTGTAAAAATAAAGAGCTTGCATGCAGAAGCGAAAGCATACATGAGAAGCGCCTGAATATGTAAATGGTGTTCAAACCCCACATGTGAGGTATCACCGCAATTGTTAGAGCACGAGCAATAATTCTAGTCCTAGACCTGCTCTGTAACTCAAAACTTGCAACCTGTAGAATTTTTTAAACATCGCCTATGGAGATTTTTAAGGGTAAAAGTTTGTCACCATTCCACGAGTGGGCACAATTTTTAAGCATGGCATGTTGGGTATCAATTTACTCGGCGTAACATCATCTTTTACGATATAAAAAAATGTGGGCTAACTTTACTGTTGTCTTATATTTTAATTTTAAAAAATTGTATTTTTTTCTTGTAATGCCCTGTACACACGGTCGGATTTTCCGACGGAAAATGTGTGATAGGACCTTGTTGTCGGAAATTCTGACCGTGTGTAGGCTCCATCACACATGTTCCATCGGAATTTCCGACACACAAAGTTTGAGAGCTTGCTATAAAATTTACCGACAACAAAATCCGTTGTCGGAAATTCCGATCGTGTGTATACAAATCCGACGCACAAAGTTCAACGCATGCTCAGAATAAATTAAGAGATGAAAGCTATTGGCTACTGCCCCGTTTATAGTCCCAACGAACGTGTATTACGTCACCGTGTTCAGAACGATCGGATTTTCCGACAACTTTGTGTGACCGTGTGTATGCAAGACAAGTTTGAGCCAACGTCCGTCGGAAAAAATCCATGGATTATGTTGTCAGAATGTCCGATTAATGTTCGACCATGTGTACGGGGCATTAGACTGCTGCACAAATACAGTGTTACAGAAAGTATTGCAACAACCGCCATTTTATTCTCTAGGGTGTTAGAAAAAAAATATATAACGTTTGGGGGTTCTAAGAATTTTCTAGTAAAAAAACCTGTCTTAAACCAGTAAACACCAAATCTCAAAACAAGGCTCTGATCTTAAGTGGTTAATTTATTGATAAGGGTTAGAATAAAAGGTAGTTTGAGCGTAGTTGTACCGTTGGTGCACATGAGAATAGTCCCAGTTAAGCCTGCAGGCAGCAATAAGGATACTAGATGGCTGTATGGTCAGTTCCTAAAAGACTTTCTAGCAGCAGATAGTAAATTCCGAAAGGAGCAGCTCACCATCCGGTCACACATAGCAATTCACTCTCTGCTCTGCACCCAGTGACTCTAGCTGTCGGCATTTCCAAACTCAGCACTCTGGATCCCGCTTAGGCTGTCAATATGCAGCAGTGATTGTGCACCCTGGACAGCGATGTTCACTTTCCGTTCTCCCTCACGGCAAGAGGAAGCTGTGTCCTGTACAGTCCATGGAAATGCAGCTCTTCCCCCCCACCCAACAATCTCCTCTCTGGGGAATGTAGTTCAAAAGCTCTTGATTACACAGTAATCTCTCCTCAGGACTATAGTTCCCACAGTGCAGTGTTGCCTGACTTGGTCTATTGAACTCTTCCTGCTCAGCAGGTCCCTCCTTTTGCTGAAATAGCTGTTAACCAGTTCAGCACCCCAAGGCAACAGCTACAGAGAGCAGCTGCAGCCAAGGTTTCTAATACTCTCATTCTCAGCCAATCCCCTGGCTACACCGGTAATTACTTGAATATTTTTCCCAGAGAGAAATTGTTCTACCTTTTTTAAGCATATTTCTATTAAAAAAGGTAATCAAGCAGTGAACTGTGCATGTGTATGTAAACCACATCAACTGAATGATTCACCAGTATTAGCTTGGGGCAACAATGCAAAATAACTGTTGTAACAAAGTACATATGCAAAGTCAGCATTGTCATGGTTGGTTTTACAAATTTTTTTTTCTTGTTTTTATACTTTATCTAAAACTCGCTACACTGTACACCTAAGCTGTAGATCAGATAATTATTTTGGGGCTTCCCCAATGCTTAAACATTTTTTTCAAGAGTTCCTCAAGTGTAAAAAGGTCGAGAAAGACTGGGTTAGACACTTGAATGTGCAAAGTCCAATGTCTCTTTGCTAAAAATCTCAAATGATACAATAAAATATAAGACAAAAAAAAATTTGAAAGGCTCCAAAGACAACAAAAGAAGACTATCACTGTTTGGCAAATGGCTTCTCTTAGTGGTGGTCAAGATGTTTGTTTATAGAGACTAAGCCAAAACATGTTTATAAATGAAGTGGTGCTGAAGCTATATTTATAAGAGAATTATTAGAAAAGTTCCAATTATAGATGTGTGATAGTGCTGTGTGACCATTTCAATATGGCCAAAACCGACAGACTGCATGATATTTAGTTCATTAGATTTTCTCCAAATTTAAATGTTCTCACAGCGTTGAGATTTGTACTTAAACTTGTCATTTTTATTTGTTTCAAGCATTTACATATTTTACTTACAAAGATAGATGACTATAGTCGTAGAAATATAATCAGTTGAGGGAAAAGGAAATGTGTTTGCAGATAACATTACAGAATAGACTGTGAAACACAGAGACCCGGACTTTTTATAAAAACTGGGCTAAAGACACCTTTGGTGTCTATGTTGATTTTTTTTAGGGTTCCAGTGGTGCTCCAAGAGGGATAAAGAAGGTTATGAAGTAAAGTAGTAAAGTAGATGTAAACAATAACTGATACTCCATTACTAGAGGAACACGCCAGGGGTGACCATCATTGCTGTAATTATTTGCCTTGGCCATCAAACCCCTGGCTGCCCACATTTGAGCATAACAAGTATGGAAGTTTCCCTAAGGGGTTTTGTATTGCAGCAAATAAATCCAAAATAATTAATAAAAATAGTTTATTACAAAAAGTGGTATACACAAGCACTATTGTCCGTCAAGACATGAGCTCTAAAACCAAAAACTGGAAGGCATAAAGTGCATAATTATACAATGGTACAATAGACATACAAATGGCATAATAACTATAGAGAGTCATACAGAAAAACTCCAACGCGTTTCGACCATGTTATAGTAGAGGTCTTCTTCAGGGGAAAGAAGGATATAGACTTCTGAGGAATACAATATATCAATCAGTACATTGCAAAACAAAAATTAAAGTCAGTTGATTAACAAAAAATACAAAATAAGTAATAACATTTGAGCATCTCCCTCCATACATGACCTCACTATAAGCTCTATAGAAGAACATATCTCTTTGTATGTGGATGATACCCTCATATACCTAGCAGATCCTAACAAATCCCTGTACTGTTTGCTACGTGACATAGTGGAATTTGGTGATTTCTCTGGCTTTTGTGTATGGGACAAATTCATTCTGGATCCAACGACTGTGCAGGTGATTCATCTGAGTTCACAACTCCAGGTGATGCAAACATTTCTTTGTTTGGAGTTATGGTACAACAGCCCTTAAAATCTTATGTAACAAACAATATATGCCCCTTAATCACTCAATTGCAACAGTGGATCAAGCAGTGGATGGAACTCCCTATAGACCTCATGGGCAGAGTTAACCTGTTTGAGGTGATATGTTTACTGAAATTACTGTATGCTATGGCCAATTCTCCCTGAAAAATACCAAAGTCAATTTTTAAACAAAATAATGCCATTTGCACCGGATTCCTTTGGAAACACTGTATACCTAGAATAGCCCCTGAAGTCCTGAAATTACTAACCCTCCTGGTGGATCTGGGATTTTCCTAATTTTTACTTTTATTATTTGGAACCCCAATTGGTTATTGTTACTGGCTTCATCCTTCTTTGGCTAATGCCTATACCACTGCTGAAGCTGCCATAGTTCTGTCTTTTGAGACTCTTCATAATATTATTTATAGAAGACAAGTGCCCCTGTAAATATGTTACAGACCACTCTGTCTCTGTTTGTCACTGTAGTAACTCGTATTTCCACAGTTCCGTGGACTAACTCCCCAAAAAACCCTGTATGGCAAAACCCTACCTTGCATGAATTGCTTACAATTTCAGTCTCGCAGAGGTGGTCTGCAGGAGGGATAAAGTATCAGATTCATTTGTATACTTCTCAGGGCTTCAAAACCTTTTCCCATTTGCAGGAGGAATTTAACCTCCCCCCCCCCCTCTTTTTGTTTTAATTACTACTAACTGTGCCACGCTCTTCAGGCTCAATTTAATTCGTTGACAGATCCACCCTTATGGTCCTTTCACACGGGCTGTCCGATTAGGTCCACCTGTCAGTTATTGAGGTGGACCTGATCGGACCCTCCATTCACCCCTATGGAGCGTCTGATGTCAGCGGTGACATGTTCACTGACATCTACTGATATCCGATTTGATCCTGTCCAGAAAATCCAGATGGATGGTGGTTTTGTTTTCCATCCACCTGGCAGATCAGATATGATTCGATGAAAATGATCGGCGGTCCGTTTTCACCCGATCTCCCCAAAGAGGAGAGCAGGACTGTGTCCATATCCGCTCTGCACAGTGAGCGGAGATGGACCTGTCATTCGCCTGCTCAGTGGGGATCAGTGGAGCAATCCCTCGCTGAGCAAGTGCCACCGAGGCGCCCGTGTGCAAGAAGCCTTGCTAGCTCCCCTTGAATAATTGTTAGGACAGCCTGACACAACTAAGTTGATCTCTGAATATTACTGTACTCTGCTGATAGACTCTAATCCCAGATTCACTACTGCCCAAGCCCACTGGCCGTCTTTAGATATACAGCTCAGTGATTCTGACTGGTCTGAGTTCAGTGTTGTATACAAAAGCTAAGTGGTCTCTTTTAGGGATAAAATAATTCAATTGAAAATATTTCATCATATCTATCTCACACCTGTTAGGTTGTATATAATGAGTCTGTGCTTTACACCTGATTGTTTTAGGGGCTGTGAAGGTTCTGCTGATTTCATGCACTGCTTTTGGTCTTGTCCTATAATTCAAACTTTCTGGTCTGAAGTTGACTCCTTTATTTCTACGGTCCTGGATTTACCTAATATACTGCGTCCTAAAAATTGTCTGCTGGATGTTATTGGGAAACTCACCTCATCCAAATATTCTAAACATTTGCTATGTATTCTGTATTTTTTCGCTACGAAAACAATACTTTTATCCTGAATGGGGGCGGTACACCCTACACTAGACACTTGACTTAAATTAATCAACTATAGTCTTCCTACTTTCAAAATTAGAAAGAAACCAAACCTTTTTGATAGAATAAGGGGTATATGGGTGTCTAGCCTGCTTACATTGATATCTCTAGATGAAGGATACTAGTATTTGCTTTGCATAATTACATTCTGCATAAAGGTACTGTTTCCTTTACTGTACTGGGATACCCATTATCTTTGTCAATTTCATATGTTCGCTATTAGCAAGTGAGATGCAGAAGGGACCATGTGCGTGTGTGTTTTTTTGCATTATTGTTTTGTATTTTTGTATGATTTTTTACAATAAAAACATATCTTAAAAAAAATAACTGATGGCCATTTGGATTGCTAAAGCACTTTGCAGCAGAAGCAGTTGCGTTTTAAAAAAAAAAAATGTATTCAGTACTTATTTTTACCAATTTTTTTATTCCTATTTACATCTTAGTACTGATCTCCTGCAGTCTTTTTTTGCAGCCAGTCTAGATTCACTAGAGCAATGGCTGCATGGCATGTCTCAGGGCTGATGCCGATTCCTTCATGGTGAGAAAAGCTGACCATACCCATGTATTATGTTAAAACGGCCACTTGTAGTCTCCATCAGAAGTCCATGTGACATAATATGAAAACATTTAGACCCCTTTCACATTGAGGTGTTTTTCAGGCGCTTTAGGACTAAAAAATAGTGCCTGAAAAACGCCTCTCAAGCCTCCCCAGTGTGAAAGCCCAAGGGCTTTCACGCTGGGGCGGTGTGCTTGCAGGACTGGAAAAAAAGTCCTGCATGCAGCGTCTTTGGGGCGGTGAAGGAGCGGTATATACACCGCTTTTGTTTCCACCTACTACAAAGTGAAATGGACCTGATGGGGGAACTAATCTCTCAGCTCCCATCAGGCTCACTTGGTGACAAGCCATTTTCCAAATATGGACATTGCCCATATTTAGATAATGACATCAGCTATATCCCCTCCCTATTGTTTACATTTAGCTTTTGCCAGGGAAATCTCCCGGCTGACAGCTAACAGCCCTGATGCGGGAAGCTGTCACATATATGAGTCCCAGTACAGGCATGGCCCGCTCTGAGTACTGGCATACATTCTGTGCAGATGAGAGTTTGTCTTAATTACTGTCAGTTACCTAAACAGAGAACTGGCTGTAATTCTTTAGGAATTTGTTGCTGCCATAGTTCCTTAACCACTTCAGCCCCAGAAGGATTTACCCCCTTAATGACCAGGCCATTTTTTATTTTGCGATACGGCACTGCGTCTCTGTAACTTACAATTGCGCGGTCGTGCGACACTGTACCCAAACAAATTTGAGGTCCTTTTTTTCCCCACAAATAGAGCTTTCTTTTAGTGGTATTTGATCACCCCTGCGTTTTTTATTTTTTGCGCTATAAACAAAAAAAGACCGACAATTTTGAAAACAAAACCTATATTTTTTACTTTTTGGTATAATAAATACATTGATCAGAACTAAAAATAGCCACTGATTACTGTATAAATGACTTTGGCAGGGAAGGGGTTAACACTAGGGGTGATCAAGGGGTTACGTGTGTCCTAGGAAGGTGTTTCTAACTGTGGGGGGAGCTGACTGACTGGGAGTAGAGAGAGATCGCTGTTCCTGATCACTAGGAACAGACGATCTCTCTCTACTCCCCCGACAGAACGGGAATCTATTTGTTTACATTGACAGATCCCTGTTCTGGCTCTCTGTGGAGCGATCGCAGGTGGCCGCAGGGGCGCGGGCACACCTGCTATAGCCATTAAAGGGACTGTGATACAAGTACAGCAATTCACGCAGCCGAGCCAACCTGCCGCAGTATAACTGCGGCGGCTGGTCAGCAAGCGGTTAAAGTGGCATTAGTAAGAACTATCTGAATTTGGCGCACATGTCGGTAATGTTATTTGCAAATGCTTGCCTGAATTAGGCACAGGTAGTTCTTAAAGGAACTTCTGCCAAAATTTGTTGTTAATGTCTACCGTCACAGTGCAATGCATGAAAATTAAATTCTAATTATTCTCTATAGTGCTAGTTCAATGTAGGTGCATTTTTAGCCCCAGAAACTTCAGTGGGAAAATTGCTTGAGCATGTGTTTTGGCAGTTTTGTGCTTCACCTTTCTCCTAACAACCATGATATCACAGCAAATATTGCTGATCATTTAGCTAAAAAAAAAAAAAGAAAATTGCATGAAGTATGAAAAATGCACTGAAAAAAACCACATGATTTTGCAGCAGCACTGGTGTTAACCAAGGCTTAAAGTGGTTGTTAAGGCTGAAGGTTTTTTACCTTCATGCATTTATGCATGAAGGTAAAAAAAAACTTCAGTGTGCAGCTCTCCCCTCAGCCCCCCTAATACTTACCTAAGCGTGATCTTGATTCAGTGACGTGCACGAGACCCGAGGCTCTCCTGGGTCTCTCCCTCCTTATTGGCTGAGAAGCAGCAGCAGGAGCTATTGGCTCCCACTCCTGTCAATCACTGCCAGTGAGGCAGAGCAGGAAGCGGGGTTGTGTCTTATGGACGCAGAGAGCTGGCTCAGGAGCAAGCACGCACGGGTGTCCCCGCAGCAAGCGGCTTGTTGTGGGGGCACTCGGCAAGGGGGAGGGACCCAGACCACCAATTAGGGACCCCAAGAAGAAGAGGATCAAGCAAAACCACTACACAGAGCAGTTAAGTATGTTTTTTTAAATAAAATGTTTCCTTTACAATCACTTTAATGCTGGATTCACACCGTTGCAGTACCTTTACATATGCATGTGTGGACTGTGTTAACATGCATTTTGTATATGTAGCCCATTCATTTCAATGAGCAGCCTAATGCACCAACACACACCAAAAAAGGTGCATGCACTTAATGCAGAGCACCTAGTAGCAGCACAGCACCTAGTAGTGCTTTATTGTGTATTGTGGTGCACTGCAGCTGTGCAAGTGCATTGAGGTGCCCCAGTGGTGAAGGGCGTGTTGTGGTAACACATGCATTGCCACTGCGCAGCGGTGAGAATCCCAGTCTCATGGTTCATTATTACACATAATTCTGGGGCAGATGAGAGACAGCATATGAATTTCATAACCAATAGAGGAATTCTGTGTTCTAGAAAACTCAACGAGAGACACTCAACAAGTGGTGTTTAGATTTAGTGAGTAGGAAGGCTGATGAATGCTCTTGACTAATTTTTGGTGCACTTAGGAAGAAAAAAAAGGTTAGCAGATAAAAAGTCAGACATTTCAATGTGCCCATATCTGCAGAAGCCTCAAAGCCTAACCCTCTGGATACTTCTGGGTAGTGGCCTAGCTTGTTGCTTTGTCCTGTCTCCTGCACATTCCTATAGGCACATCACTATGATAGGCTGCCTCACTGGGCAATAGAAAATTGCCAAAGCAAAGAAAAAACCTTCAACTTCTGACAGCAAGTGTCATAATTTCACTATTCATCAGAACAGCTGGAATTTAGCCATAAAGAAAATGTAACGCACATAAATACATTTACATGACCAGAGTGTTTATATAGTCCTAAATAACCAAACCTTGTGGATCATTTTAATGGCTCTAAAGGGTACAGCTCTTGTTGAAACAAACCCCATGCACAGCATATGAAAAAATAATTAAAACTAAATTCCAGGAATTCAGCCTCTTTGGAAAATGTTCTGGACTAGGAGTCCTAGGAGCCCAACGAGATGTATGCCACCTATTGGACTTCTCTCTTTAATTTACTATTGACATTTTTAAGGTAGCCCCAGGAGCAAAGCTATCATTATACTTCGTAGCTGGACATTCTGTTCTTAGCTCCAGCAGCTGCAGAATCGCATGCAGCCTTTGTGCCCACCCCTCCCTTTCTCCTGTCCTCCTGTTTTGTGTTATGTTAACCCTTTCACAAAATACAATTGCTCCTGTGAATGGGCAACAGAGGGGAGGGGCAGACAGAGATGTTGTGTGTGAGAAGACAGTATCTCCCCTATCAGAGTGTGTAGCAATTGCTGTGCTCCCGGAGCTCCATAAAACTGTCAGATGTAAATAAATAGAGAAGTCCACAAGGTAGCATGCACCTCATTGGACTTAACACCTAGTATGCCAGCTCATTTTGCAAAGTGGCTGAATTCCTGGAATTCAGATTTAAACCATCCAGCTCTTTGTATGGATCAGGAAAATATCCAAATAGTACAAACAGCGAAGACTGAAACAGAAGTGCCCAGGAAAGGGTTAACTTACATGGGGATGGCAGGCAACGTGTTTCAGGGACATGCCGCTACTGAGACTTTAGAAAGGGGGCGTGTCTGTGAAATTGTTGGCTGCCATCCCCAGTGATTGTCTTCTTCCACATGTGCCTTCAGCTGCTTGAGACGCCACTTACTTTGACAGCGGATTGGGTCCAGCGTGCCAGTGCCGGCTTTCAGAGTGACAGATTGGCATTTTTTCAGTCCGTCTTTTGTTTACCCTCTAGCACGGTTGCTACATGGGTTACTGTGCTTATCTATCAACATCGGTCATGTGTTTATATTGCTTTTCTTTCCTACATAAATTTTTGTGAAGATTAACCCTTTCCTACACCCTTATGTTTTCTGTCTTCAGAATTCAGCCATAGCAGTAGGGTTTTTGAGGCTGTTTAAGGCATGTTAGCCAGAGTTCCTTTACATTTGTTTAGTAAAATATATAGGGGAATATGGAAACCTAAAAAAGCAACAATAATTTCAACATACATATTTCTGTAAGAATATAGCCTTGTGTTCTCTGGGCAAGAAGTGATTAGGTCTAATGATGTTCTTGAGATGGCTACCCTTGCCATTATGTATCCACTACCATGATTAGCAGGCATTGTGGCATTACTGATCATTACAATGGAAAATTGGAAAACCAAATTGGCAATGAAATATATAGGCCTCCACTGATTTGCAATCCCCTGACTTAAAAGTCTGATCTAGCCAGGCAATTAGCATTTGCAATATGCCAGCATTGGCAGCTGACACTCTTTTTATAGGATGCACTTTAATAAGCGTTTTCCATTGTCATCTATGTACTTATTTAATTAAACTTGCAGAGTATTTCATTTCACATTTGGATCCTGTTAAAGTCTATGTAAAAATAACCTTCTGAAACTGTGAAACAATGGATTTCAATGGATACAATAACAATGCGGACCAAAGGCTTACTTCTACCCCTGACTACAAATGTTTAGTATTTTGCTTACCACAACTGATGAATTCCTGGCATTAAAGAAGTAAAATATAAAGCTGCTTAGCTGATTGGGTGCTAACTGGCATCACATTTTCGGGGAAATGTAAATGTGATAAGTTGTTGATCTTCTCTTGACAGATGGCCCTATAACGATTTTATATAGGCTGGTAGATCTCTACACCACAAAGACTCTCAACAGGTGCTGTAGAAAACGACCAGGTATCTCTAGAACTAGTGACATTACGACTACAGGTGCTGTCCCTAGTTCCTCATTACTTTACACCCTAATATTGTCTTCTTGATGGATTGACTGATCATTACCATTAAATAATTATACTTATGCACTAATTGTCCAGGAATGGGCATTGAGCCTCTTACACGCTTATCCCAAATAAGACCTCTGTGCATTTTATTAGCTGCCAGAGAGTTCCAGGGATTAGAGGTCTATTGACCCTGCCCTCAGAGGTGTAATATCCACTTGTTTACATCCTCCGCTTTTTTCAGACACAGCAGGGGTAACACAGCATGTCAGAAGTTCAGTCGGCATTTCAGAGAAACACCTGTCTTGTGGCACATGCCTGCCATTCCATGGGACCCTCAGCATAAATCCGCCAGGAACAACAGTTGTGAGCTAATTACTTGTATCACAGAGCAGTTACTGTCCTGTGTGTCACTGGATGCAGCAGGTGCTCTTTTCTGGAGCTCATAGGGATATTCACCCCCTGCCTGCTGATGACAGGTGAAAGTCTATTGTGATTGACTTCCCATCTCTGTAGAGCTCAGTGTTAGTGGACAGCTCTATTGACTTTTTCCCTAGTGTTTCTTAAAGCAGACCTATCAGTAACTTCACAAATCTACATAATGCATTTTTGACATTTTACAAGATACGGCATCGATGTAGCAGGGAGCTGGCTATCTTACCTGCAGTATCAGAAGACACTCTGCAACATTGTTGCAGTGAGACTGTTTCCCTCTAGTGCCAGCTAAGACTCTGTATCATCACATCCTGTCAGCAGAGTGGTTACCACCAGGGAGCAAAGCATACAGGGAATTGTAGTCCAGGGACTCAAGTTTCACATTCAGATTGAACTGTATGGAACTACAAGAGCCACCATGCTCTGGAGAAAAGGAAACAAAGACTCCATCTTTTTTGCCTGAGGGAATTCAGTTGCCATGAGGCAAGGGAAGAGATTGGACTCAGGGGAGAGGTGTTGCCTCCCGGGACAATCCATAGTTCGTTTACAAGCTCCACAGCCGGTCGGGGACATCCAGCCTGCGAGAGGGGTATCCCAGGTGCACATCTAGGCGCATCTGTATGGTGAAGCGTTCCAGTGTGAGGTGACCAGTCGGGTCACCAGAAGAGTCTGCCCATTTCCAGGACATTCGTTTGGGCCTAACCGCAGAATTTGGTGAGGGGGCACTTGCCCATTTGCAGGAAACAAGGAGACTGCACACAGACAGAGTTGTTTTACTTTGCCCATCCGGCTTTATGAACACTGTATACAGACGTCATTGCTCTTAGTCACCTTGCTGACACCAGTAGTGCCACAGGACACAAGGTCATACAGAGACACTGTATTGTCCTTTCACCTTGCTGAGGAAGATCCTGCATTCTTTAGTTTGTAAACCAGTTGTGTTGTTTGGCCCTGCTATTCAGGAGTTTAAGTGCACCAACTAAAGTGGCTAGCTGAAGATCCAAGGTCTCATCTTTCTTTCAAGGGACTGAAGTTACTGGTGCCATACAGGCACGCACACACATACTCAGGGCTTTGTAGTGTATGTATGGGATAGTCTAACTTGGGAGTTAAGACACTTAATGTAGAACTGAGCATGTAGTTTGTAGTTGGGACTGTGGTGTCAGGGGACAGAAGAGAGAGGTCTGACATAAAGAGGGTCAGCCTTCTGTTCTACTCCTGCCTGGACTCATAGAGCCAAATTTGAGTAGAGGTAATCAAATTGATATAAAGTGTCATGTGCTTTATTTGCCATTTAAGTGTGCCTCTGTTCTTGGGGACATTGTCAGGTTTGGAATCCCCTGAAAGCAACCTGAATACAGTATTAAGCTATATTGCTCTTGATCTCAGTTATTGCTCTCCAGTTGCATTACTTGAAAAAATACTGTTATTGTCTGTTACCCTTTTCCAAAGAAATACTGCAGGAAAGATAATCTCTGTGTTTTATCAGAACGTGTGTGGTTTCATTGATCCTTGTGCTTACACTATTGCCAGGTGTGCCAGAGGGCCTGAGGTTATTCTTGGGGTTGAGAGCCAGAGTACGGGACTAAACATACTTAAGCGGCTTTTGCGGGGGTAGCGCTACATCACTATAATTTAAAAAATGCCTTCTATTGTTAAAAGCAGTCCTTGATCCCTAATCAAGAAACTGTACCTAGGCATAGGAAGTGAAGTTTGGGAGAATAAAGTCATCATTCTAAAGGCCCTTTCACAAGGGCGGTTTGCGATCCCCTGCTTATCGGAGCAGAGCGAGTCATATGACAGGTCTGTGTCCACTCAGTTTCTGCAGAGCATGCACAGACAGAGCCCGCTCTGCTCTATGGGCAGCCCATTGTAAACGGACTCCACTGTCCATTTACAACCGGCTGCCTCCAATACAGTCCACCCAAACACAAGAGGACGCAGTCCTCCTCCATTTTTTTTTTTCCGGGGTTGATCGGACCCAGGGGTAGGCGGGTGTATATGGACATAAGTCCCTTTATATCCACCAGTCCATAGGAATGCATGAACCATCCAATCAGGTCTGCCTGGAAAAACTGACAGGCGGACCTGATCAGATCACAAAAAAGTGATGCGCTAAACAAAATTTCATATAATGTGATATAAAAGTCCAACTGTAGAAAACACAGATCCGTGATAATGCAACTAAATCCAAAAAACCCTCCACCTCGTACCCACAGGCAAAATAGACTCTTACCAGAGAGCCTGGACCCTTTATTATAAGAGTCAAACAGGCTTGATGTAATAATCTTTGCAGGGGTCATCAGCTGGAGATGTGTCCTCAGATCAAAAATGCCATTAGCTGGATATTCAAACCAAACTCCATCCACTCCACAATCAGATCAATCAAAACAAACTGAAAAATTCTAATTAAAAAACCCATCAATTGCAGCCTCACTGTGCCCACCAAATGCCGCCACTGTGCCCACCAAACGCCGCCACTGTGCCCATCAAACGCCGCCACCGTGCCCATCAAATGCTGCAACCATGCCCATCAAATGCTGCCCCTGTGCCCATTGAATGCTGCCCCTGTGCCCATTGAATGCTGCCACTGTGCCATCGAATGCTGCCACTGTGCCCATCGAATGCTGCCACTGTGCCCATAAAAAGCTCCCACTGCGCCCATCGAATGCTGCCATTGTGCCTGATAGGGGTCCAATCACAGCGCCTGTCGTTTCAGCCAATCAGGTGATGGGTAACAGACCCAAGCACCTGATTGGTGGAGAGGCGGTTCAGTGTTAGGAAATCGAATATTCATTCACTTTTCTAACACAGCTGGGTGAACTGCGTGTGCTAAGCATGGCGCTCGCTGTTTACCTTTTTTGACCCCTTTTAGAGCCTATGGCTCTAATGAGGTGCTTCAAAAACACCCCCCCGTGCTGTAATTCAGGCACCCGAGCACCCGAAAAGGGGCCTGAATAGGGAGTGGCAGCAGCAGCCATGGATAGATTCATCCAACGCATGAATTTATCTATTGGTGATAGAGGGGGTGGCTGGAGAGAGGGGGTGGTGCCCGTGCACCCTTATGGATGCACCGCCACTGCATATAAATGAAAGAGAAACCAAATAATGTAAAATCACAAAAAGCTCATTTAATAAAAGGTATTGCACTTACATTAATTCAGATAAAAACTAGCATTTATATAAATAGGAGGCCGCCATATAGAACATCCGGGCAATGTGTATAGGAACGCGATAGCAGGAAACAGCTCTTTATCCGACCGGTTTCATCACAAAGAGGACTTAGATTGGTGCATGAGCATCATTTTCTGCCATCGCTTTAAATAGGAAGACAGGCAATTCAAGCCTCACTTTCATTTCTGCATTCAAGCCTCGTTTTAGTTCCCGTCGTCATAAGAGAGGTTGGGTATGCTAATAAATCAAAATAAAATAAAGCTAATCCTCATTAGCTCCATCTAAAACTATATAAGGCAGACTAAATTTGCCAAAAACACTATCCATAAAAATTTGGATCAAAAGGAACAAAGGTCACATTATTCCTAAATTGAATATAAAGAGGAACTCTAACTGATCTATAACCGTGGGCTACAGATATGAGTGTTTGGTTAAAACCGTAATGATAATGTGCGAGCATGCAGGGACAGGGGCGTTTTAATTTATATTTATTCTTTATTTTACTTTTATTTTTTTATTTTTACACTTTCTCTTAAAAAAAATATGTTTTTGATTACTTTTATTCCTATTACAAGGAATGTAAATATCCTATGTAATAGGAATAGTGTGTGACAGGTCCTCTTTATGGAGAGATGTGGGGGTCAATAAGACCCCACATCTCTCCTCCATGCTGGAAAGGCTGAGATAAAAAAAAAACACTCTGTCGGCTGTGTTTACTTCTACTGGCCCGGATCTGACGTCATAATGTCGTGCCCAGGCCTCCGAGGGTCATAGAGATGACTGGGGACCATTTGGTCACCAGAAATCGCTATGGTAAACTTCCGGCTGCGACCAATTTGTTTTCTGACTCACCGATCACACGGTGAGCCGGGAGAAGCACCGGAGTGCGGTGGGAGTCCCTTCCCACTGCCTGTAAGAATGATCAAGTAGCTGAACTGCTATGTAGCTGCAGGCATCTTTCAGATATCACCACTCAAAGTCCATGACGTCATATTACTTACCTTGGGCGGGAAGTGGTTAAGTTCCTGAAGTTGCTCTTGATATGTTTTATCCCCCAGACCTTTTACCATTGTTGTTACTCATCTCTAAATTTTTTTTCTATCTTCTCAATATCTTTTTCTAAGTGAGGTCTCCAGAACTGGACACAGTATTCTAAATGCGGTCTCCCTAAAGATCGATATAAGGGAATCAGAACCTCCTCCCTCTTGTTGGTGACCCCTCTAGTGATAATTAAAGATCTTCTTTTGGTCCAGCAAGTTGTGATCTGCAATGAGTAGGGATGGGCCGAACAGACCCCTGTTTGGTTTGCACCAGAGCTTTCAAACACCGTGAAAGTTCGGACCCGAATAACGAACCCTACTAAAGTCAATGGGACCTGAACGTCAAAAATCTAAAGTGCCCATTTTGAAGGGTTATATGCAAGTAATTGGTTACTACGATACAATACAATGGTTATAGGGGTCCGGGTCCTGCCCTGGAAGACATGTATCAATAAAAAAAAAGTTTGTGAAAAACGTCATTTTTAAATGAGCAGTGATATTTTGATTTATAAATTGAAAGCATTAAAATGAAAAATTCCTTCCAATATAGTGCCTGGGGGGTCCCCTTAGTCTACCTGTAAAGTGGCAGATCTGTACCATGTCTAGAATCTGCTGCAGCAATAATTGCATTTATAAAAAATTTTAATTTTCCATGCAAGCTGCCCTTAGTTTGCTCAGCAACAGCTGGGGAGCCAGTGTGTATGATGAGGCCACAATGTAGTGCACTGGGAACAAGATTAGAGATTTTTTGGATACATTCTGGTGTCACTTTGACTTTGGATAGAAGTAACAGGTGCATAAATATTAGTCTTTGGGTGTCGGTGGCGTCTTCCCACCGTAACCCTATAGAGGTAATCTTGATGAAAGCAAGAATTGGCCTTGCTGTAAAAAATTGCAATGATATGCACATGTCAAACATCTGCAGAAAAATTACTCTTTGGGTGTCGGGGGCGCCTTCCCACCGTAACCCTATAAAGGTACTCTTAATGAAAGCAAGAATTGGCCTTGCAATGATATGCACCTGTCAAACAGGTGCAGAAAAATTGGTCTTTGGGTGTTAATTGCTCCCATGAAACCTATACGAAAACATTCTTCCAGATGAAATGATTGAACACCCTCAAAGCTAGGCAGCCTCGAAGTCCTGCAGACATTCCACATCCCAAAAAGACTTAAACAGTGACATCGGCATCAGGGGCTTCATAGCTGGCAATCCTGGACTGATTCATTTTTATAAAAGTCAAACGGCGGACAGATGTGTTCTATGATCGTTAACGAAACCTCCTGCAGCACTGAATGCCCGTTCTGAAAGCACGCTGGATGCAGGGCAGCCCAACGACTCAATAGCATACTGGGCAAGTTCTGGCAAGTGGTCTATTCTCATAACCCAGTAAGTCAGTGGATCGTTAGCTAGAAAGCTGTCCATCTCTGTTTTGGCCCTGAGGTAATCGTCCAACATGTGATGCAGGCGCTGCCGATGGGATGTGGAAGCTGACAGCCCCAGGCGGCGAGGACTTAAAAAATTCCGAAATGCCTCACTTAGGCGGACGCCTTCTCCAATGCTCCTCTCTTGACCAACAGAAGACTCAAAACAATGTTTTCCACCACACTGTAACCTACTGGAGTCAGGAAAAATGTTCAATAAAATCCTCTTTAACATGTCCTCAAGAGATTTTATCTTCTGCACTCTCTGTGGGGATGGGATGAGTTCTGAGACCTTCCCCTTATAACTGTGGTCAAGGAGGGTTGCCAACCAGTAATCATCCTTCTCCTTTATGCCACGTATTCTTGGGTCCCTTTGCAGGCTTCGAAGCATGAGGTTGTCCATGCGCCTCAAATTTGCAGAGGCTTGAGAAGCAGACTCCTCGGGGTCACTCAGGATGACAGCATCTGGAACTTCCCCCTCCCAGCCACGTACTACTCCCAAGGGTCCTGGGGTTGGAAAGACATTGCTTACAGATTGACGCATGTCTTCCCCTTCTTCGAAGCCTATGAAAGTGCCAGAATCCTCCTCCTCAGGCTCCTCCCCTCTCTCCTACTGTGTGTTCTGTGACATGATGGTGTCTGGATAAAGTGGGCCTTGGGAGGAAAGGAAGTCCTCCTCTTCCTCCTGCTGCTCTGCCTCCAGTGCCCTGTCCATAATGCAACGCAGACTCTGCTCCAGTAGGAACACAACAGGGATTGTGTCACTGATGCATGCACTGTCACTGCTCACCATCCTTGTGGGCTCTTCAAATGGCGACAATACACTGATGCATCCTTAATGATCAGCCATTGGCGTGGGGAAAAAAAGCTGAGGAAGGCTGAACCTGCCGTCATGCTGTACTGGCACAGGTACTCGTTGAGGGCCCTCTGTTGCATGTGTAGCCGCTGCAGCATTCCCAAAGTTGAGTTTCACCTGGTGGGCATGCCACAAATCAGGCGGTTTACGTGCAGGTGGAATTCCCGCTGAATTTCAGCCAACTGAGCACTGGCTGTGTGTGACCACCTGAAATAGCTACAGACTCTTCTGGCCTGTTTTAGTAAATCTTGCAACCCTGGGTACGTACTTAGGAAACGCTGCACCAGCAAATTGAGAACAGGCCAGGCATGGCACACGTGTTAACTTTCCCCGTCTGAGGGCGGACAGGAGGTTTGAGCCATTATTGGACACCCCCATTCCTGGCTCCAGCTGGCCTGGTGTGAACCACCTCTGAGCCTGTCCCTGCAGAGCTGCAAGAATCTCTGCTCCCGTGTGGTTCCTGTCCCCTAAACACACCAGCTGAAGCCCTGCACGGCACCTTTGAGCCTGACTCTGGGAATAGCCCTTTGAACGCTTAGGGGGTACATGATGTTCATAGGACAATTCTGCAGAGGAGGGCATGGAGGTGACGGAGGAGGGGGTAGAGCTCACAGGTCACCACCAGCTGTATGGAGATGTGGGGGCACAACAAGCTGCAGCACTGGGCCCTGCCCTGCATCCTTTCGAGTTGCAAGCAGCATTATCCAGTGTGCTGTGAATGAAATATATTGTCCCTGCCCATGCTTGCTGGACCATGATTTAGCAGTAAGGTGGATTTTACGGTTGACTACCTTGCCCAACGATGCCGGAACATTCCCTTCCACGTGATGGTAGAGAGATGGAACGGCCTTACGTGACAAGTAGTAGCGACTGGGAACCTGCCATTGTGGTACAGCACATTGTGCAAATTCACTTAAGGGGCAGAATCCACCAGACTGAAAGGCAGAAGTTGGAGATCCAACAGCTTTGATAAGCTTGCATTCAGACACTGGGCATGTGGATGGCAGGGACTGTATTTTTTTTTTCCACTGCAGCAGATGGGGCAGAGAAATTTGCCAGCTACAGTCCAAAGCTGGTGGTGTGCTGCTGGCAGATGTGCTGCTAGGACCTGGGACACCCTGTGCTATACCATCATCCCTGTCAGTGGAGGCTGCTGAAAAGTAATGACTCAGTATAGCAGGGGCAGACTGAAGTGGGTAAGGAGGAGAAGGAGGGACAGATTTGTGCCCCTTTTGTATGGCTTTTAGGTGCTCTTGCCAACGGGATGAGTGATTGGACGTGAAATGCCTTGTTAGGCACGTGGTTAGGCAGGATTGCCCCAGTGTGAGGCAATCGGCGCTCCTCGCCTCACACTGACAGAGTGTGCGGCGAGGAGAGCCGATCAGCAGCATCTCCTCGCAGGGGGCAATAAAACATGTAATCAGGGCACTGATCATCAGTGCTCTGATTACATTATAGCGCCAACAGTGTCACCAATCAGTGCCCAGCATTGCCCACCAGTGCCAGCAATCACTGCCCACAAGTGCCACCAATCAGTGCCCATTAGTGATGCCAGTCAGTGCTGGCTATCAGTCCCGCCTATCAGTGCTGCCCATCATTGCTGTCCATCAATGCCCATCAGTGTCGCCCATCAGTGCCCCCCAACAATGTCCATCAGTGCCCATCAGTACCACCTATCAGTGCCACCTATCGGTGCCTACCAGTGCTGCCTATCAGTGCCAATCAGTGCCACCTATTAGTGCCCATCAGTGCCACCTAATAGTGCCCATCAGTGCCACCTAACAGTGCCCATCAGTGCCGTCTATCAGTGCCACATATCATTGCCACCTATCAGTGCCCATAAGTGCAGCATATTAGTGCCTCCACATCAGTGCCACCTAATCAGTTGCCATAAGTACCGCCTTATCAGTGTCCAAAAGTGCCACCTCATCAATGCCCACCAGTTCAGGCTATCAGTGCCCATCAGCGCCGCCTCATCAGCACACATCAGTGAAGGAGAAAAATTACTTAATTACAAAATTTACTCACAGAAACTAAAAACTTTTTTTTTTTCTAATTTTTTGGTATTTTTCTTTTTATAGTAAAAAAATAAAAAACCCAGGAGTGATTAAATACCACCAAAAGAAGGTTCTATTTGTTTTAAGAAAATGATAAAAAATGTTTTTGGGTACAGTGTTGTATGACAGCGCAATTTTCATTCAAAGTGCGACAGCGCAGAAAGCTGAAAAATGGCCTGGGCAGGAAGGGGGTGTAAGTGCCCTGTAGGCAAGTGGTTAAACAAACTGATAGCATATTTCTCTTTCCTTCACTGACATCATCAATGTTTATGCTGCTTTAAAACCAAAGCAGAATTCTTTTAGATTTGTGATTATACTCTATGTGCATTATGCAATGTGTTTTTCATCTACTGGGGAATTTGCCAGGCTGACCGATCTGCTCATGACTAGGATATTCAAGATGGCAGGAATGCATTCATTATGGAGTGTGGACTTGTGACATTAGGTGGGTGAGGTGAGAAGAGGGGACTTCTGTGTAGGATCAGCTGCCTCCCTCAGATAATCTTAATTCCATGAAGTGCTGAGACATTTTACAGAATTCTACGTAACATAAATAACTTAAGTATGAATATCATTCCTTGTGTCTGAAAGGGACAGTCGCACTAGGTCTGAATTAGAAAGCAATATAGTTCCACAATCTACGAAGTTGTAAGGATTACAATGTGTTCTTATAAACTGCGTTTTGGCAATTAATGCAAAGGGTTTCTAGCAGTTTACAAAAACAGCCTGCAAGAGCTTTCTCTAGTGCAGTGGTTCTCAACCTGGCAGTCGGGACCCCCTCGAGGGTCGAATGACGATTTGCCAGGGGTCGCCAAATCCTGGGCTGTTTCTGAAGCCCGCACTGCTCTCCCAGCCTTTTTGTGGCCGCCTAGCAGGGCTGTCCCTGGAGCCCGCAGCCACCCATTCAGTTCACAGCATAGGTGGGGGGCAGAGACTAGAGGTCAGCTGACTGGTGAGGAATGTGAAGTGGGAGGGGCTGGAGGAGACCCTATCTCCTGATTTCGGCATAGGTGTCACTGCTGCAAGACACCACAAAGTCAAAGACACAGCGAAGCTGGAGTCACAGTGAGTAACACTACCTGTGATTATAGTTGTCAGATCAGCAGATGACCTAAGTTGGCTGATCAGAACTCCCCCCAGCACTGCCACTGATCCCACATCCCACAAGCACTGTCACTCATCTCGACGCCCCACCAGCACTGCCACTCATTCCAAATTCTCGCCAGCACTGCCACTCATCCCATTCCCTCTGCCCCCCCCCCCCACCGAGGAGTAAGAGAAGGAATAAAAATAGAGAATACATGGAAAAACAAGAAAAACGGCTAGAGAGAGGGATGGGGGAAAGAAAGCAAGAAATTAGGATAGAGAAATAAAAGGGAAAGAAAGGATAACAAAGAGAAAGAGTGGTACATCATAAGGGGTTTTAATACTGTACGAGTGGAAGGGACTCAGGGAGCGCTAAATGTCCGTGGGTTAGGGGCGCAAATTACTTGTCTTGCCTTGGGTGCTGACAACCCACGCTACGAAAATAATTTTACTGTTAGGGGTCCCCACAACTTGGGAAATTTTATTAAGGGGTCATGGCACTAGAAGGATTGAGAACCACTGCTCTAGTGCTTTAAGATAACATAATTATAAAGTTACTTATATATATGAAACTATTTTATACATTGTTTTCTATTTGCTTGTTGGCTGCCTTTTTTCTTCTTTTAGGCTATTTTTTTCTTTTAGGCTATTTCTTTCTGGTATTTTCTTTCACTTTAGGCTCATTGGAAAAGAGTTAGGGCAAACATTATACATAGTGCAAGTGCACAGTATGACACCAAGCTTGAACCACCAGTTTTGTCTAATTTTCCAATGAGCAGGATTAAGAAACCTCAGCCAATAAATGGCTCTCTCTCAATACCAGTAACTTTTAAAGACATAATAATCGGTCATTTCAAGGAATACAAAAACAAGGTAAGTCAGTGAGTAAAAATAAAAAATGAGGGGGGAAAACATAATTTAGATTAGGGGTTACCCAGTTAAGAGATGATAAAGTGGTATCATGAGAGGACCGAGGAGATATCCCCCTTCCCGGGGCTAAAGATTGTGCCTTCTCAAATCCAAGAAAGATCCGTAAACTGAGGATCGTTTATAACTTATCCCATCGCTTTGCAGTATTTTCATCTGGTCATCCAGCCAATGACACACTTCCTGTCTTAGGCTGTTATCACTTTGGATGGAGGAGCAACCTTTGGAAAGCAGCAATGTCATTCTGTGGAGAGGGTAGTGTTCGATGTACTAGCAGATTTGGTTGGCTAACAAATTAAAGTCGAGCATCAGCTAACGCTTTTTAAGCAGTTACAGCAACAGTTCTTTTTTCTTTTGGAACAAAGCTAGAGATGCACCGAAATGTAAAAAATGGTGTTATCGGTATTTTGCCGATAAGAGAAAAAGGTGCTGACAATGGCAACAAAAACACATGCGATTTTGCCACTATTTTAATTTGATTTTACAGTGATTTTACTGTGACTATGCTTGGGGCCCATTCACACCAGAATCTGCACACAACTGCACATTTTTGACTGCATGTTTACATGCATTTGAAGCGCGCTTGAGGCATGCTTGATGTGCACTTGAATCCATTTTGCATACGTTTTGCACTGCATTTTTCTATACGTTTTTGGGCTTGGCTTTCTTGGCTTAAAGGTACGCAGTGTGGTGCACTTGTTAAAAATGTCTAAATTGACCCGAACGGCTAGTGGTTTTTGTTGCTTGGATTTGACCTTGTTGCATATATGAATTTTTAGGTTATGTTACTGTCATGTTTCTAGCTCCCATTTCTGCAATTAGTATAATATAAGAGTGTTATGTATGGCAGTACTTCTCTTTTTAATGACTGTAAAAGCTATAAAAAAAGTCTGTATATTTGTATCAATCAATAGTGTTGCCTATTATATGGAGTATGTTTGCTTTAACATGTATTGAGTTATTGAGGAGTCAAGAGCTTTTTTTTTATCGTAATGGCACCTGTTTGCCAGACCATGCTGCATATCAAACTTTTCTCCTTGGCTATAAATAGTGCTTGGGTTGACGTTAAGATATGCTTCTCAGATGCTGATATGGGTGATACAGACACCTGTTCTTAGATTGTACTACGTCTACTCTCCCTGTTCACGTTGGTTAATTGAATGTTCATTTCTGCTCATCATTCACGTCTGTAATTGAACAAGTATTTGTTGGCATTGTTTTTGGATTGTTTTTAAAAGTGGTAAAAAAAAAGCATTTTAATGCAATGGGCCGTGCGCTTTTTCCATACATTTGGACACGAGTTATGTACCAAAGCATGAGAAAATGAACTAAACATGCCTTATGGCCCGCACACGCGATCTGAAAATCGTATGAAAAATACAGTTTTCAAAGTGTTTGTACGATAATCTGATCATTAGTACCAGTCGCAACAGTTCATCCGATATTATCCGATGGGACAAGCACGGAAATTTTGCTCGTACAATACCAGATTGTACGATTTTCATTTAATCAGTGCAGTTGTCATTCTAAAATACAATACAAATTCACTAAAACACATTACATCACTTCCAAATTTTTATTCTGTCATACAAGAATATTCCTCACTTTAGTAAACTCTTCATTTTCGATATAAGACTAGCAACCAAAAAAAACAGCAGATCTGTCGTACAATTTTCAGATCGTGTGTACGGGCCATTAGGAAGCATTTTTGTTTTGTTGTGCATATTTTTTTTTTCTGATCGATGCATTTTGTAAAGCGATGTTGTTTTAGGCATATGTTTCAGCTTAGTAAAGACAAACCAAATAAATTCCTTGCACTAGCAAATAAAATATAAATAAGGACTGCTGCAACAGTTACTGACTTAACAAAGCTAATTCAATTAAAAATTAAATTTTAAAATTCAAAAGTGCTACTGTGCATACAATAAAGTTATATCATATACTATTACTATACCATGAGAAGGTACCAATAGTGTAAGCTTAGTGCATACAATCCACATGAAAAATTAAAAATGCACTATTGTTTTATTGAATATTTTACATTTTTTATCTTTTTATTTTTCATGTAGATTGTATGCACTAAGCTTACACTATCACTAGGGACAGCACGCCCACTTTCGTTGAAATAACCTTGGTAATGTCTGACATGCCCACATGGTCACAGGCTTAGTCTGATTTGTTACCTGGCCAAAGTAACAACATGGCCAGTATTATCTCCATTTTGATGTATGAAAGGAAAGTTTTAAACAGGGCTGTGTCGGGGGTGGCAAAGATGGCCGCCTCAGGTAAAGGTAGCCCGGCCTGTGAGTGTGTACGCGCCTGCAGGCACAATGACGCAAAGCCTGTTTAAAATGGCAAGCTCTGCATCACTAAGTAAGTCTCTGATCAGCCACTGTGCCTGTCACACAGCAGGAGCAGTGGCCAGCAGTGTTAAACAAGCTCTGCATCACGAAAGAGGTTCAACTGATGCACCTGCTTTTAGCAGACTAGGCTGAAAAAAGGGCTCAAAATACATCCCTGGGAATTACAGATCAGTTAGCCTAACATCAATAGTGTGCAAGCTCTTGGAGGGGATGACGAGGGACTATATACAAGATTTTAGTAATGAGAACTGTATCATTAACAGTAATCAGCATGGATTCATGAAGAATCGTTCTTGCCAAACCATTCTATTAACCTTCTATGAGGAGGTGAGTTGCCATCTAGATAAAGGAAGGCCCATAGACGTGATGTATCTGGCGGTGGTCTCAGTGGGGGGGCATCGATAGTTTAAAAAAACTATTAGATAAGCACCTGAACGACCACAACATACAGGGATATACAATGTAATACTGACATATAATCACACACATAGGTTGGACTTGATGGACTTTTTTCAACCTCACCTACTATGTAACTATGTAACTGCACTGAGGACCTGACACTCAGGTCTTAGTGCCCCCACCATGCCTCTATGAGATTTGCCTGAGGTAGCTGGCTCAATGCGGCTATTTGAAGGCATGGCCCTCGTTGTGTGGGCCCTATCACATTATGCATTGCGGTAACACGCGGTACACGGTCCGGTAACATTTATTTTGAATAGGACCTCTACAGACCTACATAATGCACCATGAAGGATGTGCGTTTTAGCATGCCACAGCACAACAATGTGAACCATCTGTGCATTGTAATGTGCTGTATGGAAAAAAAAAAAAGTGTTTAACCGCTTCCGGAACAGCCGCCGCAGTTATACTGTGGCAGGTTGGCTCCCCTGCGGCAAACCATGTAGCTATACGTTGGCTCGCGGGGTCCGGATAGCAGCCGCGCATCGACACACAGCGAGGGTGCCGAGGCTCGTGGCCGGCGGTCGCGATGACCGCCGGCCATGAACGATCGTGAGCAGGAGACACAGAACAGGGACGAGTGTGTGTAAATACACACTTCCCTGTTCTGTTCTGACAGGAGTGACAGATCGTGTGTTTCTACTAGCTAGGAACCACAATCCGTCACTTCCTCTAGTTAGTCCCCTCCCCCTTCAGTTAGAATCACCTCCTAGGCAACACAGTAAACCCCTTCACCACCCCCTAGTGTTAACCCCTTCACTGCCAGTGACATTTTTACAGTAATCAATGCATTTTTAATCGCACTGATCGCTGTATTAATGCCAATGGTTCCAAAAATGTGTCAAAATTGTCTGATGTTTCTGCCATAATGTCGCAGTCACAATAAAAATCACAGATCGCCGCCATTACTAGTAAAAAAAAAAAAATTATAAAAATGTTATAAATCTATCCCCTATTTTTTAGACGCTATAACCTTTGCGCAAACCAATCAATATACGCTTATTGAGATTGTTTTTTAACAAAAATATGTAGAAGAATACATATCGGCCTAAACTGAGAAAAAATTAGCTTTTTTTAAAAAAAATGGGGGTATTTATTATAGCAAAAAGTACAAAACATTGTGTTTTTTCAAAATTGTCGCTCTTTTTTGGTTTATAGCGCAAAAATAAAAACCGCAGAGGTGATCAAATACCACCAAAAGAAAGCTCTATTTGTGGGGAAAAAAGGACATCAATTTTGTTTGGGTATGATGTCGCACGACCGCACAATTGTCAGTTAAAGCGACGCAGTGCCGAATCGCAAAAAACGCTCTGGTCAGGAAGAGGGTAAATTCTTCCGGGGCTGAAATCGTTAAATGTGTTGTAGTGCATAGACAGCAGATTCAAAGTGAAAGAAATGTAACTCAAACATGCATCCTCGTCTCATCCCTCATTACTTTTATGATGGGGAAAATTTAAAATACCCTCTCACCTGTCCACAGATCCAGCGTTGTGCTGCAGCAATATGCCGTTCAGGTGTCTGCGCCTGTGTACCGCGCCACTATCTCAGTCAAGCTGTCTGCCTCTTCTGGGTTCAGGCAGCGGGGCCCCTGATGACATGACAGCTCCACCCTCTGGCCGCTGTGTAAACAGGTTCCCGTAGCCTCTTGGGATAAGTAATGAGGATTTCCCAGGGGGCTGCAGAATCAGGATACGTCATTCTGGTCTAGGCTGGAATAACAGTAGGTTGGGAGGGGCCCATCAGGAAAACAAATTGTAATGCCCCCGAAAAAAACCCAACTACTTTAAATGCTTTCAGGCATAGAGCAAACATTCCACTTTAAAGAGGGATCTTTGGACTGAATCCAGGTGATCTGTTTTGACACAGCGTTTTTCAGAGTCATGACACATCATGTGACTGTAGGGAGGAAAGCAATAAAAAAAATGTCTGTATAATAAAAAATACAGAAACTGGTCACAGGTAAATGGGTCTCTTGAATTCTGGCTCAGGCCTGCCTAATATACGATGTCCCAAAGCATGCTTATTGGAATTGGCAGACCTCCAAATTACCTCGTACTCTTAAAATGAATGAGACTATCCTATTTCTATGTAAAAGTAAAACATGCTATTGACCTGTAAACAATCTTCTCCACCATCTCTTTTCAAGTAGAAAAATGTAATTAAGTCTGCCCTACCCCTATACCAACCTAAATATACCAACAGGGGATTCCCCCATGTGGTTTGAAAAAAATTGGGATCCATGGACATGCTCTACGGATACCATTTATGCTACCATGGTTGTACAAGGAGACTACGTTATTGCAGCCATTCTCAACCATGGTTCCTCCAGAGGTTTCCAGGGTTTTCCTTGCCTGTCATTGATTGGCCTCAGTGTTGCCTAAATAGTTCAAGAGCCAAAGCCAAGATCTTAATGACAGAGACCTTTTCAGCTGTCTGTAAGCATCCATGCACACTAAGAGCAGAAAAAAAATGCCAGAACCTCTGGAAGAGAAAGAGGCAAAAAAAATGTTCATAGCTCGTATTGCACAATAGTTTAGGGGAATTTATGGGCATTTGCTATTATAGGTGTTTCTTTTCCAAAGCATTCCCCTCTGCTCATTTTTCAGTATAATCAATGTACACTTGAAAACGCTGAAAGCCACATTTAGCTGCATTTATGTGCGCACTTGTGACAAGTTTTCTTTTCTTCCTCTAAACCCTCCTCTTGAAATATGCCTCTAAATGCCCTAATGTGCATTGGACACATAGGATAACATTGGTGGCATTCAGACTACTACTGTAAGGATGGCATTCTCCCAAGTGGCTATGAATGTATGGGGCTTTTTTCCCAATTGAACCCCAATAGATGGGTTTTGGCATGGGTTCCTTGAGATCTGGAAACTCTTTCAAGGATTCCACTGGGGTAAAAAGGCGGAGAAAGGCTGCTTTATTGTATACACTCACTACTTTATAATTTGATCTGCTGTACTGTTGTCACCATGGCTATTGATTGTGTTACCATTTCTCTGAAGTTTGAAAAATTGTGTTCACTGTAACAGGTAAATTAAAATGCAATGATAAATGCAGTATTAAAAAAAACAATCACAAAAAAGTCCAACAAGAGAGGAGAAGAGGACTAAAAGTCCTAGCAAGCACCAAAAGGATTCCACGTGACAATCGTACAATTCAAGGAAGAATTCTCACGTGGAATCCTCTTGGTGCTTGCTGGGACTTTTATGCCGCGTACACACGATCGGACTTTCTGGCATACTTGGTCCGGCACACTTTCCGACGGATTTTGTCCGCCAGGTGCGCCGGACTTTAAAACGGACTGACTTGCCAACACACGACCAGACTTTCCGGCGGGCTAAGTCCGCCCGTCTTTCCGACGGACTTTCGCCGGAGTTACGGCGGACTTTCCGAATGAATGGACTTGCCCTTACAAGGACAAGTCCGTTCATTTTGAATGTGACTCGGGTACGACGGGGCTAGAAAAGGAAGTCAATCTTGCCGCTTTTATCGGTGAGATTGACACCTTGCGAGCCCCGTCGCGGGTCATACCAGGCCCTTAGGTCTATTATGGATTATATAGGGACTGTGACGTTTTAGGGAGCGTGGTCAACAACACCCGGTGACCACGCCCTCTAAAACGTCACAGTCCCAGCATGCCCAGGGACTGTGACATCATAAGGGGGCGGGGTCTCCGCCTATATAAGTCACAACAGAGCCCTCAGAGAGCAGTCCAGCCGGAGAGACCGTCGTGTAAACATCTGGAGAAGAGAAGAGGGAAGAAGACAAGAAGCCAAGAAGCCCAAGCGGCCTGGTACAGGTCAGGAGGGGGGGGGGGGGGCGCTCGCTCATTCCCACCCCCTTTCCTGACCGGCCGGGCTGCATGACTCCACGCCATTTTTCGGTGTAGGGGTTTCCCTTTATAATCCATACTAGACCTAAGGGCCTGGTATGCCCCGCGCTCACTGCAATAGGAAAATTTGTCTTTCCTATTGCAGCGAGCGCGAAATGCAATACCCTGCCCTTGCGTCGTATCTGGTCCGTTGGACCAGCATACAGACGAGCGGGCTTTCCGTCGGACCAGCACACAGACGAGCGGACTTTCCGCCAGAAACTGAGTCCGACGGAAAGATTTAAAACATGTTTCAAATCTAGGTCCGGCGGGCTTTTGGGAAAAAGTCAGCCGGAAAAGTCCGCCAGAGCCTACACACGGTCGGATTGTTCGGCGGACTCTGGTCTGCCGTATCAAGTATGCCAGAAAGTCTAGCTGTGTGTACGCGGCATTAGTCCTCCTCCCCCTCTCTTGGACTTTTTTTGTGATTGCTTTTTTAATACTGCATTTATTGAAGGTTAAAAAAAGGAAAATTTTAGTTGGTTATGATAGATACATTTTAAAAAAGAACTCTTCACAAAAGAAAAAATGCTCTTGCACTTGGGCTTCACCTGCACTGCAAGGTTTAAATGCTCTTTTATGCGTAGGGTACCAGGAAAAAAATGTTTTGCTTAAGCTTTTCCCTCACTCCTTCTGCAGCCAGCTTTCACCTCTTCTCTTCAATGCTTCCGTTTGTTGGAGAGCCCTCAGCACTCTCACTCACAATGTAGGACTGCTGGTCTTGCACTGTAGTTGATCACATTAGCGTTATAACCGCTGTCCAAAAGAAGAGGCTTCAATGATTCGTCACTTGGATGGAGAAACCTATGGGAGCGAAGAATTGGAAAAAAAAGGAAGTAAAAGGTCCTCTTCCTGGTATCCTAGATAGAAAAGATAATTTAATCCTTGCAGAGCAAGGGTATTTATTTTTCTTTTACAGCATAAAAAAATAGTTTTATTCATGAATATGTAACTGGATTAAATGGTGATTTATATCTGACTGAAGGTTGGCTATTATGGTACATAGATACCCTTAAGCCTAGTACACACAGGCCGAATGTCAGGTGGCATGGACCCGACATTTGGCCTGTGTGTACTGGGCCGACTTCTGTCAAAGGGTCATGACCGAAAAAGGGTTTGCCAACTGGCTCCCATTCAGTGCTCTTAGCCAATGGATTAGAGCGCTGACCAGAGTGTTCTGGCTGGAGGGCCATCCCCATCAGAACACAATAGAACAGCAGAGAGATTGCTGTACTAACAGTGGATTGTTAGTACAGCAGCTCAGACCTGAGCTGTCAGGTTTTTTTTTTTTTTTTTGCTCAACCCGCTGAGTTGAACAAAAGAAAACTAGTATGCCCCGTACACACGGTCAGATTTTCCAACGGAAAATGTGTGATAGGACCTTGTTGTCGGAAATTCCGACCGTGTGTAGGCTCCATCACACATTTTCTATCGGATTTTCCGACACACAAAGTTTGAGAGCAGGCTGTAAAATTTTCCGACAACAAAATCCGTTGTCGGAATTTCCAATCATGTGTACACAAATCCGACGGACAAAGTGCCACGCATGCTCAGAATAAATAAAGAGATGAAAGCTATTGGCTACTGCCCCGTTTATAGTCCCGACGTACGTGTTTTACGTCACCGTGTTCAGAACGATCGGATTTTCCGTCAACTTTGTGTGACCGTGTGTATGCAAGACAAGTTTGAGCCAACATCTGGTGGAAAAAATCCATGGATTTTGTTGTCGGAATGTCCGATCAATGTCCGACCGTGTACGGGGCAGTAGTGCGTACGAGGCTTTAGTTGTTTGCATATACCTCCCTTAGAAAGCCCCCGGAGTCCAAAAAACATGGGGAGCTCTAATATGTAAACAGTCCGAGAAAGAAAAAATGCTGGTCCACCCTCTGTTGCCTCTCCTGTGGTAGGGCTGCTCTGGCTCTTGTAAATATTTTAAAGCATACAGTATCTTACAAAAGTGAACACATCCCTTTGCTTAGAAAGTTTGGAGACCCCTGATCTAGCAGATCACAGAATGAAAACATCAATACATCACATCATGAATCAACAGGCAATGTGTCTTCATAACAAAGAACATTATGATTTTGAGTATGAAATCACTTCATCTCAGCATCCATGATGTCACAGCCTAAGAAAAAATGACATGGTGTCCGGTGTATGGTTAGTGCTTCCTTTGACGGGGGTCTGCCAGTTTGAAAACCAAACAATCCCTGTAGAATCTATGAGAGGGTCAGCAAAAAGTGAAGCTAGCTTATAATAGTAATATAAAGCTGTCCACAGGTAGCTATACTATATAACTCTATATTATAAACATACAGTTTGTCACAAAAGTGAGTACACCCCTCACATTTTTGTAAATATTTTATTATATCTTTTCATGTGACAACACTGAAGAAATGACACTTTGCTACAATGTAAAGTAGTGAGTGTACAGCTTGTATAACAGTGTAAATTTGCTGTCCCCTGTCAGCTGTCAGCCAAAGTCTAAACTGCTGGCAACAAAAGTGAGTACACCCCTAAGTGAAAATGTCCAAATTTGGGCCACAAGTGTCAATATTTTGTGTGGCCACCATTATTTTCCAGCACTGCCTTAACCCTCTTGGGCATGGAGTTCACCAGAGCTTCACAGGTTGCCACTGGAGTCCTCGTCCACTCCTCCATGATGACATCACGGAGCTGGTGGATGTTAGAGACCTTGTGCTCCTCCACCTTCCGTTTGAGGATGCCCTGCAGATGCTTAATAGAGTTTAGGTCTGGAGACATGCTTGGCCAGTCCATCACCTTTAACCTCAGCTTCTGTAGCAAGGCAGTGGTCATCTTGGAGGTGTATTTGGGGTCGTTTTCATGTTGGAATACTGCACTGTGGCCCAGTCTCTGAAGGGAGAGGATTATGCTCTGCTTCAGTATGTCACAGTACATGTTGGCATTCATGGCTCCCTCAATGAACTGTAGCTCCCCAGTGCCGGCAGCACTCATGCAGCCCCAGGCCATGACATTCCCACCACCATGCTTGACTGTAGGCAAGACACACTTGTCTTTGTACCTCCTCACCTGGATGCCGCGACACACATGCTTGATACCATCTGAACCAAATAAGTTTATCTTGGTGTCATCAGAATACAGGACATGGTTCCAATAATCCATGTCCTTAGTCTACTTGTCTTCAGCAAACTGTTTGTTGGCTTTCTTGTGCATCATCTTTAGAAGAGGCTTCCTTCTGGGACCACAGCAATGCAGACCAATTTGATGCAGTGTGTGGCGTATGGTGTGAGCACTGACAGGCTGACCCCCCCAGCCCTTCAACCTCTGCAGCAATGCTGGCAGCACTCATACGTCTATTTCTAAAAAACAACCTCTGGATATGATGCTGAGCACCTGCACTCAACTTCTTTGGTCGCCCATGGCGAGGCCTGTTCTGAATGGAACATGTCTTGTCTTAAACCGTTGTATGGTCTTGGCCACTGTGCTGCAGCTCAGTTTCAGGGTCTTGGCAATCTTTTTATAGTCTAGGCCATCTTTATGTAGAGCAACAATACTTTTTTTCAGATCCTCAGAGAGTTTTTTGTCATGAGATGCCATGTTGAACTTCCAGTGACCAGTATAAGAGAGTGAGAGTGATAACATCAAATTTAACACACCTGCTCCCCATTCACACCTGAGGCCTTGTAACATTAATAATTCACATGACACCGGGGAGGGAAAATGGCCCAATTTGGACATTTTCACTTAGGGGTGTACTCACTTTTGTTGCCAGCGGTTTAGACATTAATGGCTGTGTGTTGAGTTATTTTGAGGGGACATCAAATTTACACTGTTATACAAGCCGTACACTCACTACTTTACATTGTAGCAAAGTGTAATTTCTTCAGTGTTGTAAAATATAGTGAAGCAGGGACCACAGCAATGCAGCCCAATCTGAAGCAGTGTGTGGCGTATGGTCTGAGCACTGACAGGCTGACCCCCCCACCCCTTCAACTCTAAAACAATCCTTTGATATAAAGCACTATTCTTTGATATAAAGCAGATAGCATATCCTTTGATATAAAGCACTGATATAGAGCACTGACAGGATGACCCCCCCACCCCTTCAACTCTAAAAAAATCCTTTGATATAAAGTGCTAATCATATAGTGCTAATATCTCACTTCTCAAATGTGCAAAACAGTGCAATACAATGGCACCAAAGAAATTTTAAGCCAGCAAATACAAGGATACGTGATCCAATAATAAAGTGTTTTCCAAAATATCTCAAGGTACTATGCAATAGTGTCTTGTGAAAAGATAAAAATAAGTGCAAAAAAGAAAGTGAAGCAAAAGGGAGAGGAAAAAGAAACAGAGTTCAATTGAAGATAACATTATTACTTGTAGATATCCTTCTCCTATCCAGACCCTGTGTGTGCTAGCCTCTCACCTTAAAGATAGACCCCAGATGGGTCTAGTAGTGCATCAACAGACGTGTAACACCGATGTGTTCTTTACCTTCTCCATGGGTATATCCTGGACAGAAGATCACTGCAGTGTCAAGGCTGTTTCTCCATATAATCCAAGTTCCACGACCAGATCCTTTAAAACATTGTCTCCAAGACCATAGGGTAGAAGAGAAAAGCCTCCATAGTGTAGTAATTAAAAATTGTTTGTTTTATTAAAAAATATATAATAACATAACAGTTAAAATGGCAAAAACGCCAATAGCAGAAAAATGTGCCAAACACAGGAACTTCCGGTCACGCCCGTAACCGGAAGTGACGTCACCCGGATCCTCCCTGCGCGTTACGTCACGCCACACGTGACTTTTTCAAGGGTATAATACCCTTGAAAAAGTCACGTGTGGTGTCCTATGGTCTTGGAGACAATGTTTAAAAGGAGCTGGTCGTGGGACTCAGTGGGAGTAAACAATGCACCTTTTGTATTAGGGGGAGGAATAGTGCCCTGTCTTTGGTGTCCGTAGGAGGGATAACATCCCATCGTTGGTGTCAGTGGGAAGAATAGTGCCCCATCATTGGTATCAGTGGAAGAAATAGATCCCCATTGTTGGTGTCAGTTTAAGGAATAGTGCCACATCGTTATTTTCAATGGAAAAAATAGAGCCCCGTTGTTGATTTCAGTAGCGGGAATTATGCCCCATTGTTGGCATCAGTGTGAGGAATAATGTCCTGTATCAGTGGGAGGAAAAGTGATCCATGTGCTGAATAAAGTGGTGTAGTGGATAGCACTTTCACCTAGCAGTAAGAAGGGTTGCCTGTTCGAATCCCAACCACGACGCTATCTGCCTGGAGTTTGCATGTTCTCCCTGTGCCTGCGTGGGTTTCCTCCGGGTACTCCGGTTTCCTCCCACACTCCAAAGACATGCTGGTAGGTTAATTGGATCCTGTCTAAATTCTCCCCAGTATGTATGAATGTGAGTTAGGGACCTTAGAGTGTAAGCTCCTTGAGGGTAGGGACTGATATGAATGTACAATGTATATGTAAAGCGCTGCGTAAATTGACGGCACTATATAAGTAGCTGAAATAAAATAAAATAAATAAATAAAGGCAAGCAAAGGGCTGCATCTGGCCCCCGGCCGCAGTTTGGAGACCACTGTGCTTGTTAGATAATTTTCCATGTTTTAAAAAGATGTCAGTTTGACCAATTCTGTTGTATTGTGTTCATTTTATTCTGCGGTATATTCACTTTCCTTTTGGGGAGTTGTGATGTAAGCATAAATGATATGCTTTACAAGTTCCCTGTACAAAGAGTATTGAGGTTTGCAAAAGGCATTTTATCCTTAAGATGAGTCTAGTTCCAAATAGAAGCAGCGAGGAAGACAGGCCAAAGAACTGGCATATGTCCATGTGCTTTATAATGCCTGAAGGAAGGTATCAGTTCACAGCTAATCCAGCCGACAGGAGAAAGGTTCATTCCAGCTCCAGATTGAATTTAGTTAGGAGCGGAAACGAAGCCATTTTTAAGTGTGCAAAATAGTAGGGAATGGGACGGAGAATGCAAAAGAGGGAGGGCTGCTATTGGGACCTCGGATGTTAGTTTGTGCCCTGTTTTACTCTTGCTGCCCTCCTCATGCGTCTCTCACTCTCAGCTCCATCCGTTCTTTAGAAGGAATGAACAGAGTCATCAGGCTGAGGAAACTTGACCCCTCCATGCTCCTTTGGATGATCTGGAATGGCAGCTGAAGAGTCAGCCTTGTGCCTGGAATCGCTTCATAGCAGTCCTATTGCTAGGAGTCACTCACTCTTCCCTGTCTGTGAATACAAATCAGTGGCAGGGTAGATATTGATTTATATACTACTGAATACTCTTCTATGTCGTGGTACAGGGACAGGGCAAGAGTTCATGTTCCGACGGTCTCAAACAAATAGAAATACCGTGAAATTTAAAACATTTGTGGGAAAAATGTAAATTATCCACAGGCATAAAGCTGGCCAAAGAACGTTTTTTCATTTTGATATGCTTTGACACATGATTTTGTCTTCTTTTTGAACATTTTTAATGTTCGTCTTGGAAGGTTGAAGTGAGGAGGTGAAATGAAAAGGTAACCCGTAAAAAAAAAAGTGAAAAGCTGTGAAAAGTGGGGAACAAATCGTGCGAAATTTGTAAGAACTTCCTTCCTTAGATTCTGCGAGTCATAAAACAATTATGCCAGCTGTAGGACAAAGTTCTCAGCAAAAATTTCAGTAAAGAATTGGGTGAAAAGACTGCAGAGAACATCTGTGACCCGAAAAGACAAAATTTAGGTGCCGGTCGGGTAGAGAGGTAAAGTCCAACTAGACCACTGTGAGTGCAGACAGGGACAGGGAGCTCATCCTAGCTCCAAGCTTCAGCAATGTCAAAGGAAAAGATCCATAAGCCACACATCATGAAGCAGACCCATGCCAGGCCATGCTCCAATGTGTTTCGCTCCTCCCCTTTGAGCTTAATCATTAATAAGCTCCAAGTGGCGGAGTGAAACGCGTTGGGAGTGTGGCCTGGCTGGAGTCCAGGCTGAGGCTGACATTCATTTCACTTCATGCACATGGGTCTGCTTCATGATGTGCGGCTTATGGATCTTTTCCTTTGAAAGACCATCTGATGTTGCTGATTATTGACATAAATAAGTGGAGAAATGTGTATCGAAAAGCGAAACTGCTGCCCCCTTTAAGAAAACAGAGCAAGGACAGTGCTGGTGCACGGTGATTGGTAAGAAGTCCTCAAACAGGTCGGAGCTCTGACTAGAGCAACCTAATCTCGCCTTACACCTGTAGAACTTTGTTAAAAAGATGTCATTGTCATAGATTTTGGTTATCTAAAAGTTAAAGGGGACAATTTAACATTTGTTTTTGACCAGAGCAAGGAAATAAACTGAAGGACAAGGATGGAAATTTTTGTTGCATCTAATGGGAACTAATTCATTTCTAATTGTCGAATTTGCTCACGGCCAAGCAAATTGTAATTAGTCTTAAAGCGGAGTTCCGCCTATTTTTTTTTATTTTTCAAAGTCAGCAGCTACAAATACTGCAGCTGCTGACTTTTAAAATAAGGACACTTACCTGCCCAGGGCGCCCGCGATGTTGGCAGCCGAAGCCAACCCATCCCTCGGCTCTCGGGTGGAGGCGCCGCCATCTTCGGTAAGGCAATCAGGAAGTGAAGCCTTGTGGCTTCACTTCCTGGTTCCCTACTGCGCACGCGCAACTCGCGCTGCACGATCCCACTGGTCCCTGCTGTCTTCTGGGACCTGTTTGTCTCCCAGAAGACAACGGGGGGGGGGGCGGAGAAGGCGCCGGAAGTGGCGTAGATACCCTCGGGTGGCTCGGCTATCTATACCCAGAAGTGGGAGCAAAATACCTGTATTAGACAGGTATCTGCTCCCCCCTCCCCCCTGAAAGGTGCCAAATGTGACACCGAAGGGGGGGGGATTCTTAAAAGCGGAAGTTCCATTTTTGGGGGGAACTCTGCTTTAAGCACGTGAACTTGTCAAAGTGAATCCGAAAATAGATAATTTGTGCTACGAACAATCGAAACGTAGTACTTTAACCAAAAGTAATTTGAAATGAGTCTAATTCATTAGAATACCATTGAAGGTTTGGAGAACAAGTGATTTTTATACGTTGAATGAAATTCTACAGATGTAATGCCAGCTTTAGCGCTTGCACAGGTCTTCCTTTCCTCGCCCCCAGGGACTGAACAAGACATCGGTCAAACAGAAGAAAGGTAATTATGTACTGCTGGGGAGTCAAAAACTTTCTCAAATTCATACAATGTCTCCCTTGATTGAAATCCTGGTTGCAGATTTGCAAGTGACAACTTGAGGACTGGGATGGAGGGCAGGGGGTCATTTGGCCCCGCAGGCCAGAACTGTTACTAATAAGATCTGCTGGGCAGTTTGCCCCAAGTTGAGACATTTCAACATTCAAACATTGATCAGTGTGAGATCCTCAGTCAGTGACACATGCTGGACATTATAAAGCAGACTGTTCTCTTCAGACTTGCAATCAAAGTGCCTGATGGGAGTAGCCTTAAAGCCTAAGTGCAGCCAAAATAAAAAAACAAAAACACAAAAATCAGCACAAGGGATATAACTTCCAGTCATTAGGATGTGTCCCTTGTGCTGATGCCTCTTCTGCTAGGTGGTACCTTCCTGCTGTGATGCCCCCACCACCCACCCACCCCCACTGTCATAATCGCCTGGTGCAGCAGAGGTTAATAGAGCTAAGGCACTGTCAGGCTCTCATCAGGAGTCCCCAATCATGCCTATCCTTTCTGCCCAGCTCCTCCATTCATACAAGCCGAACTACAGCTTCTATGAATGAAACAGAATCTATGAATGGAAGATTGAGACGTCTGTCTCCTCCATCCATAGATCTTCTTTCATTCATAGTATTGAATAGGAGTGCAAAGTGCATACACTGGCCTAGCTGGGGAAAAAAAAAACAACTTGTCAATAGATTATAATACACTGTGGGGTTGATTTACTAAAGGCAAATCCACTTTGCACTACAAGTGCACTTGGAAGTGCAGTCGCTGTAGATCTGAAGGGAAGATCTGAAATGAGGGGAAGCTCTGCTGATTTTATCATTCAATCATGTGCAAGCTAAAATGCTGTTTTTTATTTTCCTTGCATGCCCCCCTCAGATCTTGCATGTCCCCCCTTGCAGTGCACTTGCAGTGCAAATTGGATTTGCCTTTAGTAAATAAACCCCATTGCATACGTTTAAAGTCCCAATTTTAAGAACCTGCTTTTACTCCACATAGTACACATTGGGGGTTATTTACTAAAGGCAAATCCACTTTGCACTACAAGTGCAAAGTGTACTTGAAATTGCACTGAAAGTGCCCTTTGAATTGCAATCGCTGTAGATCTGAGGGGGACATGCAAGGAAAATAATAAAGAGCATTTTAGCTTGCACATGATTGGATGATAAAATCAGCAGAGCTTCCCCTCATTTCAGATCTTCCCCCCAGATCTACAGAGACTGCACTTCCAAGTGCACTTTCAGTGCAATTTCAAGTGCACTTTGCACTTGTAGTTTGCACTTGTAGTGCAAAGTGGATTTGCCTTTCGTAAATAAACCCCATCGAGTAAATGTCATCCATTTTGGGTGTAGATCGGCTTAGCGCTTGTTTAAAGCATCAGTATGAGAAACCTATGATATTGTTCAGAATTCATTGACAGGTGGATTTAACCCGCAGTTGACCTCCTTCTCATCTGCATTTCACCCGCTTCAAGTAGAGCTTGCATCCCCATAGACTTGTATGGGAATGCAAAACCCACTTTAATGCCGCGTACACACGGTCGGACTTTTCGTCTACAAAAGTCCGATGGACACCGACGGACCAAAGCCGGCGGACAATCCGATCGTCTGTGGGCTTCCCCGGACTTTCAGCGGACTTTTCCAGCCGCAAATCTGACGGACTTTAGATTTGAAACATGCTTCAAATCTTTACGTCGTAACTCCGCCGGACCCAGAAATCCGCTCGTCTGTGTGCTAGTCCGACGGGCAAAAACCCACGCTAGGGCAGCTATTGGCTACTGGCTATCAACTTCCTTATTTTAGTCCGGTGTACGTCATCACGTACGAATCCGTCAGACTTTTGTGTGATCGCATGTAGGCAAGTCCGTTCGTTAGAAAGTCTGCCGCAAGTCCACTAAAAGTCTGTCGAAAGTCTGTCGGACGGGCTGTCGGACTTTTGTAGCCGAAAAGTCAGACCGTGTGTACGCGGCATAAGAGAACAAAAGCCTGTCAATACAGACTCTTAAGGCTGTTTGGCTCAAGCTATCTTTTAGACCCCATACACACTATTAGATTTTCTGCAGATTTTTGTCTTCAGATTTATCAAAACCATATAATATGGAGGTCAAACCTTAAAGAGGGAGTCCTGTGAAAAATTTTTTTTTTAAAAGTCAGCAGCTACAAATACTGCAGCTGCTGACTTTTAAAATAAGGACATTTACCTGTCACAGGGTCCAGCGATGTCGGCACCTGAGACCGAACCGTCCCTCGGTCCTCGGATGCTGCCGCCGCCATCTTTGGTATGGGAGTCAGGAAATGAAGCCTTGCGGCTTCACTTCCCATGTTCCCTACTGCGCATGTGCAAGTCGCGCAGCGCAATTTGAATGGGTTGTGCTGTCTCTGGGACCCGTGTGTGTCCCAGCAGACAGCGCGGCGGGATGGGAAGAGGCATAGACTCCCGTGGGAGTCTATGCCCGAAGTGGGTGAAAATACCTGTCTTAGACAGGTATCTGCACTCCTCTCCCCCCTGAAAGGTGCCAAATGTGACACCGGAGGGGGGGAGGGTTCCGAAAAGCGGAGGTTCAATTTTTGTGTGAACCTCCGCTTTAATGCCGCGTACACACGAGCGGACTTTACGGCGGACTTTGCCCGGCGGATTTTTCAACGTACTTTACGACAGACTTTCAGAATGAACGGACTTGCCTACACACAATCCACCAAAGTCCATCGAATTCGTACGTGATGACGTATGACCGGACTAAAACAAGGAAGTTCATAGCCAGTAGCCAATAGCTGCCCTAGCGTGGCTTTTTGTCCGTCGAACTAGCATACAGACGGCGGACTTTTCGACCGGACTCGATTTCAACGGATAAATTTTAAACAAGTTTCAAATCTAAGTCCGTCCAACTTTTGAGAAAACAAAGTCCGCTGGAGCCCACACACATCGAATTGTCCGACGAAATCCAGTCCGCCGGGCAAAGTCCGCCGTAAAGTCCGCTCATGTGTACGCGGCATAAGAGTTTCAATTTGTTTGAAATCAGGCAGGCCCTTGTACTACATGGTTTTGGTAAATCTGAAGACAAAAACCTGCAGCAAATCTAATAGTGTGTAGGTTTACTTAGGGCCCCATACACACTATTAGATTTTCTGCAGATTTTTGTCTTCAGATTTACCAAAACCATGTAGTGCAAGGGCCTGCCTGATTGCATACAAACAGAAACTCCTAAGGTCTGACCTCATATTATATGGTTTTGGTAAATCTGAAGACAAAAACCTGCAGAAAATCTAATAATGTGTAATGGGGCCTTAGGCTGGGTTCACACTATTGTGAATTGGATGCAGTTTTTCCTGCATCCAATTCACATAGCAGGAGATTATGACCGTTCTCCATGGAGCTGGTTTACTCATCTCCGCAGTGGTTCCGGTGCGGATTGCACAGGAGCCCTGTGCGTCTTTTTGGTCCATTTCAGGTCCAAATGCAGCCAAAAATTCGGGCCGAAATCGGACCTGAAACAGTGAATGGAGACGCACCGGACTCCTCCTGTGAGCGGCTGTGTTCTCCATTGTGAACCCAGCCTCAGTGTCTAGAACTTGTGTAAAAGTCTTATGAGCCATGAAATTGAACCTCCTATAAAAATAGTGAACAGATGTGAACATTGCAGCGACTCGTATACCGATGGGATACCAATGGGTTTATGGGTCTGCAATTTGTTTCCTGTTAATGAGATCCTGATGTGGACACAGCAAGTGCTGGTGCACTTGACTTATTGCTGTCTCAGAAGGAACATATGGAGAGACTGAAACTGAATACCGTGTCCATATCCTGTAATGTGCACTCTGTTACTTTATGTACGGTTGAAGTATCTTAAAAAAATGTGTGAAATGCAACATTGCATATTGGTGTATACTTATAGCCTTGTTTATGAACTCATTTTATAATAAACCAACTCATTTACACCACCGTTAACTGATACAAGAGAGGAACTAACTTTCCAATTTTAAGATGCTCAGAAATCTGAAATGCACAGATATTGTATATGTTTAATAGGTTATTAGAAATACACATTTGCAGTATAAATCATGTATTCAATGAGTAAATAATGTGCACATGGCTTAGTGAATAAAGTAAAGCTGTGTTTACCTTGAATGCCCAGTCATGTGCAGGAGATGTAAACCCCATAAACACTATTCGATTTTCTGCAAATTTTTGTCTTCAGATTTACCAAAACTATCTAATATGAGGTCAAACCTTAATGCCGCGTACACACGGTCGGACTTTTCGTCTACAAAAGTGAGACAGCCTGTCCGACAGACTTCCGGCAGACTTTCGGCGGACTTGCGGCGGACTTGCGGCATACTTTCTAACGAACGGACTTGCCTACACACGACCACACAAAAGTCCGACGGATTCGTACGTGATGACGTACACTGGACTAAAATAAGGAAGTTCATAGCCAGTAGCCAATAGGTGCCCTAGCGTGGCTTTTTGTCCGTCGGACTAGCACACAGACGAGCGGATTTCGGGGTCCGTCGTAGTTACGACGTAAAGATTTGAAGCATGTTTCAAATCTAAAGTACGTCGGATTTGAGGCTAAAAAAGTACGTTGAAAGTCCGGAGAAGCCCACACACGATCGGATTACCAGCCAGCTTTAGTCCGTCAGCGTCCGTTGGACTTTTGTAGACGAAAAGTCCGACCGTGTGTACGCGGCATAAGTGTTTCAATTTGGATGCAATAAGGCAGGCCCTTGCACTGCATGGTTTTGGTAAATCTGAAGACAAAAATCTGCAGAAAATCTAATAGTGTGTATGGAGTTATATGCTGGGTTCACACTTATGTGATTGCAGACATTGCATGTGATTCACACCGCATTCCTGTACACATCACATCTGTGCGATGCAAATTCAGCCATACGGCTTGTACGGCTGAAATCGCATCGCATTCGCACCAAAATGGTGCAGGACCCTTTTTTTGGTCCACACTAGAATCGGATCACATGGTCGTTCAGACCCATGCAATCCGATTCCACAGTTCGTACTGCGTTCTGCAAACCGATTTGGGGGTGTCTTTAACTTTATATTGACACCCGCAGTGGTTCGCAGATGTCAGTGTAACCTGCCTGCAATTCAGATGAGATGCAGGAACCCACACAGGAATCGCTGTGCTTTCTGCATAGCACCAGTGTGAACCTAGCCTAAAAAAAAAGAAAAAAAATATTTTCCTTGCACATAGCAATTAAAGTGGTTCTAAGGCCTCAGTGTTTTTCACGTTAATGCATTCTATGCACTAAGGTACAAAGCCTTCTCTGCTGCAAGATCCTCCCAGTCCCCCCTTATTCTTACTTGAGCCTGATCCGATCTAGCGATGTTCACAAGAGCAGCGCCCCTCGCCCCTGTCTCCCTCCTCAATGGGCAGCAGTGGGAGCCTTTGGCCCCCGCTCCTGACAATCAACTCCAATGTCCAATTCCATTGCACAGAGCAGGTAAGTATAGAGATGTTTGTTATTTATTTTTTTTAAGTTTCCTTTACAATCGCTTTAAAGTCTAACTCCAGGCTTGTACCCCATTTCCTTCCGCACTTCCCCCATCCTGAAGCCCTAGTACCCACCAACAGCTATATTTTTCCTTTCATTTTTTTTGTGTATGCATACCTTTTCCTGTGCTCTCCTGTCCAGTCAGTCTTCTTCTTGCATGCTGTTCTTTGCAATCTTCCTCTGTGAGCCCAGTTTAGCTTGGTGAAGCACTGCTTTGAGCTGTGATGGTCAACTCTCTTGACATGGGGGTTCTCAAGTGTGAGCCCCTGACATCACCAAAGGGTCACATGTAAAACTCTGTGAACATTCACCAGAGAGAGCTGACCCACAATAGGATATACAGTAGTCAAAGACTATGCTCATTATGCAAGAGATGGTCAGAGACTGTGGACATAATTAGAGGTCGACCGATATGGGTTTTTCTCTGGCCGATGCCAAAGCCGATATTTAGAAATCGCGGTGGCCGATGGCCGATATATGATGCCGATTTTTTTGGGCCGATATATTTTTTAGGCCGATTTCTTTTTTTTTTTCCCTTCATCTCATAAAATCTAACAGTTAGACCCCTTTCACACTGAGGCGATGCGCTGGCAGGATGTTAAAAAAAAAGTCCTGCAAGCAGCATCTTTGGAGCGGTGTATACTGCTCCTCCACCACTCCTGCCCATTGAAATGAATGCGCACCGCTGCCGAAGCGCCTGCAAAGCGTTTTGGCAGCAGCGCTTCAGGGGCGCATTTAATCCCTTCTTCGGCCGCTAGCTGGGTTATAAGCGCCCCGCTAGCAGCCGAATAGCGCCGCTAAAATGACGGTAAAGCGCCGCTAAAACTAACAGCGTTTTACCGTCAACGCATGCCCGCTCCAGTGTGAAAGCAACCTTAAGTAATAAGTGATACAGAAATTTTTTTATATTTAAACATCTATTAAACAAAACAAACCTCCAATCATTTCACTTGTATGTATAATTTAGATTTAAAAAAATAACTATATCTTAAATATTTAATACACAAAAACAGGTAATCAAAACTTTTGGACGAAAAAAAATGGGCTAACTTTACTGCTTTTTTTTTTTTTTTTATTTCATTAGTGTATTTTTTTTTTTTAAATTGAGTTTGAAAGACCGCTGCGCAAATACCGTGTGACATAAAATATTGCAACAACCGCTATTTTATTCCCTAGGGTCTCTGCTAGAAAAAATATATATAATGTTTGGGGGTTCTAAGTGATTTTATAGCAGAAAATACAGGATTTTTACTTGTAAGCAACAAGTGTCAAAAAAGATTTAGTCTTTAAATGGTTAAACTGAGAACTTCTCCACTGAGTTCAGTCTATTGATAAAAGAACCTGAAAGAGATACAAATGTATCTTCTTATCAGACTTGGCAGGCTGCCCAGAGGAGGAGAGAAGAAAACTTCAGACAACTTGCATTGACTATTACAGAAGTCATTTGCAAGTCCCGCTGAAGGTATAATCGGCTTTTTTTTATCAGCACAATCGGCCGATGCCGATTAAGTAAAAAGAGCCAAATATCGGCCGATATATCGGTCGACCTCTAGACATAATAGGGGAGATGGTCAGAGAGTGTGGAAATAATAGGGGAGATGGTCAGAGAGTGTGGACATAATAAGGGAGATGGTCAGAGAGTGTGGACATAATAGGGGAGATGGTCAGAGAGTGTGGACATAATAGGGGAGATGGTCAGAGAGTGTGGACATAATAGGGGAGATGGTCAGAGAGTGTGGACATAATAGGGGAGATGGTCAGAGAGTTTGGACATATTAGAAGAGATGGTCAGAGACTGTGGACATAATAAGAAAGATGGTCAGAGACTGTGGACGTAATAGGAAAGATGGTCAGAGAGTGTGGATATAATAGGAGAGATTGTCAGAGAGTGTGGATATAATAGGGGAGATGGTCAGAGGCTGTGGACATAATAGGGCAGATGGTCAGAGAGTGTGGATATAATAGGGGAGATGGTCAGAGACTGTGGACATGTTATATGAGATGGTCAGAGAATGCAGACAGAAACTGTGGACATACTGCAGGAGACTGTCAAAGACTGTGAATTTCCAATAGGAGTTGTTGAAGACTGGTGACATGCTTCAGGAGACAGTCATAGACTGGAGACATATTACTCACGAGGCTGCTATAAATCACTATTAGAACAGGGTAATAGGGAACACACATTAGTTCTGCAGGGCCCCCAAGTGCCACACAAAAAGCATCAAAGGGCCGCAGATTGGGCACCAGGGACTTAAAGGGTGTGGGGTTTTTTTTGTTTTTTTTTACTCCCTGGGCTTGCAGTAAGTGGGTTGAATAATGCTGGGTGTCATTCAGGTGGAAGAAGACTGACACTGTCTGTACCTTGAATGAGCAAGTATGTAAGAAGGAGACAGAACCGAAGAGCAGGTAAGTAATGCAGCAAGCACTTTTTTAAAATTCTTAATACTGCTGTGCAATTTATTTATTTATTTATGTATTTATTTCTTTTCATTTACTTGTTGGGCTTTAATACAGCTTCACATGACTTATTCAGTGAACATTCACTTTATGTTCAAAAATATGTAAATCATACTCAATACAGTATATCAAGGAGCTTGACAAGGTCATGTTCCTGTCTGAATTGTGTATAAAAATAAAATTGCGCACCAGTCCATAAGAAGACAAATCTGCATGCACAAAAAAAAATTAAATAAATAAATAACAATATCGCATCCGCACACAGTACATTTTTCTGTATTGTCTGACTGAATTGCTAATGGTTCAAGGATGGTACTGGTTCACAGTACTTGTCATAATAATAGATCTGTTGTTTTTTTATTTTATTGTATTTTTTATTTTTTTACATATGCTATTATGAAACATTTTAAGCTTTTGGCCAGTGTAGCAGAGTGGGCCATGTACAAAGTACGCCCAGGCTTATAACTGGGATTCATGTGCTTTTCTAGAAGTATACAATTTACTTTGAAAGGTGTAATGAAATTGCATGTAATGAATTATGCACACTTTGATTTTGTGCAAATCACAAGAGTTGGTTGCTTTCCAGCCTGAAAGCTTAGTAAATATCTAATAAATATATGTGATGTACTCCCACGCTATCACTCCTAATAAGTAAAGCACTATAACAAAACGAACAAACTGCTGCAGGAATCTGGTAGTTCCCACAGCTATAAAGTGCATAAAGTATACAATAAATAGTGCTGTGCTGCTTAAACGTGTGCAAGAGACTGCTGTAAATATTGTGCAAAACAAGCAATGAAAGTGTAATAAGTAAAATGTGCAACTCTGCAATAATTGGTAAGCTCCTCAAGTAAGCCCAATTAATGCAGAAAAACAATTAATCATAAAGTCCTAATAATATGAAAATGTGCAAATCAAGTCATACATGTGATATTTGATAAAAAAAAAAAAAAAACAATATAAATTAAAGTAGATAATAAATAGAATCTTGTGTGTTTCTCTCTTGACATGGGGCTTCTCAAGTGTGAGCCCCCGACATCACCAAAGGGCCACAACAGAATATACAGTAGTCAAAGACTATGGTCATTATACAAGAGATGGTCAGAGACTGTGGACATAATAGGAAAAGATGGTCAGAGACTATGGACATAATAGGAAAGATGGTCAGTGAGTGTGGACATAATAGGGGAGATGGTCAGAGACTGTGGACATAATAGGAAAGATGGTCAGAGAGTGTGGACATAATCGGGGAGATGGTCAGAGAGTGTTGAAATAATAGGGGAGATGGTCAGAGAGTGTGGACATAATAGGAAAGATGGTCAGAGAGTGTGGACATAATAGGAAAGATGGTCAGAGAGTGTGGACATAATAGGGGAGATGGTCAGAGAGTGTGGACATAATAGGGGAGATGGTCAGAGACTGTGGACATAATAGGGGAGATGGTCAGAGAGTGTGGACATTATAGGAAAGGTGGTCAGAGAGTGTGGACATAATAGGGGAGATGGTCAGAGACTGTGCACATAATAGGAAAGATGGTCAGAGAGTGTGGACATAATAGGGGAGATGGTCAGAGAGTGTGGACATAATAGGGGAGATGGTCAGAGAGTGTGGACATAATAGGAAAGATGGTCAGAGAGTGTGGACATACCCTGTTTCCCCGAAAATAAGACCTAGCGTGGTTGTCGGTGATGGCTGCAATATAAGCCCTACCCCCCAAATAAGCCCTAGTTAAAGTCCTTGTAGGTCTTCTTTTCAGGGTAGGGCTTATTTTCGGGGAAACAGGGTAGGGCTTATTTGGGGGGTAGGGCTTATATTGCAGCCATCACCGACAATCACGCTAGGTCTTATTTTCGGGGAAACAGGGTAATAGAAAAGATGGTCAGAGAGTGTGGACATAATAGGGGAGATGGTCAGAGAGTGTGGACATAATAGGGGAGATGGTCAGAGAGTGTGGACATAATAGGAAAGATGGTCAGAGAGTGTGGACATAATAGGGGAGATGGTCAGAGAGTGTGGACATAATAGGGGAGATGGTCAGAGAGTGTGGACATAATAGGGGAGATGGTCAGAGAGTGTGGACATAATAGGGGAGATGGTCAGAGAGTGTGGACATAATAGGAAAGATGGTCAGAGAGTGTGGACATAATAGGGGAGATGGTCAGAGAGTGTGGACATAATAGGGGAGATGGTCAGAGAGTGTGGACATAATAGGGGAGATGGTCAGAGAGTGTGGACATAATAGGGGAGATGGTCAGAGAGTGTGGACATAATAGGGGAGATGGTCAGAGAGTGTGGACATAATAGGGCAGATGGTCAGAGAGTGTGGACATTATAGGAAAGATGGTCAGAGATTATGGACATAATAGGAAAGATGGTCAAAGACTGTGAACATAATAGGGGAGATGGTTAGAGACTGTGGACATAATAGGGGAGATGGTCAGAAAGCGTGGACATAATAGGGGAAATGGTCAGAGGCTGTGGACATAATAGGGGAGATGGTCAGAGGCTGTGGACATAATAGGAAACATGGTCTTGTGTGTTTCTCAAATACTCCAATATTGGTAGTCCATCATACAGTTCATATGTCTAAAAAAACAGTCTTTTGTATTATATATTGTGACAGACTTAGCCGGGAAAGAGACTTTTGGAGGGGACTGTATGCAAGCCTCTTGCCGATCGATCGGGGGCCCTTACATTTGGGGAACGGTGCTCTTTGTGAGCTGTATGCCTGGGGACTCTGGATTTGCCATATTGGAATAGTGGCTGATTCATAATGCGGGGACAGATACTGTTAGGAGATGCTGATGTAAATTCCTGTTTGAACTTACATACAGCCTGCCTGGTGTTTGTTCTGAGCTATCACAACAGGACTAGAACGGCACAGAGCTGTGGTTCTAATCCCGGACCATATCCCGTCACCTTTGTGTAAGGTATATAGACTTCTGTGTTTCCTCTAAAATACTGCTGTGACACCACTGTGCTCGCTGGACTCTCACCTCCTTAGCACTTGTATTACTTGCATATAGGAATAATCCCCCAAATAAGGTGGTCCTCCTCTACCGTCTTTCCACTAGGGGCCCTCTAGTTGTTCTCTCCCGACATCCGGGTCGGTTCCCCTCTATGATGCTCCCCTATGTCAGTACTTGGCCTCGCCCAGGGTATGCAAAAGTGTGGAAAAGACTTCCCATAATGTGATATCATTTCAGATAAAAGAAACTGCATTTCTTTCATAAAAATAGCCTCACTCACATTACAATAACTTGGAAAAAGCATAACATCCACGAGTACCAGAACTGTACATCTGCTAACATAATTTCTGGTATGCCCCTGCTCACGCCTTATGCCCACGGCATGTAACTTAAGGGGGGGAGGGGGAGGGGGTGGGTTAGTTGGCAGGCAGCAAAAATGCAGCTCAACCACGCATTTTTGCCACCCTCCAACTGTGAGTCTAAATGAGGCCTTAAGCTGACCGTCATTATGTTTTGTATTCCTGTTGTTCTTGAGGTAAAAATATAGACAAATCTTTTTTTTTTTTCCATTTTGGGAGGGTTATAACCCCTTTTTTCCCATCTGTATCTGATTGGGGAGATTTACCTTAACTTCCTGTCCCATAGCCCAAAAAAAAGAAGTGAGAGGAAATCCTGGGAAATGAAGGGAACTCCTTGGGGGGGGGGGGGGAGGTCACCAGAACTAGTGTCCCCATTGGAAGATTTCCCCTCTATCAATTTGGGACAACCCAAAATTTGGGATTTCCTTTTACCTTCACTTTTAATGATAAGAACAGGACAAATAGAGAGGGGGCATCTCCCTAATGGGGACACAGACCGCAATAAAAACCTAATAGGTGATCTAATCCTTCTGCATTCTGTCCAAAACAAAAAAGTTTTGCCTTTAGTTATACTTTAACCGCTTCCGGACCGCCCCACGTAGATTTACTGCAGCAAGGTGGCCCAGATTGTGGAAAATCTCGTACCTGTACATGAGTTTGTGAACGCTGTTTAGGGGGCGCGCCGCTCCCGCTGTGGGCCCGCGATGGCGTTGCGACCCGCCGATCGTTCACAGGAGAGACGGATCAGCTGTCTGCCTGTATAAATGGCGAATCTGTCAGGAAGGGAAAGAGAGATACTGCTAAGCTGAATCACAGATCTCTCTTTTCCTTCAGTGGGACACCTGACCACACAGTTAGTAAGCACCTCCCTAGGGAGCATTTAACCCCTTGATCGCGCCTGGTGTTAACCCCTTCACTGCCAGTGCCATTTATACAGTAATCAGTGCATTTTTATAGCACTGATCACTGTATTGGTGTCACTGGTCCTCAAAAAGTGTCACTCAGTGTCAGATTTGTCCGCCGCAATGTCGCAGTCCCGCTAAAAATTGCAGATAGCCCCCCTTAATAGCAAAAAATAAAAATACTAATTAAAAGTCCCTAAATCTATCCCGCAGTTTGTAGATGCTATAACTTTTGCACAAACCAATCAATATACGCTTATTGGGATTTTTTTTACCAAAAATACGTAGCAAATTATATAAATTGATAAAGAAATTTTTTTTTAATCTTTTGGGGGGATAGGTATTGGTATTATCTCTACGTTCTATAGCTCCCTCTCCTAGGTTGACTGCCAACATCCCCTGCCTTATGTTTCTCTATGGGATAGGGCTTTCACTAGCTCTTTATGGTCCCCGATTTGGAAAACGATAGCCCACGAATCACCTGATACTATGTTCATTGAAGCATATTATAACATTTTACTTTGCTGGTACATGGCGCCTCAACAATTGTCTAGGTTCAAACAGGGTGGCTCTAACCCTCAAGTTTAGAGGCTACGGAGCAGTGAATAGGTTAGCTCATATATGGTGGAGTCCCAGGATTAAGCGCTTCTGGACTAAAGTGTATCAATTATTATTCACTGTAGTGGGCCGAAGCATTACTATGAATCTATATGAAACCCTACTCAACCTGAAACCAATGGGCTGCACTGTTACTCAATTCAGACTCATATGGTTCATTTTTACGACAGCCAAACAAACCCTGGCCAAAGCTTTGTGGTCTGGCACCCCAATAGTTGCAAAAGTCATGCAAAAAATAGTCTGGTATTTAGAAAAGGTAAAACTGCCGGCTGTACTTCATGACAAGGCTAAGAAATTTAGAAAGGTTTGGTCCCCTTGAATTACTCACTATTTCCCTAGTGACTTTGATGATTTTCTGTGGACCATGTAAGATCCACCTAGTATAGTGGGGATGGTTTTGAGTGTGGTGGCTTTCTGACTTGTCTGTCCATAGAAGGATCAAATTGGATGCGGCTGCTGATCAACAAACAGTTTTACAAAATGTCCCTTCGACAGAAGTTGATCAAACGATCACGACCTGCTGAACCAGATGAATTTCTTCTGATCTCTCCGCACCCGCTGTTACAATTTAAGAATAGTGTGGATGTGTGCGGCTCTGCCCACACGCCACGTCATTCATTCACAGAGTTGTGTGGATAAATGAACTACCAGTATCGTCGGCCACCGTGGCCAAAGGCTCGTGGTTCTCAATAAACTGCGAGGGCGCTATTGAGCATTCTCGTAATTCGTTGATTCTTCCTGGAATTGAGTAACTGCCTACCTGTGTCAGAGGTACAGGCAGACAGTGTACTGAGAGTCTGTAGGATCCTGGAATTGCACCCGTGATCTGCTAATCGCAGGTGCGATGCTTTTTCAGGTTCCAGTGTGAAAAACAAAATTAAAAGCACATTTTTTTTTACCAGCAAAAAAGATGTGCATTTATTATTTTTTATTAAAAAGGTGAATTTATCCTTTAGGCCCCTTTCACACTGAGGCGCTTCTAAACTTTTGGTAAACCACTGAGTGCTTTTAAAGAGATTTTCAGGCGCTTTTGAAGAGCTTTCCATTCATTTCAATGGAGAGGGGCTTTTTTTTACCACCCTGCCAGCGCACTGTCCCGGTGTGAAAGCATTCATTGATTTTAATTGAAATAGTTTTTCGTGAGCTTTTCAGGCGCTTTTTTTAGCGTGAAAGCGACAGAAAAGCTCCTCAGTGTGAAAGGGGTCTAAATCTCTTCACGCCGGCCGTATGCATATATGTGGCATCTCAGTGGGTGGGCCTTAATGCAGAGAGGCCACATATATGCATACCAACAATGTAAACCATGCTGTGCCAAGAGCGCACACCCTCAGAACAGTTACCGGCGGGTAACGGAACGCTCCCGACCGCTACGTGCGATCAGGAGCTTTCCGATCATGTAACCGCTGTGGCAGCCAATCACAGTGATCACATGACCGAAATGCACGCCTCCCGACGTCTGAAACCTCCTAAAGGGCTGGGAGGCACCAGTGTTAAATAAATCTTTGTTGAGAAGATTATAGTGGCTGCCATTGCTGATTTTTCATACTCCAAATGCTAAATGCCTTATTCCGCGTACACACAACCGGTTTTGCCATCGGAATTAAGTCTGAAGGTTTCTCCGATGGAACTCCGACGGAATTCCATTCAAGCGGTCTTGCCTACACACGGTCAACCCAAAGTCCGACCGTCCAGAACGCGGTGACGTACAACACTTACGACGGGACTGGAAAAAGGAAGTTCAATAGCCAGTAGCCAATAGCTTCCGTCTCGTACTTGCTTCAGAGCATGCGTCGTTTTTGGTCCGTCGGAACAGCATACAGACGAGCGGTTTTCCCGATAGGAACTGGTTCCGTCGGAAATATTTAGAACATGTTTCATTTCCAGGTCCGTCAGAATTTTCAAAAAAAGAAGTCCGATGAGGCATACACACGATCGGAATGGACGATGAAAAGCTTCCGTCTGACTTTTTCTGTCGGACATTTCGCTCGTATGTACGCGGCTTTACTGCCATGCTGACCCCCTGGCTTCTCTATGCTTTGAGTCACAGACTCAGGACAAGTATATAAATGAGGAATCCTTCATTATCCTTCTGTTAAAGTCAAAGTGTGAGAACGATAGCCAGGCAACTGGTATTTTCAGAAGGCAGTCAGCAATAACAGTCTCATTGGTGCTCTTATAAAAGGTTTATTATAAGAATTAATTTGAAGACCCTTTTACTTTACTTTGACAGTGTGTGTTGTGTTGTCCAAGTGTAAATTCTGGTCTGCTTTCTCCACCCCTAGATGCTCAAATCTCACAGAGTTACAAGATACAAGGGGAGCAGCTTCCGTTCTGTAGTTTTGTGGATAGTTGATCTGCCTACCATGTTTAGAGATCAGATCCATGTCAGGGAAATGTATGCAAACAGATGCTTGTTCAACATTTAGCTGGCCTGCTGCTAGACTTCTCGGAAAAGAGACATCTATATTGCCTGCTGTGCTGTTATAAGAACTTTATTTGATCTGCTTTGCTGGTGAGATGATATTCTTTTTCTGTATATTATTGTCTTGGATAAGTAGCAGATTTCTCTTTGATGTAGACATGTCAATATATTGTACTTTGAAAATTGCAAACCTGCTTTGGATTTTACCTGGGCCTGCCCAAATGTGTCTTTATTTGAAGTCACCATTTTATTTCCTTTTTAACTAACGGTGTCACAATTATGCACAAACACTATCAAGTGTTCCCTTTGTGTTTTGTCTCTTAATTATAGACGGGTTTTTTGTTTTTACATATATTTTTCGCTTTACACTGATTACAATGTATGATACAATTAGTTAAAAATACATTGAGAAACCCAAACGTTCTACTTCAATCAGCAGTATCCCTGATATTTGATACTGTGGGTGTACAGTACTATACTATAGATGTCTCTTTTCTGTTTTTTGGTCACTTTCAAAATGTCGGTTAGCAAAAGAATCAGTTGGATAGATTGAAAAATAGCATTTTATTTAGTGTTGTGATCAAATGATTATATTACAGAAGATCTTATTACAGCAGACATGAAAATTGTATTTAAAACAATCATAGCTTCATTTATAATAATGTTTGTAGTTTTGGATCATTCTGAAAACAATGTGTTGGACATCTGCTGAAAAACTTCTGAATACATAATTTTTTTTTTGTGAAATCTATAAGCATTAGGGTAAAATCGTTGTGTGCCTGGCCATCGGTGAAAATCATCATCATCTAATGTTACTATTTCTCAAAGTTTTATGAATGTTAGTATTTTGGTTACATATGTTGATTCTATATATATATATCATGTGTATGGTTATGTATCTTTTTTATTTTTATTTTTTTATTTGTCTAAATACAGATTTTTTAACAAAGTAAAAGTACATAGTTATGATTAGACATATGCGCCGTCAATAAATTCATTTTGTTTCGTTCCATTTCGTACGAAAATTAATTCGTAATTCGTGTCCGAAATTCAATTCGGATTCGTACGAAATACGGATTTTCTTTATATTCGTAAACTTTTCACAAAATAACGAAAGTTTGTTATGATGAATTTATCATTATGAGGGGCTCCCACCTAGGGTTGCCACCTGTACGGGATTCACCCGGACAGTCCGGGTTCTGAATCATCTGCCCGGTTTTCAGACTGCCTGAAACCCGGACAGACCATTCTGGCAGAGGGGGAGCTTCATTAACATACTTGTCACTGTGGAGTCAGTCACAGCAGCAGTGTCATTGCTTCTCTGTAAAAACACACACTGTGCTGGTGTGTGTGTTGGGAATCTGAAGCTGCCTTCTGTCTCCCCCCTCCAGGCTCCTACAGTCTCTGTTATCTCGGATCCCCCCTCTCCAATCACTAGTGCCGTGTTCTGAGAGAAGAGGGGGGCGGAGCTGAGGAGATCACTGGAGCTGCTGTCGGGCTGGCCGCTGCTCACTAGGAGGTGAGCTGATTTATTTATTTTTCTAAGGAAAGTTTCCTAGGGTGCAAAGTTCCAGGAGGATTTCTTTTGCATAGCATTGAAGGGTTAGGATAAGGAGAATCAGAATAGACAGCAAGTGAGTGTGTGTGGGGGAAGAGTCTGCAGCCCGATCACAGCCGACTCACAGTATCTCCCAAGCAGCACACTTATCTATAGATACAAACATCCCCCATCCTCTGTCCAGATTATGTTATGTAATTTATGACCATTCACTTAACCCTGTGTGTATGTGGTGAGTCTACACCTCTGATTGCCCAGACTCAGAGCCTGGATAACACAGGGTTATATGAATGGTCATCAATTACCTTCACATATTCTGGACATACAGAGTTCTGGGGGCTGGCATCTTATAACAGATTGTTTTCATTGAGTATTATTGTTGTATATTTTAGTAGATGACCACAATAGCTTTTTTTTATTATAGGCATTACTATCTGACCACTTCTCAGCCCCCAACTCCCCCCAGCTTACATTAGACCACTTCATACAGATCACTCAGAGCTGCTTCCTACCCCACTGCTGAGGGACATCATTCCATGGTCACCCCACAGACACTACAAGAAATCCCTCCCCATTCTGCCCCCATCACACCCTCTGCACTCCTCTCCTTTACATACTGCCCCCATCACACCCTCCGCACTCCTCTCCTTTACATACTGCCCCCATCACACCCTCCGCACTCCTCTCCTTTACATACTGCCCCCATCACACCCTCCGCACTCCTCTCCTTTACATACTGCCCCCATCATACCCTTCACACTCCTCTCCTGTACATACTGCCCCCGTCACACCCTCCACACTCTTCTCCTGTACATACTGCCCCCATCACACCCCCTGCACTCCTCTCCTGTACATACTGCCCCCGTCACACCCTCCACACTCCTCTCCTGTACATACTGCCCCCGTCACACCCTCCACACTCCTCTCCTGTACATACTGCCCCCGTCACACCCTCCACACTCCTCTCCTGTACATACTGCCCCGTCACACCCTCCGCACTCCTCTCCTGTACATACTGCCCCCATCACACCCTCCACACTCCTCTCCTGTACATACTGCCCCGTCACACCCTCCGCACTCCTCTCCTGTACATACTGCCCCCATCACACCCTCCGCACTCCTCTCCTGTATATACTGCCCGTCACACCGTCCGCACTCCTCTCCTGTACATACTGCCCCGTCACACCCTCTACACTCCTCTCCTGTACATACTCCCCCCATCACACCCTCCGCACTCCTCTCCTGTACATACTGCCCCCATCACACCCTCCGCACTCCTCTCCTGTACATACTGCCCCCATCACACCCTCCGCACTCCTCTCCTGTACATACTGCCCCATCACACCCTCCGCACTCCTCTCCTGTACATACTGCCCCCATCACACCCTCCGCACTCCTCTCCTGTACATACTGCCCCCATCACACCCTCCGCACTCCTCTCCTGTACATACTGCCCCCATCACACCCTCCGCACTCCTCTCCTGTACATACTGCCCCGTCACACCTTCCGCACTCCTCTCCTGTACATACTGCCCTGTCACACCCTCCACACTCCTCTCCTGTACATACTGCCCCCTTCACAACCTCCACACTCCTCTCCTGTACATACTGCCCCCTTCACACCCTCCACACTCCTCTCCTGTACATACTGCCCCCATCACACCCTCCGCACTCCTCTCCTGTACATACTGCCCCGTCACACCTTCCGCACTCCTCTCCTGTACATACTGCCCTGTCACACCCTCCACACTCCTCTCCTGTACATACTGCTCCCTTCACAACCTCCACACTCCTCTCCTGTACATACTGCCCCCTTCACAACCTCCACACTCCTCTCCTGTACATACTGCCCCCGTCATACCCTCCAGAAATGTTATTTAATCACAAAACTATATATATAGTGTATACTACATAAAAAAAATTGTCGTTCATTGCATTGTACAGAGGTAATGAATTTAATGTGCTACAAAAAAAAAAAAATTGCCGTGCCCTGCTAAAGTGTTCGGGTTTGGCTTGATGAAAAGGTGGCAACCCTACTCCCACCATCCCTGTGCTGTGCTGACTTCCTGGGTTTTTAACCTTTAGGTTCATTAACTTTTTGTAAAAATAACGAATGTTCGTTATGATGAATTTATCATTATGAGGGGTTCCCACCATCCCTGTGCTGACTTCCTCTGATTGCTGAACAAAACACCAGTCTGTTAATTTGGATCCGAAATTCGTTAACGAAATTTCGTATTTTGTATAAAATTCGTAAGCATAGAAATTCCCATAGGGTTCCCTTCATCTCTGTGCTGAGTTCCCAGGTCTGTACACCCGCTGTGCCCATTATGAGGGGTTCCCACCATCCCTGTGCTGAGTTCCCAGGTCTGTACACCTGCGGTGTCCATTATGAGGGGTTCCCACCATCCCTGTGCTGTGTTGACGTCCTGGGGTTTTAACTTTTAGGTTTGTTAACTTTTCATAACAATTACGAATTTTCGTTATGATGAATTTATCATTATGAGGGGCTCCCACCATCCCTGTGCTGAGTTACCGGGTCTGAGTGTACACCCACTGTGCCCATTATGAGGGGTTCCCACCATCCCTGTGCTGAGTTCCCAGGTCTGTACACCCGCTGTGCCCATTATGAGGGGTTCCCACCATCCCTGTGCTGAGTTCCCGGGTCTGAGTGTACACCCGCTGTGCCCATTATGAGGGGTTCCCACCATCCCTGTGCTGAGTTCCCAGGTCTGTACACCTGCGGTGTCCATTATGAGGGGTTCCCACCATCCCTGTGCTGTGCTGACTTCCTGGGGTTTTAACTTTTAGGTTCGTTAACTTTTCATAACAATTACGAATGTTCGTTATGAATTTGGATCCGAAATTCGTAAACGAAATTTCGTATTTTGTACAGAATTTGTATGCATAAAAATTCGTATTTCAGGTTCGTAAGAATTTCCGGAAATTCGTACGAATTTTCGATTCGTACGAAACTAATCGCACATGTCTAGTTATGATATTGCTGGGTTGAGCAGATGAGCTTGATTCTGACCAGTATACTGTTTGTATGGCACTTACGGTATTTGCTGTCTGTGTGTTTGTGAGGACTATCTCCTGGAATTTTTATTTAAAGTGTTACTAAACCCAGGACCCTGCATTCACTATATCTGGTCTCCCACAGTACACAGAACATGGAAATGCAGTCATTTTAGTAAATATAAACTGCTAAATATATTTTCTCATCAGCAGTATATAGCAGTGTTGTGACTTTTACAAGTGTCTGGCTGAGCACTGGTTAAAGCTTGTAGGAGGAGTTTTCATTCTCCTCTGATTGTCCTATAAGACTGCAGGACCCCTGACCCTCTGTCAGGACAGTGCTGATTGGCCCTGTGAAGATCACTTGCACCCTCCCCCCAAAAAAAACACTCTCTAGTAATACACACCAAACTGAGCATGTGCAGAGTGCCCCCAAGGCTCTGTTCTATCAGGAGATGGTTTGGGGACTGTGGAAGAAGGGGGAGGATCAGAGAAGACAGGATCAAACAGCCTTTTTACACAATGCACAGGATAAACCCCTTATGTTCCACAGTGAGAATAACAAGCATGCTTTACTGAATATACAGACTGATTTTACTGTTGTGGGCTTAGTAACATTTTAACAGTCCAAATATGAAAGTAGATGTAAACCCTAACCACTGTCTACAAGCACACCAGCGATGGTTGCATGGCACGGTGACAACCATTGAACATGCCTGTGCAATGTGCTTCAGCACATCCACTTGTAGTTCCTATGGGAAAGCATGAGACAGGGTGATAACACAGGAAAACAATTAAGAGACAGGGACAAAGCTTTGTAATCCGACTACAGGAAGTCTCTAAAAAAGGATCTTCATGGCAGGATCCCCAGTTATTATTTAAAGCGTAACTCCAACTTCATGGGGAAAAAAATCGCAAATAATTTTTTTTTTATAAATAGCGAATACAATTGTGGCACAGGTCATATTGTAATTTTATGTTATTAAAAACAAATAACTTCCCTTTTCAGTCTGCAGTGCTGTAATTTTCTTTAAAATGCAATGTAATATGGCTACCTGGAAGAGTTCTGTACACAGAATGTGTACAGAATGCCCCCTAGATATGTAATTTCGTGCTTTTGTGATTGGCTTACTGATTTTCTCACTAAGATACAAATCAGATTTTGAGCATCACCTGCAACAAAAATGTCATTTTTGGTGAGATAAAGTAAAGTTATGGATTGGTGCAAACTTAATTGTGTACAGGAAAGCAGCACTAAATCATCTGAATACTAGATAAAGAAATTGTGTAAATTTGACAGCCAGTTTTGTGTAAAATTGTGGTGGGCTATCCCTTTAACGGCTTGCCGCCCGCCGTCGTTTGATTTCGGCAGAATGGCCCCCCTGCGCGAATCGCCGTAGCTGTACGGCGGCAACTTTAGGGTGAATAGGGGGCGCGTGCGCCGCCGTGGTACTAAGGAGCTGATGCATATGCCCGGCAGTCGCGATGTCCGCCGGGCACCCGCAATCGCTCGTGACAGAGCCAGAACGAGGATCTGTGCGTGTAAACACACAAATTCACGTTCTGGCAGGGGAGGAGAGACAGATCGTGTGTTCCTAGTATAAAGGAACACCGATCGGTCTCCTCCCCCAGGCAGTCCCATCCCCCCACAATTAGAACACGCTGAGGGAACACAGTTAACCCCTTGATCGCCCCCTCGTGTTAACCCCTTCCCTGCCAGTGACATTTATATAGTATTCAGTGGCTATTTTTAGCTCTGATTGCTGTATAAATGTCAATGGTCCCAAAAAAAGTGTCAAAAGTGTCAGTCTGTCCGCCTTAATCCCGCTAAAAAATCAAAGATTGCCGCCATTACTAGTAAAAAAAAAAAAATGCCATGAATATATATCCCCTATTTTGTAGACGCTACAACATATGCGCAAACCAATATACGCTTATTGAGATTTTTTTCACCAAAAATATTTAGAAGAATATATATTGGCCTAAACTGAGGAATTTTTTTTTTTTTAAATTGGGGATATTTATTATAGCAAAAAGTCAAAAATATTGTGTATTTTTTCAAAATTATCTCTCTTTTTTTGTTTATAGCGCAAAAAATAAATAACGCAGAGGTGATCAAATATCACCAAAAGAAAGCTCTATTTGTGGGAAAAAAGGATGTCAATTTTTTGGGTACAACGTCGCAAACGTGCAAACGTGCAATTTTTAGTTAAAGCAACGCAGTGCCGTATCGCAAAAAACGGTCAGGGAGGGGGTAAATTCTTCCGGGGCTGAAGTGTTTAAAATATAAACATTACCAAAAAAAAAAGTGTATGTGCAAACAATTAATATCTGGAACCCACGTTCACATCAATATAAATTGTGTAAATCATAAGATGTAATCATAAATAATATGTGCAATAACCATAAAAAAGTGAGCAGATGTTTCACAAAGTGCAACAAACTCATTAAAAGTCCACATAGGTGTTGTGCTTAATTACAATTCACTTCTTCCAATTTTGTGGACTTTTAATAAGTTTGTTGCACTTTGTGAAACATTTGCAGACTTTTTATGGGTATTGCATTAATTAATTATTTATAATTAAACTGCACATGTGCAATTTATATGTGAAAGTGTGTTTCAGAACTCACTACATTAAGGCTCCATTCAGGCCTGAGCATAGCGATTTACTGGCATTTTTTGGGGCATTTTTTAAAGCCTTTTAGCCGCTTTTTACAAGCATTTTTAAAGCGTTTTAGAAGTGTATTACAAGCGTTTTACAGACATTTTTGTTTAGTCAAAAGAACTAGGGGGCACTAGAGGGAGGAGAGGGAGAGAAAATTATGGGTGTGGAGCTGCTATTTGAGCTGAAAATGTTTGTAAAATGGTCAAGTCGGGCGTTTCTATTTAAGTCTATGGGGCCAAAAGGCTTGTAATCTTCCAAAAAGAAGCTCATGACATATTTGAGCAGCAGAAAGCTCATGTGTGAACAAGGGGTCATTGAAATGAATGGGATTTGGCTTGTTTAGCTTGTAGAGAGCTACCAGCTTCAAGCAGAAAGTATCGCTCAGGTGTGAACAGGACCTAAAGGAGATTTCAAATAAGCTTATATTGGATTGTGAAATATAATTATTGTTTGTATTGTTATTTCAATGCCGCTTATATAAAATGAAAGTATATGCTGTGACCATGCAGTAGATTTTCTTTTAAATATGAGGTTTTGGGATTGGGTTTACATAATACTTTATAGATCCTCAGCATCTAAGAGTCCCTTCACACTGACAGCATGGGGGCGTCGGCGGTAAAGTGGCGCTAGTTTTAGCGGCACTTTACTGTCGTTTTAGAGGTGCTTTTTCGGCCGCTAGCGGGACGCTTTTAACCCCTGCTAGCGGCCGAATAAAGGGTTAAAAATGCCCACAAAAGCTCTTTGCAGGCACTTCTGCGGCACTGCCCATTGATTTCAATGGGCAGGGGCACTTTAGGAGCGGTGTATACACTGCTCCTAAATCGCCTCAAAGAAGCTCCTTGCAGGACTTTTTTTGACATCCTGCCAGCGCAGCCCCCCAGTGTGAAAGTACTCGGGCTTTCACACTGGGATTGCAGATGAGGCATTTTTCAGGCGCTTTACAGACGCTATTTTTAGCGCTAAAGCGCCTGAAAAACACCTCCAGTGTGAAAGGGGTCTTAGTGTCTAACAGGAGAAAGCACTATGTTGCTTACAGCACACAGTTTTTATGTTTTTAGATTTCATGCTTGTGTATTTGTTTATCTGTATATAACATTGTAGTTGCCTTTGTTTTTTCAGGTTTTAGATTTTGAGCCAGACAGGCCACATCACGCTAAGCCTAACTACAGAATGACAATATGGCTGCCAAGATGCTTCCTCCCGGCCCTGACAGCCTGCGGCGATTTACAAAAGAAAGCCTTGCGAAGATAGAGAAACGAATTGAAGAGGAGCAGATACGCAAAGAGAAAAATATTGATCCTCTTGAGGAGGAAATAGTAAAACCCAACAATGGCCTGGAAGCTGGAAAGAGTCTACCACTTATTTATGGTGATCCACCTCCAGAACTTATTGGAGTACCTCTGGAGGATCTTGATCCTTTCTATCGTAATCAAAAGGTGATGCTTTTAAAAGAAAATTTTATATTTTGTGTGTATTGTTATTTAATGTAATGCTGATGATACTACCTGTTGTTAAGAGAATAGTTTTAAGCTAGCAGCGGTTCCCAAGCTTTTTTTTCCTTTTAATTCTTTATTTAAAGTGGGGTTCCACCCAAAAAAACAAACATACCTGAAAAATTCTAAAAAAAAAACAAAAAAAACATTTGGATATTTTTTTTTTAACTTACCTCTAAATGCCTGTTGCTAGGTGGTCCCTCGTTGTCTGCCTCTTCCTTTGCCTGGGCTGGTGATATCACTTCCCCCTCGGCACAGGAAGGGCTCGGCTCTTCTCCCTCCCTCCTGTCAATCATCTGGGACCCATTACAGGTCCCAGGTGATTGAGCGTCCAATCACGGCGCGCGGCGCCGCTCGCGCATGCGCAGTGGGTGCCAGGCTGTGAAGCCACAGCCCGGCGCCCAAAGTTGAAATGCCGGCGCCGACGAGCGGAGGGGCGGGACGAGCGGGGCTTCGATCCCCCGCATTGCTGGACCCAGGGACAGGTAAGTGTCCAATTAAAAGTCAGCAGCTGCAGTATTTGTAGCTGCTGACTTTTAATTTTTTTTTTTTTATGGACCCCCTGGGTGGAACCCCTCTTTAACAAAAGACAGCGGTTTACAATCTCGGCAAGAGCTACAATAGTACTGACATGGTATTTCAGTCACAGCTGACGGTTCAAAGACAGATCAATAAACATATTCAAACAGGTTAGGATCAGGAGGTTGAAGACCTATAACCATGACTAGGGATGAGCCGAACACCCTCCGGTTCAGTTCGAACCAGAACATGCGAACAGACAAAAAATTTGTGCGAACGCCGTTAAAGTCTATGGGACACGAACGTGAAAAATGTCTACTCTATGGGACACGAACATGAAAAAAGTGTTCATTTTAAAGGCTTATATGCAAGATATTGTCATAAAAAGTGTATGGGGACCCGGGTACTGCCCCAGGGGACATCAATACAAAAAAAAGTTCATAAAACAGACGTTTTTTCAGGAGCAGTGATTTTAATAATGCTTAAAGTGAAACAATAAAAATGAAATATTCCTTTAAATATCGTGCCTGGGGTTCCCCTTAGTCTGCCTGTAAAGTAGCGCATCTTTCCCATGTTTATAACAGTACCGCAGCAAAAGGACATTTCTAAAGGAAAAAATGTCATTTAAAATTGCTCGCGGCTGTAATATATTGCCGGATCCCAGCAATATACATAAAAAAAGATTGAAAAAAAACAGAGTGGGCTCCCCTCCCCAGTCCATACCAGGCCCTTCAGGTCTGATATGGATTTTAAGGGGAACTCCGCACCGAAATGTAAAAAAAAAGTGGAGTGGGGATCCCCCCAAAATCCATACAAGACCCTTATCTGAGCAAGCAGGCCGCAGGAAAAAGGGGGGGATGAGAGAGCGCCCCCCCCTCCTGAACCGTACCAGGCCACATGCCCTCAACATGGGGAGGGTGCTTTGGGGTCCCTCCCAGAGCACCTTGTCCCCACATTAATGGGGACAAGGGCCGAATCCGCACAACCCTTGCCGGGGTCTGCAGGTGGGGGGGCTTATCGGAATCTGGAAGCCCCCTTTAACAGCCCCCAGATCCCAGCCCCCCCCATTATGGTTATCGGGTTCATTGTACCCCTACCCATTCATCAAAGAAGTGTCAAAATAAAAACGACAGGAGACAATTCCTTTATTAAAAAAAAAAAAAAGTGCCCCACGATGTAAGTCCATCGTCAATCACGGCGTTTGACAGTCCCGAAAAAGAAAAAAAAAACAGAAAAACATCGCCTCCATGGGAGGCTTCCCCACCGACTGCTGTCTTTTCACTTTGACAGCTGTTATATAGGCAAGGGCGAGGCCACCGGGTGACGTAAATGGGTGACCCCGACTCTCTCTGACGTGACATGACATCAGAAGGGGCGGGGTCACCCAGTTACGTCACCGGGTGGCTGCGCTCTTGCCTATATAACAGCTGTCACCGCGAAAAGACAGCAGTCGGCGGGACGCCTCCTATCGAGGCAGAGCTTTTTTTTTTTGGGTCTGTTGGTGCCGTGATTGAAGATGAATGGACATCGCGGGACACTTTTTTTTTTAAATAAAGGAACTGTCAAAAACTGCATCCTGTCATTTTTACTGTTTTGATACTTTTTTGGTGAATGGGTAGGGGTAAAATGTAAAAGGGGGCTTCCAGATTCCGATAAGTCCCCCCTTCGCAGACCCCACAACCACCGGGCAAGGGTTGTGGAGACCCCAAAGCACCCTCCCCATGTTGAGGGCATGTGGCCTGGTACGATTCAGGAGGGGGGCCCCCCCTTTTCCTGCTGCCTGCCAGGTTGCATGCTTGGATAAGGGTCTGGTATGGATTGGGGGGACCCCCACACCATTTTTTTTTTTTTTTAATTTTGGTGTTTCAGTCCGAATTTTTGGCTGAATTTGGACCTGAAAAGGACCAGAAGATGCACAGGACCTCCTGAGCAATTCGCTCCGGAGCCGCACCAGAGATGTGTAAAGCGGCTCCATAGAGAGACGGTCACAGTCAACTGGCATGCGAATTGGATGCTGCTAAACCAGCATCCAATTCGCAATAGTGGGGAAACACAGCAAGATTTGCTGTATTTCCCCGCATCGCATTGCACTCTAAGCAATCGCACCGTGTCCATGCGATGTGCTGCCGGTGGAAATGTTATAATAAATGTTATAGGAAGGTTTAAAACAAGGGTTTTTTTGTATTTGTCTGTGTCAGTCAGTGTGTTTTAGGTAGGATAACAAAATGCAAAATGCGCACAATTTTTTCTGGGCCCTACTACAAGTGCAAATAACAAATAATATACAAATATCTGGTATTGCAGTGATCGACAGGAGTAGGAGAAATTATTTTGGATTGTCTTTTAGTGATGGTTTTTGACAATGAGATGAAATATAATATTTTCCTTCGATAATAAAAAAAATCATACATAACCAAATGAAGGGCCAATTTGTCTTGGGAAAAAACAAAATGTAATTCACTGATATGAACTTAGCGGTTGAAAAAATGTGCATGTTTACTAACACATGCCACAATTGGTTTCAAGCATTAGGATTTGTTTGTACCTTCTTAAAGTGGAGCTCCACCCAAAAGGGGAAGCTCCGCTTGTCTGCCTCCTTCCCCCCCTCCGCTGCCACATTTGGGAACTTTTTGGGAGGGAGGGCGAAGTGGGTACCTGGTTTTGATAGGTACCCACTTTTGGCTCAGTTTGACACCCCCCCCGTAGCTGGCCAATTCAGAAAGCACAGTGCGTTTCGCGCATGTGCCGTAGGAAACCGGCTGTGAAACCGCAAGGCTTCACTGCTGGTTTCCCTTAGTCAAGATAGCGGCACCAGTACTCGATAGCTGATTGAAAAATCGGCTCGGGTGAGGACACCACTGGATTCCTGGACAGGCAATCGCCCTAATATTAAAAGATGGCAATTCACAGTGACAAATGCACAGTGCTCCTAGGCTAGACTTATGAGTTAACTCCACATCTTGGTGTCTGCAGTGCTAGGAGATTGTGACAGTAAATAAAACATAAAGCTCTGCAGATGTTCCATGCCTCCAGGAAAGAATACACCAGAGACTGAATAGACAGAGCCAATGCTCACACCGTTAACCAAAAAATAATGGGCACTCAGCCTGACTCGATTTTGTTCCAGCAATGGGAAGTCAAGGCTGCTGTAAGAAACATTGTGCCCCATACAGCCAACCTGGCAGGGCCCCCACCCAAATAAATTCAGTTTACTATGCTTCAGTTATGAATAAATCCAGTGAGTGATCCTATTGTGTGCTTGCAGCTGCTGGCAGTAAGGAGAGGAGAGGGAAGCCGGCAGACCTGCCGGGGTTGGGGGGAGCACACAGGGGGGCCTGGGCAGCTGGTGGAAACGTATGGTGCACAGGGAGGGTGATCATATAGTGCACAGGGAGGGTCATCAGTGTGGCGGGGGAGCAATTACTGAAACTGATCCCCTGTATGGCTCTCTCTGCAGCAGCTGAAAGCCGGTGGGCTGGAGTGGGGAAGAAGCCAGCTTTCAGCTGCTGCAGAGAGAGCCATACAGGGGATCGGTTTTAGTAATTGCCTCCCCCCATGGCCCCGATAATCCTCCCTGCCCACATCTGATTCACCCTGCTGCCTGAGCCCCCCTGCTGGCCCGGGCCATACAGGAGGACTGGTAGTACCCCCTTATCTACAGCCTTGTGGGAAGTCCTTTTTACTGTTGCAGGAACACAGCGCTGTACACTGTATGTTGCTACATTTAGTTTATAAAGTGCTGACACCTCTCACATGTATTAATAACTGAAATAGATTATTTGCACCAGCTTGGCACCAAACAAACTATTTAAAGTGATAGCAAGGCTGGAGTTATGCTTGCCTTTAACCACTTGCCGACCGCCTAACGCAGATATACTGCGGCAGAATGGCACGGGCAGGCAAAATCACGTACCTGGTACGTGATCTGCCTCCCGCGGGCTGGGGGCGCATCGCGCCCCCCCCTGGTGCCCGAGGAGGTCGGCTTCGTTAGGGGAGCGATATAGGCTGAGGGGGAGACCACTCATTCGTGGCCACCCCCTCGCGATCGCTCCCCACGAATGAGATTCTTCCTCTGCTGCTGTATAGTAAACAGCGCCAGAGGAAGTGATGTCATCGCTCCTGGGCTCGGTATTTTCCATTCCGGCGCCGAGGAGAGAAGACATCTGAGTGAGTTGCACAACACACACAGTAAAACACACCAGGCACACATTACACCCCCCATCACCCCCTGATCACCCCCCAATCACCCCCCCCTCCCCCCCGTCACAGTGACACCAAGCAGTTTTTGTTTTTTTCTGATTACTGCATTGGTGTCAGTTTGTGACAGTGTGGTAGGGCAGTTAGTGTTAGCCCCCTTTAGGTCTAGGGTACCCCCCTAACCCTCCCTAATAAAGTATTAACCCCTTGATCACCCCCCCGTCGCCAGTGTTACTAAGCGATCGTTTTTCTGATCGCTGTATTAGTGTCACTGGTGACGCTAGTTAGGGAGGTAAATATTTAGGTTCGCCGTCAGCGTTTTATAGCGTCAGGGACCCCCATATACTACCTAATAAAGGTTTTAACCCCTTGATTGCCCCCTAGTTAACCCTTTTACCAGTGATCACCATATAACTGTTACGGGTGACGCTGGTTAGTTAGTTTATTTTTTATAGTGTCAGGGCACTTGCCGTTAATTACCTAATAAAGGTTTAGCCCCCTGATCACCCGGCAGTGATATAAGTTAGGTTTTAGGGTCAGATAAGGTCTGCGTCGCCCCAGGCAGCGTCAGGTTAGCGCCAGTACCGCTAACACCCACGCACGCAGTATACACCTCCCTTAGTGGTATAGTATCTGAACGGATCAATATCTGATCCGATCAGATCTATACTAGGGTCCCCAGCAGTTTAGGGTTCCCAAAAATGCAGTGTTAGCGGGATCAGCCCAGATACCTGCTAGCACCTGCGTTTTGCCCCTCCGCCCGGCCCAGCCTACCCAAGTGCAGTATCGATCGATCACTGTCACTTACAAAACACTAAACGCATAACTGCAGCGTTCGCAGAGTCAGGCCTGATCCCTGCGATCGCTAACAATTTTTTTGGTAGCGTTTTGGTGAACTGGCAAGCACCAGTGGCCTAGTACACCCCAGTCGTAGTCAAACCAGCACTGCAGTAACACTTGGTGACGTGGCGAGTCCCATAAGTGCAGTTCAAGCTGGTGAGGTGGCAAGCACAAGTAGTGTCCCGCTGCCACCAAGAAGAAGACAAACACAGGCCCGTCGTGCCCATAATGCCCTTCCTGCTGCATTCGCCAATCCTAATTGGGAACCCACCACTTCTGCAGCATCCATACTTCCCCCATTCACATCCCCAACCAAATGCAGTCGGCTGCATGAAAGGCATTTTCTTTATGTCCTCCCGAGTACCCCTACCCAACGAACCCCCCCAAAAAAGATGTCATGTCTGCAGCAAGCACGGATATAGACGTGACACCCGCTATTATTGTCCCTCCTGTCCTGACAATCCTGGTCTTTGCATTGGTGAATGTTTTGAATGCTACTATACACTAGTTGAGTATTAGCATAGGGTACAGCATTCCACAGACTAGGCACACTTTCACAGGGTCTCCCAAGATGCCATCGCATTTTGAGAGACCCGAACCTGGAACCGGTTACAGTTATAAAAGTTAGTTACAAAAAAAGTGTAAAAAAAAAAAAAAAACACAAAAAAATATATATAATAAAAAACAAAAATAGTTGTCGTTTTATTGTTCTCTCTCGCTCTATTCTCTCTCTATTGTTCTGCTCTTTTTTACTGTATTCTATTCTGCAATGTTTTATTGTTATTATGTTTTATCATGTTTGCTTTTCAGGTATGCAATTTTTTATACTTTACTGTTTACTGTGTTTTATTGTTAATCATTTTTTGTTTTCAGGTAAGCCATTCAGCTGCAGCGCGGATTTATTTATCTTGACAGCAACAGCGTTGGCTCCCATGATATATAAAGCCGTGACTCCAGCGGAGGTGATATATGCCGAAGCATGGGGGCAGCAGGGGCGGAGGAGCGATTTGCTCCTAACTTTTGGGGCGGATGCCCCCATGCTTCGGCATATATAAATGGTGCATGTATGCCCATCATTAGAAGTGTGTGGATGAAGGGAGGTATTCTAATGGTGGGCATACCCACCAATCAATCTCTTTTTTTCGTTCAGCCCACAGGCTGCATGAAAAAAAAGATTACAATATATGCCCAACAAGGACCAGCAACGTACTGGTATGTTGCTGGACTTTGAGTGGTTATACCAAAATGATGCCTGCAGGTATAGGTATCATCTTGGTATCATTCTTTTCAGCCAGAGGTCGGCTTTCATGTAAAAGCAATCCTAGCAGCTAATTAGCCTCTAGACTGCTTTTACAAGCAGTGGGAGGGAATATCCCCCCCTCCCACCGTCTTCCATGTTTTTCTCTAGCTCTCCCGTCCCAACAGGGAACCTGAAAATGCAGCCGGTGATTCCGCCAGCTGACCACAGAGCTGATCAGAGACCAGAGTGGCTCCAAACATCTCTATGGCCTAAGAAACCGGAAGCTACGAGCATTTCATGACTTAGATTTCGCCGGATGTAAACAGCGCCATTGGGAAGCATTTTATCACACCGATCTTGGTGTGGTCAGATGCTTTGAGGGCAGAGGAGAGATCTAGGGTCTAATAGACCCCCTTTTTTCAAAAGAGTACCTGTCACTACCTATTGCTATCAATTGGGATATTTACATTAACTGACATAACTATAAAAATGATAAAAAAAATGAAAGGAACAGTTTAAAAATAAGATAAAAAAGCAAAATAAAAAAAAAGCAAAAAAAAAAGAAGCACCCCTGTCCCCCCCCCCCTGCTCTCGCACAAAGGCGAACGCAAGCGTTGGTCTGGCGTCAAATGTAAACAGCAATTGCACCATGCATGTGAGGTATCACCGTGAAGGTCAGATCGAGGGCAGTCATTTTAGTAGTAGACCTCCTCTGTAAATCTAAAGTGGTAACCTGTAAAGGCTTTTAAAGGCTTTTAAAAATGTATGTAGTTTGTCGCCACTGCACATTTGTGCGCAATTTTAAAGTATGTCATGTTTGGTATCCATGTACTCGGCCTAAGACCATCTTTTTTATTTCATCAAACATTTGGGCAATATAGTGTGTTTCAGTGCATTAAAATTAAAAAAAGTGTGTTTTTCCCCCAAAAAATGCGTTTGAAAAATCGCTGCGCAAATACTGTGTGAAAAAAAAAATGAAACACCCACCATTTTAATCTGTAGGGCCTTTGCTTTAAAAAAATATATAATGTTTGGGGGTTCAAAGTATTTTCTTGCAAAAAAAAATTATTTTTTCATGTAAACAAATAGTGTCAGAAAGGGCTTTGTCTTCAAGTGGTTAGAAGAGTGGGTGACGTGTGACATAAGCTTCTAAATGTTGTGCATAAAATGCCAGGACAGTTCAAAACCCCCCTAAATGACCCCATTTTTGAAAGTAGACACCCCAAGCTATTTGCAGGGAGGCATGTCGAGTTCATGGAATATTTTATATTGTGACACAAGTTGCGGGAAAAAGACAATTTTTTTTTTTTTGCACAAAGTTGTCACTAAATGATATATTGCTCAAACATGCCATGGGAATATGTGAAATTACACCCCAAAATACATTCTGTTGCTTCTCCTGAGTACGGGGATACCACATGTGTTGGACTTTTTGGGAGTCCGCATACGGGACCCCAAAAACCAAGCACCGCCTTCAGGGTTTCTAAGGGTGTAAATTTTTGATTTCACTCCTCACTGCCTATCACAGTTTTGGAGGCCATGGAATGCCCAGATGGCACAAACCCCCCCAAATGACCCCATTTTGGAAAGTAGACACCCCAAGCTATTTGCTGAGAGGTATGGTGAGTATTTTGCAGACCTCGCTTTTTGTCACAAAGTTTTGGAAATTGAAAAAAGAGAAAAAAATACATTTTTCTTTTCTTTCTTCATTTTCAAAAACAAATGAGAGCTGCAAAATACTCACCATGCCCCTCAGCAAATAGCTCGGGGTGTCTACTTTCCAAAATGGGGGGTCATTTGGGGGGTTTTGTGCCATCTTGGCATTTTATGGCCTTGGAAACTGTGATAGGTAGTGAGGAGTGAAATCAAAAATTTACGCCCTTAGAAATCCTGAAGGCGGTGCTTGGTTTTTGGGGCCCCGTATGCAGCTAGGCTCCAAAAAAGTCCCACACATGTGGTATCCCCATACTCAGGAGAAGCAGCTGAATGTATTTTGGGGTGCAATTCCACATATGCCCATGGCATGTTTGAGCAATATATCATTTAGTGACAACTTTGTGCAAAAAAAAAAAAAGTTTGTCATTTTCCCGCAACTTGTGACAAAATATAAAATATTCCATGGACTCAACATGCCTTTCAGCAAATAGCTTGGGGTGTCTACTTTCCAAAATGGGGTCATTTGGGGGGGGGGGGGGGGTTGAACTGTCCTGGCATTTTATGGCCTTCAAAACTGTGGCCTGTGTGAGCAATATATCATTTAGTGACAACTTTTTGTAATTTTTTTTTTTGTCATTATTCAATCACTTGGGACAAAAAAATTAATATTCGATGGGCTTAACATGCCTCTCAGCAATTTCCTTGGGGTGTCTACTTTCTAAAATGGGGTCATTTGGGAGGGTTTTGTACTGCCCTGCCATTTTAGCACCTCAAGAAATGACATAGGCAGTCATAAACTAAAAGCTGTGTAAATTCCAGAAAATGTACCCTAGTTTCTAGACGCTATAACTTTTGCGCAAACCAATAAATATACGCTTATTGACATTTTTTTTGACCAAAGACATGTGGCTGAATACATTTTGGACTAAATGTATGACTAAAATTGAGTTTATTGTATTTTTTTATAACAAAAAGTAGAAAATATCGTTTTTTTTCAAAATTTTCGGTCTTTTTCCGTTTATAGCGCAAAAAATAAAAACGGCAGAGGTGATCAAATATCATCAAAAGAAAGCTCTATTTGTGGGAACAAAAGGACGCAAATTTCATTTGGGTACAGCATTGCATGACCGCGCAATTAGCAGTTAAAGCGAAGCAGTGCCAAATTGTAAAAAGCGCTCTGATCAGGAAGGGGGTAAATCCTTCCGGGGCTGAAGTGGTTAAACACACAGACCTTATGAACAATAATTTTGTGTGTAAAATGCGTCAAAGCTCCTTATCTTGATACCTATCTATTTCGTGCATCTGCTTGTACCAGTAAACTTTGGTCTAGCAGTGATCAGCTTAGACATAATACATTCATGAATCATACCTGTCCCCATTGCTTATTTTCTTTATTTGAACTTCTAAGGTTAGAAATATGGGAACTGTGACTGAAAACCCGCTATTATGTGTAAAGGTTGCAGTGCTGTCATTCCTATCTTGGCTTCACTACCTTCTGAATATCTGACTACTAGAAGTCAGCATGTAGACATTGACTTCTGAAAAGCTGAACACCTGTCCTAAATGCTTGTTGAGTTCAGTTACTTGCTGGGAGGTGAATACAGATCACATTGGCAGTCCTGGAGCTTTCATTTTTTTTTCAACCACTTGAGCTTCGTAAGATTTACTCCCCTTCATGAGCAGGCAATTTTTTGCGATATGGCACTGCGTTATTTTAACTGGTAATGCCGCGGTCATGCAATGCTGTACCCAAATAAAATTTCTATAATTTTCTTCCCACAAATAGAGCTTTCCTTTGGTGGTATTAGATCACTACTGCGGGGTTTTTTTTCTGCTATAAAACATATACAATAAAAAAAATGAAAATCAAACTTTTTTATAAATTTAGCCCAATATGTATTCTGCTACATATTTTTGTTTAAAAAATCACAATAAGTGTATATTGATTGGTTTGCGCAAAAGTTATAGCATCTACAAACTGGAATACAAACTGAAATACTGGGAATTTTTTTTTTTTTTAATTTATTTTATACTAGTAATGGCGGCAATCAGGGATTTATAGCGGGCCTGCAATATTGCAGGAGACAGTCAGACACTGACACTTTGTGGTAACACTTTGTGACACTAATACAGTGATCAGTGCTAAAATATGTCACTGTACTAATGACACGGCTGGGAAGGGGCGATTAAAGGGTTAACTGTGTGCCTAGCCAGTGTATTACTGTACTATGTGTGCTGCTTTTACTCAGGGTAGAGCTCCAGTTTGTGTCTCTGCCCGGCGATCGGCGGGTGCCGGAAGACATCCAGTCCCGGCACCAGCAGATCAGCTTCTGCTGTGAGTAATGACAGCAGAAGGGGCCCGCTGGCACTGCATGTACGCACCCCCCCCCCCCCCAATCAGCCCAAGTGCAGAATCATGCAGAATCACAGATATGTACAGTGGCTTGCGAAAGTATTCGGCCCCCTTGAACTTTTCAACCTTTTGCCACATTTCAGGCTTCAAACATAAAGATATAAAATTTTTATTTTTTGTGAAGAATCACCAACAAGTGGGACACAATTGTGAAGTGGAACGAAATCTTTTGGATTTTTGAAACTTTTTTAACTAATAAAAAAATGAAAAGTGGGGCGTGCAAAATTATTCGGCCCACTTGCGTTAATACTTTGTAGAGCCACCTTTTGCTGCGATTACAGCTGCAAGTCGCTTGGGGTATGTCTCTATCAGTTTTGCACATCGAGAGACTGAAATTCTTGCCCATTCTTCCTTGCAAAACAGCTCGAGCTCAGTGAGGTTGGATGGAGAGCGTTTGTGAACAGCAGTTTTCAGCTCTTTCCACAGGTTCTCGATTGGATTCAGGTCTGGACTTTGACTTGGCCATTCTAACAACTGGATACGTTTATTTGTGAACCATTCCTTTGTAGATTTTGCTGTATGTTTGGGATCATTGTCTTGTTGGAAGATAAATCTCCTTCCCAGTTTCAGGTCTTTTGCAGACTCCAACAGGTTTTCATCCAGAATGGTCCTGTATTTGGCTGCATCCATCTTCCCCTCAATTTTAACCATCTTCCCTGTCCCTGCTGAAGAAAAGCAGGCCCAAACCATGATGCTGCCACCACCATGTTTGACAGTGGGGATGGTGTGTTGAGTGTGATGAGCTGTGTTGCTTTTACGCCAAACATATCGTTTTGCATTGTGGCCAAAAAGTTCGATTTTGGTTTCATCGGACCAGAGCACCTTCTTCCACATGTTTGGTGTGTCTCCCAGGTGGCTTGTGGCAAACTTTAGACGAGACTTTTTATGGATATCTTTGAGAAATGGCTTTCTTCTTGCCACTCTTCCATAAAGGCCAGATTTGTGCAGTGTACGATTGATTGTTGTCCTATGGACAGACTCTCCCACCTCAGCTGTAGTTCTCTGCAGTTTATCCAGAGTGATCATGGGCCTCTTGGCTGCATCTCTGATCAGTCTTCTCCTTGTCTGAGCTGAATGTTTAGAGGGACAGCCAGGTCTTGGTAGATTTGCAGTGGTCTGATACTCCTTCCATTTCAAAATGATCGCTTGCACAGTGCTCCTTGGGATCTTTAAAGCTTGGGAAATCTTTTTGTATCCAAATCCAGCTTTAAACTTCTCCACAACAGTATTACGGACCTGCCTGGTGTGTTCCTTGGTCTTCATGATGCTCTCTGCGCTTTCAACAGAACCCTGAGACTATCACAGAGCAGGTGCATTTATACAGAGACTTGATTACACACAGGTGGATTCTATTTATCACCATCAGTCATTTAGGACAACATTGGATCATTCAGAGATCCTCGCTGAACTCCTGGAGTGAGTTTTCTGCACTGAAAGTAAAGGGGCCGAATAATTTTGCACGCACCACTTTTCAGTTTTTTAATTGCTAAAAAAGTTTAAAATATCCAATAGATTTCGTTCCACTTCCCAATTGTGTCCCACTTGTTGGTGATTCTTCACAAAAAATTAAAATTTTATATCTTTATGTTTGAAGCCTGAAATGTGGCAAAAGGTTGAAAAGTTCAAGGGGGCCGAATACTTTTGCAAGCCACTGTACGTGATTCTGCACAGGAGGGCCACCCTGTAGCTGTAAATTTGCTATAGGGTGGTCCTTAACTGGTTACACAAGCAATACATTTCCATCCTAGCAGACTAACTTTTTGGCCTTTTTTATTATTACTATACACAACACTGCTATAGTTCTATGGAAATGATTGGTTGAAATGGATACTGCACTTACCTTTTGTATTGCTTTATTGAGTATATAGAGTCATTTTCTATGCAGTCTCTGTATCTTTGTAATCTCATACTAGCATGTTTCTCTATTATCTCTTTCCACAGACTTTCATTGTCCTGAATAAAGGGAAAGCAATATTTCGCTTCACTGCCACCAAAGCTATATATTTACTGGACGCTTTTAATCCTTTCAGAACTGGAGCAATAAAAGTCCTCATCCATGCATATCCTTTCAGAAACAATTTTCTGTCTTTTTATTACAGGTATTTTGTTGTGATTTATCTTGCTAGGCAGCTAATGAGGCCATGGAGGTAGTCAGTCTATGTAAATTGTGTTGATTAAGTGAAAAAAAAAAAAAAAAAAAGGGTTTATAAATAAAATACCCACTAATACATCTAACGTTACTCTTTCAGTTGAATATGGCAGTCACTTGCTGTGTCGCTCCAACAATGTGTTCCACTAGCTAAAATCATGGGTATTCTCTTTTAGAGGTGCACTTCATGTGTCCTGTGGACCTACAGTCTTTTGACTCAGGAAAAAAACGTAATATGTTCTCATTTGGAACCATATAACAATGTAGTATTGTGTCATTACAATAACTAATTATTACTATTAGCTATGTGTTGCCTCTATGTTTTATATGTATTTTATATAAAGAAAACCACCTTTGACTTGATAGTCATCGATAGGGATGAGCTCACAGTCGATTCAATCCTAGTCTGTTCACAGTTTGACAAACGACTAAGAAAACTGCCCATATTTAGCCCCTTTGTCCACTTCTACTAGAATGTAAAGAAAGCAGAATGGGATCCCAGGTATACGTCACACTCCAGGGATTCTGTATTTTAGCGGCAGTGTTGTGATGAGAGATTATAATTGGGTAGTGGCACATAGTGATTGACACTGGATTTACAATATTGGACAACATGGTTGACATTCATTTACATTGGGGGAATAAGGCTTTGCCACCCCTCTCTTAAGGTACCTCCCGCAATGTTGAAAGGCATGTGGCCTGGTATGGTACAGGTAGACGGAACCATGCGCTCGCAAATTTTATTTTCCTATATTAGGGGAACCTTTTTTTTTACTTTTCTTTAGGTGTCACTTTAATGGACTACATCATACTGTTCCATAATTTAATGTGCAGTTTTAAGGCATCTCTCAAGCTTGTTATCTAAAGAATTTGAGTGTTTTTAAGGTTGCCCTTCAAGCCCTATTAAAAGGCCTTCTTGCCGCCGTCCCCCCATGGCATGCCAAGCCAACTATGGCTTAATTAGCATTGAAAAGGGGCAGAAGAATATTACAACATCCCCCCTCCCATAGACTTGATTAAGGTTTGGAGGTTTTGTTTTATGGACTTCCTGCTGGGTTCATCAAATCTCTAGCAAACTAAACTTTGCCTGGTTTTCTCATCCCTTGTCATCAGCAAAGCCATACATGAGTCTGCAGCATATTTCATATATTTTTGGAGAAGCATTTGACTTTAATTACAGTTATTATTTGTTGAGTATTGTTTTCATTCGTTTTTGTCAGATTCTTTCCTTAACCTCTCTGTACAATATTCAGCTTTTTTATCATGATAACCATCTTAACAAATTGTGTTTTTATGACCATGAGTGACCCACCACCTTGGTCCAAGAATGTAGAGTGAGTAGAATACACCCGCAGAATGTGTGTTTGCATGTTTTGTATACCTTTTTTTTCTATATTATTACTTTTCATCTAATCCTAAACAGATCTTGCTGCTTGATTCAATGCATAGATTTAATATTACATTTGAATCAAAATAGTACTTGTTGGTATTCATACTATTCATACTATACAATTTGCAATACATTGTTGCATCAGAGGAATTCTCATTTTAATACATATATTTTGGGATGTCTTTAGGTGTATAGTAGTGACATCACTGTTATAAAAAAATAATTTGTTGTTGTAAACCATCAATACTATTGCGTAAGTCTTGCTTGACTGTTACTAAAAGTGTTTTCTAGTGGAATTAATAAATATCTTTGATAGAATTACAGGAACTTAAAGTGGTTCTAAAGCCTTAAGGTTTTTTTTACCTTACCTTAATGCTAAGCATTAAGGTAAAAAACCTTCTCTGCTTCACGATCACCCCAGCACCCCCCCCCCCTTATTCTTACCTGAGCCCGATTCGATCCAGCGATGTGCACAAGAGTAGCAGCTCTCACCGCTGTCTCCCTCTTCATTGGGTGGATTAATAGCTTTGGCTCTCACTCCTGTCAATCAACTCCAGTGATGAGGGAGCCGGGCCGAGTCCCGCTGTCTGTGTCAATAGACATATCAACAGGGCTCGGGAGCGAGCACGCATGAATGCCCCCATGGGAAGTGGCCTCCCATGGGGGAACTGTGCAGATAGGGGGAGCCACGAGCGCCGGCGAGGGACCCGAGAAGAGGGTGTTCAATTCTTTTGCACAAAGCAGGTAAGTATAGACATGTATGTTATTTTTTTTTTTAATGTTCCTTTACAATCTTTTTAAGTGGTACTTTGTTTTTTTTTAAGTGTATCTACAACCAGAACCCTAGTTTTTTCTTTTTTTTTTTGTTTTAGATTTAGCAATGAGTGTGTAAAGCCCCTGTCACGTTTTTTTAATTGCTGTCTATGTCTCCAGTGGGAATATTCACGCTCTATATTTGTCCTTGTGACTGTTGCCAGTGGGACTAAAAGTGAGGGAAAATCCAAAAGTATGAGTTGTTACCAGAACAAGAAGGAAACTTTTTCCATGGGGATACCTGTTCTGGTGACAAAAGTCTTTGGCCAACGTCAGAGGCAGGGTCACCATGGTGGACACAGCAGGACAGTGAAACACTTACGTTGTGTAGCATTTTTCTCTTTCGATAAACTTTTATTGAAAAATTTTAAACAATACAACGTGCGACTGCAATCAGATATACAGATCGATAACTTACAAGTCGTAGGCAGTCATACATCAAATATAGAAGCTGTAGCAAGTGACAAAACATTTAGTGTGTCAAAGAATCATTCTGTAGAATTTTTTTGGTATCCAGTTAGCGACACTTTGCTGGTCGAGCTGGCGAGGGGGCAACATATGCAAGTAGATGACTGTTCTCCTTGCACATTATTGGGATCCTTTCACTGGCAGTTTTTCTCATCTGGACAAAAAAAATACAGCAAAACAAAACTGACAGTAAACCCAACTATACTCTTTTATACATTGAGGGGGCATGTGAGTTTTTTTGGTAGTTTTTGGACTATGTGGGAAAGGTTTAGAACTCCCGCGGGTCAGGGAGTAAGAGTAAATCTCCCAAACAAGGGTGACATGACACCAACACTGGTACAGCAACTAAGGGGAAATTTCCGCATTGGGGATACAGACAGTAATTAAAACCTGACATGTTCTAGCTCTTCCCCATAGTATACAAAATAATTTGCAAGAGCAGGCTGAAGAGCACACCGCGGTGAACAGCTTACTAGCTGACCATGGACAACTATTTAGTTACAATATATGGTATTTAAAAACTGACCAGAAAACCTGTACTGAGAGAATATAAAGGTTACCATTGCTGATTTTCTTCTGAAATTTCTAGTTGTCTGGTTGTCTTTGAACTGGAACAAGCATTCAGCTAGGGAAGTCAGATGAACATAAGAACTTCTGATCTAAATGCCTGTTCCAGGTCAGTATCTCTGCAAGTACTGAATCCTTTGAATTAACAGTACAAGCAGGCAGATGGATATACAGTATCTCAGAAAAGTGAGTACACCCCTCACATTTTTGTAAATATTTTAATATATCTTTTCATGTGACAACACTGAAGAAATGACACTTTGCTACAATGTAAAGTAGTGAGTGTACAGCTTGTATAACAGTGTAAATTTGCTGCCCCCTCAAAAAATCTCAACACACAGCCATTAATGTCTAAACCGCTGGCAACAAAAGTGAGTACACCCCTAAGTTAAAATGTCCAAATTGGGCCCAATTAGCCATTTTCCCTCCCGGTGTCATGTGTCTCGTTAGTGTTACAAGGTCTCAGGTGTGAATGGGGAGCAGGTGTGTTAAATTTGGTTTTATCGCTCTCACTCTCTCACACTGGTCACTGGAAGTTCAACATCTGAATAAAAAAGAATTGTTGTTCTACATAAAGATGGCCTAGGATATAAGAAGATTGCCAAGACCCTGAAACTGTGCTGCAGCACGGTGGCCAAGACCATACAGCGGTTTAACAGGACAGGTTCCACTCAGAACAGGCTTTGCCATGGTCGACCAAAGAAGTTGAGTGCACGTGCTCAGCATCATATGCAGAAGTTGTCTTTGGGAAATAGATGTATGAGTGCTGCCAGCATTGCTGCAGAGGTTGAAGGGGTGGAGGGTCAGCCTGTCAGTGCTCAGACCATACACCGCACACTGCATCAAACTGGTCTGCATGGCTGTCATCCCGGAAGGAAGCCTCTTCTAAAGATGATGCGCAAGAAGGCCCACAAACAGTTTGCTGAAGACAAGCAGACTAAGGACATGGATTACTGGAACCATGTCCTGCGGTCTGATGGACCAAGATAAACTTATTTGGTTCAGATGGTGCCAAGCGTGTGTCGCGGCAACCAGGTGAGGAGTACAAAGACAAGTGTATCTTGCTTACAGTCAAGCATGGTGGTGGGAGTGTCATGGTCTGGGGCTGCATGAGTGCTGCCAGCACTGGGGAGTTACAGTTCATTGAGGGAACCATGAATGCCAACATGTACTGTGACATACTGAAGCAGAGCATGATCCCCTCCCTTCAGAGACTGGGCCGCAGGGCAGTATTCCAACATAACGACCCCAAACACACCTCCAAGACGACCACTGCCTCGCTAAAGAAGCTGAAGGTAAAGGTGATGGACTGGCCAAGCATGTTTTCAGACCTAAACCCTATTGAGCATCTGTGGAGCATCCTCAAATGGAATATAGAGGAGCACAAGGTTTCTAACATCCACCAGCCCTGTGATGTCATCACGGAGGAGTGGAAGAGGACTCCAGTGGCAACCTGTGAAGCTCTGGTGAACTCCATGCCCAAGAGGGTTAAGGCAGTTCTGGAAAACAATGGTGGCCATGCAAAATATTGACACATAGGGCCCAATTTGGACATTTTCACTTAAGGGTGTACTCACTTTTGTTGCCAGCGGTTTAGACATTAATGGCTGTGTGTTGAGTTTTTTTGAGGGGACAGCAAATTTACACTGTTATACAAGCTGTACACTCACTACTTTTATTACAGCAAAGTGTCATTTCTTCAGTGTTGTCACATGAAAGGTATAATAAAATATTTACAAAAATGTGAGAGGTGTACTCACTTTGTGAGATACTGTAGATATATAGATCTATATATATATATATATATAGAGAGAGAGAGAGAGAGAGAGAGAGAGAGAGAGAGAGAGAGAGAGAGAGAGAGAGAGAGACGGAGAGAGAGAGAGAAAGAGAGAGAGAGAGAGATCTATATATATACAATTAAGGGTATGCCATATATTCATATATTTTTTATCTTTGAGGATGTCTACCATCTTTTGTAGTTATAATTATAAATATTACATAGTTGCATGTCATACTATGAAGAATATGATACTCAACCTATAGGTCTTGAAAAGCTACGCAATTCAGCGAAATGCGTTGACCCTTGGAGGATACAGCTACCTGTACACCTCAAGCGTATATGACATAAGTGTAATAGAAGGTGTTAGAGGGCTTATTGTATCATTTTACAGTACATTTCTTTGATGTTTTTATATCAGAATGTAATTTTCTAAATCTCTTTTAAATTTTTAAATGTTGGAAATAAAATGATACCTTTTTATTATAATGATTTTTGTCTCATGTCATGCCATTAAAGTCCAGTACTAGCAGGGTATTGCCATGCCACCCCCTCTTTTTACTCTATTAGATATTTTGGATGTGGCATGAGTAGAGGTCTTCCTTTGCAGTTACATAGTTAGTCTGGCTGAAAAAAGACAAAAGAAAAAAGTCCATCTAGTTCAACCAATAAAAGAAAGAAAAAAAAAAACACAAACACACACATAGAAAAACTCAATTTATACAATCCTATACTCACAGTTGATCCAGAGGAAGGCAAAAAAAAAACAATAAAGCATGATCCAATTTTTTGTAGCAGGGAAGACAATTCCTTCCTGATTCCCCAGGAGGCAATCGGATATTCCCTGGATCAACTAACCCTGATGTTGTTACCCATAAATATAATAATAAACCTATAATATTAATAATAATTTTTGTTAATCAGTTGCTTGCTGTTTGGTTTCTCAGGGATGATGTGTTAATAAATGCATAGTTTTTTGTATTATCTCTCTGTTTTTGTTTTAGTTATCTTTCTCTTTTATCTACTTTTGTTCCTGTCTTTGTCCTACCTCTGATTTTAGGTACACGTTTACGGGCATTTATACTTTTGAGTCCTTAATAAAAATTTTTGCTCGAGGCTTTTGTATCGATAGTTTTACATTCCTCAGGGACCCATGGAACTGGCTGGATTTCTGTGTCATTGTCATGGCGTAAGTGGAAGGTAGACACTTTTGTGGTTACTAACTTTCTTGCTTGGGATTTAACATTTGGAATGTGTGTTTGTACTGTTCTAACAACGGATAAATATTTTTGCGTCTGAGATTTGCTTTAACAACATGCTTTTTACTGAACGTGTTTTTTATTACATTCCAGGTGCATCAAAACAAAGGGTGTAGAAGGTCTTACAGAGCTTTTGGTTGGTCTTTGCCTGCAGTGTTAATTTCCTTGACTAAAATATACACTATTAAAGTCGACTGAAATATGACTAAAACTAAAACGATTCAGATGACTAAAATAGGACTAAAATGGCATTTTAGTCAAAAGACTAAAATAGGACTAAAACTTGAAAATTTACATCAAAATTAACACTACTCTGATGGTCATTTCTAAATCGGCAACATAATTCCATCCAGAGCCTATAATGGTAGCACATTAAAGTTCAAACATGTATTGCACTACCACATAAGGATAAGTAAGGGGCATCTACTAAGCTACTGAAAGAGAAAAATTAAGAAAAAGGCTTTTCTTATATTTTTTCTTAATATTTAGCCCCGGTTCACACTGAGGCAGCGCGACTTGCAGCGCGACTGCCTCAGGCGACCTGGACACGACAGGGGCGGCGACTTGCAAAACAACTTCTATATAGAAGTCTATGCAAGTCGCCTCAAGTCTCCCCCAAAGTAGTACAGGAACCTTTTTCTAAGTCGGAGCGACTTGCATTGTTCCGATTAGAACGGTTCCATTGAACAGAAAGGGACGCTACTTGTCAGGCGGCTAAGTCGCCTGACAAGTCGTCCTAGTGTGAACCGACCCTAAATGTTGGTAATATATTCAGGTAATATGTGCAATGACATTACATTTTTGGGGTTTTTTGTATTTTAAAGTTGCACTTCTGTTTGTCAAGAAGCAATAATTTTGTTTGTTTATATAACTTGGTTTTATTTATAAAGATGTTATGTATCACAATGTCTAAAGCTGCTTTCACACTGAAAGCGCCAGCCGTTTTGAGCTAAAGCGCCGTTCGTTTTAGCGGCACTTTAGCGCTGTTTAAGCGATGCTTTTGCACCGCTTTTCGGCCACTAGCGGGGCGCTTTTATCCCCAAAAAAAGGGTTAAAACTCCCGTGTTGCTGTGCTTCCGAATCGCTTTTCAGGCGCTTCGGAAGCGCTGCTCATTCATTGTAATGGGCAGGGGTGTTTTGGGAGTGCGGTATACAGCTCTCCCAACCAGCCCCAAAGATGCTGCTTGCAGGACTTTTCCGAATGTCCCGCAAGCGCACCACCCGGGTGTGAAAGCACCCACTGCAGAAAATGGGATGCAGTTTTCAGGCACTTTACAGGCGCTATTTCTAGCTCTACAATGCCTGAAAACTGCCTCAGTGTGAAAGGGGTCTAAATCTGTGTCTGCAGTGCATGTTGAAACCTCAAGACCCCTTTCACTCTGAGGCATTTTCACGCTAAAAAAAGCGCCTGAAAAGCTCACGAAAACCTATTTTGATTAAAATCAATGAATGCTTTCACACTGGGGCAGTGCGCTGGTAGGGTGGTGAAAAAAACGCCCCTCTCCATTGAAATGAATGGAAAGTGCTCCAAAAGCGCCTGAAAAGCTCTTCAAAAGTGCTCAGTGTTTTACTGGCAGTTTAAAAGCGCCTCAGTGTGAAAGGAGCCTAATACTATAAATAATAACATATTATTAGATTTTTACTCCAGGAGTATATAATTAGCTTGGAAATTCTAGAGAAATTTTTAAATCATGCATTACAATTTACCTAAACCCATTAGATTTTAGTTGACTAAATATGAGATTGTAGTTAACTAAAATGTACTGGAGATTTTAGTAGACTAAAATATGACAAAAACTAAAACAATTCAGATGACTAAAATATGACTAAAACCTAAATGGCATTTTAGTCAAAAGACTATGACTAAAACTAAATCAAAATTTGAAGTCAAAATTAACACTGTTTGCAGGGGGTGTGTCAGACCTCTGCAGAGAGAGCACTGAAATGATTGGGCCATCCGTGCACAACTTTTTTTCTTTGTCTGTATGCACCTGGAATGAATTTAGCGCATTTAAACTAAAATGTTCATTTGGATTAAAGGTGGCCATAGACATTCCTTTGCAGTTGCGAATTTAGTGCCACTTGAGTTTCTGTCTTCATTTTGTAGTAGGTCAATATCACTTCACCTTAAAATTTTCCATTTCTTTATTGTAGCATTAAGCTTGTTTTATAAATTGCTAATATCAGCAATATTTCAGGTCCCTATTGCGACTAGGACACCCCAGCACTGGCTTATCACAGAGGAGAACAACCTTAGTGAACGGAAAATAATAGGCAATATTGTCTATCACTGTATCTCTTGGATTTGGTTAATTAACCACAATCATTTTATGTTTATGTTCACATTAGCAGATAGACACAAGACTGTTCTGTTTAACAGATCGTTCAGTTAAGTATGGTTAGAGGATAGATCTGTAGCTACTTATGGTAGAGTACACGGAGTGAAGTAATGTTAGTGAAAATAATATAAAGGCCGGATAGTTCAGCCAACTGTCAGGGTGTAATAACATCAGAGCCTGCTGGGTTAATTCCATGCACCCTCCTCATCCCTCACTATTACTAGATATCATGTCACCTGCATCATATCTGGGATCTCTTTAGATTGCTTCCACATCTAAAAGTGGCTTTTAGTTGCTGAGACTACAAACCAAGTCCTTTGATATACTCACTGAACATTGAAACCTATGATTGCTTTCAGTCCCATTCTCAAGTAACAGGTTGAATAAAATTGGGTTCTACCATTTATTTTCATTGGAGAGTTTATTAGTACAGCTAAGATACTCAATTCATGTAAACCTGTCAATCAAAATGTGTAGGCTACTGTTGCCCACCACTTTTCCTAAAAATGTTAACTGTCTGGCTTTTAATGCTGATACTACGACAAAGGTGAGCCTTCGCAGGAGCCATAATGCAGATAATATTAGATGCATACATGAAGAGGCAAGCAGGGACCTCACCAAACTAAACAAAAAAAAAAACGAAACTATGGTGTAGCGCATAAAAACATCATCTCCATTTAATATCTGGAAAACATTTTATGGAAACCAACATAAATCTTATTTGTGTCTTCACTCGTAAGGGGTGTTCCTATTACAATCACAGATCTAACTCCATGTAGAGATTATTTAAGATATAGATTATGCAGAGGCAGTTGTGGGCTCCTCAAGCCTTAATGCGGATACTTCACCTTTTGAGTACGTCACCTGGAGCAAATATAGACATTGGGAATACTGACTTATCTCTGGGTGTGGAATGTAGCAGTAAAGGCCATGTTTTTATACTGCATTTTTGCAACCAGCGATCCATTGCCAGCAACAGAATCACCTAGGTGAGAGAACCACTTACCTAATGGAGTCATTCCTTTCCTGGACCAGAACGCTGTAGAAACTTGCTTTCTATCTTTCTGGTTAAGTAACTGAGGGAACTATTCCATAGGAGAAGGAAAGTGGTCTCTTAATAATCCAGCACTGGTGAGCAGTTACCCTGTTTCCCCGAAAATAAGACCTAGCGTGATTGTCGGTGATGGCTGCAATATAAGCCCTACCCCCCAAATAAGCCCTAGTTAAAGGACTTGTAGGTATTCTTTTCAGGGTAGGGCTTATTTTCGGGGAAACAGTGTAGGGCTTATTTGGGGGGGTAGGGCTTATATTGCAGCCATCACCAACAATCCCGCTAGGTCTTATTTTCGGGGAAACAGGGTACAAGTGACAGATTCACTCAGCGGGATCACTTGTCTGACATCAGCCTAGGGAAGCTAAATAAAGCCAGGCAATTAGCATTTTTACAAAAGGACTAGAACGGTGGTAGCCTTCTTATTTCTTTGACGCCATTTATACTTTAACTCCAGCCTGAGAAATGTGCTACAAACTAAAAACAGGAAAAATGCATTGCCTGAACCTCTTTTTTTTAGCAGCAAGCTTCTTCTGTTGAATGCATGGAATGGTTTGTCTGGTCTTGACTTCAGTCCAACACTTAATTAACTTTCCTCAAGATCTTTCCATGTTCTTTTACTATCTCTATAGTTACACTACAGAGTTTGTAGATTTGGGGAATGTATCTGCTCTCAGGACATTCCGCGTCCTCCGTGCACTTAAAACAATCACTGTAATTCCAGGTTTGTACTCATTTTATTTTACTCATGGCATGTTTCCTGTGTGGCTTGCATACATGCTAACAATAGCTGTAAACATATAGATCATCGCTCCTAGTGTTCTCAAACGAAACAAGCGCCCACTATATGTAAACATATCTAAACCATCAAACAATTATAAAAAATACTACATTGGAATTGTTACAATCCTAGTCTGCTGAAAACCATATATACAAGTACAAATAAAACTGTGCATATCATCAAAAAGCGTTCACTCTGAAACAATTTATCATCTTACAAAATCGTGTCCTTTCAAATAGGTGGCCAGTGCAAAACGTGATTTAACAATTTAAATGAATCCTCTGTGTCTTCCACCAATATCATGAATTGTTCACCACAGTGCACCCCCTATGGGATAATCACTCACCTGATGATATTGACCACTTATCCCTGAATCGGTCAAAACTTGTGTTTAGTTGGATCCACCAAAATGGTGGAAATTGCAACAATTACAGAAAGAAAAGAAAATTTTAAATGATCGTAAGGTTTCTTCTACTGGATAAATAATGTTGGGAGACTGAAGGATTAACTGTGAAAGGAAAGAGGAGGCTTTTTTTTGTATATAAGGTTGCTCAGTCTACAGCACAGACACCACTCCTGAGGAAGTTGTTTTTTGATGAAACATGTTGTGTGGGAACAGTCTGAGATGTCCTTACATTCAACCAGAAATCTTGGTACATCCGCTCCATGGAGGTAGCGGTGTCAAATAAAGTGTTTCTTAAAGAGTTCTGTATATCACATGGGAATGTGAATTCTTTTTATATAGCTTTTTTTTTAACATTTTCAAAGTTTTTATGCTACGCTAGCCTCTTCTCCCTTCTTTCTTCTGAATTGCAATTGACAAAATGGAGCAGGGGAGAGGAGTAATGAGAGAATGAATGCAGCTAAAACGTGAGTTTTAACCAGACTAGGACTGCATCAAATTTGGGGCATTTTAGGTGCGTTACCATTGAACCCTATATTTTCATGAAAATGCATCAAACATGTACCAAGCAAGATTTTTTTTTGACACACTTGCACATAAAATGCACAGGTGTGAACCATATCAGCTGGTGAGTGCTTATCTATTGGGGTGTGCACTGTGTTGAACTATTTATGAAATTGTTGGAAGAAATGAAGGAGTGATTGAAAACTGTTGAAGCATATACCGTATTTATCGGCGTATAACACGCGCCGGCGTATAACACGCACCCCAAGTTTTGGAGGGAAGTTTAAGGAAAAAAAACTTACATTTAAATGCCCATCAATGCAGCCTTGTCAGTGTCCATCTGTAGCATTGTCCCCCATTGCAGCCTTGTCCCTGACTGCAGCCTTGTCCCTGATTGCAGCCTTGTCCCCCATTGCAGCCTTGTCCCCCATTGCAGCATTGTCCCTGATTGCAGCATTGTCCCCCATTGCAGCATTGTCCCTGATTGCAGCCTTGTCCCCCATTGCAGCATTGTCCCTGATTGCAGCCTTGTTCCCCATTGCAGCCTTGTCCCCCATTCCAGCCTTGTCAGTGTCCGTCAGTAGTCTGCAGCCTTGCCCTGTGTCGTTTGCAGACATCTGGCATTTAAAAATGGCGCCGCCGTTCTTGGCGGCTCTCGGCGGCTCTCTCGGCGGCTTTCGGCTGCTTTCGGCCATTCTCGTGGCTCTTGGCCGTTCTCGGCGGCTTTCGGATGCACTCGGCTTTCGGCGGCTCGGAAAGCCGCCGAGAATTGCCGAAAGCCGCCGAGAATGGCCGAAAGCCGCCGAGAGCGGCCGAGAATGGCGGAAAGCCGCCGAGAACGTCCAAAACCCGCCGAGAGCCCCCAAAAGGCTCACAATCGGCGGGGGATCGGCGTATAACACGCACGCACGATTTTCCCCTGCTTTTAAGGGGAAAAAAGTGCGTGTTATACGCCGATAAATACGGTATTAAAATGGGCACTTTATTTTCAAGGACACTATTGGCAAGTTGTTTTTTTGCTTTTAAATTTGCCTTTAAAGTGTACTCTTCATAGGCCTTAGATAAAGAGAAACTTCTTTCCAGTGTTTTTTTTAGCTCAGTTTTCGCTAAAGATTATATTGGTGTGAAATCATGATGAGCCATATCTGTTGCTAAGCTGAGCTATAGAGTAATATGCATGATATGATCATAGTTTTAAAAATCTAGTCATATCTGGTTTCATTATCATTATTCTTTATCTGCTATGTAGATGTAGCAAGGTCCCGGGCCTCCTCTAGTCTAATGAGAACATTCAGAGCCAAGAACTCCTGACATCCTTCCATACGGAGTGGGTTTCAAGGCATAGTGGTTGTAATGCAAGTTAGAGTCATGGGTGCCAGACACTTCTTGAATGCAAAGAGATTTTTTTTTCTCTTGAACAGAACATTGGGAGAGAGGGTTAGTACCAGGACACCCTTAGGTAGTTGCAATGTTAATTGGCAGACTCCGAGACTTCTACAGGTAGACAGCCATGCAGGGAAAGGCATCCAGCAAGACACCACAGCTACATATGTAGCAATGCTGTCTCCTGTAGCAACAGTCTTTAACAGTTTCTAACACAAGGTGTACCAGTTCTGTCACTTCCACTACAATCACTTCTTGTAGTTCTTCAACCCACTGAGCTCCCAGTCTCTCTCTCACTAGACTATCTGATTCACTGCCACTGAATCCCTTGAGCTCTTCCAATCTTCACTGTATCTTACTCAAGTGTCACCCCCGCTTCTCTGCTGGGTCCCTAGCTTGGCACTCCAGATACTTATCAAGCTTCACCCCACTGGCCTGCTCAGTCCCTGGCTCGACACACAAGGCTGCTCTGCAAGCATCACCTCCGCTGGCTTGACACCCGCTGAAGTTTCCTGATTCTTCACCGTTCCCGATTGGTGAGAATTCTGCTGCGGTACTTGCTTCAGCTAATCAGTGCAGTCCCTGGTAATAAGGTGGATGGTCCCTTAGTGGCGAAAGCTTCCCCTCTACCTCCGACCACGACAGGTTCTCCAGCTGGCAGAACCGGCACTTCTGTTTGGACTGCAAGCCACAATCCCAACCCTATGCTGCTCTTTTGCTTCTGGATAGGCCCTCAGACAGCCTAGCAGCCAGGTGTACCCGGGATAGGCCCAAACTCCGGCCTAACAGCCCAGGCAATACAACACACGTTCACCCAGACAGCTGTCCAGCCAATTTAAGAAAGCCCCTGCCTATTGGCTGAGATACCCCATATACTCCTAATCTGTCCTTGCTTTGCCCTTGTCTTATCTAATGTCACAAGGTACCTGGCCACCTAGCGGCAAAAGAGAGAAGTGAAGCAATTTTAGACTTGAAGACTAGACTAGGGTGAAATCAATTGATCTCTAACAATGGGCCATGGTAGCTATACCTGGCAGGTAAATTTAGGAGCAACCCTGCCTAAACATCAGGGTGCTACATAGAAATAAAAGGCAGCTACTAATATTGCGCCTAGCTAAAACAATTTCTGTTCCACATCTACAGCTTTTCTTTTCGTATTTTTGAACCAATTGTCTGGAGAGCTGGTTAGGCCTCTTACAATGAACAAACATGTTCATGCTTCTGAGACTAATGGGTACAGAGCATAAAACTAATCTGAGAATATTAGAGATATAGGCTTCCTCTGAAACGTATTTCTCTATTGTCTATTGAGGGACACAGCATAATAGAAAGCAGCCTAGTGTTATACTGCTGCCTAAATAGGAAATGGACGCTAGGCACATAGAAAACTGTAGACCAGCCTCCCAAATCCTATATTCTGCCTTTGCAGTAGCTAGTTTCTGTAGGAAGGTTCTGCAAGAGGCCATTTTCTTCTTTTTCTCTTTTTTTGCCTTGGGTTTTTTTTTGGTAGGTTAGTTCACCTGTGTTGTTTAGGTATACCCTTCCCTCTGTTTGGACTGCTTTTGGATAACCCTAGGTTGCTTACTATCAAGCGGTGTCCCTCAATGAACTCAGGACAAAGGTATCAAACTCCTATTTTTAATCACCATGGCTGAATAGTTGATAAGGTTTGCCAGGTCCTATTGTAATTATTTGATATTCTTCTTCACACCTTGATGTTTCTATTATTCATATCCAATTTTGTGTTGAAATGAATGTCTTGTCCTTAAATGTCTTTACTAAAAAGACTTTGATATAGCAGGAAAGCTTTTGTCATTAGATTGTTAACAAAGAGCAGTTGGTCTCAATTTCACAGATTCGCACCTCCTGCGCGAGTGTCTCCAGTATCATTTACAGTGTTGTTGATGTTTGTTTCCTTACTTCCCTGACCCCCAGTAACCTTACTCTTCTTGTTCATAACCCTTAATTAGATCACGTCCTTGTCCATTTTAGTTAGCAAGATGTCAGGAATTTCAAAGTCTTACATTGTAGCCATACAGCACATACGCTTTGTCTGTGGGAATAGCTAAACAGGAAATCTGGGCTTAGGTTTTTTTCCCCTATGGCTCTGCATCAGGGAGCCTTTCCAAATGGTTTGGCAATAGAGATGACCGATGGGAGCTAGAAACAATTAATTCTAGTATAAATAATCTGGATCTAGTGGCATAGAAGGCAATCCATGTAGCTCTTCCTTTTCCACGACATAATTGCAAGTTTAAAGCTAAACTCCATGCAAACATCTAAATATACAGATACAAACAAGGAGCATTTCTGTCCATTCATTCAAGAGATTTGAGGTGGAGGTGTATCAAACAACACACCCAGAAAAATTACCCTATTTTCTCTAAAATACTACCTGGCCCCCACTCAATCTGTTGATTAGACAGTCAGGAAGTAGCAGCAGACTGATGACGTAATTTCTCTGCTCAATCTGCTCTCCTCCTCTCCCTTTCAGCACATTTGATTGCATTATGTATTTTATATTTGCTTTGAGCTCAGCCTTGTAGAGGATCTGAATTGTGGAAACAGTGCCCAAATAATTATAAATAGCAGCCTCATGTAATATGTCCCTATTTCATGACTGTCTCCTGAAGCATGTCTCTAGTCTTCAGCAACTCATACCATTTTCAGTCTCTGACAGTCTCCTGCAGCTTGCCTGTAGTTTCTGACCTCTGACCATCTCTTGTATTTTGTCTGCAATCTTTTGACCATTTCCTGTATTATGTCCAGTGTCTCTGACCATCTCTTGTATCATGCCCATATTCTTTGACTATATCTTGTTGTGTGTCTGCTGTCTTTGAAAATGTATATTCACTGAATGTTATGTGCAGACCTTTGGAGATGTTGGGGCCACACTTGAGGACCCTATATCAAGAAAGTTGACCACCACTGATCTAGACTAACCTGAATTTAGTGCATGTGATGGAAAACATTAGGTTACTTTAATGGGCTGGTGTCAAGGAAAGTACATGGGAATGTTTTAGAATTATCCATTCTCATACTTCATAGATCTAAAGCCTTACGCTGTCCAAGCTTTTGGCGTAACAGGGCTCGATGAGATGAATTGATGCCATGACAGTAACAAAAGTTTCACTCTTTCTGTTCTAGGCTTGAAGACCATTGTTGGCGCTCTCATTCAGTCAGTGAAAAAGTTGGCAGATGTCATGATTTTGACTGTCTTCTGTCTAGCCGTCTTTGCACTAATTGGCCTCCAATTGTTTATGGGAAATCTGAGGCAAAAGTGTGTGCGCTGGCCACCTCCAGAGGAGGCTTACGAATATTACAGAAATGTAACAATAAGTTCCATGGTATCTGACAGCAACTTCACCTTGTATGACGACCCTGACATGTATACCAATGTCTCCATAGACTGGGATCACTACCTCAATGATGAGTGTAAGGCTACAGCCAGATATAGTGGCTTGCTATATATCACTACACTTTTATTGAACATGCATTGTTGGTCAATAGGATGTGATAATTTATTGTATGTCTTTTTTTTTTTTTTTGCACATAGCAAATTTTTACTATCTTGATGGAGCACTTGATGCTCTTCTGTGCGGCAACAGCAGTGACAGTGGGTGAGTGATGTGTTTTTGTGCATGTGATGGTATTGCAACTCAAAGCCTGGATAACTATCAGACAAGGAACTTATTAAAGGCTCACCTTTAGGAATGTGTTACATGTTACACCCATATTTAGGGTGTAACAAGTTCCTAATCACCTACTTCCCATCCCCAGAGCCCTCACCCCTCTATTCCCCTAGACAGCAGGCAGGGTTCTTCTCCTTCGCAGCCTCTGTCACATGTAAAATCGGCTTCACCCACACATCTATATCATTCATTCACAGAGATCTGTGAATGAATAAGCTACAAATCCCATCTGCCACCATGACATGCGGCCTTGTGGTTCGTAGTCCAATGACACTTCCTCCATGAAATTCCATATAGAGGTACAGTCAGAAAGCTGGAGGAAGAGTGTGCAGTAGCCTGACATTGCATCCACGATTCACTGATTGTGGGTGAAATGCTTTGCAGGCTCCTGTAAAAATAAAAAATAATAATCATAAATGCACATTTTTTTCTCCCTGCAAAAACATGTGCATTTATTATGAACCCAGCCTTTAAATTGTATCTATAGCCAAATTTTGAATAGTTAAAAACCTTTGCTTTTTCTTTATTAATAGAGGGAATGGCTCTCAAACAGTTGTCACCAGAACACTTATCCACATTGGAAGATTTCCCCTCTATTCCTTTTCCAGCGCCAACTTAACACTTTACATTTTCATTCACTGTAAGTCCCAGGGACAATGGTCACCAGGTAAAAGAAAAAGTGAATCTTTCTAATGGGGACACGGACAGCAAAACACCTGGCTGGGGTTCTAATTAGGTTGCTATGGAAAACAGAATAATCTTTTTTTACATTAGTTTTACTAAACAAAGGAAGAAATGTGTCAGTTTTTACAGCCCAATAGCAACCATTCAACTTAAAAATGAATCAGCCAAAAAATCCAGGAGTGGCTATTGCTGACATGTTTCTGAAGGTGGAGACTCCAGACCTTTCATTCCTATCTCTTCTTTTATAAATAGTAAGTCTTTGGCCTAAAACAAGTAAATGCATACAAGATGTACTTTACCGCTTATTGATCGGATATTATAGTACTTCCTGCAGACACTTTCATAAAGTCTCATGATGTTTCTTTAACTTGGAGCCTAACGTCAGACATTTGTTTATGAAATCAAAAAGATCTAATATTTCTTTTCCTTTCAAGCCTAGTACACATGGGCTGAATGTAGGGCAGCATCGGCCAATTCAATAGAAACTGTCCGACATTCAGCCCATGTGTACTGCAGCCGGTCCGACAGAAGTCGGCTTCTGTCGAAGGGCCATGACCGAAAACGGTCTGTCGTTCAGCTCCCGATTAGCTCTCTAAGCCAATGGCTGAGAACGCTGACCGGAGTGTTCTAACAGGAGGGCCATCCCCCTGTCAGAACACAATAGCACTTATGGTTAATGACAATCTCACTCACATACTCCATAATAACTCTGACAGATTTGATAAAATATGGGACCTATGGATTATATTTTGGTTCCCTAATGAGCTCTGGGCTGACCTTCCTCTCTTACTCCTTTTTCTTCTCTTCTACTTTTCTGCTCCCTACCCCTATTTCTTATGTTGTTTAACTCAAATATATGTTGGGTTACCTTTAGAGCTTTATTAAAGTTTTTTGATTTTGCAGATATTCTCAGGAATTGGTACGAGGATTCCTTGTTTCCCCTTACCTGCTTATCCACTTTTCCGCCCCCCCCATGCCATACTCAGGTTCCTGTACTTTATTGCAAATTTGACTATTGATTAGAATAGTTCTCTAGTAGATAGAGTATATGTTTATTACTTCCTGATACTATCTGTTAGACTTCCTAATTACCAGATTTATCTAAGAACATTCCATGATTATTGATTGTTCCCTTATATTATTGGACTATGTTATTTTGTCTTGATCATATTTTCTGCATTCATGTGTGGCTGGCATTGTGACAGTTCAAGAGGTGACCTCTGTTTAACTGCTACTTTTGTTATTACTGGATTTGTTCAATAAAAACATTGAAGTGCAGAATACAATAGCACAGCAGGGGAGACTCCTCCGGAGCTGTCAGTTTTTTTTCGTTCAGCCCTAGTAGGTTGAACGAAAAAAAACTACTGGTGTGTACTATGCTGTAGTTTTTGGAGTGAGGAAATGTTAAAGACTCTATCATGTTTTTACTGCTGTCTGTGTCCCTGCTGGGGGGGGGATTTCCCCTTTGATTTGTCATTGTGATATATGTCAGTGGAACAGAAAGCTTGAAATTTTGAGTTGTCGCTATAACAGGAATAGAGAGGACATGCTTTAACGGGAGGATATTTTTGATAGAGTGGAAAAGATCTAATATTTGAGGAGATTTGCCCTCATTTCCTATCCCTGTTACACCTACACTATATTACCAAAAGTATTGGGACGCCTGTCTTTTCACGCACATGAACTTTAATGACATTCCAGTCTTATGCCCTGTACACACGGGCGGATTTTCAGACGGAAAATGTTTGATGGGAGCTTGTTGTCGGAAATTCCGACTGTGTGTAGGCTCCATCGGACATTTTCCATCGGAATTTCCGTCACACAAAATTTGAGATCTGGTGGAGCTCAAATTTTCCCACAACAAAATCCGTTGTCATAAATTCCGATCATGTGTACACAATTCCGACGCACAAAGTTCCACGCATGCTAGGAATCAAGCAGAAGAGCCGCACTGGCTATTGAACTTCATTTTTCTCGGCTCATCGTACATGTTGTACGTCACTGCCTTCTTGACGTTTGGAATTTCCGTCAAGATTTGTGTGACCGGGTGTATGCAAGACAAGTTTGAGCCAACATCCGTTGGAAAAAATCCATGGATTTTGTTGTCAGAATGTCCGATCGTGTGTACGGGGCATTAGTCTGTAGGGTTCAATATGGAGTTGGCCCACCCTTTGTAGCTATAACAGATTCAACTCTTCTGGGAAGGCTGTCCACAAGGTTTAGGAGTGTGTCTATGGGAATGTTTGGCCATTCTTACAGAAGTGCATTTGTGAGGTCAGGCACTGATGTTGGACGAGAAGACCTGGCTCACAGTCTCTGCTCTAATTATGAGCGGAACATGAATTAAAGTTCATGTGCGTGTAAAAACAGGTGTCCCAATACTTTTGACAGTATAGTGTATATAACACTATACTGTGACCGTGTGTATGCATATAACACTATACTGTGATAGCAATAAATCAGACATTTTAAACATGTGTTTTTCTTTTTTTCTGTGTCCCTGTGAGAGATTTTCCCATCAGTGTCAGAATGACAGGAAGGAAAACCCATCTAATAGGGACATGGACAGAAATAAAAACGTACACTAATGCCCTGTACACATGATCGGATTTTCCGACAAAAAAATCCATGTTTTTTTTCCGACGGATGTTGGCTCAAACTTGTCTTGCATACACACGGTCACACAAATCTTGTCGGAAATTCCGAACATCAAGAACGCGGTGACGTACAACACGTACGATGAGCCGAGAAAAATAAATTTCAATAGCCAGTGCGGCTCTTCTGCTTGATTCCGAGCATGTGTGGAACTTTGTGCGTCGGAATTGTGTACACACGATCGGAATTTACGACAACGGCTTTTATTGCTGGAAAATTTGAGATCCAGACCTCAAATTTTGTGTGTCGGAAATTCCGATGGAAAATGTCCGATGGAGCCTACACACGGTCGGAATTTCCGTCAACAAGCTCCCATAGAACATTTCCCATCGGAAAATCCAACCGTGTGTACGGGGCATTACTCTTCTCATCTTTATTAAATGTAAAATAAAAGATGTTGGTTGTAGTTGAGCTTTAGTTCCTGGGTAAGGATGCAAACCCTTTGCTGCTGTTATACATCTTATTAGCCATGATAATGCCATGCAAAGTTCTATTAAATACGTGTAATGTTAATATTTATAGTATGTAGACGCCAAGGTTTCTGACGCTGAAAACCTATTAACAGATAAAGTGAAAAAAACTGTTAAGTGTAACTAGAAAATTAATTTCATGGAGAAAATGAGTGGGAATGCTGAATTGCTAAAGCTAACTGGATGAATAGCTTAAATCCGTAAGAAAAAGTTGAAGAAGTGAGAATAGTTGGAAAAGTAGGAATGGTTTTAAAATAACAATGAATTTAACACCACCACTAATGTATGAAAGATGTGGAATATTTAAAGGTTTTTTGAAAAGCTTTTTGATCATTAATCCCCACACCTAATGAGAGAGAGACAGCGTGAGAGAACCCTTCAAACAAGCCTTAATAAATCCACAACAGTACATGCTATCAAAACAGCGACTTCACCGTTAGAGACACATGGCCTTTGTGAACGTATCGGTATAAAATTTATGTTGATAAACTTAAAAATGTGGGCATGTGGGCAGCGATTTAAAAAAGAAGTTGGCGTTGCGTTTCACTGGGAAATGTGAAGAATTTTATACAGGACAGTCAATGGAAGAAAGTGTAGAACTCTTGTCATTTGGAAGCTCAACCAGCCAAAAGTAAAAGGCCTATCACAAAACTGAGCACATTGCCTGAAACTAAACAGAAATACCTACGTTTTGATGTATAAATTGTGTATGACAAGTAGATCTTGTGGGCGTGAGAGCAATTTATAGAGCAGGAACTAAGATAATTTTTTTTAAGGCTCAGTGCTCTAGCTATGACATCATCCACTCTAAGCAGCCCAATACACACTCTGTTTAATCGATAACATTTCCTGAAATGATCACTAAACTTAAACAGCTTTTTCACAAAAACTGTAAAAGATATCAAACTGAAAAGATATAGCCAGATAGCTGAATATTTTGTGAACATTTTAAAGTTTGTTTGGCGTCTGTAGGTGAAAGTATGCAGGCGCTGAAATTTTGGGAGCGGAAGAAGATTTTAAAGATTTGAAGCATGCTCTCATTCACTTCCATGTTAAAAAAAGTTTTAAAAAGCTTAATATATTAAAAAGTATAAATAGTAGAAAAAAAGTTGAAGAAGCCCCATCATTAGCTGAAAGAGCTGAACATTTTAAAAGTTGAATGGTTTTAATAGCTGAAAGTATGCAGAAGTTACGCAGAGCCAAAGTACGTACGGGATAATAATAGGAATTAAAATTAAAAATAAATAAAAACGAATAACAATAGTGGGACTGCTGAAGCATTCCCACTAATAAAAAAAATGCAGTGGGACTGCTGAAGTATTCCCACTAATTAGTGGGGACGTATGATCTTACTCTAAAATGACCCGACTCCAAGCCATCTTATTAGTCTGCCTTTCGCTCAGTGGGGTTCTCTGAGGACTGGCCTTATGGTACTTTTTTTGTTCCTCCTTGTAAGTTTTGTAAATAAATAAAAAATGTATGCAAAGCCAAAACTTTTCTTTTTAGTTTTTGGAGCAAGTAAATGTTAAAACCTCTGGCATGTGCTTATTGCTGTCTGTGTTCCTGATCAGGGGGAATTTCCCTTTTAATTTGTGATGGTGATGATGCCTGACACTGGAAGTCAAAGTGATGAGACATTTTATATTTTGAGTTGTCACCAGAACTGGAACAGAGGGGAAATCCTCCAATGGGGACACTTGTTAACACATCAGTTGTCTAGGAGATTTTCTCTCAAATTTTGCAATGGTTCCTTTATCCCCCATGCTAATTTCTAGGACTAGGGCATTGGTCTTGCACTTGCTATGGTAAACCACACATATCTATGACTTTTATTTTCCTGAAGGGGGCAGAAGCCTAAAGTAGAAAACCTGAAGTGGAGAGCAGCAAGCCACAAAATGTACAAATTGTAGTTGTTTTTTTCTTTATATTTATTCCTTTTGAAAAGACTTATAAGAGCGCAGATGCTGGTAGATGGAGAGCTAACCAGAATAATTTACTCTGGTGCCTTTTATCAACAGGAAATGCCCAGAAAGCTTTGTGTGTATGAAAACTGGAAGGAATCCAAATTATGGTTATACCAGCTATGACTCCTTCAGTTGGGCTTTCTTGTCGCTGTTCAGGTTGATGACCCAAGACTACTGGGAGAACCTCTTCCAGCTGGTAGGCTGTCTCATTCCTCTACAAGCTTCACATGAGTGGAGTTTATCACTTTCTGTTTTAGAATAAACTACCTTTTTACAAAAATGATTTTCACACTTTGAAAGAAATAGAATGTGTAACATTATTTGTAACACAAAACATAAATGAGAAAAAGCATGTGGCAGACAAATTTCACAGCATGGCGTGAAGTTACTAGTATTATACAATGTCTAAAATAGTTCAATCTATCCAAAACTTGGAAGTCTGCCAAACATAAGTTATGCACCCATTTATGAGAATGATAATTTAATTCAATCCATAGACCAGTAGGTTAAAGTCTCTGTGGATGTTCAGAAAAGAAGTCAAAATCAGGGCTGTTTGCCAGGATGCAGATTAGATTTGCTCAGCAGGTAGGCTATGTCCTCTGAGAAAGTATAATTGGCAGCTGCTGAGAAGGTAATGATTGTTTAAATGTTATCACATACCCATTATTTTAGGTTTGGCTTGAGCTAGGGTTGAGGATTAGGCTAGGGATAAGACTGGATTATTGCTCTGGGGGAAATCATTTTTAAGGTTTTTGAAAAGTGAATACAGTATGTAGACTCAGCTGAAACACATTTTTCTTGGATATCATGAGAAAGAGGGGAGATATTTGTTTGTGAAGGCGACATCCTTCAGGCTGGAAGCGGCTCATAACAGGGGTCTGGTGAGTCCCTGTTCACTGTTTCAAGTCTGATTTCAGTCCCAATTTTTGGCTGAATTTGGACCTGAAATGGACCAGAAGACGCACAGGACTCCTGTGCAATTTGCACCGGAGCCGCTCCGGAGATGTGTGAACCGGCTCCATAGAGAGCCGGTCACAATCTCCTGACATGCAAATTGGATGTAGGGAAACCCTCATCCAATTCGCAATAGTATGAACCCAGCCTCAATCAAGGAGATGGGTGGAAAATTGTTGGTTGAACAGTGGTTACCTTCAGTCAGATGTAGACACTGTTCGGTGCTTTCAGGGTACAATAGCTCAGAAGGGAGATTCGTCTATACACACTGTATAGCATAGATGGAAGAATCTGTTAAAATTGTTTAAAAAAAAAAAAAAAAAGCTACAAGTGTATGACCAGTGTAAGAAAACAACTTCAAGAACTTAAGTGCATCTGCTGTGAACTTTAAGAATGCTCCACAGTGCCTGCAGCTGCCAGCTACAATGGTCAGTTGCCCTTGCTACTTGTGCGGTGCTGTTAGAGGAGGAGACCTTGACAGGAATTTAGTGTTTAAGGGATCAGTATTTATGAGCTACTAGACACATATACAATGGGAGGATTCCCTACACTGAACAAACCAGCATCTTATTAGCGGCCCTATGCAACATTTTTTACCTTAAAGACTGTCTTCTAATTGTTGATAGTGGCATAGAATTACCCTATAGACTAAATTATATATAGGGTTCCTGAAGCACCACCTTCCCAAGCTCCTTTGAATCATTGTGAACCTGTACCATCATTCAGAATAACATTTTCTGCCTCATCCTTTTTCTTACCTATGATTGAATAAATAGCCATAGCTCCTGAAGAAGCGTTTCTCTTAAGCGCAACATGTAGAGCAGAATTGAGCACTTTATCACACGCTACCTCGTCAAGCTCTATAACTTTCAAGAATGATCGATTTGGTCTTTGGGGTTTTTGACTATATTGTTATAGGCAGTGTGTTATGCGTGCTCATAGGCTAATTTTTGTGAATGAATTATATGAGGAATTTATGTAATTGTTTTGATTTTAAACTTGTAATAAATATCAATTTTTTATAAGATTATGTTATGCCTAAAAAGTCCATCATCTGAAAATCATAAAATTCTCTTATTCAAAATATTGGGACGTGGCAAATTTTAACTTAGTACCGTATCCACACTGCCACTCTGTGGAGATACGAATTCTCAATTAACTTTATACAGTGGTCAGTAAGGTTTATTTGAAAAAACATAATGAGTGTTTAGAAAATGTTATTTTTTTTTAATGTCCATAGCTTGACCATAGGCTCACTTTAAGGCTGTTAGTTGTCTGTTGTGGATCTAGAACTATCTCTGGGAGTCAGAAAATGGCCTCTTACAGCAGCCATATATAAACAACAATCTGAGAGGTTTTCTTTATAAACAAAGTAATGAAAAAAGAGGGTCCCCGCGTAATGGAATGTATACTGTACAGATATTTAATGGAAATTCTGCCTCTACCAATTACTTCCACTAGGTGGAGTATAATGTTGGAAAAAAAGGAAAGAGGAGTAGATATGGCGCCGTTCCAGACCTGATTGGGTTCAGGTGTGTTCTGCTCCCCAAAGAGGGAGGAAGGTATTAGAGGTGGGGAAGAAAAAGGTATAGGTAGTGTCCATTGAATGGGTGTCTTCAAGATAAACCAGATGCACAGTAACTATATGCTCATTAATGTGAAACCAAATGCAACTCCTATGTGAATGAGTGTCAGGCTGTGTGCCTGGCTCAATTTTAAAGTGCAATGTGTAATATATTCCAACTACTTTATATATTAAATAAATAAGTGCAATATAAACATGTATAATGACCATATGCAATATGTACAAAGTTAATATACAAATATAAAGTGCTGGTGTGAATAAACAGGTGAACACGTGACTGATATATGCAATTAAATTATAAGGTGCTGTTGTGCCAGTGAAGGAATCCGTTTAGACTCTGGTGGGCTTTTTCAATGAGTAAACACTCAGTGCGTGCCTTTTTTTTTATAAACAAAGTAATGTAATGTTACTTTGCAAACGGTCCTGATGGGGAGCAAACGTTAAATATGTGATTGTACTGGGTGAAAATTTTCTGACACGTGTCTTTCTACTTTCCTTTTCTAGACTCTCAGAGCAGCTGGAAAGACCTATATGGTTTTCTTTGTGGTTATCATTTTCCTAGGGTCATTCTACCTGATAAACCTTATCCTGGCTGTAGTAGCCATGGCTTACGCTGAGCAGAATGAAGCCACCATGCAAGAAGCCTTAGAAAAGGAAAAGGAATTCCAGGATATGCTGGAACAGCTGAAGAAACATCAAGAAGAGCAGGGTCGAAGGGTCAGTATCTGGAACAGCTACTAGGTTCCACTATGACATAAAGGTGAAGTTTAAGGTTCTGAGTGTTAGAATTTGGTCATGACAAGCTTGTCCAGTTCTACGCACAGTAACTATGTGCTCATTAATGTGAAACCAAATGCAACTCCTATGTGAATGAGTGTCAGGCTGTGTGCCTGGCTCAATTTTAAAGTGCAATGTGTAATATATTTCAACTACTTTATATATTAAATAAATAAGTGCAATATAAACATGTATAACGACCATATGCAATATGGTTTTTTGGAATATGGATTTTTGCAATAATTGGAGGCCATGGCAAAAGGTGGGTGTTATTTGAAACACCTTTTTTACATACATATACCGTATTTGCTGTACTCTATATGCTATAAAGAGAGGTGGTAAATTGTGAAATACTTTTATGTGCTGAACAAGATGTTTGCCAAATGCAGAGGCACACAAAATAAGTTGCTGCTGGACAACTTTCCTGTACCAGTTGCTATGACAGGTCTGAACGGGCAGCAGGTATCTATTTTTCATGCTGAGACTGTTTCCGATGTCTCAATGGGAAAGTTGCATGGGCCCAGGAGGGCGAATACCCTATTCTGTTAGCCTTAGCCTTCCTTGACAACATGCATACCATCAGCTCTCCTCTTGAGCATATGTTATTGATAAAAAAAAAAAAAAGTTAATAGGTACACGCTAAAGCCAGCAATGTCTTTATCCAGAGGCCTTTAGAAAGTGTAAAGTTCCTCTAACTTAACTGGAGCTTTCATAGACTATGCTGAGGATAGTAGCAGACATCAATTTGTATGTTTTATATGCAAAGTTCACTACTAAAGCACTGAAGATTTTATTGTTGCCTGTCCAAGTTAGGTATTAGTTATAGTTATTATTTTTATTATAATACAGGATTTATACAGCACCAACAGTTTGTGTGGCGCTTTACAACATGAGGGCAGACAGTAAGTTAAAATTGACCTAGCTTAATAAACGCTATTCTATCAGTATAATTTATGTTGCCTGATCAGCTTCTGTCGCATAACTTAGATGTCTAAAAAATTACTTGTGTTGTGCTTTTTGGTGAAAATCGCTGGGTTTCATGCAGTGTTTCGTTTTGTTTCATCTCGGCATTTAAAGAAAGCCAAACCTAAGACAGCCAGTTACAGCAGAAATTTATTTTACCTTCAGGGCAGGAAAGAAGCTGCAGAATGCATCGCTAAAGTTTTGTGAGACATTAGAGATGAGAAAGACACAAAAACAGGGGCATACTTTCATCTCGGTACCTGAAAAGTAGTGAAACTAATGTTACTTTTTAGTTTTTTGTTTTTTAGTTCAGTGTCCATGCTGGGAAGATTCAACGTTTCTTTTTGCCCTTATAACTGTTGTCACCAATAACAAGCACTTGTGTGGCAGTGTTCCAGCAGAGGATTTCCCTCACTTTGGACAGATTTCTTCTTGCTTCCTGCTGTGTCTACAGGGCAGGACATGAAGGAAAATCTCCCCAGTAGCACACAGGTGACAAACTTAAGGATGATTTCTTCCTTCCCTTTGCTAACCAAAAAAGTTTTTACTTCAAAAAAAAATGTGCTTGTATTGAGATGACTACTGCCCATTCAGATTTTTATGCTGTGCTGGAGTTTTTTTTCTTTGATTTTTTATTTAAGACAACAGATGCAATAAGAGGGTAACTTCATACAACATACAATCAGTAGTAAACATCATTAGCACAAATAATACTCCAAGATGTACTGCGGAAGAGTAAGGCATATACAAGTGGCAACAAGAAAGAAATAATGCTTATATAGGAATGCCGTGACCCTTCCAACCAGTCTGTGTTAGAGGCAATCTTTTTTGTTTTGAAGAAAAAGAGAGATCAGCCAAGTCACTGTGGGAAGTCTATAACGGTGTGTACTACCAGATTCTGCGCACATCACTTTTTTTTTTGTTTTATAAATTCAGATAGAGATCGGAAATATAAAAGAAGGGGAGAGAAAGAGTACTAGAGGAAAGAGAGAGAGAGGGAAAAAAAGGGGGGGGGGGCAAGGAGGTGGGATATGTGTCATCCCCTGGGAGCCAGGGTCATCAGGACCAGTCAAACAGTAAAATTCACCGGCAATAATCTTAATAATGCGTATTGTAGAAATTCATTGGAGAAGCGGAAAAGATCCCAATAAAACCATCTGGTCTTATGTTCCTCCGAATTATTTCGCAGAACAGTGGTCAAGTCTTCTATTTGCTCTATATCCTTCAGCCTTGCAAACCACTGAGCCACCATTGGCGCAGATTGTTGTTTCCATAGAGGTGGAATTCACGCTTGTGCAGCATTAAGAAGATGTTTGAGAAGGGATTTATGATAACGTTTCTTTGATAAAGGGGTAAAGTTAAGTAGAGCCGCCAGGTCATCCTGTAGGGAAATGTCTGTAAAATTATATATGAGTTTGAGGACTGGTTCCTAAAAAGTTTTGAGCACAGGGCATTCCCAGAAGATGTGCAAGATAGTTCCCGGGTGAAGACCACAGCGCCAACAGCAATCCGTTTGGTCGAACATCTTTGCCGGGACTGATGGGGTTCTATACCCGTGTGTAATTATTTTATATGTTGTCTCCTGATATTTGCTACATAAAGAAGATTGTGCAAAGAAGAGTATGCATTCTTTTTGGGGTTTCCGAAAATGTAACTCTCACGTCCCTCTCCCATTTTGCCAGATACAGGGGATCCTAAGCAGCATGAAGTTCCAACAAGGATTTGTAGGAGGTAGAAAGTGAACCCCGAATCAGGCCCTCCACCAAACATAGTTCCTCAAAAGAGTGAAGTTTTCGAGTGAATAGTGCCGGTTTAGGCAATGAGCCGAGAAAGTGTGATAACTGAATAGTCCTCCAGTGATCCAATATTAGAGGAGCTTGTCCAGAGAGCACAGTCTCCGCATGGATCCAGCTGGAAGACTGCAAAAACTGGGAAGCCCTCAGGAGTCTCTGTGGGGCTTGTGAAAGAAAAGTTGGATCGGTGAGGCCGGGTGTAAACCCATTCTGTGCTGTTAACATGGACTGTGCTAAGGCAATCAATTAATTTGAATAGATTAATATGGCACCACAAAGTCAGACAAAATCAGATATGCACATTTTTTTCAACACAGCACACCACCAAACATGGTATATGTGCTTCAGTGCAGATGCAATGTAATAGTGCATTACTTTGAGTGGCATTAACACATGGTAAAACATGTATTACCACATCACTTAGGTGTAAATGGACCACACTGCTGGAGTTTTTCAGTTATTGGCTTTAGTCTGCAAATCACTCTTTGTGCTTATGTCTGGACAGCCCCTTTCCCATTTTGCCCCGTACACACGGTCGGACATTGATTGGACATTCCGACAACAAAATCCTAGGATTTTTTCAGACGGATGTTGGCTCAAACTTGCTCTTAATGTGTTTTTATTAACATTTCAGGCCATGCCTGTAAATTTTTCACCACAGTGCGGTCACTTGTAAATGTTTGACCTGCTCTAGTAAAAGACAAAAATGAGGCAGGTGAAGTCATTAAAAGTTACAAAATTTTAATAGGATTTGTTATGTGAAAAAGTAGCCTTGTGGGTGGTCAGTGTGTATTTTTGTTGTAATCTGGCTGTTGGTGATAGTGCAGTTTCTGCATTGCATATTTTTATGACTTCAAATGAATCAAATCAGATGACATAAGAGATTAGAGGTAGACATTATAAGGGCAAAATGTTCGAAAGAAAAGCATCTCTATTTAAGCAACCAATTGGATTTTTACATTTAATTTCTTATCCACAGTAGAAACTCAGTAGCATGGAACTTGTTAAAGTGTTTCTAGACACATTTTTTTTAGGTAAAAGTAGCACTGAATTGGAAGGGAGGAAAGGAGGCGGTAGGAGGAAAAGAAGGGGAAGAGAAGAAAGGGGGGTGGGGCAGAAAAGGAGGAAGGGTAGGAGTAGGTGGGGAAAAAGTGGCAAAAAAAGAGAAGAAACTAGAGCTGAACGATTAATCGTTAAAAGATCTTGATCTCGATTCAACCCCACACAATCTTAATCCGGCATTTCCACAAAAAATTGTGATTCTCATTTTTTCCAGAATTCTGCAGCTCTAAAGGAAACATAAAAAAAAAGATAACAATCCTAATTAGATGCTCAGAGGGATGATCACTATGGCAAAGAAGGATGAGAGTTCAGGAATTCATTGATAGTATTTGTGATATGGGAGCTCAGGATCACCACCAGCCACTTGTAAAAATGATAGTCTTTAATGAACTTGTAAACAGTCCAGAAAACAAAACCGCTTTCTTCAGCAAACAAACACAAAATAGTCCATAACTCTGGTACAAATAGAAAACAAGAGAATAGCTCACTGCCACTATACCAGTCCCACACTGGGGTTTGGGGTTACCTATCTGTTTCAGGACAGACAGAGGAGGCTTTCACAGTCCAGCAACCTCAGCTCAGTATCCACATAGACCAACCTGCTCACTCCGGTATGTCCTGCTCTCTCCCTTAGAGACAGGGGCTGACTCTTCCCTCCTCCCTTTCTGGATTTGCTGCCTATGCAACTAAAAGTGGCATCCTGCCATCCTTGTCTGAAGCCTTGATCCAACAAAACCAGTCATGGGAATTGTTCCCATTAAATGCAGCAACAGCCCTGAAGAAGGGAGAGTCTATTCCCCTAATACACGTTGGCTTGAATGTGTTGCTACTTTTTAATAAAAGGTCTATGAACCATACTTGTAGAAGTTGCACTTCCCTGGACACCTTGTGCTCCTTTCTTTTTATTCAAGTCTACATGCTGAAACAACCGTAAGGTCGCACAGAAAAGGCAGCAGCCTAATTCCTAAGAGGGCCCATCGCCACCATCGATCACCGGGCACTATCCACCAGAAGGCATTCCCTCCTTTTTGCCCACATGAATACCCATCCAGGACCAGTGACCAATCCAGTCAGTCTAGCACAGTCTCCAACACAAGCTAAATACGTCTCCCTTTCTGGACTCTGATGCACCTGGTTTAACCCTTTCAGGACCAAAGTCCCTGTGATCAGTGTTTGGACGTTCTTCACGCCCCAAATCGAGAATACTGAAAATCAGCCCTCTCCTCTCCAGCTGGACTACCCAAGAACCCCCCACCTTGCATAGATGAGAACCCCTGAGTACTCAACATTGCCTTCAAACCATCCCCCTTAAAGAGACCACAAACCAAAAGTAGGGAAATATATCTACTGTCGGGGACCCATCCCTGGCGTCCTGCATATATTATATAATACTCAGTGATGAAGTTATTACAGAGTAGGGAAGTGGCACGTGTATCCCATAAAGACTTCACTTTGAAAGGAAAACAGTAGGGTTACAAGTGGCACATTGACACGGCAAAGCTTCTGATGGTGTTAACCAAATCAAACTTTGCTGATAGCAGAGGAACAAAGCAGCAGACAGAATTGACACTGAGTGCTCTTAATTGAGACAAGTACATGCTATGGGGGGATATGCTTTGTTCATACTTCATATCTGAGGTTTACAACCACTTGATACCATCACAGCAGGTGTTTATTGTGTTTGAATTTTAGATGTTTTCAAATGTGAATGGCAGGTTTATAGTTCTTTAAATGACAGTAGTTTAGGACTTGACATGCTGATTTGCCAGAAAGTCCACTCAGTATAAGCTGTCAGTGTTTGCAACGCTTTGCTCATCAGCTGTACTAGAAACTGGAGTGTTTTATCAGTCTAATGTTCTGTAGTGACAGCACCATTGGTGGTACACAGTCCTGCTAGCAGTAGTAATGTACAGTGCTCCTGTGACCTTTCATATAACTGTAATCTGATGAGCTGATCCTTCTCGTATTTACGCTTGCACAACTTGGTAAAAGAGCCAACACAGCACTAAACAAGAATCATCAGAAGTATGATACTGAGCCACAAAGAGACTTCAAGGAGCATTTATGAAGTCTGAGGAAATCTTTGTGATCACCAGCTCTTCAGGCAGGAATCCTAACCATGCATTAAATGCGTGTTCACTAGCTTTGGAGTCTATTGCATCTTTAGCAGTTTTTCCACTTAAATCCTCTTGCCAGTGTTTTCCAAGTATCACAGTTCTACTCATAATCCACCAGTGTTCTAAATATAGAGGCCGAGACCTCAAAAATATTTTGCACAGGCTGTGATTAACTGGCCTGTGCAGGAATGACATGATATCACAATTCTGCCATTATCTACCATTGTTCTGTGTATGGTAGGCTCTTCCATAGTAAAGTGCATAATTTCTACTTATCAGTTAGGGCTTAAGATTTCTTAAACTGGTTCCTGCTACTATTGTTGGAGGCCTCACCACATTGAATGGTGTTATGTTGAAGGAAAGAATCCCATGGGAGAAATATGAAGTTAATGATGTTAACCTCCCTCCTGAAAATGCCTGTCAGTCATTCTCATCCTTTGGCTTTCTTAGTCACCAAACTGGGTCATGAGCTCTAATTTCACTTTGACTTCACACACTGCATACTTTTCTAGCCAGTCACTCAAAAAGAATGCACTATGTTGTTCATTCGTTATGCAGTCTCACAATTGCACTTTTACATCTTTTTTCACTGACTTGCAAGTTCCTCATGCTGTTTTAAAATAGTGGTCCCAACATTCCCATTTGCTGATTCTACACTTATAGGGCGTACACACGGTCGGACTTTGTTCGGACATTCCGACAACAAAATCCTAGGATTTTTTCCGACGGATGTTGGCTCAAACTTGTTTTGTCTACACACGGTCGCACAAGGTTGTCGGAAAATCTGATCGTTCTGAACGCGGTGACGTAAAACACGTACGTCGGGACTATAAACGGGGCAGTGGCCAATAGCTTTCATCTCTTTATTTATTCTGAGCATGCGTGGCACTTTGTCCGTCGGATTTGTGTACACACGATCGGAATTTCCGACGACGGATTTTGTTGTCGGAAAATTTTATCTCCTGCTCTCCAACTTTGTGTGTCGGAAAATCCGATGCAAAATGTCCGATGGAGCCCACACACGGTCGCAATTTCCGACAACACGATCCGATCGGACATTTTCCATCGGAAAATCCGACCGTGTGTATGGGGCAATAGACTGTGTCTCTGCACCATCCTGCTTTGTCTATGGCTTCAGTTTTGCCATGAAACTTCTGAATATACTTAAAGCCTGTTATATTATTCATTTTTATGGTATTTTTGGTTCAATATTTTTATTGAAGTATTTTCACAAAAGAGAATACAAAAGTTACGACAAAGAATGCGGATCTTTCACAATGTAAAATACTTACAGAATGGGTAATAGTCCAAACATTTTTTAACATAAAAGAGCATAGAAAAGGCTTCCAAAATGAGAAACTTCACAGTCAGTATAGAATGCACTGTCAGTGTGGGGGAACCCCGAGACTTGTTCAAGACTCTAATGCCGTGTACACACGGTCGGACTTTTCAGCTACAAAAGTCCGACAGCCTGTCCGACAGACTTTCAACGGACTTTTGTTGGACTTTTGGCGGACTTTCGGCAGACTTTCTTACGAACGGAGTTGCCTACATACGATCACACAAAAGTCCGACGGATTCGTACGTGATGACGTACACCGGACTAAAATAAGGAAGTTGATAGCCAGTAGCCAATAGCTGCCCTAGCGTGGGTTTTTGCCCGTCGGACTAGCACACAGACGAGCGGATTTCTGGGTCCGGCGTAGTTACGACGTAAAGATTTGAAGCATGGGGGCGTGGCCGAGAGATGGCAGAGTGAGGACGCACACCTCGGAGCTCTGTGTGGGGAAGCCCTGAGAACGTTCAGTAAACCGAATCAGTGAGAGCCGGAATCCATGCCAGGGGACCGCAAACACCCGCTGGACGTTGGGGTTCAGAAAGGCTTGGAAATTACACACTATTTCCTCAGACAGCACGCAGCTTCATCCCCCGCCGTGCCGGCCAAGATGGCGCCGCCTCGCGTGCCTCCGACGAGCGCCGCCGCCTCATCTAAGAAAGGAACCCAGCCAGGACTCAATGCTGGAGGAGACCGAGCCGCTGCAGATGACAGGTCAGCCTCTCCTATATTGTCCCCTGTGATCCCCATCACTGACATTCCACCCAGCTGCAGTTTCACAGGGGAGACAGGCAATGCTGCAGAGGGCTCTCTCAGAGACATTGTGTCCGGTCTCCCTACAAGACAGGACTTACAGGAAATGGCAGCAACTATAGTAAACGCACTTTCCAGGGAACTGCATGATTTGCGCCAACAAGTGGACACAGTAGAAGAGAGGGTCACTGTATTGGAATCCACTACATCCACTTCTGATGCCCGAATCACCGCCATAGAGCTGGAACAGCGTACATTTCGCCGCCATCTTGTGGACATACAACTTAAGTTAGATGACGGCGAGAACAGGAGCAGACGCAATAATTTGCGCCTCCGTGGCATTCCGGAAGCCACCATGGGGACAGACCTGCGCGCAACTGTGGCACCAAAATTAACACCAATAGATTTGCGCTTACTCAAAATAGTCAAAAAGGATATGAGCAGCTAACACCACAACTAGAATCGTTGCCACATAGGTAAATAATAAATAACAAATGTGTAGCGCTATCAAGACAAAATAACTTAAACTGATAAGTTAAAAAGGTCTATACCCAAAGTATGATATGCACCAATAAAAGTAACACATATAAAATCAAACTGAAAAATAAAAGATATAACAGATAAACAGTTGGGACTGGATGGGTCACTACCTAAAACGTGAGGTGAGGAGCGCCTTCACCAGCATGTAGCAGAAACAGTCACAGAAGTCGATATTCTGCAGTCACTTAAAAAGTCACATCAATAGATAGGATGTTCCATTCATGAACACCACCATTCACCACTGTGTCTTCAAAACCATGCAGTGCACTTAGATGTAATGTATGGGGGCTTACCGGAGGGTTTGAACCCAAAACAGCGTATACTGTTAGGGTCAAACCAACTTTTATTGCACCCTGGCAATGGTGGGAAGATCTTTGACTGCCTGGAGATGTTGAATAGGGATGTTCTAATGATGCATCTTCTCCATAGGTATTAATGGATCTCTCCACGCAGGGTTCATAAAAGGCACAAAAAGGGGACTACATAGTGTGATACCGTAGATACCGTTTTTATTGTATAAAAAGGAAATACACTTACATGATGAAGTAGATAAAAGCGCTTGTACGTAAAAAAGGGGCGGCAGTGGAGTCCTCCCGACGCGTTTCGTCTGAGTAGACTTCGTCTTGGGGTACCCTCCACTGCAGCCCGACTCCTTAATATAGGCCCTGTGTTCATTATGATGTGACTCCAGCCCATTCAATTACAGAAATCAGCACTTCCGGGTTGCCCAAGATGGCGGACCCGCGTGCGTTCCAGGCCTCGTCTTGGTGGGTGTATTATGCGCTCCACCGACCAAAGACAAAGGCCTGATGTTCCCCATGTGTTAAATTTGTTCAATTGTTCAAGAGCCCTTATTATCTTGAAAAAATCCTACGTTTGTAATGTAATACTTTATAAGTAGTTATAAGTAATAGCTCGTCTCAACATTTATGTGGCGATGGGTCTATAATGATCTCGTGACGCTATGGCGTCACAGCCCGGAAGCGGAACTCCTCGTATGGAGCGCATCACTTGCGTTCCACAGGTAATTAGCCCGAAGATCCCGGCTCTAAGCTGATCTCCAGATGTGACGCGGTGACGTCACGATGCAAATGCGGAACATCAATATAGATCACACCGCTTGCGTTCCACTGGTGGTTTATAGCAAGCCAACCAGTTAAGATTGACATTAATGTGAATGGCTTGCGTTCCGGTTCGTGAACGAAGAGCCGGAAGCAAGTAATTCACCCAATCCTATGCATCGAATGGAGGTACCATGATGAATGTGGGAAGGGCTTGATCTAGCTAGATCGTATGTAAAAATTAAAAAATGAAATTACCCAAAAATAAAGGGATGCAAGAAATTGCATGTATATGAACCCATATGTGTTTGACGAATTAAATGAGCTGGATTCACATGAATCTACACATTTTTTACATTTATGACCTCTATAATTCAAAAACATGCAGAGAGCAATACCAGATCTTGCCTTTAGGTAAGTACATCCGGAATGTAAAATATACCACTTAAAATTAAGATTAAAATTAAAATTGTCATAAAAATTTTTATATTTTATTATTTTGTATATAGTCCCTTACGATTCGTCTAGAAAGGCATTAACGTCTATCTCGACGTTAAGCCCTAAAGGAGAAAAAGTCTGCAGCTCATACGCCCAGTACATTTCGAGGCGGGATACTCCCCTTGTTTTGGCACCCCCTCTCCAGGGTGGTGTATATTTGTCGATAATAGCAAACTGCGATCCCTCTGGATTCCCCCCATGGTATTCCTTGTAGTGTCTCGGGACCGTATGTTTGGGGTCCCTGTTTTTAATAAGGGCGATGTGTTCCCCCACCCTAATCGAAAATGTCCTAGTGGTACGGCCTATATACTGTTTGAGGCAGGGGCAAGTGATGAGATACACTACATATCTTGTGCTACATGTACAGAAAGGTTTTATGGTGTATCTTTTTCCTGTCACTGTGGAGGCAAACTCAGTAATTTTGCGTGTTCTAACGGCATTGTACTGGCACACCGTACATTTCCTACAAGGAAAAAAGCCCGTCCAGTCGTGGAAGAAAGAGGGGCGGGTGGGGGGATTTATAATGTTGGGGGACGGTGTGCCAGTACAATGCCGTTAGAACACGCAAAATTACTGAGTTTGCCTCCACAGTGACAGGAAAAAGATACACCATAAAACCTTTCTGTACATGTAGCACAAGATATGTAGTGTATCTCATCACTTGCCCCTGCCTCAAACAGTATATAGGCCGTACCACTAGGACATTTTCGATTAGGGTGGGGGAACACATCGCCCTTATTAAAAACAGGGACCCCAAACATACGGTCCCGAGACACTACAAGGAATACCATGGGGGGAATCCAGAGGGATCGCAGTTTGCTATTATCGACAAATATACACCACCCTGGAGAGGGGGTGCCAAAACAAGGGGAGTATCCCGCCTCGAAATGTACTGGGCGTATGAGCTGCAGACTTTTTCTCCTTTAGGGCTTAACGTCGAGATAGACGTTAATGCCTTTCTAGACGAATCGTAAGGGACTATATACAAAATAATAAAATATAAAATTTTTTATGACAATTTTAATTTTAATCTTAATTTTAAGTGGTATATTTTACATTCCGGATGTACTTACCTAAAGGCAAGATCTGGTATTGCTCTCTGCATGTTTTTGAATTATAGAGGTCATAAATGTAAAAAATGTGTAGATTCATGTGAATCCAGCTCATTTAATTCGTCAAACACATATGGGTTCATATACATGCAATTTCTTGCATCCCTTTATTTTTGGGTAATTTCATTTTTTAATTTTTACATACGATCTAGCTAGATCAAGCCCTTCCCACATTCATCATGGTACCTCCATTCGATGCATAGGATTGGGTGAATTACTTGCTTCCGGCTCTTCGTTCACGAACCAGAACGCAAGCCATTCACATTAATGTCAATCTTAACTGGTTGGCTTGCTATAAACCACCAGTGGAACGCAAGCGGTGTGATCTATATTGATGTTCCGCATTTGCGTCGTGACGTCACCGCGTCACATCTGGAGATCAGCTTAGAGCCGGGATCTTCGGGCTAATTACCTGTGGAACGCAAGTGATGCGCTCCATACGAGGAGTTCCGCTTCCGGGCTGTGACGCCATAGCGTCACGAGATCATTATAGACCCATCGCCACATAAATGTTGAGACGAGCTATTACTTATAACTACTTATAAAGTATTACATTACAAACGTAGGATTTTTTCAAGATAATAAGGGCTCTTGAACAATTGAACAAATTTAACACATGGGGAACATCAGGCCTTTGTCTTTGGTCGGTGGAGCGCATAATACACCCACCAAGACGAGGCCTGGAACGCACGCGGGTCCGCCATCTTGGGCAACCCGGAAGTGCTGATTTCTGTAATTGAATGGGCTGGAGTCACATCATAATGAACACAGGGCCTATATTAAGGAGTCGGGCTGCAGTGGAGGGTACCCCAAGACGAAGTCTACTCAGACGAAACGCGTCGGGAGGACTCCACTGCCGCCCCTTTTTTACGTACAAGCGCTTTTATCTACTTCATCATGTAAGTGTATTTCCTTTTTATACAATAAAAACGGTATCTACGGTATCACACTATGTAGTCCCCTTTTTGTGCCTTTTATGAACCCTGCGTGGAGAGATCCATTAATACCTATGGAGAAGATGCATCATTAGAACATCCCTATTCAACATCTCCAGGCAGTCAAAGATCTTCCCACCATTGCCAGGGTGCAATAAAAGTTGGTTTGACCCTAACAGTATACGCTGTTTTGGGTTCAAACCCTCCGGTAAGCCCCCATACATTACATCTAAGTGCACTGCATGGTTTTGAAGACACAGTGGTGAATGGTGGTGTTCATGAATGGAACATCCTATCTATTGATGTGACTTTTTAAGTGACTGCAGAATATCGACTTCTGTGACTGTTTCTGCTACATGCTGGTGAAGGCGCTCCTCACCTCACGTTTTGGGTAGTGACCCATCCAGTCCCAATTGTTTATCTGCGCAACTGTGGCAGCTATTCTTAATCAGGTGCTCGGGAAACCGCCTGCTGCAGAGCTGGAGCTGGATAGGGTCCACCGTATCCCAGGACCCAGGACACCCCCTGCTGAACCACAGGACCAGGAAGCCATGGACCTCCCACGGGATGTCCTGTGCAGGGTGCATTTCTTCACCATTAAAGAGGAGATCATGCGCCTGGCGTGGGAACGTGGCCCAATTGACTTTGATGGGGCGTCGATAAGAATCTATCTGGACATATCCAGGCAGACCAGAGCAATGAGAGGCCTTATGAGACCGCTGCTAGAAGTGATCCGATCGGCGGAGGCGACGTACCGCTGGGGACACCCTTTCCATCTCATCGTGCGGAGGAGAGGAGCAGAATTCTACCTACGCTCACCGGACCAACTCCCGGACCTGTTTAGCTTTTTAGCTAAGCCGGCTGTCAGTGTCCCCAACTGGTTTGACTACCTGTTGTCCCTGGAGGCCCTGGGCCCACCCTTGCCCAGGCCGCAACGTGTCCGTAGGCCGCGCTCACGTGCCACTAGCCGTGAAAATGCTAGACCTCACCCGAGGTCCTCCGAAGCTTAACTCCTCATCTCATCCAAAAGACTGGTAAGATAAGATGAACATTCACACTACATCACCACCCGGGACATCTCAAGAACGTTAGACCCTCTCATACAGGGGACTTGGGAAACCGTTTTTGATAGGCAAACATCCCAGTTCAGACTTTGCTATCATACATGTTGCACGTTCAAAATTTTGGTTCCAGGGTTGTGCCTTTGTACCCCTTTCGAGAACGAAGTTTTGTCAGCTGACTCTATCTGACCTGCATACGGAGGTGTTGGGTTGGTTCAGTTTACTGTTGGCCTGGGCCCTCTTGCTTGTACGACGCCTCTCCCATACGGACTCGCCACGGGTGGCCGGCTGGGGGGGGCGGATGCAGTGGGGGGGACAGGTGCTGGGCTGTCGCACCCGACACCTCAAGGGGTTATTGTTTGATCTTAAGCTGACCTGTCATGCGGGCTCCACATTGTGGGATTTGAGTCCTGGGGGACCGGTCTGTTTCCCGGGTTTCCCCCTTCTTCCCCCCACCCCCCCGCTCCGGTGGTTCATTGGTACATCCGACTCACTGCTGGTCCCCCGGGTTGCCCCCGGGACCCCTTCCATTTTTTGGTCCCCCCTGGGAGGATGTGCGGGTTGCTTTGGGGTGGGGGGGGGAGGGGGGGTAGTTATATGACAATATGGTTTTATGGGATTACAACATGTATCCACCCCCAGGGACATGATAACTGCAGTGAGCATGATGGGTCTGTTATGTTATGTTCTGTTTTGATTTTTATAATGGTATACTTTATTTCATCTTACTACCATCTTACTGTTTTACATTTGCTCTGATTGGTTTTGATCCCGCCTTTCAAGGCTCGCTTCGGTATGCATCGTTGCGAAGGTCAAAGGCCCTTGGTCCTGACGCTCCGGGACACGCCGCAAGGCGCTGTCGTGGACCATGCCGGTAGTACCCCGCGATTGCACCGGTGAGGGGACTCGGTATGACGCCTATGGGCCTACCGGAGACGCAGCCACCAACTGGTCGCGGCGGAGGGTTTACGGCAGTAACTACTGCAGGTATTTATTAGCAAAGGTTGTGATTTGTTATGTCAGCTCTCATACTAAGAAACAATATGATTCTCAGAGGCGCTATTCCCCCACATCTCCACTTTCTATGTTCACTCCAATTACTGCCTACATTCTACTTGTCTTCGAGTAGAACTCAACGCACTTTCCACCCCCACATTAGGGCGGTCCCCTGACTGGACACTTTAAGTGTACAACAGGGGCCCATAGTTAGTCTACGACAGGAATCGATTTCTTCCCTCCCCCCCTCCCTCTTCCCCTCCCCATTCTCACCTTACTGCTCCCCCCTCCCTTTTTTCTCTCTGATCCTCTCTTTCTCTTCTTGACCTCTGCCTGAAGGAGGCTCTATATCTTGGTGCCTCCCATACAGATACTACCATCCATTTCCCTGCCAGAAGACACAATGGGTCACCTTAAGGTCACCTCTCTAAACGTGCGGGGCCTCAATGTCCCGGAGAAGCGCTCGCAGCTACTGGCTGATTTGCGCAGAGGCAAAACCCACGTAGCTTTTTTGCAGGAAACACACTTCCGGGCAGGCTCCATACCTAGGCTAACTAACAGGGCCTTTCCTATGGCGTACCACAGTGTCTCTCCGATCTCCAAGTCCAAGGGGGTCAGCATCATTTTGGCCGGGTCGGTTCCATGGGTATTCGAGGCGCAGCGGACAGACGAGCAGGGTCGCTTTCTTCTCCTAAAGGGGAAGGTGTTTGATGTACAGGTCACGTTCGCAAATGTTTATTTCCCTAATGTGAATCATCCCCAGTTCATGCGCAAGCTCCTCTCTGAGCTCCTGGAGTTCTCAGAGGGGATGCTTATCTTTGGTGGAGACCTTAATTTTGCCATGGACCCGGCTGTAGACGTCTCACGAGGATCCTCACACATGTCCTACTCACGTCTGAGGCGCCTCAAGACGGATCTCCAAACCTTACACTTAGTCGACCCATGGCGGTTGCTCCACAACCAAGACAGGGACTATACCTTTTTCTCCCAGGTACATCACACCTACTCACGGCTAGACTATCTGCTGCTGTCACATAAGGATCTTGACAAAGTGGTTTCAACGTCCATAGATGTCATATCCTTCTCTGATCATGCACCAGTCCACCTGACTCTTCAATTGGGATCGATAAATAGGTCTCCCCCGTCCTGGCGACTAAATGAAGCACTGCTTCAATCAGAGGAAACCCGCTCGGAGATACTGAACACATTACGGGAATACTTCACTGTCAATGAGGGATCGGTTCCCAACCCCCTTGTGGTCTGGGAAGCCCACAAGACGGTTGTGAGAGGAGCACTGATCAAAATAGGAACCCGCCTCAAGCGAGATAGACAGAAACGCACTGAGGAACTCCTAGCATCAATCCATAAATTAGAGAGAATACATAAAGCTAGTCTTGCCCGCGCAACCTTCCGTGACCTACAGAAGGCCCGTGAGGAACTATGTACACTGCTATTCCATAAGACCAAACAAAAACTAGCGTGGGCACATCGCACCATGTTCGAGTTTTCAAACAAACCCGGGTCACTCTTGGCCAGAGCCCTGCAGGGCCCTCGCACGAGAACATATATCCCTCACATACAGTCATCCTCAGGACGGAAGCTAAATACATCATCTGACATAGCAGAGGAGTTCTGCTCATTTTACACAGGCCTCTATAATCTAGAAAGCACGCAACCTATGGACCCCCCTCTTGAGGGCAGACATACCCCCCAAACATATGTAGCTGCCTCAGGCATGCCATCATTACCAGAGGATGTGAGGGAGGAGCTGGAGGAACCCCTGACGGTAGAAGAACTGGGGGTGGCACTGGCCTCCTCGAAACCGAAAAAGCCTCCTGGCCCTGACGGTTTAACCCCAGTGTACTACAAAACCTTTTTTGACACACTGTCGAAACCTTTGGTTTCTGCCCTTAACACACTTACGGAGGGGAACGCCTTCCCAATAGACACCCTGAGGGCCTATATCTCCCTCATCCCGAAAGAGGGTAAAGACCCGTCACTTTGTGGGAACTATCGTCCTATTGCACTCCTAAATTCAGATCTTAAACTCTTTGCCAAGATCATAGCTAACAGGCTGCTCCCCCACATACCGAGTCTGATACACAGAGATCAGGCAGGCTTTGTGCCGCTACGTGAACCAAGAGACAACACTATCCGAGTTATCAATCTGATCCATGCGGCAAAGACCACCAAGAAAGCTCTTCTCCTGCTGTCTACCGACGCGGAGAAGGCTTTCGATCGCGTCAGTTGGCCCTTTATCAGGGCAACTTTGGAACACATAGGGCTTCGCTCATCAATGATGCAGTGGATACTTTCCTTGTACACCCGCCCCTCTGCATCAGTTAGGGTTAACGAGACGAGATCAAACTTCTTTAAAATCCGGAATGGTACACGACAGGGATGCCCCCTTTCCCCTCTGATCTTTATTCTGTCCCTGGAACCCCTGTTGTGTACAATTAGGGCAAACTCCAACATTGTAGGCTACCCGAAATCCTCTGGGTCTCATAAGGTAGCCGCCTTTGCGGATGACCTCATCTTTTTTCTGACGGAACCACTTTCCTCCCTACCAAGTCTGTTACAATCCCTCCGAGAATATGGTACTCTCTCCTCGTTTCAGATTAACCTAAACAAATCCTCCATCCTTAACATAACGGTGGGAACAGGAGTTGCCCAACGTTTACGTTCGTCCTTTCCACTGAAGTGGGCAACCAAGCTTATACGATACTTGGGAGTTGACATTACATCAGATCCAACGGAATTGTACTCGGCAAACTTTGACCCACTACTTCTACGCCTTAAAACTGACCTCCTACACTGGCACTCCTTGACGCTGACATGGTTCGGCAGATGTAGTGCCCTTAAGATGACTCTTCTGCCAAGGGTTCTATACCTGCTTCAGGCACTTCCCATCCGTCTGCCTCCAGCGTTCTTTAAACGGATTGACTCTATGTTCCGGGCATTTGTCTGGTCCCACCGTAAACCGCGAGTCCGACTGCAACTTCTCCATCTGGCGAAAAGTAGGGGGGGGGTGGGCTTGCCAGATATCAAGGCCTACTACAGAGCGGTTCACCTAACTAGGTTAGTGGACTGGCATTGTCATGCTGAGGCGAAACATTGGGTTGCAATGGAAGAGGAAGACTCTGGGGGTACGGCCAGGAGCTGGCCCTGGATCACAACATCGTTACCCAGGGAGATCACAGCACACCCTACTCTAGGCAGCACCCTAACGGTAGTTAGGGATGCTTTTCGGCACTCATCCGTGTCCCTGCAGCCGTCCCCCATGGTCCCGATTCTGGGTAACCCGGAATTCCCACCTGGATTACAGAGCCCACAATTTAAGCGACTCGCTATAGACACCAGGTTGTATTTACATGACTTCATAGAGCCCAGTGGCCAACTCTCCCTTAACGTCGGGACGGTGGCGACAGACCCTCCCCTAGATTTCTGGAGCAGTTTGCAGCTGCGGAACTTTCTACGCAGTTACCTACGGAAACCAGGAATTTCCCGCAAACTAACTGAACTGGAGCTTATATGCCACCGGGGGGAGCCGATACGACACTGCCTGTCACTGATATACTCATCCCTAACCCGACCGGAGGAGGGATACGTACCCCCGTTTCTCACTAAATGGGAGGGGGAACTTGGAATCCAATTCACTGATGTACAGAGACAAAAAATTCTTTACTTTGCCCAGAAATCCTCCATTGCGACCAGGGTTCAAGAAACTGGGTACAAAATCATGACACGCTGGTACAGGGTCCCAGCCATCCTTCACCGTTTCTTCCCTCAACTGCCCAGCCTCTGCTGGCGTTGTGGTATTGAGGAGGGGACGATGCTACACATTTTTTGGTCGTGTCCCAAACTTGCTCCATTCTGGCTCGAAGTGGCCCGCACTATCGGTCACCTAACGGGTGTTTCCCTGGAGGGGAACCCTGCCGCCTGTCTGCTCCATCTGTCAGATAGACCCATTAAAAAATACAAGACCTCTCTTACCATTCAACTTTTGAACGCCGCAAAGGCATGCATTCCCCTGTGTTGGAAATCGGAGAGACCACCGGCGAAATCCTTGTGGTTCATTAAAGTTAATGAACTGAGGGATATGGAGGATCTCACGGCTACCCTGTACAATAGGGAGGAGACCTTTCGGGAAACCTGGAGACCCTGGCAGCACTTTATATATACGGAAGCATATCTCCAGGAAATGGAGCAATCCAGCAACCAAGCTAACTGAATGAACATGCTCCACACATCAGGCGGAGGCCAACCCTCCTTATATTTCATATTCTCATACTTTCTGTACTCTAGTTCCTTTACTCTTAACCCACCATCTTCTACCCCCCTCTCTGCCCCCCTTCCTTTCCTCTCCCTCCCTCCCCCCTCTTATCCCGACATTTCCCCCACCTATCCCTGGGGATAACAGTCTCTGTTTAACGCATTCTCATGCATGGGTTTCCCTTACGGCCAGATATAAAGTAAATCTTAAAATCAACTACCTTCTCATTTGGTCCCATGTATGGGTTTCATAGCTTCTTAGACCCCCACCTTTATTATTTTTACCGGGAATAAAAAACTCCATCTTTCACTGAGTGTTGCAATCTACCACTGTAGGGAATCAGTACTGAACCAAGCAACTAAGACCCCGGAGCACTCTCAAGATCCTAATTTTGGGCAGTAGTGTTATGTTGGGGTATAATCCCCACAAACTGTGAATTTGGTGCTATTTTAAGTAATCAGATATTCTGACCTTGCTACTTTTGATATCTCGGGTTATAAACTCACTTTTGTATTCCACCTGCTTGATTCTAACACTGTTGTATAATTGAATATGTAAACGGTTGTACTCACTCAGTGTGAAAATAAAGGAATTTAAAAAAAAAGATTTGAAGCATGTTTCAAATCTAAAGTCTGTCAGATTTGCGGCTGGAAAAGTCCGCTGAAAGTCCGCTAAAAGTCCAGGGAAGCCCACACACAAACGGATTGTCACCCAGCTTTAGTCCTTCGGCGTCCGTAGACGAAAAGTCCGACCGTGTGTACGCGGCATAAGTGATGCATTAACAAGGCACATCTCAGGCCTACTGTGCACTAGAGGACAGAGCAAATACATATGGCGCTTCCAAACCTAAAGTCAATTAATTGAACACAATGGCTTGGAAATACGCCTGGTATAAACTGTATATATTCATATAAGAGGGCCCTTTACCTCCAGGGAAAGGAAGCCTCATCATACAGAAACAGGTCTTCCCCCTGAGCTAGCAGAAGCTTCTCTAAATTTAGAGGGAATAGGCGAGAAGACCTAAGAGATCTATTAGCAAAGACCGAAAAGAAAAAAGGGAGAAAAAGGGGGGGGGGGGGTGTTGAGAGGAAAAGTAGGGTATGACCTTGCACTCTGAAACCCACTGTTCTGAAACTACCTTAATTGGGTATACAGTTGTGCTCATAAGTTTACATACCCTGGCAGAATTTATGATTTCTTGGCCATTTTTCAGAGAATATGAATGATAACACAAAAACTTTTCTTTCACTCATGGTTAGGGTTTGGCTGAAGCCATTTATTAACAATCAACTGTGTTTACTCTTTATAAATCATAGTCACAACAGAAACTACCCAAATGAACCTGATCAAAAGTTTACATACCCTGGTGATTTTGGCCTGATAACATGCACACAAGTTGACACAAAGGCCTTTGAATGGCTATTAAAGGTTACCACCCTCAACTGTGATCTGTTTGCTTGTAATTAGTGTGCGTGTGTATAAAGAATCAATGAGTTTCTGGACTCCTGACAGACCCTTGCATCTTTCATCCAGTGCTGCACTGACGTTTCTGGATTCTGAGTCATGGGGAAAGCAAAAGAATTGTCAAAGGAAGAAACTTAAGAGCACAACTGTAGATCTTGGATCTCCAGTCAGGTTCTTGACCTATGGGTCCAACACTTTCATAAACATCACCATTTTATCATTCAAGATCGCTGACATGCACTCATTAATCTTTATCCAGGAAAGTTTGAGCTTGGCAAAACAGCTGATTGCCAAGATTTTGCAATAATAATTTTTGCTGATATGAATATAAAGGCTATGAGACGTCTCTGGGGTCTTGAAGCTGACTCCACCTTGCAGCCCAGCAATTTTTATGGTATTTTGTACGCTAACTTACAAAGATGTTATATGCAGAAATAGAGCCCAAGAGCGGTATAGAGCACTGGCATCTGTGTTTATCAATTCAAAGACTATTACATCGTTTTTTCGCTCCTAAAAATACCTCTAGCTTCTGCCTGAAGTTCTTTTAAGAGGTGGCTTTTGAGGAGAGCGGAAAAGGTAGCGGTTTGTGGTGGTGGCAAAATAACAAAATACCAAATCATGGGAAACAGAGCCTTTCAGTTGTCACTTGTCTCTTTTATAAAGAGTAAAAAAAGGATTCCACAACAACACAATATTTATTTTTACAAACTGAACAAATGCTGCCATGAGATTAAAAAAAAAAAGAATATAAAATCACTGAGGCGGCTTCGTGAATTGACCCTATTGATTGATCACTGTAAGTGATGCTTAGATCACTTTACCTGTTATTATCGGGCAAGCTGATTTGAACATACGATCCTCACAGGTATAGTATTATTGTATTGTCTGAGGCTAAACAGGAGATAGATAAAAGAATTTGAGATTCCTGAAAATAGTTTGCCTTCCAAGCTGTGTTTTATAAAGACAAAGCTTTGTGCTGGTGACTCATTGGAGTATATGGTGTGTTTGATCCATTAATGTGTTGCTGACCGGGATTTATACAGGGAAAGTACCTTGGACTTATAGACAGGCATTGCTTACTGAGTGATTTATGGAAGTGCCTGAGTTATTTATGTCCAGGCTCTGGGCATCTAATTTATAGCTGTACAGGGTGAGTATTTTTATTTCACTGAAGTTAAGAATCTATAATTTTCTAATTTATAGATGATTGATTCTCCTTAATGAAATAATGCACAAACTCAGAATCTCTGATTTTTTGACTCTATATTTGATTTATGAAGATGCAGTATTTCAGTTTCATTGATGCTCGGCGCCTTTGATCCTAGGCAGTACAAGTATAACCATCATTATATAAAGACCGTTTACTGTACCTTTCAACCAGTTGTTTGCATTAATTTTACAGCCTGCAGTAAAAAAATGGAACCTGGATGAATACCATAAGCAATTAATTTTTCTAGGTTTTATACAGTACCCTATAATAGCAGATTGAATCTTTGGTTTGACACAATAGCCCTGGTTTATATAGACAGAAAAGTGTTAAAGGGGAAACTGAATTATTTTCCTTTATTATCATTATTACCTTTTATTATCATTAGGTATACATGTAGAAACGATCAGCCTAATGTTAGCAATCTTATTGGTGTGTGTTCATGAACCTGTGTATACTTTTAAATTTCTTCTGAACAAGTGGTCTGCCTTGTTTTCTCATTTCATTTGCAAGCTGTTCCTACTGTTTAGTAGGAGGTGGTTTTGCCTTAGTTTTACCATTTTAGAATTGTCACTGGTACAGGAATAGAGAAAATAAATCTTCCAATGGGAACACTTGTTGCAGTGACAACTGCTAACTTTGGAATGATTTCCCCTCATTTCCTGATGTGTCTGTGAGACAGGAAGTTAATAGAAATCTCTACAATGTGACAGAGAACACAGGAAAAAAACAGACATAGGTTTTAAAACAGAAGCATGGCGAAAGATTTTTTGGCCATACTTCTCTTGTGGGTCATAGGAGTGCACTTACTTGTGCTCTCCTGTGACCAGTGGCGTCTCCAGCTTTCATATTTAGGGGGGGCACATGGGGGGACAGGGACTAAAGTAGGGGGGCAACTATAAAATGCAAATATATATATATATATATATATATATATATATATATATATATATATATATATATATATTCTGGGGCCCTTTACTACGATCCCACAATGGGCACTTTCGCATTTTCTGCAGTAAGCTCCCTGCCTACTGTATTGGGGCCCCCCAGGGTGACAGAGAACAAGAGATATATGTCACCAGCATACCAAGAAAATATAAGGGTCCAAAGCAGTGGGAGAACTATCAGGGTTGCAAAGGTTGTCTTGCCACCGGGCCCTGGTGTTCTGCCACTGTGGGGTTCCCCAGCCTCCTCTTGCTGTCTTGCCCCTGCTATTGACAGCGCTGGTCTGGCATCTCTTGGAATTTACAGGCTGGTTCTCCTGTCCTAAGGATGGGAGAAATCAGTCTGTTTTTTCAGTAACTGAGAGTCCTGGTGGAGTCCTTCCTGCAACTCGCTCTTCTCCCTGCCAATGAGGATGCAGGGGAAGGAGCAGATCGGGCGGCCATGGTTGTGTGAGTGTCAGCAAGCAGAGGGAGGGGGGAGGACTGGGGGCTCTCTCCCTCTCAATAGAGACTGTGTTACTCCAGCGGCGGCCCGAGTAAGATGTGGTGCATCCGCTACGAATGCAAACAAAAAGACATTGCCTTTTTGTAAAAAAAAAATAATACATTTTCTTTTTTAATTGGGGGGGGGGGGCACATGGTGGGGCACAGCATAATGTTGGGGGGGTCAGCCCCCCCCCCCCCCCAGGGAGGCCATTGCCTGTGACCCAGAATCAGCCGACAGCTGAGAGCCAGCTGCTCCTGTTCCCTTCCCAACCCAGCTCTCCATTAAGCACTGGAGGAGTAATCAGCAGTAATGTGACCGCTCAGTTTTCTGGCTTCGAGTTGGGGACAGCTGCAGCATCAGACTCATGCTGCAGCATGGAGGTGAGTATGTATGTTTATTTTTTATATACCTAAACATCTCCTTTATCCTTTCCCTATTCTATCCAAAATTATAACATTTTTTGGCTCCAGGATTACTTTAAGTCAGAGGTTAATCAGAGCGCCTGACTTGTTTAGATAAACAGTATATACAAGAAGAAAAATCAACATTTAAAAAAAAAGTAAATAAACAGAATAATTAGGTGCTTTTGAAATTAAACAATATGTTATATAATAAAGTGCTATTTGAGGTGGATTGGGTATGTTTTATGGATGTCCCTTTGATGGATCCTTCTAGAGATGTTTTAGCCCTGTCCAATGAGGAGGAGATCCCAAGCAGACTGAGAACCTTCTGGTGGGAAGATATATTCCAGCTGGTCTAAGAACAACTTGTAATTCCTCAAAAAAAGAAAAAAAATGGAGTTTGTTCCCAGGCAAATGGAAGTGGACCACACAGCCTTCCTCCCATAGAACCTCTACTAGTTAAACAAATCAGCTAAGAAATAAATGTTTTATGAAACTAAACATGATGTAATGATGCAGAGCTGGAGTATTTACCTTGGGTTTAAATGTGCATAGTGCTTTTAAGAGGCCATGCCACCCAAGAATGATGTATGAGTATTGAATGGAAACAGGAGTCTACCTGTACCTCCCATGGACTCTTAATTGAGATTAGTTCATGTCCATACGTACAGGTGTTATCCTGGATTCTCTAAATATGTGTTAAATCTACATTACTGGAAATCCATCAGAGTAGAGTCTGGTGCTGTCAACAGGCTAATTAGTAGTAGCTGGGTAGAACTAAAGATTCTGGTGGGGCTTTCTCTCCTTTGGAGTCCCTAAGAAATGTACAAAGTCAGTATAAGATTTAGCTGGGTGTCAATCATTATTTTTAATTTTTTTCAGGATTTATATAGCACCAACAGTTTACGCAGAGCTTTACAATATAAAAGGGACACAATACAGTTATAATACAATAAAATAGGGTCCGTTGGCATGGACCATAGGGTGAGTACCTGGATTGAAAACTGGCTACAAGGGCGTGTTCAGAGGGTGGTGATAAATGGGGAGTACTCAGAATGGTCAGGGGTGGGTAGTGGGGTCCCCAGGGTTCGGTGCTGGGACCAATCCTATTTAATTTGTTTATAAACGATCTGGAGGATGGGATAAACAGTTCAATCTCTGTATTTGCAGACGATACTAAGCTAAGCAGGGCAATAACTTCTCCGCAGGATGTGGAAACCTTGCAAAAAGACCTGAACAAATTAATGGGGTGGGCGACTACATGGCAAATGAGGTTCAATGTAGAAAAATGTAAAATAATGCATTTGGGTGGCAAAAATATGAATGCAATCTATACACTGGGGGGAGAACCTCTGGGAGAATCTAGGATGGAAAAGGACCTGGGGGTCCTAGTAGATGATAGGCTCAGCAATGGCATGCAATGCCAAGCTGCTGCTAATAAGGCAAACAGAATATTGGCATGTATTAAAAGGGGGATCAACTCCAGAGATAAAACGATAATTCTCCCGCTCTACAAGACTCTGGTCCGGCCGCACCTGGAGTATGCTGTCCAGTTCTGGGCACCAGTCCTCAGGAAGGATGTACTGGAAATGGAGTGAGTACAAAGAAGGGCAAAAAAGCAAATAAAGGGTCTGGAGGATCTTAGTTATGAGGAAAGGTTGCAAGCGTTGAACTTATTCTCTCTGGAGAAGAGACGCTTGAGAGGGGATATGATTTCAATTTACAAATACTGTACTGGTGACCCCACAATAGGGATAAAACTTTTTCGCAGAAGAGAGTTTAATAAGACTCGGGGCCACTCATTACAATTAGAAGAAAAGAGGTTTAACCTTAAACTACGTAGAGGGTTCTTTACTGTAAGAGCGGTAAGGATGTGGAATTCCCTTCCACAGGCGGTGGTCTCAGCGGGGAGCATTGATAGCTTCAAGAAACTATTAGATAATCACCTGAATGACCGCAACATACAGGGATATGTAAGGTAATACTGACACATAATCACACACATAGGTTGGACTTGATGGACGTGTGTCTTTTTTCAACCTCACCTACTATGTAACTATGTAACTATGTAAATACAAGAGGATTAAGAGGGCCCTGCTCAGAAGAGCTTACAATCTAATAGGGTGGGGCAGGTGGTACAAAAGGTTGTAACTGTCAGGAATGAGCTGATGGAAGTGGTAAAAGATTAGTTGGAGACGTGATAGGCTTCCCTGAAGAGATGAGTTTTCAGGGATCGCCTAAAGGTAGCAAGAGTGGGGGATAGCCGGACAGGTTGAGGTAGCGAGTTCCAGAGGATGAGAGAGGCTCTGGAGAAATCCTGGAGACAAGCATGGGAGGAGGAGATGAGAGAGCTTGAGAGAAGGAGGTCTTGAGAAGAGCGCAGAGGATGGTTTGAGTGTTATTTGGAGACAAGATTGGTGAGGTAGCTCGGGGCAGAGTTGTGAATGGCTTTGTATGTTGTGGTTAGTATTTTAAATTTAATTCGCTAGGTGATTGGGAGCCAGTGTAGGGATTGGAGGAGAGGGTTGGCAGACACTGAGTGGTTGGTAAGGTGGATAAGTCTGGCAGCAGCATTCATGATAGACTGGAGAGGGGATAGCCTATGGAGAGGCAGGCCAATGAGAAGGGAGTTGCAATAGTCAAGACGAGAGATAACAAGGGAGTGAATGAGGAGCTTGGTGGATTCATTTGTTAAAAAGGGGTGAATTTTAGAGATGTTACATAGGTGAATTCTGCAAACTTTTGACAACGATTGGACTTGAGGCTGAAATGACAAGCCAGAGTCTAGGATTACACCTAGTACCCTGGCGTGAGGGGAGGGACTGATGGTTGCATTGTTGATTTTGATGGAAAAGTCATGGAGGGGGGCACGGGCGGGGGGGAATATTAATAGCTCAGTTTTAGAGAGATTTAGTTTAAAGAAGTGGTGCAACATCCATGCTGATATGTCAGTTAGTAGGTTAGTAATGCGAGAGGAGACTGAAGGAGTGAGGTGAGGAGTAGAAAGATAGATTTAGGTGTCATTGGCGTATAAGCGGTATTGGAAGCCATGGGCGGTTATCAGGTGACGAAGGGAGGAGGTGTAGATAGAGAAGAGAAGGGGTCCTAGAACAAAGCTTTGGGGGACCCCCACAGAAAGGGGCAATGGAGAAGAGGAGACATAGTTGTAGGTAACACTGAAGGAGCGCTGTGATAGATAGGCAGAGAACCAGGATAGAGCAGAATCGTGGAGGCCAAGAGAATGTAGTTTATTGAGAAGGAGCGGGTGGTACCTAAAATTTCTGTTTTGGAGGAATTTACCTTGAAGTATTGAAGTTAAATTATACTGATTTATGGCAGTGGGCTGGAACTTTTACAGTACTTGTGATTTGCTGATGGATGGTGTACTTCTCTTTTCCAGAAATCCAGTGTAGCATCTGTAGGACTGCTCAATGGAGAAAAGATGAAGCCTCCTTCTGAGCCAGACCTCACAGAAGATGGCACAGAAAAGCTGGACCGGAACGGAAGAGTTATACCACGAGTGGTAATAGAAGGAGTGGATTCTCTGGATGAAGATGTGAGTTCTCTGACTACCCTAAATCCTGACCCCACCACAATACCCTTCTCCGTTCTTAAAGGCAAAGACAGCTCCTAACTCTGCCAGTGCTTATTAGAAAGCCAGGGAATGGCAGTCATATTTAGCAAATCAATTTAATTTTATGATGATGGTTAGATTTTGTAACTATGATGTCTAGCATTAATTGAATTTTTTAGTCTTTTCTAGTTTTCGCGACACTGTACTCCATTCTGTTTGACGTGCTTAGCTATTAGTGTCCTAGACACTAAAAGCACATTATAGGCAGCCCTGTATAAACATAATGGCTTAAGAGATAGATAGGGTTAGTCTTCATCTTAAGGTGGTGGCTCAAAGTTGTCTCCCAGTAGACAGCCCTGTAGGCTGACCCTATTAAAGCTGCAAGGATAGGATAAGGAATGTGTTACAGTATGTCCATGGACAGACTGATGCAAACCTTTACTTTACCCATTTAGGGCAAAGCAACCGGTTTTCCATAGTGCTGACTTCTGCAGTAGCCCCTCCCTTGACCATCCCCAACAATTGCCCCCAGTCTGCTTTTTTTTGCCTCTCAGCGTTTTTCTGGGTATAGGGGAACATGTGGCCAACTCTCCTTCGTCCTATGTGACAGCAGTGGTGTTTGACAATGAGACACTCGCACACCCCAGCACTGTCACGTGGGTGAGGAGAGGATCCTCAGGCAGCCTTATTTAAGTTCGACCAGGATCAACTTTAAGCTTACAAAGGGCTATTGGATCAACTTTAAGCTTACAAAGGGCTATTTTTCTTTATCTACACGGCAACTGGAGCTACAGGAGAATGAAGGGAAGGCAAGCATAGGTTTTCTGCCGTGAGGCTGGCTTTAAAATGAGCCAGTTGTTTTGCTCTTCATTTTCCTTTTTTACTTAATTAGATATACATCCCATTTTCATGCACAAAATACATCTACAAATGTCTGGAAGCTATTGCCTGTCACTGTCAGTACAACCATGTATCTTCACTTGCTGATTTCTTAGCATCATCATACACCCGTGTCTGCTTTTTTTGCAGGTAAGCTCAGTGAAGACGGATCTTGAGAAGAACTCTAAAATGTATCTGGAAGAGCCGACTTTACAGAAGAGAGCAGGGAGCTCAGTTAGTGTTATTTCTGAAGCCATGATAGAAGGTCTGTGCAATGGGAAGGTATTTAATATACCAAAAAATTGAACATGAACTACTGCCATTAAAGCTCTTTAAAGTAGAACTAAAGGCAAAACTTTTTTAGTTTGGGATAGAGGGAAGATGGATTTGAACACAGTTTTTATTGCTGTCTGTGCCCCCATTAGGAAGAGTCTTCTCTATTTGTCCTGACTACTGTTGTCATTGAACGTGAAAGTAAAAGAAAATCACAAATTTGGGGTTTTCCCCAGAAAAGTAATAGAAGGGAAATCTTTCAATGGGGACTCTATTTCTGGTGGCCTGGGGGACCCCAATGAATTCCCTTAATTTGCAGGGATTTCCTCTCACTTCCTGTTTTGACTATGGGACAGGAAGTGAAAATAAACTTTGCAGGGCTTATAACCCCCCCCCCCCTCCGTACTCTATCCAAATTGACGTTTTGCCTATAGTTCTACTTTAAAGCGTTTGATATCCCAAAAACTTCATATGTGCCTGCTGTACCATATACTTGTATGGGAAAGTATCCTGTTCTCTTTGTACGTACTGCTTCCTTTATGTGAAATCTCTGGTGTTCCTGCCAGTCTCTCTGCTTTCCTATAAAAAAAATGACCACACTAAGCAGGAGAACACATCGTGGTCAGTTCTTTAGCTATGCTAGGAACTCAGTGTGCTCTCCTCCAATGATCAGACTTGGCCTGACCCCCCCCCCCCCCCACCACCACCACACACACACACACACACACACACACACAGCCATGCATCGGAAAGCTGCTTCTCCTCCACCCAGCTTTTATGCAGCTGAGAACAGAGGGAATGTGATCACCTATAAAAAAACAGGGAAAAGGGCATTTAGAATGTATTTTTATATCCATAAAAAAATGTTTTGCCTTTCATTTATATTTTAAACTGAATGGGTTGTCATTTACAATCACTTATTCAGTTATTGTATACAATGCAATCAGTGGTAAAATCATTTATGACATTTTTACTTTCTCTTAGCAGGATACAGGAACTGATTGTAAAGGAAAGTATGCTAACTAGGGCTTAACCTGTAATTTATTGTTCATTTAGTATGATTAGTAATTTTATAAAAAAAATATATATTTCAGTTTATCTAAGGCCAAAACTTATGTTTAGCTTTGGATAGATTGTGGGAGTGAAAACCCCTGTTTTTATTTCTGTGTCCTCCTAGGAAGGTTCACCCCACCTGTTTGTTCTGGCAGCCAGTGTCACTGAGACAAAAGTGATGAGGAATCAGACGTTTACAGTTTTCACCAGAATAAATAGGAATAGAGGGGAAACAGTCCCCTGGTCTATATGGACAACAGTCTAAAAATGGTGTTCCCCCCACAGCACTTTTACATTTTCCTTAAAGCGTAACTCCATTTTTTTTTTCTAGAAAAAACATTCCCCTCTGGGTGATCCCATGTACATTACAGGCATTTTATCAAACTTTGTTGCAGATTCCTTTTTGTTATTCTGAAGAAATCCATGTGTTTTTGTCTGCGTCCATGTGTGAAAGTGAGTCTAATGCGAGTGGTTTCATAATTATCAATCAGCTGTGCACCTGCAGGGCTCTAATGAGGAAAGCTGCTGGGCCTGCATCCCTTTAGCCATGATTTCCTATTAAAAGTATCTCACCAAAAATTAAATTTTTGTTGCAGGCGATGCCTTAAATCTGACTTGTATCTTAGTGCAAACTTCTGGGAAAATTGGTGAGCCAATCACACAAGCAGGAAATGATTTTTGTGGGGGGCATTCTGTACACATTCTGTGTACAGAACACCTCCAGGTAGCCATATTGCATTGCATTTTCAGAAAATTACATTTGAATTTTAGTGAAAATTACAGAAAATTACAGTGCTGCAGATTGAAAAGGAAAGGTCATTTTTAATAACATTCAATTACAATAAGACTTGTATCGAAATTGCATACGTATATATTTTTATTTCCTATTTTTTACCCCATGAAAGTGGAGTCACCCTTTAATATAAAATAAAACAAAAAATCCATTAAAGATGGGTGGGACATAGAAAATAGGCAGACCCAGGAACCCTGCAAAAAAATCTTACCTGCAGAGTCCCTGAGATCTACTAATTATCTGAACTATCACTATTTTGGTGTACAGACCCATTCTATTGGCCTGTCTTGCTCACTTTTCACTGATAACACACATGCCCTTAACTGAACAATCCTTTGTATCCTCTGACTTTCATCTAATGTCTGTGGATCCCTTACACATACTATATATCCTTTTTAAGTACAATCTCATGTAAGCAGGCCAGTTGTCTATACCGAGCTAAGTTGTTTCTGTTAATGTGAAGCAATGTTCCTCTCATTGCAGAACTAGAAGAAGCCCAGCAGAAGTGCCCCCCATGGTGGTACAAGTTTGCCCATACATTCTTAATTTGGGACTGCTGCAAGCCGTGGGTGACGTTTAAGGAGTTTGTGAAGTTTGTGGTCATGGATCCCTTTGTAGACCTTGGCATAACCATATGCATTGTGCTCAATACCCTGTTCATGGCTATGGAGCACTATCCAATGACTGAGCAATTCGAGGAAGTACTGAGTGTAGGCAATCTGGTAAGTACATATGTACTTTATGGTTTATAAGTCATGGTTAAAACAAAAATGGTCAGGGAAATGGTGTCAACATTTGGCAAGTCACTCCATTTAGCATTGAAGATTTTACATGACTTGAGAGTTAGAATCTATGCGCTTGACCTCTTTGTAGGGAGCATGCCTGCTAGGTGTCAGCAATATTCAGAGCATGCATAACCAATGATCTGGAAAACTTTGCTTGCTTTTCATTTGAGATTAAGTAAAATATAAAATGAAAAGGTTTATTACAAGCAAGATAGTTGGACACTTTCAGCAGTTAGCTCTTTTTTTTTTCTTGTGAACAGTAGGCCATCACTGAACTGACAGCATTTCTCTGTTATACACAAGAGACCTCTAGTGGCCAGATAATATATGGTAGATTTGTTTAAAAATATGATGGTTACCGACGGGGACTTGGAATCCCTCCTCGATTCCCGTATATCATGGCTTCCCTGAAAGTGGTATCGTACAATGTCCGTGGCCTAGGATCGCCTAATAAACGCAGTAAGTTGTGGCTCAAAAACCAAACGCTTGGGGGCACAGATTATTTTATTACAGGAGACATACTTTCGCACTGACTCGGTCCTCCGCCTCCCCACCCACCTGTATAATCAATGGTTTCTCAGCAACTCTCCACATTCTAAATCGAGCGGAGTTGCTATAGCTATACATAAACAATGTCCCTTTGTCCTAATGGACCAACTTACTGACTCTAATGGCAGATACGTTTTACTTAAAGGCACCATTCTAGGTTCGTGAATTTACATTTGCAATCGTGTATGCACCGAACACTCAACAGCTCACCTTCCTAGACTCCTTATAAGACTCCCTCTCCACCTTTAGAAAGGGTAATCTGATCTTGGGGGGGATTTTAACGTCAGCACAGACCCACAGATGGACACGTCCACGGGGCATTCTACCCACTCTTTCGCTTTCCCCAAGCACTTTAGAAAATCCCTGCACTCCCACCATCTTGTTTATTGCTGGAGAGTACTCCACTCCACCGACAAAGATTTCAGCTACTATTCGGCCACTCATACTGTGTATACTCGAATAGACCTGTTACTGGTGGATCAGTTATCTCTGGAGACCCTATCTAGTGTGTCGATCGGTTCTATCACCCTCTCGGACCACGCATCGGTATCCCTCTCTATACATCCGCTGTCCTCTGACGCTAAGTCATGGACTTGGCACTTGAATGAGAACATCTTGGATGATGTAGTGGTGTCAAAGCGCATATCGCAGTCTATTTTGCTGTACTTTGCCGAGAATTCAACAGATGATGTAGGGCTGGCGTCCATATTGGAAGGGCATAAGGCAGTGGTCAGGGGGGAGTTCATATCCCAGGGCTCAAGATTAAAAAAATCACGTGAAGGGGATCTCCAAACTCTTCTTAAAAAAATCCAATCTGCGGAACTCAAACATAAACGTTGTCTGACCCTGGAGCTAGCAGCAGAACTCCAATCCCTCCACTTGGAGCTTGCCAACCTACTCGATACCCGGATATGGGCACGCCTAAGTCATATCACTCACAAATTCTATGAGTATGGGAACAAATGCAGGCAACTACTAGCCAAGGCCCTAAGGAGACAACAGGCCTCGGGCCATGTACACAAACTTCATACCGCAAAGGGTTTCCCGGTAGTTCATCCTCTAAGATTGTGGCTGCCTTTCGGGACTACTATGCCCAGCTTTACCATCTCCCTGCAACACTGCATGGCTCGATGGCAGATCAGAAGCAGGGCTATATACTGGAGTATCTGGCAAAGGCTCAAGCCCTACAACTCACTAACCAAACTAGCAAACAACTCGAGACACCTATTACCCAGACAGAGCTGGAAACAGTAGTAAAAGAGCTCCCGAAATGGAAAAGCCCAGGTCCTGACGGATATACGAACGCCTATTACAGTACTTTCCTCCCTTTATTGTCTAACCCAATGTGTGCATACTTTAACGCCTTAGCTTCAGGTACTGCTATACCCAAAAAGGGACTATTGGCACATATTACAGTGCTCCCTAAAGAAGGGAAATTTTAGTTAACAGCCTTAAACCCATAATGCCATCTATCATACATCCAGACCATACGGGGTTTATCACTGGAAGGGAAGCTAGGGATAACTCTAACTGGGCGATTCAATTGTTCCATTGAGCACAAACACAGACCGGCCATCCACCTTGTCTCCTGCTCTCTACTAACGCTGAAAAGGCATTCGACAGGGCGGACTGGGTATACCTTCGAGCTGTATTGACTAGACTGGGACTTGGCCCTAATATGCTCTCCTGGATAGCCTCGCTCTACAGCTCCCCTGAGGCCTGAGTTAAGGTGAATGGCGTCCTTTCGGACACCTTCCCTATCCTAAACGGAACGAGGCAGGGCTGCCCATTGTCCCTCACCCTGGAACCATTGCTCAATAGGATTTGTTTGAATCCGAATGTCAAGTGTTTCAACATTGGACCGAGGGAACATAAATTATCTGCTTTTGCGGCTGATGTCCTGTTCTATGTGGCTGACCCCTTGATCTCTCTCCCCAACATCATGGCTGAATTACAGAATTTCAGCTTACTCTCAAATTTCGAAATCAATTACAGTAAATCTGAAATTCTATCCTTGAATATCCAGTCGAGCCTGCGTACACGGTTGCAATCCTCTTTCTCCTTATCCTGGTGCGCCACACTCACCTGAAATATCTGGGTGTCTATCTTACCCCCATCTGCTCCCAGCTCTATAACAGTAATTACACCCTGTTACTCTCCACTATAAAAGCAGACTTACATAGCTGGGACAGAGCGGCCCTCTCGTGAATGGGCCGAGTCAGTGTGTTAAAGATGAATGTGCTACCACGAATCCTGTTCTACCTCCAAATGGTCCAAATCTTTACCCAGATCTTTCTTTTCGATCCTTAACAGTACTTTCCTAAAATATATAAATATATCTGGCATGGGCGAAGCCCTCGGTTGGCTCTTCGCACCCTACAGAGGCCTAAGCGGATGGGAGGCCTGGGCGTCCCAGATATATGAAAATATTATGAGGCGATCACTCTGCAGCAGATATTGGACTGGCACCATGGGGTGTCTACTAAGGTGTGGGTATCTTTAGAAAAATTTCTGGCTGGCCGCAACTTATCCCATGCTCCATGGGTACCCCAGGAACATAGAGGACTGTCTGCATTTGTTTTTCCAGCTCCTGTTCACGCTTTGCAGCAATGGAATGCCCTAAATAGGTCAGGACAGCTTGCCCCTCGGTTTTCTCCCTAGGTCCTCTGGGTGGCTTCCTCTTGTTTTCTCCAGGAGAACACCCGTCTTTCTTCAGTACTTGGATGGCAGATGGTGAGGTGAGGTCCGGTAGGTTCTTCCAAGACCAGGGATTAATCCCATTGGAGGATCTTAGAGCTCAATATTGTAGATTACCCTTAGACGATTGGAGATATAGACAGTTTCAACATTTTACATGTGGTTTACCTCAAGCCATACGCTCCCCTACCTCCTTCACTCCTTTTGAGAAGCTTTGCATGCCAGCAAATCCAATTCCACACTCCATATCTGTCCTGTATGAGATGCTACTAGGGCTGGGACCCAAGGGGAAACCAATATTCATTCGGGTGTTGGAAAGAGACCTGCAACATGAGTTTACTGAGCTGCAACTTGATCACTTATACCGCCTTACTCATTCTAGTTCTGTTGACATGAAAATGCAGGACGGGTTCAAGGTTCTGACTAGATGGTATAGAGTCCCCACCAAACTTGCTAAAATATACCTAGCTTCCTCGGATGCTTGCTGGCGGGACTGCGGACATAGGGGTTCATTTTTACACATTTGGTGGGATTGCCCAAAGGTAAAGCTGTATTGACAAGACATTAGAACCAAAATAAATCTCATCCTGAACATAGACCTCCCTGGCTCTCCAATGGGTTTCCTCCTTCATGTCCCCACCATCCCTCTCAGCCTCTATCGAAAGTCGGTACTGCCTCACCTCCTGAATGCGGCTAGGAGATTGATCCCCATCTGCTGGAAAAGAAGCCAAGATCCAAGCCGCTAGGAATGGATTAGTCTTGTGAATGATATTAGTGCGGCAGAGGAGTGGATGGCGACATGTAAGGACAGACACAATAAATGGTATGGGATTTGGGCCACTTGGATTCATTATGTTGACGAGGCCCGCACAAACACACAACCAACGGGTACCGTTGCTGTGGGAGAAGTTTAACTGTTATGTTTGAAATGTTATAGACTTGACTTGATCCTCTGAGATATTGGATATATGACTGCTTGTACATCTTAATAGAGTGATTCTCTTCTTTTATTCTTTTTGTTTGGTTTTAATGTTTCATGTTCCCTTTTTCTGTCTGCCCTCCGGGCTCTACTTTTTCTGCCCAAATCAGTAGTGTTTGCTAATTTCTACCTCTAAGTTTGGTAGCAGGGCCAGAGACAAACTAATGGTGATATAGCTCATATATTTTCATGACCACTAAGTAGACGCCTCCGTCTATAACACCCTCTATCTTGGATGGCCAATCGGGCCTTATGTTAGGTTCTTTGATCAAATACCCACTTGGGTTGCTTTGATTTCTCCTTCAATGTATGTTCAGAATTGTGAACATAAATAAAGATTACATAAAAAAAAAAATATGATGGTTAGTGTTATATTAATGTTACACATCTGATTGTAAATGTGTTGGTCTAACAGACAAGATAATCGATTGGCTTGTTTGTGCATGTATATTAAGTTGTAACAAGCAGGGCTTTATTATTTTATGTTTCATTTTGTACTATTGTATTTTTTTCTGTAAATGGTGCTGTAGGCAATTTACATCCTTGGTGTTATAGTGTACAGAAATATAAGATTCTGTATTAACACTAGACATTACTAATAATAATAATATAAATATCACTGTATTCATTGACCTCTTTTCTTGTTTTAAAACAGGTTTTCACTGGTATATTTGCAGCTGAAATGGTTTTTAAGATCATTGCTCTGGATCCATATTACTACTTTCAGGTGGGATGGAATATATTTGACAGCATTATAGTCACACTGAGTCTGGTGGAGCTGGGTCTGGCCAATGTTGAAGGTCTGTCAGTCCTGCGGTCCTTTCGTCTGGTAGGTGTTGGGCTACAATTACGTGCATTGCTGGGGATATACAACACTGTTCTGTCTAATCTGTTAGCAGAAAAGAAGAACATCGCCTATGGTGGACTTTAAAGGCACATAAGAATATAGTTGAAAGAGTATACAAAGTATTTATATACAAAAATGTATTTATTAATGATTAAACATAGTCACTAAAATAGTTCATATGAAAATGTAAAAAAGTGGAATGTCTAGACAGTTTGTGATATTGTCACCGCATTTGTAAGAAAGAAAGCCTATATGAAATCCTCTTGCACCCAACGCGATTGAAATTCTTCTTGCCATCAAAAATTATATATATTTTCCTCTTCATACACCCCTGAAGAAGGAGAAAGATTGTACTCCGAAACGCGTTGGATGCAAGAGGACTTCGTATATGCTTTCTTTATTACAAACATGGTGACAATATCACAAACTATCTAGACATTCCACTTTTTTACATTTTTATATGTACTATTTTAGCGACTGTGTTTAATCATTAATAAATACATTTTTGCATTATAAATACTTTGTATACTCTTTCAACGATATTCTTATGTGCCTTTAAAGTCCACCATAGGGGATATTCTTCTTTTCTGCTTTCAATACTGGATGTGGCACTATAATGGCATAATATTACCGTTCTGCTCTTTTTGTCTAATCTGTTGAATCTGTGAATTAATCAACAACGGAAATATACATACGCCCACCCAACCCTAAACCAGAATAAAAATTAGAACAATGTTTTTCTAATTTTTATTTTGGTTTAGGGTTGAGTGTGCTTATGTGCTTACTTAATGAATTTTTTCATGATAATAAATATTTTTGATATTATACTACAACAATTTGGGTTTGTAGCTCTGAGGTGTCTGAACCCACAATTCTGTCTGTCTCTCCCTTGTTGATTAGTATATGTAGTGGGGACATCCACCCTGATTTATTGGGGATGAGTGTATTGCCCATCATACTTGCTGGTCCTATATATATATATTTTTTTTTACCTTTGTTATATGTAGTATCACGTAAGCTTAATAATTAGGTCTACTTTGGGTGAGAAGTTCTCTACCAAAATGCTGCAGTAACAGAAATATTTTAAAATACAAAAGGTATGGGATAAATCCAGTTGTGATGTTATTGCTTTGTCAGTGCTGCAGCAATTCACAGTCAGTCTGCAAGGCAATATTAGGAGCTCCTGCAGCACTAGTTAAATAGGAATGATTGTACTTATACCTAAAGTCTTAATTATTTTGTCAGAGGCTATATCACCTGACCTGTTTTCCTAAACATTTAACCAAAAGTTGCTGTTGGAGACAAAATGTGTTCTGACTTGTAACTCCACTATTATTTATTTATTTATTTTTGAAGCCTGTAAACCATCATGAGATCGCTGGTGCCATGCAGGTCTTCTTCAGATCTGTCAGTGTATCTGTGAGCCATGCTGATTTCAAAAAGTGACAGCTAGTATGGGGAACTTCTTACCATACTACTGTCACAGGGAGTGCGGGCATCGGACAGCGGCTGCAGCATTGGGAACGCGTTACATGTTCCCAAAGGTGAACTTATCCTTTAAGTTTAGTTGCTAGACTTACTCACAAATATGCACATGGGTCAAAAATGGCTAACAGAAATGCTAACAAATGATAACAGAATTGGTAAATAAAGAGGTATGGTACGACTTTCCCTTAACAGGCTACCCTAAGTACAGGCACACAAGTGGCAAGTTTATGGAGGTAATAAGGGAGGGTTATATAGTGAGGGAAAAAAAGTATTTCATCCCCTGCCGATTTTGTACGTTTGCCCACTGACAAGGAAATGATCAGTCTATAATTTTAATGGTAGGCTTATTTTAACAGCGAAAGACAGAATAACAACAAAAATATCCAGAAAAATGCATTTCAAAAAAGTTATAAATTGATTCGCATTTTAATGCGTGAAATAAGTATTTGATCCGCTATCAGTTAGCAACATTTCAGGCTCCCAGGTGTCTTCTATGCAGGCAACGAGCTGAGATTAGGAGCACTCCCTTAAAGGGAGTGCTCCTAATCTCAGCTTGTTACCTGTATAAAAGACACCTGTCCACAGAAGCAATCAATCAATCAGATTCTAAACTCCACCATGGCCAAGACCAAAGAGCTGTCCAACAATGTCAGGGACAAGATTGTAGACCTACACAAGGCTGGTATGGTCTACAAGACCATCGCCAAGTAACTTGGTGACAGGGTGACAACAGTTTTGTGTGATTATTCACAAATAGAAGAAACACAAAATAACTGTCCAACTCCCTTGGTCTGGGGCTCCATGCAAGATCTCACCTCATGGAGTTTCAGTGATCATGAGAACGGTGAGGAATCAGTCCAGAACTACACAGGAGAATCTTGTCAATGATCTCAGGGCAGCTGGGAGCATAGTAATCAAGAAAACAATTGGTAACACACTACGCTGTGGAGGACTGAAATCCTGCAGCGCCCGCAAGGACAACTTCACCACATCAAAGGAACGATGGACGGGCCCATTTTCCCGTCAAATCTTGGGTGAGAACCTCCTTCCCACAGCCAGGGCATTCAAAATGGGTCGTGGATGGGTATTCCAGCATGACAATGACCCAAAACACAAGGCCAAGGAAACAAAGGAGTGGCTCAAGAAGAAGCACATTAAGGTCCTGGAGTAGCCTAGCCAGTCTCCAGACCTTTATCCCATAGAAAATATGTGGAGGGAGCTGAAGGTTCCAGTTACCAAGCATCAGCCTTGAAACCTCAATGACTTGGAGAAGATCTGCAAAAGAGCAGTGGGACAAAATCCCTCCTGAGATGTGTGTAAACCTAGTGGCCAACTACATGAAACATCTGACATCTGTGATTACCATGAAGGGTTTTGCCACCAAGTACTAAGTCATGTGTTGCGATTGGGTCAAATACTTATTTCACTCAATAAAATGCAACTCAATTTATTACATTTTTGAAATGCGTTTTTCTGGTATATTTTTGTTGTTATTCTGTCTCTCACTGTTATAATAAACCTACCATTAAAATTATAGACTGATAATTTCTTCGTCAGTTGGCAAACAAACAAAATCATCAGGGGATCAAATACATTTTTCCCTCACTATAACCCCTGTCAGTTTTTTTTCCCCTTCACTTCATGTCTCATAGCCAAAACTCCTCCAAAATAAGGGAATCTCTGGTTGTCACCAGAACTAATGTCCCCATTGGAAGATTTCTCCTCTATTACTGTTCTGGGGACAACCCAAAATTTGGGCTCCTCTTTCACATGACAAATAGAAGAAGGAATCTCCCTAACAGGGACAACAATGCAAACCTGACAAAGGTTCTAATCCCTCTCTATCCTGTCCAAAACAAAAAAAACTAAATGTTTCCTTTAGTCATACTTTAAATAGCTATGTGTAGTTATAAAGAGGGTTCTACTTTAAGGGAATCTCTGGTCTTCAAAGATTTTTTTTAAATATCTTTATATTAAAGTGATCATCTTGGTATAATTCTATAGTCAACTTATTCTGCAATTTCAGCAGTCAGCCAGCAACAATGCTGATTACACAGACAGAAATAGAGAAAGAGAATCCACAGCTGTATTATGAAATAGCCTTAGGAAAATATGGGAGCTTTTCAAATTACAGCGTTTAGAGCAATAGCTCAAATTATGTATGCAGTACAAATAAACAATGTTTCCCCTTCTAGCATATATCACCATTATGTAGAAGTATGTTTTTGTTTTTTTTGGTTTTTTAAATGCGTTTGTAATAAAAATGTATTATTTTATATCATACATAGGGCCATCATTGCCCAATTTATAGGCAGGGCTTGCAAATTCTATTCTGACATTGCTGAAATATGTCCATAGCAAAGGACTAAGTGGCATATATGTGCTATCTTGTGACAGTTCTGTTAGCCATGTGTTTAGAGTTTAGTAAATAGCAGATCTGTCACACGATAGCACATATTCTTCACGTCATCCTCATCTATGGAGCAAAGTTCCATTAAAAAATCATTTAATCCTGTGAAATAGCATTCATTTAGTCAACTAAAATGTTTTAGTCAACAAAATTAACACTGCTAACCCGGCCATTTTTTTTTGCGATACGGCACTGCATTACTTTAACTAACAATTGCGCAGTCGTGCGACGCTGTACCCAAAAAAAAATTATTTCCTTTTTTTCCCACAAATAGAGCTTTCTTTTGGTGGTAATTGATCGCCTCTGTGTTTTTATTTTTTTGCCCTATAAACAATGAACGACCGACAATTAGAAAAAAATTAAAAAACATATTTTTTACTTTCTGCTATAAAACACATTCAATAAAACAATTAAAAAATCTAATTTCTTCAAAAATTTAGGCCAATATGTATTTTGCTACAAATTTTTGGTAAAGAAAAATCCCAATAAGTGTACATTGATTGATTTGCGCAAAGGTTATAGCGTCTACAAACTATGGGATATTTTTATTTATTTATTTATTTATTTATTCATTTACTAGTAATGGCGGCGATCAGCGACTTAGAGCAGGACTGCGATATAACGGCAGATAAACCAGACACTAACTGACACTTTTTTGGGGGACCAGTGGCACTAATACGGAGATCAGTGCTAAAGATATGCACTGCTACTGCACTAACGACACTGGCTGGGAAGGGGTTAACATCAGGGGTGATCAAAGGGTTAACTGTGTGCCTAGCTAATCTTTCAGTGTAGTGGAGAGGTGCTTTTACTAGTGGAAGGCATGGATTCGTTTTTCTGCTTTACGGAAACATAAGATCCATGCCTTCTGTACTGACAGAACGGCAATCTGCCTTGTTTACAGACTGCAATTCTGGAACAATAAGCAGGTACCGGTGGACATCGGGTTTGCGGGACCCGCTGTGTAAAATCACAGCTGGAGCGAGCCACCAGTGGCATGCACGCCCAAAACACGGAAGTGCAGAATCACGTATATATATATATATATATATATATATATATATATATATATATATACATTATTCTGCGCAGTGCGGCTGCCTTGTGGCAGTTTTTGTGCTATAGGGCAGTCGGCAACTGGTTAAGCAGCTTCTAACTTCAGCTTGTTCAATTAAGCTTTGAAAAAAAAAAAACTGCAAGCGGGTTGGTTTCTGCACCAGCTTTTGCACTCTCCATCTTTAGTAAGTCAACCCTTATGTGTCAAGTGACTGAAATTTGGAACAATCAGCCTTGAACCTATGCCATCTGCTGATTGTTACTGGATATCGCAGCTCCATTGTGCACACCAGACCTCATTATTGGGCTTTAAAGCATGGGCAGTACCTCAAACTTGTGCCTGATCAACAGGTTTATCACAAAATGAGTTTTGAAATTCTATGACTTCTGTCTGACTGTTCATGCCTTGAATTATTCTTGCATATTGTTTGGACTATGTTTATACCAAACTTATCCTGATCATCGGCCTATTACCTTTGCTAATCCACTGCTTACCTGTCTGGATTCTGTTGACAGCAATTGACCTGACCATCGGTCTTCTGCTACTGTTTGGTCTGGCCCTTTGTCTACATACTTATGCCCCGTACACACGGTCGGACATTGATCGGACATTCCGACAACAAAATCCTAGGATTTTTTCCGAAAGGATGTTGGCTCAAACTTGTCTTGCATACACACGGTCACACAAAGTTGTCGGAAAATCCGATCATTCTGAACACAGTGACATAAAACACGTACGTCGGGACTATAAACGGGGCAGTAGCCAATAGCTTTCATCTCTTTATTTATTCTGAGCATGCGCGGCACTTTGTGCGTCGGATTTGTGTACACACGATCGGAAATTCTGACAACGGATTTTGTTGTCGGAAAATTTTAGAGCCTGCTCTCAAACTTTGTGTGTCGGAAAATCCGATGGAAAATGTGTGATGGAGCCTACACACGGTCGGAATTTCCGACAACAAGGTCCTATCACACATTTTCCGTTGGAAAATCCGACCGTGTGTACGGGGCATAACACTGCTTTAGTTACTGCCAGTTGTGAGCTGCAGAGGTTCTACCAAATGTTGGTAATGAAATAAATTGACTCCCTCTTTGATCTCATCAAATGTTAAGCAGAAGGCGGATTGCTAGCACTAAGCCCCTGGAAGCTTTACTAGTCTGCTACTCCATGAATCTCTACATCTACTACAACAAATTTCAAAAAATGTGAATGTCATAGCAATTTCTTTAAAAAAAGTCCTTTAACATTGAAAAATTAATTCAGAATATGCAGTATGTTCACTGAAAATACACTATACTTCCCCTAACAATTGTACCTTCATAGCAAGCAAAACTCCATGGTGTTAGCGTAATACTTCTCAGATCAGTATTTTTCATACCGTTGGAGGTTTACCAGTGTTGATTTACATATTCCCCACACATGATAGGTCTCAGGGCTCATGTGGCCAGCTTTGTGGGAGGATATCATCATTCAGTGAAAGTGGGTGGTGACATTTAATGGTTGGTGGTGCTTGGACACTGCATTAAGTGTTATGGAAATATAAAACCCACTTTCATTTGGACTGCATTGCAATGGAAAGGAACCGTTTCCTGTGGGTGTACAAAAGGTGATGATTTTCTGTATCAGTGTCAAGTAAGGCACAAGAACACTGCTATATAAGGAAGTAAGGAAGTACATTGAGTAACTAGGTGGATCCAGGTAGATCCAGGCTGCGTTATGATAGGCTTTGCAAATATTTTTTGAAAGACTGACACCCCCCCCCCCCCCCCCAGGAGAAGCAGCGTAGTGAGCTGGCCTCTGGAATCAGGTGTAGCCAAGACCCTGCAAGCAGCATTTCCTCAAACAAAATGGTGCAGAGGGCAAATTAGTGCTATTTTGTATTGAGCCATTCAAATCATTACACTCATTCAGGGTTTGGAGGCACCCCGACCAATGTCCATCTAAAATAATCTGTCATTAACATAATATCATATCTACAATAATCTGTCATTAACATAGAGGTAAATTGAGATTCCTTAAGGGTTGATATTCATTTTCTGTGAAACACTGCCAGGCTTCTATTTCGAACTTAGTTTAATGACTCTTCTCAATTTGACACTGAAGTTTTAGCTTGCAGGCTGTCTGCCGGCTAACAGACTGTATATATATTTTGAGGCCCCTGCGTGTTCCCCTGAGACTGATTTACGTTCCTCATAGTGCTGATAACATTTCATCTGACTCCAGAAAGGACTAGGGATATTACTCTGCTCTGCTTTGATGAAGTAATACTAATGAAAAGTTAATGTGCACAAATGATCGAGTGACTTGGTATTATATAGCATGCTATATTTGCATACAAAACCTAAAGTGTAAGTCCACCAATTAAGATTTGGTTACATGCCGGTGAATTGCACCACAATCTGGAGTTTGGAACTTTGATGGTTAAATTTCACTATTGAAGCCCTGAGTATTGTAAGATTGTGATTCAGCCTTTTGGAGTTTTTGTTTTGAGAAGAAATATCAAAAAAGGGAATAGACTACACAAACAACCCTAGCAAACTAAGGTATCAATTGGGTAAAATATCAAAAAAATTTTATTGTACAAAATTTGAAATACATAGACATGACATACAAGTATATAAGTATACCACATTAAAACAAAAAATTATGATGCTCTTAGTGTTTTCCTCATCAACCCCACTGTAGTTAGGGGATGGGAAGCTTGCTGTAGCGTAGGTGCTTTTCACGGGACATAGCCCGCTTCTTCAGGAAGATATATTGCAGCCGAGCTCTAAAATGGAAAATATATACATCAGTTCCAACCTTAGTTTCATCGATATATGTATTGGCTCAGTAGAGTATTGCCACTTACCTCAGAGTTCATAAACTGACGCATAAAAAGAGGATGACCCTTTGGTGTGACTCTGTTTATGCTTCTAATTATGAACTCTGAGGTAAGTGGCAATACTCTACTGAACCAATCTATATATTGATGAAACTAAGGTTGGAATTGATGTATATATTTTCCATTTTAGAGCTCAGCTGCAACATATCTTCCTGAAGATGTCCCGTGAAACGCACCTGCGTTGATGCTACCATGAGCTACTCATCCCCTAACTACAATGGGGTCGATGATTAAAACACAGAGAGCATCATAACTTTCTCTTTTAATGTGGTATACTTATATACTTGTACGTCATGTTCATATTTTTTATATTTTGTACAATAAAACTTTTCTGATATTTTACCCGATTGGTACCGATAAAGCCCTTAACTTAGTGTGTTAGGGTTGTTTGTGTAGTCTATTTCCAGGAGGAGGTACTGGACAATTCTTGTCCATCGGCCTCTACTGAAGCCCCTCCTCCCATTTTCTCCTCTCTGCCAAAAAAGGGAATAGTTTAAACGTACCGTCAGAATCATAAATGGCCGGTTTAGTAGCCTTTTTAAGAGCATGTCTTTATTTAGAAATTCCTTAGCCATTTTTAAATTCAGATCATCTTGCTCTAGACATGGGTGCTTTTGTTGTCTCCCCGCACTATGAATTCATTTTATGTAATAGTCACTTAAAGTTAAACTCCAGTCTCCAGACCAGTTATAGTAGATGCAGTTGTACCTGCAAAAAGATTTGCATTTCTGTCCATCCAGTCCTAATGTATACACAGCTGTACTAGACCTGAATTTTATTTGCTGCATTTATGCAGTACGGTGTGGTCACCTCCCTGCATCCAGCCTGTGATTGAACAAGGAAGGAGCAGCAGATTGATTGATGAGCTCAGTGACTGTCTATCTGTGCATGTTTGTTGTCACTATATTTGTATGCAGCACACCTGACCAGTCCATTTTTATATTACATGGCACTACAAGAGTTAAATTTAAAAATATTTTTTTAGCATGTAAATCTTTTTTTTTTTTCAACAGAAAGCATGTCAATCTTTACTGCGGATACTATTGATAATACAAATATATCACAGCTTGTTGGTTAATAAAAAAGCACAATATAGCAGTTTTCCAGACAGTGATGTTGAAGCGTCATAAATAATGATTTTTAATGAATGCATACATTAACGGCATTAATTACTGTTGTTTTATACCTGCTGAGTTCAGCATTACGTTTAAAATAGCTGCACATATTTACACAGCTCTGCTTCAATTATTTTCAATCATTAGCAGCTAGAATTATCTAATTGACCTTGCCAGAATTACCTCTAGAGCTTTCTGTTCTGATAGATGCGAGTTATAGGGTTGGAGTTATTCATGTGTAGCGTCCTAATATCAGTTCCAGTGTCCTCTTTGATCTAGATAACCAGAATGCCCTAGATATCCTAAAAAGTCTGTAATGAGGTAAAAAGAGTGTAAAACAGGAGCTGGTCTTCCTAAGTAATTATAGTTGCTACATTGGTGACCTACAGTTTGGGTGAAATTTTTTTAGCCTTTAGTGTTGTCTTCCAGTTAGGTGCACATGCTTGGCAATTTTTGTTTAATTCTTCTGTTCTCTTTCTTTCCAGCTCAGGGTCTTCAAGCTTGCCAAGTCTTGGCCTACGCTGAACGCGCTTATCAAAATTATTGGTAACTCGGTAGGCGCTCTTGGGAATCTCACGCTGGTCCTGGCCATTATTGTCTTTATCTTTGCGGTGGTGGGAATGCAGCTTTTCGGAAAGAGCTATAAGGAGTGCGTTTGTAAGATCAATTCAGACTGTGTTCTTCCCCGATGGCACATGCACGACTTCTTCCACTCTTTCCTCATTGTCTTCCGAATCCTATGTGGAGAGTGGATTGAAACCATGTGGGACTGTATGGAGGTGGCGGGGCAAGCTATGTGCCTGGTCGTGTTCATGATGGTCATGGTGGTGGGAAATTTAGTGGTAAGTTTTGCTTCATTTTTTAAATTAATTCAGCTGTATTTTCATTTGTAATACTAAATTAGTGTGATTGTGATTTTTTTACTTTAAAGCCGACCTTCCATCTCAGGGGTAGGGTCCACTTATTTCAGGTGCCCTCTCTCCCCTAAATGCAAAATTAAACCCGTGGAAGGGAATGTTGGATAATATACAATAATTGCCTTTCCCTGGCATCCTCCAAAAGCATCTAGGTGAGAGTAAGAACATCCACCTTCCAGATAGAGAATGTTGAATAGCCCAAATCTTGCGCAAAGACAATCTTGCACTGTGCTGCAGTATCTTCTCCTGAGGTTTGAGCTACTCAGGATTCCCAGGGAACTTGTTAGTGGGATGTCCTCACCCCCTGCACTACAGAAACTGGGGAAAGGTGCATATAGTATCTAAATACCCCTCACCCTTACAGTTTTTTTTATGCGCGGGGTAGGTGGCACAATGAATAAGCAGACCTAGCTTGAAGTGCAAGTTCCCCTTTAATTGAACGCCAATCAAACAGCTAAATACACAGTTGAAATGCGTGCATGTTTACATCACCTGATAGTAAACTTGTAATTCTGTACAGCTAGACTTGTGATTTGCAAAACACTACTGCACTGCAAACCCTAGGAAATTAGATACTTATTTTCTGGTTCAACAATTCCGCTCTATGTGTAACACATACCTCCCAAATTTTTGAGATGGGAATGAGGGACACCTATCAGCAAAAGTATGCAGGCATAGGACACACCCCTTGCCACGCCCCCTTAAAGGAGAATTGTACAAAAAACAAGATTGGTTAAACCCACAAGTGCTTTTTTTTACCACTACTATTCCTTTATATTGGCTTTTGGAACTTACAAATGCAGCAATTTAGAAATCAGATGAAAGATAAAAAGTGTATCTTGTATACATCTATATAGATCAGACCAAAATGAGGGACAAATGAGGAGGAATGAGGGACAGAGGGACATTGCTCCAAATCAGGGACAGTCCCTCGAAAACAGGGACAGTTGGGAGCTATGGTAACATCTCCTCCTGCAGCTCATTTAGTGGGCAATGAATGAAGATCACCACCTTTGTCCAGTTGTCAGGGAGGTAATCCAGGAAGCAGTAAAGCTGAACCAAGATGTTATAGTGTGATCACACTGGCTTTGTAGTCTGACAGAACTGTATGAATCGCAAGATAATCAACAGAATTACAAGTACTTTGACAGGTCATGAACATATTAAGTATTTCAAACAAACTTTTTTTGTCCCTGAAGTTCTATAAGTAATGGTGAAATAAATAAATAAATGTGTTGCGCTAGAAAAAATAATTATAAATATGTATCCAAAGTGTATAATTCAAATATAAATCTATGAGTGACAAATACAAACATAAACATTAATAAATACTGAACAATAATTCATAAGTGATAATCTGTGATGAAAAACTAATTATTAAAGTGCAGCGTGCATAGATAATAATGCTGGAACCAAAGTGCATACATATACTGCAAAAGTGCACAATATCTCCAAAAAAAATTTCCAAAAAAAATTGATAAATGAAAGTTCATAAGTGATGGATGTAAAATATCAAATTTATAACACAGTGTCCATTAATGGTGTCATCCAGCATGCTCATCCAATGTGTGTAACTGCAAAACCATGCTTCGGTGCACTCCAGTGACCCCCCAAAAGCCTATGCGCTCACCTCAGAGCGTGTGACACAGTAGCTAAACTATGTCTAAACACGCTTTGGAGCCACCCCTGGGCTCTATAATGAAGTGCAGGTGCCGATCTCCAGCTGGGTCAGTCAGTACTGCTCCAAACCATATGGCGGTCTTTTAACATTCGAAAGCCTGGAATAGAATGGTGCACTTACGCACCTGTGCAATGTGAGTACCCCGTTGTGGGGAGTGTGTTTTTTAAATAAATCCTTGCGTTATTACACTGTGGACTTTTTTTTATTTATGGTTTGGAGCGGTACTGACTGAACCAGCTGGAGATCGGCACCTGCACTTCATTATAGAGCCCAGGGGTGGCTCCAAAGCGTGTTTAGACATAGTTTAGCTACTGTGTCACACGCTCTGAGGTGATTGCATAGGCTTTTGGGGGGTCACTGGAGTGCACTGAAGCATGGTTTTGCAGTTACACACATTGAATGAGCATGCTGGATGACACCATTAATGGACACTGTGTTATAAATTTGATATTTATTTTACAACTTTCATTTATCAATTTTTTTTGGAAATTTTTTTTGGAAATATTCTGCACTTTTGCAGTATATGTATGCACTTTGGTTCCAGCGTTATTATCTATGCACGCTGCACTTTAATAATTAGTTTTTCATCACAGATTGTCACTTATGAATTATTGTTCAGTATTTATTTATTGTTTATTTTTGTATTTGTCACTCATAGATTTATATTTGAATTATACACTTTGGATACATATTTATTTTATTTTTTCTAGCGCAACGCATTTATTTATTTATTTCACCACTGCACGGTTATGAAACGTGATCCACGTTTGTAGCTGGTTATTATTATCATCATTTTTATTCTATAGGCATTGGTCCGTTTGTGGCTCGTAGGATCTTTCTTTTAAATTCTATAAGTAGTCAAATTATACTCTACTTAATCCTGTTAAACATTTTAGGCTAAGTTTAAATTTCAAATGACACATATCAAAAGGTCAGGATGGAAAATTTAGCAGTGGGGTTGACCTTTAAATTAGCACCATTGCTTCTATTATCTTGCTTGTGATATTGTAACACATGTATGGGTCTTTTGGTTTTTCGTTATAAGGGCAGCTGTACAAAGTCTATTGATTTTTCAGCCTGATGTGATGCTGCAGCAAGGGTAGGGCTATCCTAGGTGGTGATGACAAACATTTACCACTGTTAGAGGCACTTGTTATTGCAAAGAGAGATTATTGAGCTTAGTGGAAAAGGATGAGCATAAGCAGATGTCTCACCACCCATCACCTGCCTGGTTGTACCCATCTATACTTACTTTAAAGTAGAACTACACACTCACAAAAATACTGAGGTTGATTTACTAAAAGTGGAGAGTGCAAAATCTGGTGCACTGTTAGTTTTGCAGAGCACTGTAAGTACAGTTTTTCCCCTTTGTGCGCTTCTTGTGGAAGTGTATTCATTCCAGAAGCAGCTGAAATGCTATGTTACTCTGGTGACAATATTAGAATGTGCCAGTACATCAGCATGGCTGCTTGTAGTCCAAAGCAGGAGCACATAGGGAAGGGTGACAATGCTGCAGCTAAACAATGCAAGCATTGTCACTCTAGGAAGGAAATGTTTATGGATAAACCTTGCTGTTATGCTTTAATTGAAAGCAGGATAAAATTACAAAAAAAAAAAAAACTTTGACATTAAAATCATGAAATTTAGTTTGGTAAAGTCATAAACCATTGCTAGTTTTTCTTCTAAAAAAATACAGTTTTAATAATTTTTAGTGCTTTTGATCTCCGGCCCCTTTCAGCCAGTCTACATGTCTACGTGCACTTGCTCTGGCAACAGTTGCACATCATTGCTCTGGCTTTTTAATGGTGATAACAGTGGACCATGCCTGTACAATGTGTGTTGGTATGGTCGTTTGTACACTCATTTAGGGTCACATATGGCAGGGTGACAACACAGGGGCACTGCTGGGAGACAGTTGCCATTCTGTAACAGGAAGTGACCGAGCAAAGGCCTTCATAGCAGGTATTATTTCAATGTAAACTACAGATTTCAAAGACGGACACTGCTTTTGAAAATACATCACCATGGTAAAGTTTACATGGCATATTACTGATTAGGTTTACATCTACTTTAAATGTCAAAGTCTTAATTACTCAGGTAACAAGTATCAAAATCTCTGCTGGCTTCCTTGACCTACTGATAAAATCTGTCATTGTGGAACAACTATAAATTTGTTTTCTATGAACCTGCTAGCTTCTAAATCCCTGGTGCCCAACCTGAATTCTAGAGACAGCATATGGCTTTGGCATTTACTGTGCAGCCCTCAGGGACTCCTATAGACAGTAGTCTGATAACCTAGGTTCATACATTGGACAGTGAATGAAATGAACAATGCCTTAGAATGGTTTCTAGTAGGTAAATGCTTTAGTTTATTTCTTTTACAGTATCTTGTTTTTGTTTTGTTTTTTGTGCTGTCAATTCCTTCTCTCTTCTTAATTCCTGTGTTCTTTTATAATTGATCTTTCTGAGAAATATATCTAATGTGATACAAGAGTATCACATTGGGAGACAACACGTGGGAGCAATAAATTGTAACGGGGCTTTAAGAGAAGTGACCTTTAGCAGAGCCATATAATGTGTCCCTAGTCTGTCTCCTGAAACATGTCTGCAGTTTGACTGTCTTCTGTCGCATGTCCTCAGTGTCCAACAACTCCTATAGCATGTTACAAGCGGTGACCATCACCTGCCACTTGTTTGCAGTTTGACCATCTCTTGCAGCATGCCTGTAGCCTTTGATTATCTCCTGTTGCTTTTCAGCAGTCTCTGAAAGCTTTCTGTAATATTACATTCACTTTCCCTTTGGCGTTATCAGAAGCCGCACCTGAGGCCCTCTATATCAAGAAAGTTGACCACACTGTTGTAAGTGATTGCACTTCAGTCTGCCAAGGATTATGAGAAATGGTGGAGTAAGTGAACTTTTGTAGTATAAAGTAGTTGTGCTGCGGGCCAAGAGAGCCCAACTGTACAAGGTCTAGTTATGTTAGCAGGTCTCTTTGTTCAGCAGTAGGAAGGGTCACTTCCTACTGCTGAACAACTCTGGCAGCGGGACAGCTCACAGCTGGGCACCGGCCTAAGCCATGAGACATCCTGAGAATCACTTTAGTTCTAACAGGACTTAAGCAATTCAAGTAGCAAGGTAATCCTGCCTGTTTGAAAAATAGAAACACAGAGGAAAGTGTGTGGACATGAAGTATAATAAAAATATCATACTTGCAGTGAGACAAGATATACATTTAAGAATGCTATTTAAATCTCACAAGCCACAGTAAAGCCTGTCTGGAGTATTATTGGATGCGTCTGAGATTTGCTTATGGTCTCTTGTATATTCTGTGTCAGCAACGCCAGTTTCTTCACCATGTCGCAATGGGGTTGGGGTTTCCCCTTGAAGAACAAGGTTAGGACTCAGGGATTGGAATAGGGATCTCCTCCAAACATCAAAGGTCAGCAGGCTGGTCCCCAGAGGTCAATGGTCAAGAGGCGTGGCTGACCCACCCCCACCAAACTGTTCCACCAACCCCAACTAAGTCGGGGAATGAACAAGTCGGGGAAAGCACTTAGCACGTGCTAAATACAAATGGGAAATCGTATGCATGGACCCTAAACTATGAGCTCTTTTGGGAAACGGACTGCTTTGAATTGATCTCTGTAGTTTGAAAAGTGGTGCAAAGCATGTTGTCTTTCAAAAAATATTGGGAATAAATATGGGAATCCTAAGCATCTCTGATTATTAGGTGAAAACTCATTGAATGAATGAAGGAATGAATGATTGAATCAATCAATGAATTGTACATGTACCTGTAAGGCTGGATTCACACTAGCTGGGGCCGCGGCTCACAGCAGGGGTCCGGAACGTTCTTGTTCTCCGTTTCAGGTGCGAATTGGGTCCGAATTTATGCCTGTATTCATACCTGAAACAGACCAGAAGACACACAGGACCCTTTTCCAGTGCGGTCTGTGGCCGCCCCGGAGGTGTGTGAACTGGCTCCACTGAGATCCAGTCACACTCTCCTGTCATGCATATTCTATACGTGGAAACCCAGCCTCAAACAGAAGTGACACTGATGTTAGAGACACAGAGAGCTAGTATATTTTGGTTAGAATCATGAATCAGTAAGTAACTGCATAAACTAGAATACTTGAGCAGAAGCACGGGCGAGATTTATCATTAAAAATTTGAATTTGACTGGCAATGGGAAAGGATGGGGATGTAGAAATCAATGCCACAGCGGGCAGTATATGCAGGAGAGGAGTGTAGAAGGTATGACAGTAGGCAGTATGTTCAGTTGAGGAGTGCAGGGGGCGTAACAGGAAGCAGTATATACAGTAGAGGAGTGTGGCAGGTATGACAGAGAGGAGTACAGATGGTATTACAGGAGGCGATATGTGTAGGAGGAGTGCAGAGGGCATGAGAGCGGACAGTATGTGCAGGAGAGTAGTATAAAGGGTATAACAGGGTATAAAGGGTATAACAGCGGGCAGTATGTACAGAAGAGCACTGTGAATTGTATGATGGGATGTAATATGTACGGGAGAGGAGTGTGAAGGGTATGTCGGGGGGCAATATATGCAGGAGTAGATTGCACAGTGTATGGCAACAGGCAGAATGTGCAGAAGAGTGCAGAGAATATTATGGTGTGAGGGTGGTGGATTATGTGCAGGAGAAGAGTGTGAATGGGGGACTAAAGACCCATATCCAGTTATGTTTTTAGTATAAGATATGAGATGAAATAAACATTTGTATTGTACAGAATCTTTGCTTCCCACGTGTCTAGTCTATTACTCACCGTACGGTGCTGGTTTTGTTAGATGTTTACACTATACAAGCATACTGCCAATAACAGCATATGATAATGCCTGCATAATATACAATTTATAGGTGCTTAACCTCTTCTTGGCCTTGTTGCTGAGCTCCTTCAGTGCTGACAACCTGACTGCTTCTGATGAAGATGGAGAAATGAATAACCTACAGATTGCCATTGGGAGAATCACCAGAGGCATAGACTTTGTGAAGAAAACTGTTCTTTCCATACTGCCCTTTATGAAGAAGAAGGATGAGCCGGAGGATGAAGACGCTAACAAGGAAAGCATTGCTTTAAATCATGTTGAGACAAATGAAGAGCCCAAGTCAGAAAGCCCAGTTGTTGATGGTTTTGTGAAAAAACCACGCTACATCATGACTGAACTCGACCACATTAATTTGATCAATAACCCACATTACAGGATAGAGGTGCCCATCGCTTCTGAAGAGTCTGACCTGGATATTCCTGACACAGATGATCTCAGCACTCAGTCAGAGATGGAGGAGGGAACCATACAACCAAAGGTACAACACCTTTTGTTTTTTTAAACTGTCCTTTATGTAACCCCAATCCCCAACCCATTCTTTCCACTGAGTAGAAAAATAAACAAAAGGCCAGGCGCAAAAATATATGACCAAGGAAACCTTATTGAAAGGGTAATACCAAACTGAGGCCGCTGCTCCCAAACTCAGAGGTCCAAGTAAGAGGGAACGAAATAAAATCAACTAGGGGAGCGCTGTTTCAAAGGATTGTATGCAGTCAATATAATTCAGGTAAACTTTATTGGCAAAGAAACAAATAGTGTGCATTGCTGCCAAAAAATACATATATATCCAAAGCAAGATAAAATTCAGCAGATCAAATAAAATGAAATGCCATATGTACACAAAAACTCATGATAGCCATAGTAGACACTGGGGAGCCAAGAGGGATGGATGGATAGCTGTCCCACCTCCAGTGCGGCCTTGGGTATGAGGCGGGTGTACCAGGTGTCTGGAGGTGCCTGATGAAACTCTATAGCGGTGTAAGTGCTTAGGACCGTGGCCAAGGCTGTCCACCAGCCCGAGACTCCAGAGTGCGGAATGTCCAGGTAGAGGATGGAAACAGCTGGCTACGTTCCCTATGGTCCAAGGGAAAGTGCGGTAATGGTGCCGGTGGAGTCAACCGGAGAAGCGATGAGAGCCACCCACAGCTCGACTTCCAGGGTCTCCAAGATCGTAAGCACCTGACCGGCCACGTCAATCACACCGGATACAGACAGGCACCAGCAGGCTCCAATCGGTCATGTGATTTAGGGGCGAGAGGGGAGAAAGGACATAGCAGGAAAGAATTGCCGGAGCTTGAACAATGCAGGGACTACATGTTGCGGGCATTAGCCCCTTCAGGTCACACGTTCAAGCGCGGGCAGGAAATAAGAATATAAATAGTAACCACAGGGGGTGGGGCAGCTATTACGTCCACCTCCCAGTAAGTAAAATTATGATATTTAAAAACAATTTATAATAAAGAATGGTTATATTTGTTATTTGATAATTACGTACTTACCAATGTTGTACTTATTTCTAGATAAGTGTTTATTTGCTTAATTTTAAAAACCTATTTTATAACCATTCTTTATTATGAATTGTTTTTAATTATCATAATTTATCTATGGGGGGTGGATGTAATGGCTGCCCCACCCCCTGTGGTTACTATTTATATCCCTTTTTCCTGCCTGCGCTTGAAGGTGTGACCTGAAGAAGGGGTTAATCCCCAAAACATGTAGTCCCTGCATTGTTTAAGCTCCGGCAATTCTTTCCTGCTATGTCCTTTCTCCCCTCTCACCTCTGGATCACATGACCGATTGGAGCCTGCTGGAGCCTGTCTGTATCTGGTGAGATTGACGTGGCCGGTCAGGTGGTTAGGATCTTGGGGAACCAGAACTCAAGTTGCGGGCGGCTTTCGACGCTTCTCCGGTTGACTTCACCAGCACCATTACCACACTTTCCCTTGGACCATAGGGAGCGTAGCTGGCCGTTTCCATCCTCTCCCTGGACGTCCCGCACGCTAGAGTCTCAGGCTGGCGGACAGCCTTGCCTACAGCCTTGCTCCCCAGCGTCTTCTATGGCTAGCGTGTGTTTTTGTGTACATATGGCATTTAATTTTATCTGATCTGCTGATTTTTTTTCTTGCTTCAGATATATATGTATTTTTTGGCAACAATACACACTATTCGTTTCTTTGCTAATAAAGTTTACCTGAATTATATGGACCTAACCATCATTGACTGCATACCATCCTTTGGAACAGTGCTCCCCTAGTGTTTTTTATTTGTTTCCACTGAGTGGAATACCTGCAGTTTCACTTCTGAGATCTTCACTGTGAGACCCTACCAGGTTTTACAGTCCTAAATGGACCTTGCACACATTGTACATGCACTGTAGCTCCAGTTTATTCTCAATGATGGCTCTGTGTGCCATTTGGATTAGGAGTATGGATCCATCCATTGAATGGAACAGGGAACACAGCATGCATGAGTGTCAGATGCAGGCCACACATTGAAGATCTTGGCTGTGAGGCTGCATGTAGATTATATGATCAAAGGTTTATGGACAATTTACCATCACACTTATTTATGCTTGGTGGACATCCCATGACAAAACCATAGACATTAACCACTTCACCTCCGGAAGATTCCCCCCCCCCCCCCTTCCTGACCAGGCTATTTTTTGCGATATGGCTCTGCATTACTTTAAATGACAATTGCGCGGTCGTGCGACACAGTACCCCAAAGAAAAAAAATAAAAAAGTTTGTCCTTTTTTTCTCCACAAATAGAGCTTTCTTTTGGTGCTACTTGATCACCTCTGCGTTTTTTGTATTTTTTGCGTTATAAACAAAAAACGGCTGACAATTTTGAATATAAAAAACAATATTTTGTACTTTCTGCGTTTAAACACATTCAATACAAAAAATGTAAAAAAACCAAATTTCTTCATCAGTTTAGGCCAATATGTATTCTGCCACATATTTTTTTTTTTTAAATCCCAATAAGCGTATATTGATTGGTTTGCACAAAAGTTATAGTGTCCAGAAACTATGAGATAGATTTATGGAAATTTTATGTATTTATTTTTACTAGTACTGACGGGTTCAGCGACTTATAGCGGGACTGCGATATTGCGGTGGACAAATCGGACAGCTAACTGACACTTTTTTGGGGACCAGTGACACTAATATAGTGATCAGTGCTAAAAAAAATATGCACTGTCACTGTACTAATGGCACTGGCAGGGAAGGGGTTAACATCAGGGGCGATCAAACGATTAACTGGGTGCCTAGCTGGTGATTCAATGTAGTGAGGGAGGTGCTTTTACTAGTGGAAGGCATGAAACAGTGTTTCTGCTTTACAGGAACACAGGATCCATGCCTTCTGTACTGACGGAACGGCAATCTGTCTTGTTTACATAGGCAGTAGACATGTGCAATTCGTTCCAAATTAGTTTTTCAACAAAATTCGACAAATATCGACAAAATTAATCGGAAATATTTGAATTAACGAAAAGCCGTTTAACAAATTTTTTCAAAATTGAAAAATCTAAAAATTCGGAAATCCGAAAATTCGGAAATTTGAAAATTGGAAAATCCGAAAACTAAAAAAGAACGAAAATCCGAAAATAAGAACAAAAATCAGAAAATGATAAAATCTGAAATAATAACTAACTAATAATACCGTGTTTCCCTGAAAATAAGACCGGGTTTTATATTAATTTTGGCTACAAAAAATGCATTAGAGCTTATTTTCAGGGGATGTCTTATTTGTCCCCTGTCTTCTCCCCCCTCTCCCTCCGTGTCAGCATTTCTGTAATCCCCAAAATAAACCCTAGTTAAAGTCCTTGTAAAATCATGTAATCCACTCTGTAAATTGATTCTATAATGTCCAGTGTGTGTCTTTATGTAACATTGTAGAAAATACCTTATTTACAGAGCTACTGGGTGCTCACATGACCTGCTGGAGCGCTTCTTCCATTGCTGAGGGAGATGCCAAAATCCCTATTGATGTCAGCCGGGAGGAGAGCTCCAACGGGTCACATGGGCGCCCAGTGGCGCTGTAAATAAGGTATTTTCTATAATATTGTTACATAAAGACACACACTGGACATTATGTAATCCTTTTACAGCGTAGATTACATGATTTTACAAAGACTTTGATTAGGACTTATTTTTGGGGTAGGGCTTATATTGCAGCGATCCTAGAAAATCGAGATAGTTCTTATTTTCGGGGAAACGCGGTAACTATTACTAACTAATTAATTATAGGTATTGGAATTTTCTTTCAAATTTGGCTGTTAGTGAATGTAACGAACAGGAATTTATCCAAAGTTACGAATTATCCGAAAAAACAAATGCCGCATCTAAACTAATCGAACGTAATGAATTAATAATAATAAATAAATAATAATAAAAGCGTATTATTATTATTTATTATTATTAATTCGTTACGTTACGTTCGTTTAGATGCGGCATTCGTTATTTCTTCATTTCGGATTTTCGAATTTATTCGAAATAACGAATATCGATCATAACGAATGACCCGAAAAAACAAGAAAAAAAAAATAAAGGAATGAAACGAAAATGAACAAATATTTTGTCAGTGCACATGTTTAATAGGCAGATTGCCGTTCTGTTTGTGTACAGAACAATCAGCGGGTGCAGGCAAACATCGAGATTATAAACAGCAGGAGTGCGCCATCCCGATACCCGAAAGTGCAGGATCACGTGTATATACATGATCCTACGGCAGCGTGGCTGCCCTGTAGCAGTAAATGTGCTATGGGGCGGTCAGCAAGTGGTTAATATTAAGTTGATCCCTGTCTTCTGGGAAGGCTTTCCACAAGCTTTTGGAGTGTGCATGGGAATTTTTGCCCATTAGCTAGAAGAGCATTTGTGTTGTGTTGGACATAAAGGCCTGGCTTGCAGTCAGCATTCCAATTGCTTGTGCATCTATAGACACATGCACGCAGCCCAGCCCTGCCCCTCGCTCCCTTTCCACTGGATTTAAATGGCTCCAACTGCTATCAATCTGCACCAGGAAGAAAGAGCACAGTGCTGCTGCAAATGGGTACAGCCCTGGATTGATACAGGACTTAGGTAAGTATATTAAGTATATGGGGGGAGGGGGAGCAAACAGCTAGTGAAAGTTTTTTTACCTTAATGCAGGTAAAGCATTGGGGTAAAAAAAAAAACTTGTGACTTTAGAAGCACTTGAAGGTGTTCATTATTATATAAAAAAAATGTACTCCAGGTCATAGACAGCCTAAGGCACATAGGGGTTGATTTACTAAAGGCAAATAGACTGTACTTTGCAAAGTGCAGATTCTCCAGAGCTTAGTAAATGAGCAGAAGATCTGCTGACTTCCATCATCCAATCATTACTAAGCTTTGGAGCAACTGCACTTTGCAAAGAGCACAGTCTATTTGACTTTATTAAATCAACCCCACAGTCTCTGACTTCCAATCATGTTCATTTCATATGTGTAGAGATTGTCCTCTAGTTGCTCTAAGCTAGGGGAATGGCTTTACACCATAGTGTCCTGTAAAGTATTTTTGGGTGTTAGTATGACTTTGTTATGGAAGGAAAAAACTGCTATGACTGGTTCTGTTTTCTCTACGTTTGTAGGCCTTGGATTATGGGTAATTTTTAACCCAACCCATATTGTAAAAAAATATAAAGTCAATTTGGAGTTCATTGGGTGAAAACAACTTGTTTTGTTTGTTTTTTTTAATTTTAAAATACTTAATGACCATTTATATTGTTCAAAATCCTATATTTTGCTATAGCGGAGGTTTGATGATGGTTCATCAATGTGCAGCACAGTAGATTATAAACCTCCTGAGCCCGAGGAAGAGGAAGAGGCCCTTGAACATGAACAAGAGGATGGACCACAGGAATGCTTTACAGAACGTATGTGAAAAGTGAATAATTATATTGTCAGATGTGATGAAATACATGGTGTTTAAACCAGATCGTCACTGTACCCCCCCCCCCCCCCCCCCCGCAGTATAAAATATTATCTTTTCTAGAGAATGCGTGCCCTGCTCTCACAGCCTTCTGGGATATCTACTATATATTTTTTTTTTTTTTGGGATATCTACTATACATATCCCAGGAGGATTCAGGAGAAGGACACAGAGCAGGCTGGGTGGATATTGTGCACTTCATCATGGGTTAGTTACCTGACGAGGGGACCAAGATAGCAGCACAAGAGTTGGGCAGTCGCACCTGAGCAGCAGGTCAACGCTGGATCCAGTGGGCAGGCGAGTATGTGAACTGAGGACAACACTGCAAAACTGGGAGTGTGTGTTTTGGGGGGTGGGTAGGTGTAAGGGGGAGTGAAATTCTTGTTTAAGTTTAAGAACTGGACCTTTAACAAGGTACTTTTGTACTATTAAGACTTTTGTTGTTCTATGCCAAAATGGTAATCTTATTAAGCTTTAAAGACACATCAACACTGCATCCGAAGTCACCATTGTTAATCGAAAAGAGCTTACCCGTCACAGGGGGCGTCTAACACTTGTGAGTCCCATCCCAGCATTTTAGGGTGCCCAGGAGGCACAGGTGCAGCATTCGGCCCCGCTGTTTGCAGCCTGTCAGAATCTATGGCATGCCTAATACATTGCAGCTGAATGCTGTACTGCGTGGTATTCATATATAGGAGCCCCATGCATTCAGTACGAATGCCCAGAATACAGGTATTCTGCGTTATGGGCATTTGTCCCTGAACAGATAGGCCCCCTAAATGTGAGTACTAATTGGTACAGTTTTCAGCCTGTCTAGTTGCAGTTTATTTAAACCTACCATAGACTTGGACAGGCAGATAGCTGGGCTAGACTCTGTATCTGTGCCTCCCGGGTGCCCTAAAACTTGGCTACTTTCACACTGGGCCGGCCGGCCGTTAGCGCTAAAGCACCGCTCGCTTTAGTGGCGTTTTTCAGTCACTAGTAGGGCACTTTTTACCCCAAAAAATTGTAAAAAGTCCCATTTTGCGGCGCTTTCAAAGCACTTTTCAGGCTCTTTGAAGCACTGCCCATTCATTGCAATGGGCAGGGCGTTTTGAAAGCACTAAATACAGCGCTTTTTGTAACTTTTCGTAACGTCCCACAAGCGCACCGCCCCCAGTGTGAAAAGACACACTGCAATGAATGGGAGGCGGTTTTCAGGCGCTTTTCAGAGGCTATTTCTAGCGTTAAAACTCCTGAAAACCGCCTCCGTGTGAAAGTAGCCTAAGATGACATGCACAGGTACTAGACACCCTGTGTGAAACCAGCCAAAGTTGCAAAAAATATGGGGACCGTGGTTAACAAGCTGTCTTGAATTTTGTGGAGCTCTCTTAGGTTTAACACCTGTTTCATGCTTGTAATGTAGAAGAGGAAGGTGCAAGTGAATGCGGCGAATAAATTCTAATTGAAGCATGTTGCTTCCATCTATAGACTGTGTCTGTTGTCAAAATATCAATTTATAAGTAAAAACATTTTAAAAAACAACAAATCTTTTTTGTGTAAACCAAAGCTGTGATTCCAAATTGCCACTTGGTGGTAGGAGGTGTAATTAGAGGTACTCTAAATGTATAAATTCTGAGTTTTTAGTTTTTGTTCACAGCATCTGACTTCTCAGTAGGGTCAGATTAACACCAAACAGGGTCTTGGCAGAGTAACTACTCTAGGATCCACTCCCACTTGTCAGACATCACAACTATGCACACAGGGGAGTTGTACTGTTTTTACAAGATGGCTGTTGTAGCTAGGAAGGAACTTCTCTGTTTTACCACCGAGATTGGGGCACCAAGGCCACAGGATCCCAATTAAATTGAAAATCCATTTTAAAATAGTGTTAGAGACTGAATCCAGGGGTTTTGAAACTAAAGTATATAACATGGAGGGATAATGTCTTTTATTTCTTAGTGGTGCTTTGCATCTGCTCTATGTACAATATAACACAAGTTATACAGTATCTCAAATTTGCTGCAGATAATCCAGTAAAGGTGTTTAAATACGCATCAGTGAACTTGTGAACATTATCTCTTGAAAAAAGAGAATAGAAACTAACAAACCTGCACCTTTTTTCTTCAACTTTTATTTTCATAATTAATTCAAAAGGGTTCACAGAACTGTAAAACGTGTTTCTCTTGGGACTTGTAGTTTTTTGCATAATGTACCTGTATGTTTGATAGCGTATCAAGACCAGATCTATTGCACATTAACTAAAAAATGTTGATGAAATCTATAGACAGTGATTTCTTTATTCCTTGGTAAAACTGAACTCCAGGAAAATGACTAAAGGCAAAGATGGAATTCATATGAGTGGGAGGTTTATTATGTGCCAAAGGATTTGTATTTCTGTCCATTTAGTCCTGGGATTTACATCTCTGCCATACAGCACTGTCCTGACTGGTAGAAAACGAAATTTTTCTCTGCTGCAGTTAAAGGGTTAATTCACATTTACAGAAAGATTGTAAAAGTGAACTAACAGCAGACCCCCTCCCCCCGATACCCGCTCTACTTACCTACGGAATTGCCGAGCTGTCAGCACCCCTGCAACTGCTCCAGTGGTCCAAGGATTTGAAATCCCCACCGTTCTTCCTCTTCAACATTAGGGCTTCCAGGGCAGACCAGATGGATTCTGATTGGTCAGTGCCATCACATCACAGGTCTTGTCGCCCCCCCCCCCCCAATTCATGAATGGGCAGTGAAAAGAAGAAGCAGTTGGCTGATGCACTAAATTGCAAGGCCTGCTCAATAGATCAAGCGTTGCTTTATCACCTAGGAAGGGCCTGACATGCAATGTTTCACTTAGGCCCTTTTCGCACAGACGTTCTGATCGGGTCCACCTCTCAGTTTTTCAGGCGGACCCAATTGGAACCTCCATTCTTTTCTATGGAGCGGAAGATGTCAGCAGATATGTGTCCGCTGACACCCGCCATTATCCAATCCGCTAAAAACAGTTGGATGGGGATTCATCCCCCATCCGTACAGCGGATCGGATGACAGTCAGATGGAAACAGACAGACGGTCCGTTTTTATAAGACTGCCCCATAGAGAACAGCGGGCTGTGTCCTAGTCAGCAGAACTGACACGGACCTGTCATCCACCTGTTCAGTGGGAATCAGCGGAGAGATATATGCAGAGATACAGGCACATATGCTGCCGGTGTCCGCCCCGTCTGAAAGGGGCCTTACAGTGGCCCCTCTATCACAAGAGATGTGAATTGTATTGTATTTGAACTGACCACCTGTAAACTGCATTATTTTCTTGTTTATGTATTTATTTTCATAAATAACAGCTTGTGTGAAAAGATGTCCATGTCTGTACGTTGATATCAAAACGGAAAAAGGCAAACTTTGGTGGAACATTCGGAAAACCTGTTTCAAGATTGTTGAGCACAACTGGTTTGAAACATTTATCATCTTCATGATCCTACTCAGCAGTGGAGCTCTGGTAAATGAAAAGCTGCATGCAACTGGTCTATTTCTAAACACAAAAGACTGTGAATCATAGGGCATGTACTAACCTCATATCTCCCAACAAGAAAGAAAAGAGTGTCACCCTTTACCACAACTTTAGTCATGCAGACAATACATTTATCAGCAAAAGATTCATTAACAATGTGATAAATACCTTCAACTCCTGGCACTTTTTAAATAGTGCCCCATTAAAGGTTTAAATAAAGAGGGCACTGAGGCTGCAATACTTACCCCCCAACTGATGCTATCCCACAAAGTAATCCCTTTTCCCCACTAGATGTCCTCAGTCTTCCAGTCTGAATGCTGAGGACATGTTGTAACAACAGTACGTCATGAACCCACCCCCTGGAGGGGTTGTCAATACAGCACCCTCAGTGCCGTTCTCTACACGATTATGGAACAAATACCACCTGGGAAATATGAGAGTACCCTGGGTATAACGTAAATGGCCTGCAGGTATCTGGAAAAATTAAGTATATAAAAAAAAGTTAAAAATAGTAGGCGGGGTGGTAGGAGAGAGCCTAGATTTTGACTAACATCAGCAAAAATAAATTTAAATTAAAAAAAGAAGGTGCTGCATAGTAAAGAAATCAGGTAAAAGGGAAGTATGGGTTTCCCAAAAAGATCCGATGATGCATATGTCGCCCCCCCCGCCTCTACACTTAGAACTGAGCAATCAAACATTGTTGATCACTCAGTTCTCCCCTCCGCTCTGAGCAGAGAGCTGCAACTGTCAATCACTGGCTCTCTGCTCTACCTCTCCAGCGCTCACTGGTGCGCTGAGCTGTGGAGGGGGTGGTTGGCTTAGTCTCCCAGCGGCTCGCTGAGAGACTAAGCCAGCTGCTGGGTGGCTCCCGACTGTAAAGTCTTGATCGATCCAGCATCTGGACCGGCTAAGTGACATCAGCCGACAAAGGACTTTAGCAGAACGAACTGCACTCCTGTGATTTATAGGAAAAGTAGGGCCAAAAAAGCTTGAAGCTTGTGCTTTTTCACCACTATGTTTCCTTTATACCAGCAATTGAAAGTAATTATAAGTTAAAGCCAAAACATTTTCATTTCTGTTTGAGGAGGAACGGTTTATAACCAGTGGCGCCTGGTGCTCAATATTTGGGGGGGGGGCAAACCAACAAATATTAATTAACTACTGGCCTGCAGGTATCTGGAAAAGTGAAGTATATATAACAAAAAAATGTTAAAAATAGTAGAAGAGGTGGTAGGAGCAAGCCTAGAGTTGGACTTTAACATCAGCAAAAATAAAATAAAATGTAAAAAATAATCAAAGAAGGTGCTAAAGCCAAAACTTATTTCATTTTTGTTTGAGGAGGAAATGTTTTACAACCAGTGGCGGCTGGTGCTCAATGGTTTTTTTTGCAGGGGGGGGGGGGGGGGGGTGGCGGCGGCAAACCAACGAATAATAATTTGCACACAACTGGGTGGTACTCTGCGCCCAATCTTTTTTGAAGCCAATTAGAGTCTCAGGCTCTAATCATGTGCTTCAATATAAAAAAAAAAGCGCCCATTAAAATCCATGCGTCCGGCACCCTGCATATAGATTTGGGCATGGATTAGGGGGATGGCGCCCCTGCCCCCCCCTTTGGATGGGCCGCCACTGTTTATAACCCGTGTCACTTTTGTTTTGCTGTCTCCCATTTCTCTTCACTTGCTGTCCTGTTGACACATCAGAAAGTCAGGGGAAATCTTTTAAAAGTGAAGGAAATCCTCTATTAGACAGGTTTTCCTGTTGGAAGATTTTCCCTTTATTGATGTTCCAGCAATAACTTTTGTTGGAAAAAAATTTGTATTTTTAGTCCCTGTGTCAATGACACAAAATATAAAAAGAGACAGCAAAAAAAAAAAAAAAGAGAAAAAAACCTGACAGGGTTGAGTATTTTACACTTTAAATTAAAAATAATGTAGTAGCAACAAAAAGTAGTGGGCTGCCTTTGTTGACCTTCTTCCGTAAATGCCTGTCTCTGAATTCAATACTGTCTGTGTCACTGACCTGGGACAAACATCCGCTAAGACTAAGTGGAGCCAAAGTCAGATCTCCAGACCTGCATACTTGTCCCATTTCAGTGATATGGAACTCTTTGAGCCTATTTAATTCTACAGACATTCTGTACTCTTGCGTGATCAGGAACCAGCAGTTAAACTTTATATGGTATATAAAATTAGGTATATATATATATATATATATATATATATATATATATATATATATATACACAGGTCCTTCCACAAATCGCTGTATCAGGCCTAAGAGGCATGTTAGAGGAGAAAAGAAGGGGGTTTGGTTCCAAACAGATAGCAGCTGGGAACAATGCAGTTGTGTAAGATGAATGCAGGAAACCAGAGGTTATACAGCGATGTAGATTTATTATGTTTGTACTTTTGTTAAATAAAGAAAGTCAAACACATTTCTTGATTTTATTGCCTTAAAGGGTAACTCCACTTTTGTTGAAAAAAAAAAACATTCCCCTCTGGGTGATCGGTGTACATTGCAGGGATTTTACCAAACTTTGTTGCAGATTACAACCTTTTGTTATTCTGAGGAAATAGCTGTTTGTTTGTTTGTGTCCATGTGCTTAGTGAGTCTGTATGGGAGTGACTTTATAGTTATCAATTAGCAGCTGTAGGGCTCTAATGAGGAAAGTGTCAGGGTCTGCATCCCTTAGACATGATTTCCCTTTGAGATTATCTTACCAAAAATTATATTTTTGTTGCAGGGGATGCTCAAAACCTTTTTTTTTTTATCTTAGTGCAGACTTCTGGGAAAATCAGTGAGCCAATCACACAAGCAGGAAATTACATATCTTGGGGCGTTCTGTACACCATCTGTGTACAGAACACCTCCAGGTAGTCATATTGCATTTTACAGAAAATTACAGCGCTGCAGACTGAAAGGGAAAGGTGATTTTACATTCAATTACAATATGACTTGTGTCGCAATTGTATACACTTTTTTTTATTTGCTCATTTTTTTTCCCATGAAAGTGGAGCTACCCTATAAGCAAAACCTTCCTAAGATTTAATTTTGCATGGTTTATTAGAGAGACCACCACTATCTATGCAGCAATTATTTGGCTTTAAGGGGACCCTGTCTGTCAAGAGTTTCACGCCACTCAGGCGCCTAATTATAAATTCACAAGCTGGGTTAAACACATCAGAATGAAGCAGTGTGGTGGAGTGTTTGTTTCCATCTTAATGCAATGAAGCTAACTTAAATTCATTTAACATAGTCACTTGTTCAGTGCGGCCAAAGGACTTTTTGTGTGATTATAGGACAGGGCAGGTCTTAGTTCATCCAGCACAGATGGCTGGAAAGAGCAGCCTGGGAGGGCTTTGTGTGCTACATCGGTTCAGATTCCTTTTAACAGATTCTTACGGTGACTGTACCTGTATTGGTAGAGAGTGATAGGTGTCATGGGAGCTGCACATCAAGTCAAAGCCTGCTGTGGGATAGTGAATGGCAATCTCAGCCTGGACCCCCGCCAGGCCACACCCCCAATGCGTTTCACTCCAAACCCCGAAGCTTACGCATGGGGAAGCTCAAGTGGGCGGAGTTAAACGTGTTGGGAAGTGGCCTGGCAGGGGTCCAGGCTGAGACTGCCATTCGACATTACACAGCAGGCTTTGACTTGATGTGTGGCTCCCGAGACACCTATCACTCTCTACCATTGCTTGGAGCATAGACAAGTTCCCCTCCCAGCCAGCAGTCCCAGTGGTAAGCACAGGACGTCATTCCCAAACAGCCTAAGCGGCTCACACACATATCTTGTATTGCACTTGCAACAACACAATTAAGTACTGCTTATGATGATTTTTACAGGACAAGCTGTTGGGGTTCTACACTCTTCTGCTTTGGGTTTAGAAGAAGGTAGATCACCTCACAGCTTGTTCTGAAAATGTAACAGTTATTGCAAAAAAAAAAGTATCATAGACAGTACTCTGTGTTGCAAGCAGTAGCAGCTGCCCCATTAGGGGCCCAGGGCTGTCGCTCCCTTAATCCATGTGCCCGCCCCCTAATCTACATGCTGGGTGCTGGACACATGGATTTCAATGGGGTTTTTTTTTTTAAGCACATGATGAGAGTCTGAGGCTCTAATTGGCTTCAAAAAAGGGTGGGCTCGGGGAGCAAAGCACTACACCCTAAGCCCACCCAGTGGTGAGACATTGGCAAATTAATGTTCGCTAATGTCTCCAGGCTTCTCCTCCTGGCCAATCAGGAAGCGGGTCCTAAGACCTGATTGGCCAGTTAGTCTTAGGACTTCCGGCCAATCGGGTCTCTGGACCCGCTTCCTGTTCGGCCAGGAGGAGAAGCAACGCCTTCCTGGCTCCATAGAGCTTGCACTGGGCACCATCATCCTAGCAGAGCCCATAGCTCCAACAAGCAGGTCCTCCCAGTCAAAAGCCTGGGCCAGGAGCAGACGGATACAGAGATTGCCGGTGTGGGGATCAGTGTGAGCAGGAGCGGATGGATGCAGAGATTGCCAGTACGGGAAGCAGTGTGGGTACCGAGGCCGGCCTGTGCAGGAAGGGTGTGAAGGTGGCGGTATGTGCGAGTGAGGGGGGTAGGTTTGTTGGCCGCCCCTCCCCAAAATATTGAGCACCAGCCACCACTGATTGCAAGTGTAGAAAATCTTAGAACTACCGGCCAATTGGGTCTCAGGACCCACTTCCTGATGGCCAGGAGTAGAAGCAACGCCTTCCTGGCTCCATAGAGCTCACACTGGGCACTGTCCTCCTAGCAGAGCCCATAGCTCCGAGCCGGTCCTCCCAGTCAGAAGCCCTGGCCAGGAGCGGACAGATGCAGAGATTGCCGGTGCAGGGAGCAGGAGCGGAAGGATGCAGAGATTGCCAGTGCGGGGAGAAGTGTGAGCACCAAGGCCGGGCCTGTGCAGGGGGGGTGCGAAGGTGGTGGTATGTGCGGGGTAGGTTTGAGGGGGGTAGGTTTGTTGGCCAAAATTTTGAGCAACAGCCACCCTGGTTGCAAGTGTAGAAAATGTTAATCTTATTTGTTGCCTTGAATACATTCCATTAATTATTGTCACAGTTTGGTGAAGGGAACACTTCCTACATGACTTTATCTGTCATGGAAGTTCTTTGAAAACAACAGGTCAATCCTAACCTGCATGATTCAGTGCACTTTTTTCTGTCGTGAATGAATATGTTTTTGTAAGACGATTAAGCGTGGCTGTGTCTCTCTTCTTCTCAGCTTGACTATTCTAATTTCTCTCAGATTTTACAGAACTTGATAGAGCTCCAGATACCTTTATGAACAAGCAAGCACTAAAACCAAACAGACTAGAATGTAGAATTTGTAATTTACAGTATATTAACTTTTTCTTTATGTTGTACATCTAAACCCAATTAAGAGAAATAAAATTTTAAAGGGGGAAAATTTGTAATGATCACTTCTAATTTCCATTGATTTGTTTTCCTACTAGGCATTCGAGGACATCTACATTGAGCAGAGGAAGGTTATAAAGACTATACTAGAATATGCTGATAAAGTGTTCTCCTATGCGTTTGTGATTGAGATGTTGTTAAAGTGGACAGCTTATGGCTTCAAGGTTTATTTCACTAACGCTTGGTGCTGGCTGGATTTCCTTATTGTTGATGTAAGTACATTACTTAGAATCAGTTTGTGGAAGTTGTGTGTTTGATTCTGAGGCTATGCTATAGTTTTATAGCTGAATTGGCTTGATCTTGTGGATGTGGGAATCATTTTGAGAATGTTATTATTGTAAGAATATTTTGGTTATTTTTAAGATTATTATGGTTATATTTTCTAAAACATCAAAAATATTTATGTTTACAAATATCCATATGTAATATATGGATTCCAATTTAGAAAGAGAATGTGCATTCTTTATTAAAAAAAGAAATCTGCTAATAGTTCTGTTTTAACCTACCCTTCCTGGGAGCTGGAAAACTTATATTTAATTGGAAATGTCAAACTCTACTGGTGGGGTTTTTAGAGAGACTGTGGTAGTTCACAATGTCCTCTCTGGCCCATTTTATTTTTTAATTTATATTATAGATTGAGAAATGAAACAGATGCATTTAAAGATAAAGTAAACTCTCCCACTCTGATGCCCGATTTTCATTTAGTCCATTATAATAAGTAATTATCAAACTATAGCCACTGTAATCCAGCCCAAATCGCATATTACTTACTGTTTAAAGAAACTTTAAAAAACTTGTTTCCAGGGGTTAGGCAGCACCATCTTAAGTATTGTTTTCTGAGTACACAGTAGAGTGTATTTCCACCCTTACATTGAGCACTTCTTGTACTGTTAACCAAGCCTCCTTCTCAATCCATTGTTTCTATGGCAACCCTGCTTTACTTCTCATAGCTGACTTGTTTTATTTCATAGTATTTACTTGTGCCAAATATCTAGTGTTTGCCTATGTCAGTCTTATCAGCTTCAGCTGATAAGGCTGCAGTAATGCTGTCTGATGGCCAGGTTTACACTGCATGTGATGTCACATGGTCACATGGGGTGTAGTAGGAAGCTCTGAGTGATTATGCAGTCTCGTGGGATTTCAGAGTTGTGCCGTAGGAAGATCTGATAATAGACAGACAAGTACACAGAGTGTGCCGTAAATCAGGGGAGATCTGGGCATGCTCAGTGAAGTCATTCTAAAGAACAAAAAGGATTACAACAATACTAAGCAAGTAAGGAGATATCTATAAGCAGTGTTCATTAGGGTTTTTTATGCTGATTTACATGGGACAGAGTTGTCGGGGAAAGTTTACAACCACTTTAAGGTTAAAAATTAACAGACATGTCAACTCTAGACATGTGCATTCAGTTTAGTTCCGAATCGAAATTCGGACAAATTTTTCATTATTCGGAAATTCGGATGAATCCGAATTTCCGAATTACAAAAGTAATGAATTTAAACTAATCCGAAAAAAGCGAACAAATTTGAATCGAATTCGAAAACATGTTCGAATCGAATTTGAAAACCATAAAAAACGATTTTCTAAAAAATACAATAAAATAGAATATAAAATCATAAAGCAATAGAATACATATATATAATATTTTTTTTATTCTGTTTTTTTGTTTTTCTATGCTTTTCTTTTCTTTTCTATTATTTTCTATTCTATAATAGTCTTTTCTATTCAAATTCAAATTCATTCTATATGAAATTCAAATTTCGGAACATGGCTTCTGAAGATCGAATTTCGTATAGAATGAATTTGAATTAGAATAGCAAAGATTTGAATAGAAAAGAATAGACTAGAAATTCGAATAACATATCGAATTGAATCGAATTTGAATAGAAAAGATTAGAATAGAAAAGAAAATAATAGAAAAGAATAAACTAGAAAAACATATATTGTATTTTATTCTATTCTGTTCTATTGTTTTTCTATTCTATTCTATTATGTTCTATTCTATTCTAATCTTTTCTATTCAAATGCAAAATCATTCTATATGAAATTTGAATTTCGGAAAATGGTTATTATATATATATATATATATATATATATATATATATATATATATATTATATAACCATTTTCAGAAATTCTCATTTCATATAGAATGAAATCAAATTAGAATAGAAGAAAATAATAGAAAATAATAGACTGGAAAAACAATAGAATTGAATATATATATATAGTTCCAAAGGTTGTTGCACTTAAAAATTTGTTGCTTTATTCCATCAAATCTTTAGAAAAAGATTACAAAGCAAGTAGAGTCATTCCAAACAAAATCGTTTCAATCATCTGTTCAGACAAAGATTACGTTTCAGGCTGATTTGATTTTATTTTTCTATTCTGTTCTATTGTTTTCTATGCTATTCGTTTCTATTATATTGTAATCTTTTCTATTCAAACTTGATTTTAGTCTATATGAAATTCGAATTTCGGAAGATGGCTTCCGTATAGAATGAATTTGAATAGAAAAGATTAGAATAGAAAATAATAGAAAATAGACTAGAAAAACAATAGAAAAAATAGAATAAAATATAATATATATATTATATTTTATTCTATTCTGTTCTATTGTTTTTCTAGTCTATTCATTTCTACTCTATTCTAATCTTTTCTATTCGAATTCGAATTCATTTTATAGGAAATTCGAATTTCGGAAGATGGTTTTATATATTTAAATAAAATGTATATATATATATATATATATATATATATATATATATATATATATATAACCATCTTCCGAAATTCGAATTTCCATGTTTTTCTAGTCTATTCTTTTCTACTTTATTCTAATCTTTTCTATTCAAATTCATTTTATAGGAAATTCGAATTTCAGGAGATGGTTATATATATTATATATATATATATATATATATATAAAATTTTCTATGCTGGTCTATTGTTTTTCTATGCTATTCTTTTCTATTATTTTCTATTTTATTCTAATCTTTTCTATTTGAATGCAAATTCATTCTATACGAAATTAGAATTTCGGAAAATGGTTATATAGAAATAGAATGAAATCGAATTCTAATAGAAAAGATTAGAATAGAAAAAACAATAGAACAGAATAGAATATATATATATATAAATATATATATATATAATATTTTTTTTTTTTTAAAAACGTCTCCCGGAATTGGAATTTGGTGCAGAATGAATTCAAATTTGAATAGAAAAGATTAGAATAGAATATATTATATTTTTTTTCTATTCTGTTCTATTGTCTTTCTATGCTATTCTTATTTTCTATTCTATTCTAATCTTTTCTATTGGAATTCGTTCTATATGAACTTCGAATTTCGCAAAATGGTTATATATAGTTTACTTTTTCAAATTTGGTCAAATTTTTTCGAATGCGGTAGAATTTTTTCGAATTTGATAGTTTTTTTTCGAATGTGGTAGAATTTTCTCGAATTTGATATTTTTTTCGAATTCGGTAGAATTTTTTCGAATTTGATAGTTTTTTCGAATGCAGTAGAATTTTTTCGAATTTGATAGTTTTTTCAAATGCGGTAGAATTTTTTTCGAATTTGATAGTTTTTTCGAATGCGGTAGAATTTTTTCGAATACGAAATTAAACGAATCCCAAAAATGAATGTAACGAATGCAACGAATTTAACTAAACAAATTTAGTTAAATAACGAAACGAAACGAAACGAAACAAATTTTTTCATCCTGCACATGTCTAGTAAACTCTAAAACAATTTTTTGTGTTGAAATGTTCTATGAAATGACTCCTTTTTCTGTCATGAATATAGTGAGTAATTAATATCGTACTATTTAAAGGTGTCTTTGATCAGTTTAACGGCTAACTGGTTGGGTTACTCAGAACTTGGAGCCATCAAATCGCTGAGAACCCTGAGAGCCCTCCGACCTCTAAGAGCATTATCAAGATTTGAAGGCATGAGGGTGAGTAAATATTTGTAGGCCCTAGTTTATTTACATAATTTCTGGAAATAGATGATTGTATTGCAATTTGAGTCAATTTAAAGCTGGTTATACATCAACTATGAATCACATGAGCCAGCTGAACTGCATATATAGCATGGTTTGTTTAGGTAGAGTTTTTACTATATAGTTTTGGTAGATCTAAAGGAGAGCCTATACAGATTGTAAAATCAGATGGCAACATGTGCGGTCAGGTTATGTGATTAGTGTAGTTTTAAACACTTTGGGCTTCTTTTAAAGTGACCCTTTGGACACTTTATATACACATTTATCCCAAAGAAGACATAGCAAGGCTGTTTATAAATGTACAGTATATACAGTATTTGCTTGGTTCACTATTGGCTATTAAGAATTGTCAGGAAGATATAAAAAGTGATGCCAGGTTTTCCCTTAGAGCCAGTTCACACAGGGGCGACTTGTCAGGCGACCTAGCCGCCTGACAAGTCGCCTCCCGTTCTGTACAATGGAACCGTTCTAATCGGAGCGACGCAAGTCGCTCCGACTTAGAAAAAAGGTTCCTGTACTACTTTGGGGGCGACTTGCATAGACTTCTATACAGAAGTCGTTTTGCAAGTCGCCGTGGCAGTCGTGTGCAGGTCGCCTCGGTGAGGCGACCTGCAAGTCGTGCCGCCCCTAGTGTGAACCGACCCTAAGTACGCTTTACAAGTTTACACTTAGTACACTAGAGGCCATAAAGAAACTACAATGTTAGATGCTGGTTGCCTTAAGATGGCCATTGGGCTAAATGAAAAAAAAATGAATGAATATCTCCATCCACACAAGCGGCATGAATAAAGGAATGCTCCCTTCTGTGATATGGTATTCTGACTCCGCTGTGAGAATACACTGATCAGCGTCTCCATCTGGCTGATCAAAAAACCTTTCCCAACAAGCCTATTGGACAGAAGACGATTGTTTAGGCACGGCGACAGATGGATCACAATTCGGCTGATCCCTGCTGAATCGTGTTCCATCTCTGGCCAGTTTTAGATTATGAGATTTGAAGAACATAAAGGGGCTTACTGCAAACTGTGCACTGTTACTTATTCTGTGCAAGATTCTTTATTTGTGCAGATTATACAAAATCGTATATCAAAGTATTAAAAAAGTACTGTTATATTCTATGGAAATCTTATATCTGTAACACATAGCCCTGCTAAGTATTTTAGTTGAATTGGAAACTGAGCTTTTGAAAGCAGATTCATTTTGAAGGGTTTATTGTTTTTAAGGTGGTGGTAAATGCACTGCTGGGAGCCATTCCTTCCATCATGAACGTACTGCTGGTTTGTCTAATCTTCTGGCTCATCTTCAGTATCATGGGAGTTAACATGTTCGCTGGTAAATTCTATCGATGTATCAACACAACAACGTCCGAGTTATTTGACATCTCCGTGGTAAATAATCGATCAGACTGCCTCGGTTTAAACAACACAGAAGAAGTGCGATGGGTTAATGTCAAAGTGAATTTTGACAATGTTGGTCTGGGATACCTTTCACTGCTACAAGTGGTAAGGAAATCACTGAGATGGTATGAAATGATGTGCATGAGTAGCATGAACCAGTATATCACTTGTGTCATCTGTGGCATGGGAATGAGAGAACAGAGCTATGGAAAATATCAACTTAAGCACAACATGCGCTTTGAAATCCAGTATCAAATTATTTCTGCTCTCTGTAGGCCACCTTCAAAGGCTGGATGGATATCATGTATGCAGCTGTGGACTCCAGAAATGTAAGTAAACTCAGAAGGGCGTAAAAAACGTCATAAAGTGGACCTGTCCTCTACACACCAGAAGTAACTGTCCTACCAGATAATTAGGACAGTGTCAAACTGGTGCTTTATGGACCTCATTCAGCCCTCCCCCGATTGCGGCTCTTGAACAGTTTAGGGATTTTTATTCAATAGGACCTCAGTCTGTTTTACCAGTTGAAGAGATTTAGGTGTATAAGATAAAAACTAAGTAAATTGTTTTATATATGCCACAAGGGAACTGTCAGTATACTGTATATATATATATATATATATATATATATATATATATATATATATATGAAAAAGAAAGGACACCATGGAGCAGTGTGAAAGTAGCCTAGTGCACTCTAATGCTCCCAAGATCACACATCCGTGAGAATCCATCTTCAGAACCCCTGTAGGAATGCGATTAGTCCATTCGGCGAAATGCTCCTCTACCCGTGTCTGTGTGTTTAGAGAGAAAGAAAGAGAAGAGAGGGGACATGGCCGCAATAGCGGCTTGTGTATGGCAGCCACCAAGATTATGGAGGACCAGCAATCATTCAGTAGAACGGCGTGCACCCGAACGAGGCTGCATGGGTTGCTATAGGTTTAAGGTCATGGGCCACATCAGACGGCTCAGCGAGCTAACGGATTGCGCATGCCTGGTCTAAGGAAACACGACAAGCAGTTTCAATTACCCGATCCTCGGCTCCCACAGGCTCCATCTGCGCTGCTAGACCGGACCCTACAGCTTCTTCTCTCCTATGTCCTAGTGGTCACAGGTCCTTTAACCACCTGATCACCAGAAGGTTTTACCCCCTTCATGACCAGGCCATTTTTTTCTATTCAGCACTGCGCTACTTTAACTGGCAATTGCGTGGTCATGCAACCCTGTACGCAAATTATATTTATATCCCTTTTTTTTTTTTTTACACAAATAGAGCTTTTGGTGGTATTTGATCACCACTGGGTTCTTTATTTTCATAAATTTAGGCAAAAATGTACTCTGCTATATGTCTTTTGTAAAAAAAAAAAAAAAAAAAAAAAATGTATATATTATTATATACAAATGATGGCTGGGCAGGAGCTCTCTCGTTCTGGGTGGACATCATATGTTGTCCTCCCTAGAACGCACCACCGGCCACGCTGCAGCGTGATCTGTCACCCACTGTGTCCACAGGACATAGCCGATGACAGATCAGTGTACTGGTGCGTTGCCGGTACCATGTGATCCCTGTGACCAATCACAGCAGATCACATGGCAATTGTAAACAATTGATGGCTTCCATTTATGTCATTCATTGTGTACATTTGTGCTGCTCGCTGTGATTGGTCACAATGATCACATGGTACAGACAGGGCTAATCATAGCCCATCTGTACCATGTGATTAGCTGTGGCCAATCACAAAAGTAAACGCTGAATGAATGAAAAAAAAAATCCTGATCACCTCCCCAGAGTAGTACAGTGTAACTATGGTGACACTTTATTGCTTTGGCCAGAGTATCTTTTTCTTTTTTTTAACACACACTGTCACCAGTCAAGGTCCCTGATCATCAACATGCCAGTTATATGATGATGATGTACTGCACTGGTGACAGTATGTAAAAAGTAAATTAAGTTGTGGAAAAAAAAAATGTTTTCATTTCTTCATTTTCCAAAAAATGGAAACAGCCAGACTGCTGTTCCCTGTATTGTAAACACAGAACTCTGTGTATGTAATTGGACACAGCGGATCGAAACTAAAATCATTTGCTGAAATCTGCTGCCAAACTTGTGCTGTGTCCAATCGCAGCACAGGTCGGCAGGGGACTTGCGCAAGCGCACCCCAACACCTGGAAGAAGGCCGTCACGCACATGTAAGTGATTGTGCCTGTACCTGCTGCTCGCTTGCAGTATATTTACTGTGTGTGGTTGGCAGATGGTTAACCACTTCAGCCCCGGACCATTTGGCTGGCCAAAGACCAGAGCACTTTTTGCGATTCGGCACTGCCCTGCTTTAACTGACAATTGCGCGGTCGTGCGACCTGGCTCTCAAACAAGACTGACGTCCTTTTTTTTCCACAAATAGAGCTTTCCTCTGGTGGTATTTGATCACCTCTGCGGTTTTTATTTTTTGCGCTATAAACAAAAAAAGAGCGACAATTTTGAAAAAAAAAAGCAATATTTTTTACTTTTTGCTATAATAAATATCCCCAAAATATATATATAAAAAAATTTTTTTTCCTCAGTTTAGGCCGATACGTATCCTTCTACATTTTTTTGGTAAAAAAAAAATCGCAATAAGCGTTTATTGATTGGTTTGCGCAAAAGTTATAGCATCTACAAAATAGGGGATAGTTTTATGGCATTTTTATTAATAATTTTTTTTTTTACTAGTAATGGCGGCGATCAGCGATTTTTTTTATCACGGCTGCAACATTATGGCGGACAGATCGGACACTTTTGGCGCTATTTTGGGACCATTCGGATTTATACAGCGATCAGTGCCATTAAAAATGCATTGATTACTGTGTAAATGTGACTGGCAGTGAAGGGGTTAACCACTAGGTGCCGCTGTAGGGGTTAAGTGTGTCCTAGGGAGTGATTCTACCTGTGGGGGGGAGGGGCTATGTGTGACACATCACTGATCACGGCTCCCGATTACAGGGAGCGGCGATCAGTGACAGTGTCACTGGACAGAACGGGGAAATGCTTGTTTACATCAGCATTTCCCGTCCTTCCTTTCAATGAAACGATCGCGGGTATTCTCGCGGACATCGAGTCCGCGGGACCTGGGGATCCTACTCACGGAGCTCGCTGGCGCGCACAGGATGGCACAGCGGCAAATTCAAAGGGACGTACAGGTCCATTTGCGCAGCTGTGCCATTCTGTCGACGTAAATCTACATGCGGCGGTTGGCAAGCGGTTAAAGTCATCAACAGCAGGGCTGCAGTTAGGAATCACGCCTACCTGACAGGCCCCCCTCCATTGGGAGGGGACTGAGATTTATCAGTCTCTTTCTCTGCAGCCTCAGCTGCACAGGTGAATGAACTTGAAGCTCTCTGAGGCTTCGTGCTCATTCACAAACTGAAGCATAGTAAACACCATTTACTATGCTTCAGCGATCAATGGACACAGGAGTGATTGGTACCGATCACTCACTGTGTTCATTCACGAGAGGAAGGGGCCAACAAATTAAAATTTTACCAGCTCCTTCCCCCACTCTCCATCTTGAAACATCCTTCTGTTTGCCTGCAGCAGCTGTCGACAGGAGATTAGAGTAGGGAAGCAGGCAGCGCTGCGGGCAAAAGGGGAACACAGGGGGAACCAGACAGCAGATGGAAGGGGTGCATGTGCTAGAACCAATCCCCCTGCAGTGAAGGAGAAAGAGTGTCAGTGCTGCAGGGGGAGGCAGAAGTGGATCGGTGTCTGCAATAAGACAGTACAGACAGCCCAGCAGATGCCTGGGCCCCCCTTTTGAACTGATTGGGCCCGAGCCCAGTACAGGAGGGCTGGCTGTACTGCCTTATCAGCGGTCCTGATCAAGAATGATGTCCAAAACTCTGCATTGGACGTGAGAACACAGAGGAGCAGTCCACTGCTGAAGAATAAGAGAGCTCCAGCTGCTGCGGGAGTAGAGGATCAAATAAGTAATACTGCTTTTCCTGACCCTTAATTGTTCCCTTGCAGTGCGTGTATGAGGAGGAAGATGAGGTTATGATATAGCAACGTAAGATGTGTGTGTATGTATATATATATATATATATATATATATATATATATATATATATATATATATATATATATATATATATATATATATATAAACATGTAGAACCATTATCTGATGAGTATTGTGAAGAGCAGAATGCAACTATCACCTTTAGTAGTGGTGCAGAAATAGGGACTGTCATAAATAAACATTCCTGTTTTGCAGGTTGAAGAACAACCCAAGTATGAAATAAATATGTACATGTATCTATACTTTGTAATATTCATCATTTTTGGAGCTTTCTTCACTCTGAACCTTTTCATTGGTGTCATCATTGACAACTTCAACCAACAAAAGAAAAAGATAAGTATTGGGCAGATTGGTCTTATATATAGGCCATGGATATCATACTATAGCTAACTACCTGGTTCCATTGTAGCAGATATATAGTATACATACAGTGTGTGTGTGTGTATATATATATATATACACACACACACATTTTTTTTTTTCCAAACATTTAACGGTCAGCAAAACAATGTGCTTGTTGAACATAGTATGAAGCTTGAATACAAAGTAATGGCAGAGGGTTTTTTTTTGTTTTTTTTTTTTGGGGGGGGGGGGTGCGATTTCACTTTATTTCCTCTCACTGGGACACAGCATAAAATGAAAATATATCCCCTCTTAGACAGTGGTTACCAGAACAGGTGTACTCACTGGAAGATTTCGCACTACTTTCTGTACCAGTGACAATGGTAACCAGGATGACCAGTATAGTCCCAGTGGGGATGAAGCAATTCAACTTTTCAGATTCTGAAGTGCATTCTTACTTTTTTTGGAGAATCCACTGAAGTGAGGGTACTCATCTCTGGTTCTCAAAGTGGGCCTCACCATGTAGGTTTTCCCCAATACTAGATAATACACACAGCTGCATTACAGTGGATGTAAACCCATTACAACCACTTTAAGCTATAGGCAAGCCTATAATTAGGCTTGCCTGTAGCTGCACTGGATATCTCCTAAACCTGCACGGTTTAGGAGATATCCCTGTATTTGCATGTGCCGTTGACATCATGCAGCACATGCGCACTTAAGCCAACTGAAGCAATGGCACGTACGTGCCGTTGCTTCAGTTGTACTGTGCCGTTCACAGCGGCTCCCGCGTGCATGCGCGGGAGTGACGTCATCGCAGCTTCGGCCAATCACAGCGCCGGAGCCGTGATACCCGGAAGCAAGCCCCGGGCGATATGCATACTAGCTCATTATGCCTTTATCTTGCAGGGTGTGTTTTTGTTTTGTTTTTTTGCAGGAGGTTTTACTTCCTCTTTAATCAGCAACCTGTTTAACGCTTTCATGACCAGGGTCAAAACAAACCTTAAAGCCCAAGCCCAATTTTGAATTGATGTGTGGTATTAATACTGTACATATCAACCACTTGGTGTATCCAGGTAGATTCTGCCTTGTTTTCTTTCAGGCTTTCATTTGGTGGTAAATGTTAATGCATATATCCTGATTTTGTTTTATTATCAAAGAAAAACTGGCCTAAAATAGTAAAAAAACATTTTTTTTTAAAATGTAGCTGTATATTTTTATGCCATTACCATATACCATCACCAAAGAAAATACATTATCCTACATTATCCTACTCCTGACATTCAGGGTGATACCACATATGTGTACGTTCTTGTTCTTTGTACTCATAGTAGAGCAAAGAAACAATAGTACTCATTTTGGTATTTTTTTTGTTCTACCTAAACGCACTAACACTCGCACTGACACTAAATATGAAACCATTTTTTCTTACCTAAAACACATTGATCCTAACACTATTATTAACCGCTTCAGCCCTGGAAGATTTTACCCCCTTCCTGACCAGAGCACTTTTTGCGATTCAGCACTATGCCGCTTTAACTGACAATTGCGCGGTCGTGCGACGTTGCACCTAAACAAAATTGACGTCCTTTCTTTCCCACAAATAGAGCTTTCCTTTGGTGGTATTTGATCACCTCTGCAATTTTTATTTTTTGTACTATAAACAAAAAAAGAGTGATCATTTTGAAAAAAAAACGCAAAATTTTTTACTTTTTGCTATAATAAATATCTATTTTTTTTAAGCTTAGGCCGATATATATTCTTCTACATATTTTTGGTAGAAAAAATTTGTAATAAGCGTATATTGATTGGTTTGTGCAAAAGTTACTAGCGTCTACAAAATAGGGGATAGTTTTATGGCATTTTTATTAGATTTTTTTTTACTAGTAATGGCGGTGATCTGTGATCTTTTATCGGGACTGCGACATTATGGTGGACAAATTGGACAATTTTGACACATTTTTGGGATCATTGGCATTTATACAGCGATCAGTGCTATAAAAATTCATTGTATACTGTAAAAATGTCACTGGCAGGGAAGGGGTTAACACTAGGCGGTGATCAAGGGGTTAATTGTGTTCCCTAGGGAGTGATTCTAACTGAAGGGAGGGGACTGTGTAGGGAAGATGACAGATCACTGTTCATACTCTGTATGAACAGACGATCTGTCACTTCTCCCCTCAGAGAACCGGAAAGTGTGTGTTCACACACACAGATCAAGGTTCTCTGTGTTTCCCCCGAGCGATTGCGGGAGCCCGGCGGTGATCGCTACCACTGGGCACTCGCATCGGCTCCGTGGGCGAGCAGGGGGGTGCGTGCGCTCCCCTAGTGGTCACAGGGCGAAGCAACGTTACATAACGTCGTTTCGCCCAGCCGTGCCATTCTGCCACAGTACAACTGCGGCGGCTGGTCGCCAAGTGGTTGAAGTGTTTGTTAAACCTTGTTATTGAAAACTGCCGGCCCCTCTATTAGAGGCTGGCATAAATCACTGTGTAAATCCTTTCTAAAAACAAGCATTCTAAATAGCTATTTAGAGCTGTCTTCAGGCCGGTCACATGACTCGCGGCCGGTTTTCAGCTCCGATACATGGCTACTGCAGGAGGGACCATGATCTTCCTCTGACGTCAGCCGGGGAGATCACGTGGTCCCTCGGCTCCACCCGCAGAAGCCCTGTCTCGGGGCTGTAAAGCGGCCGCGAGTCATGTAACCGGCCTGATGACAGCTCTAAATAGCTATTTACAATGCTCGTTTTTAGAAAGGATTTACATGTAGTATGCCAGCCACTAATAGAGAGGCTGGCAGTGCCAATTTTAGTTTCTTTATTTACAATAATAGCGACGGGGGGGCGGGGCAGAGCAGAGAATGAGACAGAGAGGGTGCTGACAGGCAGGAAGGAGGGGGGTGAGGGGGGAGATAGGAGAGCAGGGCAGCGTATGATGGAGGGACGTACTTTGACCATGGTGATCAAGGCTGAGTAGCCCTGGTTATCGTGGTCTGTATAGAGAGGGCATACAGGAATTGGAGGGTTCAGACAGGTTTTTTTTACAGTTTAGAGGGGCGCAGATTACACAGCACAAGCACTGTGCTGTGTAATCTGTTTTAAAGGACCAGGATGTGTATTTTTTTTTTTTGGGGGGGGGGTTAACAAACACTTTAACTGACACATTGGGGTTTATTTACTAAGACTGGAGACTGGAAAATCTGGTGCAGCTCTGCATGATAGCCAATCAGCTTCTTACTTCAGCTTGTTCAATTAAGCTCCTTTCACACTGACGGATCGATTGTGTCCACCTGTCCGTTTTTCAGGCGGACCGGATCGGAACATCCACTGCTCTCTATGGAGTGGCGGATCCGCTGACACCCGCAGGCATCCAATCCAGTCTGGTCCGCTAAAAACAGATGGATCAGATGACAGTTGGATGGAAACGGACAGGTTGTTTAGTTTCAATCCAACCGCCCATAGAGAACAACTGGCTGTGTCCGCATAGCGGAGCAGACATGAACCTGTCATCTGCCTCCTTAGGGGGGATCAGCAGACAGATCCCCCACTGAGCAGGTGGATCCAATTGATGTCTGCAAGGGGCTTTAAGCTTTAACAAAAAAATCCTGGCAGTTGATTGGTTTTTGTGCAGAACTGCACCCAATTTTGCACTTTCCAGCTTTAGTAAATGAACCCCACTGAATTGAACTAACTAATACACTAACAAGTCTGACACTGACACTAACTGCAAAGGACACTGGGGGAGATTTACTAAAACTGGTGCAGCTGTGCATAGTTACCAATTGGCTTTTAACTTCAGCTTGTTCAATTAATATTTTGACAATAAGCCCACATTCATATTGGGCCGATATGGCATGCGATTTGACATGTCAAATCGCATGCCAAACCAGTGCTGGGAGCGTGCAATTGGGCGCAAAATTAAAGCCCATTTCCTGGACACCACATATACAGTATGTGTTATGCGATTGTAAAAACCCACAGCACTAATCATCTTATCTGCTAGCCCATGAAATTTGTTTGATAAGTTGGCCTAATGGCATCTGTGTAAGAATACTTGCATCATACATCCAGTCACTGTGGCATATCTGTAGGAATTCATGCTTTGCACGTATAGCGGCATCTCTGTAGGAAAACATGCATCATAACTCTAGTAGCATCACTGTAGAAATATAGATATACAGATACTTACCTGTTTAATGACTGCTCAGACTTACGACCAGCTCTCCCCACCCGAACGACACGCTATACATCATTGTATTGTACAGTACAGAATTTTCATTTGTGTTCTGTACTTATGAAAATTAAAATGTTATTGAGCTGGAGTTTTGTGTTTAGACCTTTTTTTCACAACACAGTACAGTAGTTAAGAATGCTTAAAATATTGATTTCTTGTGACTCCTCGTTTAACAACCAATTCGTTTTAACGACCTGGCCATTGGAACGGAACCTGGTCGTTACGTGAGGAGTACCTGTACTTCTAATAGCATCTCTATATGGATACATTCATCATTCACTTCACTAGGCAACTCTGAACTTGACCAGTTACAATAGTGCAGGGGGTGAAGGAGATCTGTCACCAAGGCCTGGCAGATACATCTTTAGAGGGGATACTTTTTTTTTTGGAAGGCTGCTTTGCTACTACTTATTATTCTATGAATGCTAGTAGTTTCCTGGCTTTCTAATTGTTACTTTGATTTATTGACCTGAAACAACAATGTAGATAAAGACTTAAGACTTTACGCTGATTTTCCTGATTTGCATAATTGTTTCAGGCCAATAACTAAGACAGTATTGAAGTCAAGGTAATGACCAGGTAACTAGCATTATTAGGAGGTCAGCAGCGGCATCCCACAAGTTTTTCCTAGAAAGGTTTACTTTAATACAGCTTATAATCTTGTGCAGAAGCAGTTGTCATCTGTGTTTAGCCAGTCTGTATTACCCGATAGCAACAAATCAGATTCCACTTTTGCTCTTCAGTAGTGCAGGGGGGGGGGGGGAATCTGGTTGTAGTGGGGCAGTATAAGTTATCTGCAATCATTCTTCTGAGAGTTTCTAATAATCAAACTGCAAATAACGAATCTGATTTTCTCTTATACTTTGGAGGAAAAGATATATTCATGACAGAAGAACAAAAAAAATACTACAATGCTATGAAGAAACTGGGATCCAAGAAACCGGTAAAACCAATTCCAAGACCAGAGGTAAAGTATAGTGATCCCTACAAACCCGAATAAAGTCTGTTCTCCTAACTATTTAAATTCAAAATTTTTCTTCACATCGTACTCTGTTTTATTATTGGTCTTCTGCAGAACCCAGTCCAAGGAGTGGTGTTTGATTTCATCTCCAGACAAGCCTTTGACATTTTTATCATGATTCTGATTTGCCTTAATATGGTGACAATGATGGTAGAAACGGATGACCAGAGTGAAGAAAAAGTCAATACACTTTTTAAAATCAATTTGGTCTTCATTGTCATCTTCACAACAGAGTGTGTCCTTAAAATGTTTGCACTAAGACAGTACTTCTTTACAGTGGGATGGAATGTTTTTGATTTCGTAGTGGTCATTCTTTCTATTGCTGGTAAGTTTTTGCCACCTATTGTTAACATTCTGTATATACCGTTTGTTCATCACTTGATTACAACTATCAACATTATTAACCTGATCCGAGCCTCCTGTGTGCTCATGTAACTGATCCAGTGTGTTTAAATGCAGTTCACACCTACATTTAAGTTGCGGTTTATGTGTTTTACTGGTGTCTTTTGCATATTTTGACATGTGTTTTTATTGCGCTTTGTGTTTCTGGGAAGTGTCTCTTTTGGGAGAATCCAGAAAAAACGCAGGAGAAATGCATCAACCATGCGAGCACTGTGTTTTTGATGCGTTTGAAGTCCATGGAACCAAAAAATGCAACCTGCTGTGGGCAAAAAAGTCCCCGACACTTTCCAAAAAATATACTGGTTCAAAACGCACAGATGTAAACGTGACCCATAGGCAATCATGTTAAATGGACTGTAGTACATTTCTGCAAAACTGAAAATGCATAGGCGTGAACCTATCCTTAACAATGGCGACATATGATAGAACAAAGTAAAATTAAAGTGATTTTTATTTTTTTTAACAACAAACCTGATATACTTGCCTGCTCTGTGCAATGATCTTCCTCTGCTGACATTCGCCGCTGGTACTCCCGGCTCCTCCTGCCTTCCGAGCACCCCATAGCAAGCCGCTTGGGATACTCGTGCAGGCTCGCTCCTGAGCCCGCTGCATCCAAAGACACAGACAGTGGGGCTTTGTCCCATACCCGCCATAGGATTTGATTGACAGGAGCGGGAGCCAATGACTCCCGCTTCTATCATGGATTGGTGAAAACTCGCGCTAAGGTGAAAAACATGTAAGGAAAATAAAATTTCTAAAAATGAATTACAACGCTTGCAACCGTGCAGGAAACTGATCAAAACAATGTGCAGATATATCCCAAAAATTCTATCAAGAGTGCTCTTGTATAACAATTGTAAGAAAGATAAAAATTAATGTATAAGCAATCAAAATTATAAAATTGAATATTGCAAAATGCTCTTGTGCTCCAATCCTTTGATAATTGCAACGTGTTTTAAACTTCCACTTTGTGATGTGTCTCACTCCCCTTCAGTGTCCCCACTCACCAGATCTAGGGAACCCCCAGCTTTTCAGTCTAGGGGTCAAAAAAGGCAAAGATCCAGCAGTAACTGATGTCTTGAAACGGTCCACAAGAGATCTCCCCCAGAGTGGTAGTTAGTATATGGAAAGAAAGGAAACTGATAGAGAAGTACTGTAAAATAAGCGTTTATTGCGCAGAAGATGGTTCTACTTACAAAATAGCAAAGTAAAATAAGCATGTATGTAGAAAACAGAGACACAATCCAGGAACGCCACATCCAGTGTGCGTCCACCAAAACCGGAAGTGACGTCGTATGGACTCGGCACCGGAAATTACGTCCTCCCACAAGGCGTCATCAAGGACCTAATTTCCGGTTAGGTAACCCGAGTTTAAATACACAGAGGGAGTCACCTGTCTCTTGTTCAACCAATGAGTTTTACCTCGTGGCCATTTTTTTGTGTAGACCAAAGACCACCTCAGCACTGCCTTGCAACAGTAGTGGCGGCCATTGTTCGATGGATTCAAACAATAATGCTAATCTATATACTTCATATACTTCATTTAAAAGACGTCAATTCCATACATATGCATCATATTGGATAAAAATATGTTCAAATAAAAACACTTTAATATATACATCTATTATGATAAACACCCATTTATTTAAAAAATACTTTTATGTATAGAAAATTAAAATTAAAAGTGAAATTATAGTCCAAATGAAAATAAATAAACATCAAAAATGAAAATGAAGAAAAATGTAAAAATATGTAGTAAAAAAATCAAAAAATCAGTCTGCCTACTGAGGAGGAAGAAATAGGAGAGAGCTGCTGCTCTCGTGCACAGTGCTGAACTGAAATCAGACTCAGATAAGTATAAGGGGAGGCTGGAATCCTGAACACAGGAGGTTTTTTACCTTAACGCAGAGAATGGATTAGGGTGAAAAAAACTTGAGGCTTTAGAATCACTTTAAACCAAATATGAATAAACATAGGAAAATAATATCAGTCTATATCTATACAAATGATTGTATAATATTGCTACATAAAACATAGGAAGGCTCCTTTAGTTATGTATTTTTAAAGGGGTTTTAAAAAGGTGTTTATTAACCCCTGTAACTGTAAGCACCACAAAGCAATTAAGTCTCAAACTTCATGGCAGAAGCACAGATGCAGTGACACAGCAGCTCAGCTAACTCTGCACCCTCTCCCAGCACTGGCTCAGGTGCATCTGCCGTGAATTTTGAGATTTAACTGCTTTGTGGTGCTTACAGTTACAAGGGTTAATAAACACGTTTTTAAGGGTCGCACCTCCTCCCAGCATTGTCTCATCAGCTTATCTTAATAAGTAAAATCAACAGGATTGTGTCTCTATCTTGTTTCACAGGAGCAAGGACTAATGGAAAAAGTCTACCATATAGGAGGATATCATAGATCTAAGCAATGTATGCGGTCTTTGCTCCTGCATCCTCTTGTAATATTTGTGAGCAAACACTGTGCCATTTCTATTATTCAGATATTTGACAGGTAAAGAAAAAGTAACAAACAATGCTTTCTTTTCCAGGTATTGTCCTATCAGATCTGATTGCAGAGTACTTTGTTTCCCCAACATTGTTCAGAGTTATCCGACTTGCCAGAATTGGAAGGGTTCTCCGGCTTATTAAAAGCGCCAAAGGCATCCGAACCTTATTGTTTGCCTTGATGATGTCTCTCCCAGCCCTCTTCAACATTGGGCTGCTGCTGTTCTTAGTCATGTTTATCTACTCCATATTTGGGATGTCCAACTTTGCTTATGTAAAGAAGGAATCTGGCATTGATGATATATTTAATTTCGAGACATTTGGCAATAGTATAATTTGCTTGTTCCAGATAACTACCTCGGCTGGATGGGATGGACTTTTGAATCCAATTCTAAATAGTGGTCCGCCTGACTGTGATCCTCATATGGAGAATCCTGGGACCGCGGTGGTTGGTGACTGTGGCAACCCCTCCATGGGCATTATATTCTTCTGCAGCTATATCATTATTTCATTTTTGATTGTTGTCAATATGTACATCGCGATCATCTTGGAGAATTTTAACGTGGCCACAGAAGAAAGCAGTGAACCTCTATGTGAAGACGATTTTGAGATGTTCTATGAAACTTGGGAGAAGTTTGATCCCGGTGCAACACAGTTTGTTGAATACAGTCGGATGTCAGACTTTGTAGATACCCTACAAGAACCTTTACGAATCCCCAAACCCAACAAGATTAAATTGGTCACACTGGACTTGCCCATGGTAACTGGAGAGAAGATTCACTGCTTAGATATTTTGTTTGCCCTTACTAAAGAAGTCTTAGGAGACTCTGGAGAGATGGATGCCCTAAAAGCCTCAATGGAAGAAAAGTTTATGGCTGCAAACCCCTCCAAAGTTTCTTACGAACCCATTACCACCACATTAAAAAGAAAACAAGAGGAAGTCTGTGCCATCAAAATCCAGAGGGCTTTCAGAAGGCACCTCCTCAAACGCTCTGTGAAACATGCTTCTTATGTCTACCGCCATAGCCAAGATCTTGACTCCGTAGTGGGGGATGCTCCAGAGAAAGAAGGACTAGTGGCAGAAAGAATAAACTCTGCATATGGCCAATATCTGGATGAAGGAACTAATGGAAGTGCAGTTCCACAACCACGATCTACAAACAGATATTCACGTAGCAGTGGAGATGATGTAAGGGAATCCAACGTTTAGCGGGAAATTGACAAAAATGCATAATTAGAGATGAATGTTATAAATTACTGAAATGATTCAGAGAGATCTGGCAGTGTCATTAGAGGGTCTTGGAGACTGATATCTGCTACAGTCTTATCTCTGTGTAAAAATCTTTCCCTACTAACAGTAATTATAGGGGTGTAGCTTCAAGGTGAAGAGACCTAATCTTATAATGCTTTTATTTTTAAAAGTTCAGACTTCAAAGGGAGGTTTTACAAGTGATATTCCTTTTACAATTGTTCTGTAAATTCTACTGAAATCAAGCACTATGTGAATGCATTAAAGTAGTTGTAAACCCTCAGCAGTGAAGTGACTGGCCTCAGGTGATACACAGAGATGAAAAAATCCTCCTACATAATTTGTAACTGTTTATCTGCAGTCTTCTTTTCTCTACATCTGTTAGTCCAGGATTTAGATGCTTGTCTGAGTGGTCAGAGAAAAAGGGGACGAAGAGCTGAAATCACACACTGCACAGCTCAGTGAGGGAAGCTGATTGGAGGGAAGAGACACAACCCCCTTCACATAGCACAGAGGAACAGAGCTGAAGCTGTCAATCAGCTGAAGGTCCCTCCCCTGTCACCATTTTTCTCTTGGTGTCAGGAAAACTTACCTAAAGTGATTCATGCTGATAGCAGAGGAACAAGGCAGCAGACAGAAATGACACTTAGTGCTTCTGAGACAGGTACACAATATAGAGGGATATGCTTGGTTCTTATTTCATGTGTGAAGTTTACAACTACTTTAAGTCTATGACTTTCTCTTAATTAAAAGAGCTGCAAATAATATTGCATGCACAGCAAATACTGTTTGTGTAAAAATGCTTAAACTATTCTGCACAAGGAACTTTTATTTTTATTTAAAATTTATATTTATTGATCTGTGTGACCATCACCTCACTTTCACCAGTACAATGCCCCCTGCTGGGGAACCAGCTGGCAAATTCCTTAATTTTCACTGGGATTTATAGATAACGCCTAAAGTAGCATCTACTATTCATATGGCACATGCTGACTTGTGTTTTGGTCCACAGTACTTGGCAGCTTACGAATAAAACAAACTGTATTGATAAAGGAAACACCCTACTTTGCATCGCTGAGCCTGTGCCTTCTCCTTTTTTCCATTCTTACAGTAATTAGCCCTCAAGGTGGTATCATGCTGTGGAAACAATGTGAGTTCTCAGCGCATGACTTCGTATTAAGGCCTGTTGTTGTTGTTTGTGTTGGGATTTCTGTGGAAACCAAACAAAGCTCTTTCATTCTCTGGTTTCTATAAAAAATATGGTATTGTGATCTGCTGATACAGAGCTGCTTTCTGGACAGATATGGCTTCTTGTTTGAGGATCTCACTTGCATGGCTGGAAAACTTGAGACTATTAAAGTAACTAATGGCAAGACTTTATTTTTAGATTTGAATAGAGTGGTAAGAGGGTTAGAAGCAATTGGGTTTTCTTGCTGTGCCGCCAACAGGGAGATGCACTGGAATTGTCCGGGGAACTGAAATTAAAGTGAGAGTAAATCAAGTTGCCACCAGAACAGGAATGGAGTGGAAATCTTCCAATTGAGACAAATGTCTAAGAGGGTATATCTCCCACATAAAAAGATATTCTCTCACTACCTGTCAGGTTTACAACACAGAAAGTGAAGGGAAAGTTCCCCAATGGCACACAGATGACGAAAAAAAATTGTTTTTTAATTTACCTTAATGCATTCCTTACATTAAAATCCTGTACGTCATTTGACTGCAAGTGGTTGTACCGGAGCGATGATCGCAGGCATCACCCCGGTACCATTGTTTTGAGCCGACAGTAGGCTCTCTCCTCATAACTGGAGCGACTAAGCAATCGCTCGGTTGTTATTACAAGCAGCGAGAGAGGACGCCCCCTCCCACCGCTCGCCTAGGTTCTCCCATCAAAGAGACCCAAATGACCAGCCGGTACGTCCGCCAGCTGGCCGGAGACCCGAAGAAAGCCAGTAACAGCTTTGATCGGGTCTCGGATGTAGTAACCTGGAAGCAATGTCATGACATCACTTCTGGTTTCCTGGAGTCTTAAAGGCACCAGTTTTAAAAAATCAAAAGTATTCAAAAACGCCGATCTTGGCGTTTTGAATGCTTTTGAGTGCAAAGGAAGGATTTGGGGACTCCAAGTCCCTCCATAAAAAGTACCTGTCACATGCCTTTAGCTGTCACAAGGATATTTACATTCCTTGTGACAGCAATAAAAGTGATTAATAAAAAAAGAAAAATGAATGCAACAGTGTAAAAATAAAAAAAACAAATGAAATAAATTATTTAAAAAAAAAAATTGAAAGTGCCCTTGTCCCCCTGTGCTAGCACGCAAACCACAATCGTCCCACATGTAACCACGAACGTCAGATCATGGGCAGTAATTCTAGCACTAGACCACCTCTGTACATCTAAAGTGGTAACCTGTAAAGGCTTTTAAAGTGTCACCTATGGATAGTAAAATTGACGTCTTTTCTTGCGGATGTGCACAATTTGAAAGTGTGACATGTTTGGTATCCATTTACTCGGCGTGACATCATCTTTTATATTTTACAAAAAATCAGGTTATGTATTGTTTTTTTGCATCAAAATTTAAAAAAGGGTATTTAAAAAAAAAAAAAAAATATATATATATATATATATATATATATGTATATATATATATATATATATATATGTGTGTGTTTGGGGGTTCTAGCTACCTTTTTAGCAAAAAACAAACAAACAGATTTTCACAGGATCCAGCACTGTCCTTTCTGCAGCAGCGCTCTCCCCTCATCCTGGTCTCACAGGAGACTGAGAGCAGCCATAGGCACCTGCTGCTGTCAGTCAAATCCTCTGAGGAGGGAGCAGTGGTAGCCGAGTTGTACTGTTTGTGACTATAGATGTACACCTGCGTGGGTGACCCCTCAGCAAATGGCTTGCTGGGGGGGGGGGGGGGGGACCAGCAAGAATGGAGAAGGAGACCGTACCAGCGAGGGACTGCAGAGGAGGACATAAGGGACCGCTCTGTGCAATATCACAGGTAAGTAAAAAAACTTTTTTATGCCTTCATAACCACTTTAACTCTCCCCTGCTCTATGCAAACTGAAAAAAATAGTTTTGCCTTTAGATACATTTTAACAAACAGAAGACTATCTCCAATTTAGCAGAGAAATATATAGATATAATTCAGCTTTGTCTGCTGGCTGTTGCTGTGTATGCTAAGCTTAGATTTATCAGGGCTATTGCCTGTTTTAAATCTGCTAACAAACACTTTTTAAATGCAGTAGTATGACAACTACTAAAAACATGTTGGTTGTTCAGTTGACAAAGCGTCTCTTGGTAAACCTGTAAGTCTTAATTCTTTTGTAGACACTGCATCATAATTTATGATAATACTGGAGCACATGTGTACAATAAATGTATAATAGATTTGTATGGTTTAGTGTAATAAATTAGGAATATGACTGACCGCATCTGTGCAAAGTTGCTGAGGATTGCACCGATAAAAGAGGAAGTCTGTGCATTGTCAAATTGCTAGTATAACTAATGAAAAATTTTACTTTATAGAGAAGAGCTGCAAATTACATTCACAAATATGTACAGTGCCTTGAGAAAGTATTCATACCCCTTGAAATTTTCCACATTTTGTCATGTTACAACCAAAAACGTAAAAAAAAAAAATCAGTGGGATTTTATGTTATAGAGCAACACAAAGTGGAACATAATTGTGAAGTGGAAAGAAAATTATAAATATTGTTCGCATTTTTTTTACAAATAAATATGTGAAAAGTGTGCCATGCATTTGTATTCAGCGCCCTTTACTTCAATACCCCTAACTAAAATCTAGTGGAGCCAATGGCTTTCAGAAGTCACCTAATTAGTAAATAGAGTCCACCTGTGTGTAATTTTATCTCAGTTTAAATATAGTTGTTCTGTGAAGCCCTCAGAGGTTTGTTAGAGAACCTTAGTGAACAAACAACATCATGAAGGCCAAGGAACCCACAGGTCAGGGATAAAGTTGTGGAGAAGTTTAAAGCAGGGTTGGTTTATAAAAAAAAATTCCCAAGCTTTGAACATCTCACGGAGCACTGTTCAATCCATCATTCCAAAATGGAAAGAGTATGGCACAACTGCAAACCTACCAAGACATTGCTGTCCACCTAAACTGAAAAGCCGGGCAAGGAGAGCAATAATCAGAGAAGCAGCCAATAGGCCCATGGTGACTCTGGAGGAGCTGCAGAGATACACAGCTTATGTGGGAGAATCTGTCCACAGGACAAATCTGGCCTTTATGGAAGAGTGACAAGAAGAAAGCCATTGTTGAAAGAAAGCCATACGAAGTCCTGTTTGCAGTTTGCAAGAAGCCATGTGGGGGACACAGCAAACATGTGGAAGAAGGTGCTCTGGTCCGATGAGACCAAAATTGAACTTTTTGGCCTAAAAGCAAAACGCTATGTGTGGCAGAAAACTAACACTGCACATCACCCTGAAACAATGTGGTGGCAGCATCATGTTTTTGGGATGCTTTTCTTCAGGGACAGAGAAGCTGGTCAGAGTTTATGGAAAGATGGATGGAGCCAAATACAGGGCAATCTTAGAAGAAAACCTGTTAGAGTCTGCAAAAGACTTGAGACTGGGGCGGAAGTTCACCTTCCAGCAGGACAACTATCCTAAACATACAGCCAGAGCTACAATGGAACGGTTTAGATCAGTGGTTCTCAACCTTCTGGGGCCGTGACCCCATGATAAAATTTCCCAAGTTGTGGGGACCCCTAACAGTAAAATAATTTTTGTAGCGTGGGTTGTCAGCACCCAAGGCAAGACAAGTAATTTGCGCCCCTAATTTAGCGCTCTGAGTCCCTTTCACTCGTACAGTATTAAAACCTCTTATGGTACATTTTGGGATGTATCACTCTCTCTTTGTTCTCCATTCTTTCCCTTTTATCTCTCCCTATTCTAATTTCTGGGAGAGTGGTGCGGGCTTCAGGAACAGCCTAGGATTCGGTGACCCCTGGAAAATCATCGTTCGACCCCCAGGTTGAGAACCACTGGTTTAGATCAAAGCATATTCATGTGTTAGAATGGCCCAGTCACAGTCCAGACCTAAATCCAATTGAGAATCTGTGGCAAGACTTGAAAATTGCTGTTCCCAGATGCTCTCCATCCAATCTGACAAAGCTTGAGCTATTTTGCAAAGAAGAATGGGCAAAAATGTCACTCTCTAGACGTGCAAATGTGGTAGAGACATACCCAAAAAGACTTGTAGCTGTAATTGTAGCAAAAGGTGGTTCTACAAAGTATTGACTCAGAGGGGCTGAATACAAATGCATCCCACACTTTTCACATATTTATTTGTAAAAAATTTTGAAAAACGTTTATCATTTTCCTTCCACTTCACAATTATGTGCCACTTTGTGTTGGTCAATCCCAAAAAAATTAATTTGCATTTTTGGTTGTAACATGACAAAATGTGGAAACTTTCAAGGGGTACGAATACTTTTTCAAGGTACATTCATGTTACATTCAAATAATGGCCAGTTCAGGGACAACATTTGCAGAAGGTTCAAGCTGCCCAGTGATCCAAAAGAGGACAAGCTTGGTCTCAGTAAAAGATCTGTCCACCCTTAAGAATAATAAAGCAGACTACAAATGTTAGATAACTGTTGCCCAATTAAGACAACAATTGCAAACCTGCAGCCATACCCAGTCAACGGAAAAGTGTTGGACATGTTTAGAAACTTAAGTCAATATTTTGTCTTGAAAATGTAAGTGCATGTAAGTGCCTGACCCTACACCATTCTGATATTTACATAATAGTACATACTCTGAGTGTACATGTTCATGTAAAAACTTGTGGAAAGTTGCTGCTTGTTCGTTTGTCCTGTAATGCCACCTTAGAGCGATCCCTGTCAGTGCTTTGTACAGACAGAACCCCCCAGCAGTACCTACTCATCTTCCCTTTGCTACTCCCACTTTTCCGAGCAGCCATAGAGGAAGAAGAAGACAGCCTCTGGTTGGAGCTTAAAAAGGGATGAGGACATTTCCTGCTCTGTGTAAGAGTAATGGGCCAATCACCAGTACAAAGACATCAGATAAAGGGGAGGAATTCACATGCTTCCCCCAAACCCGAAATTATTGGTTATTTTTTGGTTCTTAGCTACTAAATAGAGCAGGAAAAGAAAAGGTGAGAGTATGTGCTGCTGGGGGACTCCAGTTTGAAGCAAACCTGTTGATTTCACCTTCACTCAACTATTACTGTATATGTCCATCCAAATTATAGAGATTCACCCTCTCTAACTGTTCTGATCAACAAAGTGTCACTGGGAATGAACGCAAGTATACATAAAAAATTCTGACCTTCCACCAGAACAGAAACAGAGGGGAAATCTTCTAATGGAGAGTTTCATTTCTGTGACAACTGTCTAAGTGGAGATCCTCTAACTTTCTGTTGAGTCTACAGGAAGTAAAATCTCTGTAAGGAGACACACAGATGGCAAAAACAAAAAAAAAAAAACAGTTTTAACCCTCCATTAAGAGCCCTTTCACACTGGGGCGGGGGGCGGCGTCGGCGGTAAAACGCCGCTATTAATAGCGGCGTTTTACCGTCGGTATGCGGCCGCTAGCGGGGCAGTTTTACCCCCCGCTAGCGGCCGAGAAGGGGTTAAATACCACCGCAAAGCGCCTCTGCAGAGGCGCTTTGCCGGCGGTATAGTCGCGCCGTCCCATTGATTTCAATAGGCAGGAGCGGTAAAGGAGTGGTATACACACCGCTCCTTCACCGCTCCGAAGATGCTGCTAGCAGGACTTTTTTTACCGTCCTGCCAGCGCATCGCTCCAGTGTGAAAGCCCTCGGGGCTTTCACACTGGATACACAGCAGCGGCACTTTCGGGTCAGTTTGCAGGCGCTATTATTAGCGCAATAGCGCCTGCAAACCGCCCCAGTGTGAAAGGGCTCTGATATATTTAAAATGAAAACAAACGTTTTGGCACTAGATATACTTGCTGGCCACCTCATAGCAAATTTACTGCTACATGGCGTCTGCGCACCCATCGGCACACGCTGTTCCAGTGTAAGAGACACAGGATGGAGATCTGCCTATCTAAACAAGGCAGAGCTCCATTATGACAGGGGGAAAGTGATGGGTTTTCTTTCCCCCCATAGTAGGAAATAAAATCCATCACTTACCTTAGTAAAAACACCAAACACAGAACACGAAAACACTGGCCAGGCACACATATAACTCTTTGATTGCCCTAGATGTTTAACCCCTTCCCAGCAAATGTCATTAGTACAGTGACAGTGCACATTTTTAGCACTGATCACAGTATTAGTGTCACCGGTTCCCACAAAGTGTCAGAATGCCCGCCGCAATATCATAGTCCCGCTATAAATTGCTGATCACTGCCATTACATAAAATAAATAAAAACTTTAGTATATATAATATAGTTGTAGACGCTAAAACTTTTGCGCCAAGCAATCAATATACGCTTATTGGGATTTTTCTTATCAAATATGTAGTACAATACATATTGGCCTAAATTTATGAAGAATTTTGTTTTTGTTTTTTTTTAATTTTTTGGATGTGTTTTTTTTCAAAATGGTCAGCCTTTTTTTGCTTATAAAGCAAAAAATAAATAAATGCATCGGTGATCAAATACCACCAAAAGAAATCTCTATTTGTGCAGAAAAATCAACAAATTTTATGTGGTAACAGCGTTGCATGACTGCGCAATTGTCAGTTAAGATTGCCGTATCGCAAAAAATGGCCTGATCATGAAGGGGGAGGGGGGGTAAATCTTCTAGAGGCTAAGTGGATAATATCAGTATGGAATCTTGACCTTTTTTTTTTTTTTAAACGGGAGTGGAGTTCAATTCCAGTTATTAGCATAATTAGGATACCCACATAGTTGTGTAAAAAAAAAACAAAAACAGATTTTGTATCTCTAACTAAATAGCAGAGCTACAGTGTACATGTAAATATCAATATCTGCTATTAAAATAGAGATGAAAACATGCTTGTTGGGTGGAATTGTGAACCAGCTCTGAAGAGTTCAGTAATATCTCTGGAAACAATAACAGTCGAGTTGTTTCCTTATGCCGCGTACACACGGTCGGACTTTTCGTCTACAAAAGTCCAACGGACGCTGACGGACTAAAGCTGGCTGGTAATCCGATCGTGTGTGGGCTTCTCCGGACTTTCAACGTACTTTTTTAGCCTCAAATCCGACGTACTTTAGATTTGAAACATGCTTCAAATCTTTACGTCGTAACTACGACGGACCCCGAAATCCGCTCGTCTGTGTGCTAGTCCGACGGACAAAAAGCCACGCTAGGGCACCTATTGGCTACTGGCTATGAACTTCCTTATTTTAGTCCAGTGTACGTCATCACGTACGAATCCGTCGGACTTTTGTGTGGTCGTGTGTAGGCAAGTCCGTTCGTTAGAAAGTATGCCGCAAGTCCGCCGCAAGTCCGCCGAAAGTCTGCCGGAAGTCTGTCGGACAGGCTGTCTGACTTTTGTAGACGAAAAGTCCGACCGTGTGTACGCGGCATAAGCTGTTAAAAAGAGCAATGATGTGTAACCAGCAGCATCTAGTTTGACTGTACAGGAGTCCATTCAGTGTAATGCCCTGTACACACGGTCGGACATTGATCGGACATTCTGACAACAAAATCTATGGATTTTTTCCGATGGATGTTGGCTCAAACTTGTATTGCATACACACGGTCGCAAAAAGTTGTCAGAAAATCCGATCGTACTGAACGCGGTGACGTAAAACACGTACGTCGGGACTATAAACGGGGCAGTAGCCAATGGCTTTCGTCTCTTAATTTATTCTGAGCATGCGTGGCACTTTATGTGTCGGATTTTTGTACACACGATCAGAATTTCCGACAACGGATTTTGTTGTCGGAAAATTTTATAGCAAGCTCTCAAACTTTGTGTGTCGGAAATTCCTATAGGAAAATGTGTGATGGAGCCTACACACGGTCGGAATTTCCGACAACAAGGTCCTATCACACATTTTCCATCGGAAAATCCTATCGTGTGTACAGGGCATAAGAACTAGTCTGATTGGTTAGTATGGATTATATTGCTTTACCGTGTTGCTTTACTAAATATGTTTGTGGGTGTTGTGTCAAATGCTTTGTGTGTCAAGACTTGCATGCTGTCCCACTGGCATGTCCTGCCAAAGCTCTAGGTGTGTTAACTGGATGGGCTTGGACAGAAATTGCCAGCCAATACTGTGCATGACTGCCCACTATCCCTCAGCCCCAAAGCTATATTAACACTGCCAACTGCTTGTAGGTTGCAGTATCACTGACAGTCATTTTTCTGTCACTGTCCGTTTCTTTTCCTTTTTTCAAGTGCGGAATTTGAGAAGTGAAAAGATTGCCTTGTCTTTGGCACAGTTACCTGTGGAAGCTTGTCTCTCCTTGGTATCGAGGTCTGGTTACAAGTGCTACTCGTGTTTCGTGCATGAGAAGGTGTCAAAGCATTGAGGGAAAATCTCCTCTAGGTTTCCAGAGTCCTGTCTTGAGTGATGAAGACGTAGCGTAGTCTTACCCTCGTTGCTGAAACTTTGGCCACCCTACAAGAATAAAAAGACTTGATGCCCGTCAGCCTGCATACAGAATGCGATTGCTAAACAAAGGCTGACAGGTAGTATGCACATCGTAATGCAAGATTCAGTATCACTTATGTCCTTAAAACGGAGTTTACAACAGTCTTATCTTTTTCTCATTCATTTTTGAGTTTTACTTTTATCTTAATTTTGGTATCTGTTTAAATCGTGGAATTTTACGAAGAAGTCCATCGAAAAAAAAAAAAAGGAATTGTCAGAGTAAGGTGAATGTAGATGTAAACTTACCTCCATCCCAAGGCTGAACCCTTCAAGGAACTGCTATTCTGCCCCTCCATCTTCCTTGTCTGGGCATTAGATGTCCATAGTAGAGTAGTACATAAAAATGCTCTGAAAATAGATGTTTGACAATATAACCAGTAAGAGCCAGGAAAGCTTAAAACCACTCCATAGTAAGGTTTTGTAACCAAACACATAGGGGTTGATTACCTAAAGGAAAATAGACTGTGCACTTTGCAAGTGCAGTTGCACTCATTTTCCCAAGAGCTTAGTGATTGTGGTGAAGCGACAAAGAATACCCAATCAGGTGCAAGGAAAATACAAAAAAAACAAAAAAAACCCAGCATATTTACTTGCACTTACTCCTGGCTCTGGGAGGATTCCTCAATCAGTGTGACCAGTCCACTGCAGCTTCCTTTCTAAGGTGCCTTGGCCTGCAGTTGCATGCTCACCCCTATCACATACAATGCAGCGTTAATAGCCCTACATTGCACATGATGACAAGAGCCCACCCACAGACCGGAGCTTCAGGGAAAGGAGGAGAACGTGGGAGACGGCCAGAGCAAGGGGTCAGGTAAGTAATCATGCCCTAAACAAGCACTTAACCCTTGCAGTGCAGGGGGGACCCACTTCAAGGGTTGTTTTTCTCTCATTCTTAGAGTTCTGCTTTCAGAGGCTTATGGAAATCAGCAGACCTTCACCACATCTACACCACATTTCTGGGCTCTAGTCCTTGGGAAGGATGTGCTGGAACTGGAGAGAGTCCAGAGAAGGGCAACAAAACTAATAAAGGGACTGGAGGACATTAGTTATGAAAAAAGGTTACGAGCACTGAACTTATTCTCTCTGGAGAAGAGAAGTTTGAGAGGGGATGGGATTTCAATGTACAAATACCGTACTGGACACCCCACAATAGGGATAAAACTTTTCCGCAAAAGGGAATTTAATAAAACACGCTGCCATTCACTAAAATTAGAAGAAAAGCGGTTTAACCTTAAACTGCGTAGAGGGTTCTTTACTGTAAGAGCGGTTAGGATGTGGAATTCCCTTCCACAGGTGGTGGTGTCAGTGGGGGGCGTCGATAAATTCAAAAAGCTATTAGATAAGCACCTGAACGACCCTAACATACAGGGATATACAATGTAACACTGACATAAAATCACACACATAGGTTGGACTTAATGGACTTGTGTCTTATTTTAACCCCGCCTACTATGTAACATGCAATAAGTGCTGGGGAAAATGCGTGCAACTACACTTGCAAACTGTACAGTCTATTTGCCTTTAGTAAATCAACCCTATAGCCTCTATCTGCACTTTAGGTTGCAAATGACAAAGGGGAAGAGCACTGTAAAAAAACATATTTTTTTTCCTTTATCCTATACCATCCAATAGGTCACGAGGCTGAATCCAATGGCAAGTTAATGCTCACTATATTGTAAAGTAGAATGTTTATAGGAACTTTCCCATCTAGAGGGATAAACACCAACAGCCTTTTCAATGGGCTTATACCATAATTAAAAAAAGGAAAAAAAAAAAAAACACAAAAGGAAAGTGTTGGTACTAATAATCGAAATTTCTCTACATTAAGGACTTCTCCTTTAATGGGATATTCCACACAGAAAGTTGGAAACCTATTTATTTATGCCACAATACCAATGTGCAGACACCTCCCTGCTCTGACCTCTAACCAGCCACTCAGCCTTTTCAACATAACACAACTTTGGCTTAAGAGGAACAGCTGTCCACTGGGGTTCCAGGTAGCAAGATCCCGATTGGTCAACATTGTGGGGAGCTTAGCACTTTCAATATGAAGGATCTTTAAGCTCTAACACTGGACAGAGAAGAAGACTTCAAATATGAAATGGTAGTTTATACTGTGAACTGTTCGGAATATTTAGGTAAATTTACAACATCACCATTAAATTAGCTTTTGTACAAAATATCTGTTTCAGAATTTGCATTTTAGTTTTGTTTTTGATTTTTTTTTTTTTTTTAATAACAAATTATTGACATTTGTGTTATCAGCATTTTAAAATATTTAAACAGGCTCAGGTTTATTTATTACAGTAAACTTGTCACAAAGCTATTTAAACTGAGCATATGATAAAAAAATATAGTGCAAACAGAAATTGCATTTCAAACTGTTCAAAGATCCAGACAGCTGCTCCTTCCAGAGCCTTGCCTTGATGCACAGGCATCAGTAAAAGAATGCTTTACATTTTTGGAATGAATACAAAGCATCCTCTGATTGGGCGAGTTGGAAAGGTGGGGCAGTGACATCACACTCTCCAACTCATCCAATCAGTGAAGACTTTGCATTTAGAGAATGCAAAGTATTCTCTGAATGGTGCCCTTGGCGCCTTCAGTGATTTCCAGCCTCCAGGGGCATCGGCCAGGTATGGTATATACTGTATAGTTACATTGGTCCAGGCTGGACCAATGTTACTATGTAAAAATGAGCTGTGTTTGCAATTCACACTAAGGTAACGATAATTTACTATAATCACACTACTCAAGATTTTCATTCTATTTGTTGGCTATGATTTAGTGCATCTTGTATATTGCTCTTTGCCTCATGTGTTTTAGTATGCCACATGCCCTGAGAAATAAAATGTTATCCGTTTAATCAGAGTAACTAAACCTTGATCATGCTAATATTGGTTACAACATGTTGCGGCTGTTTGCACTTTGATTACCATTAAACCTTTAAGGCCCCTTTCACACATGCGGACCGTATGTCCGTATTTCATGCATCCGTTTTCGGATGAAATACGGACATACATGCACCCCTATGGGATAGCGGGTGTCAGCGGATGTACATCCGCTAACACCCGATGTCATCCGGCTCCGCTCTCATCCGATTCTGCAGATGGAAGAAAATCCTATTTTTCTATCCGTCTGCAGAGCGGATCGGATGAACACGGACAGATGGTCCGTGTTCCTCCGATCCCCCCATAGGGGAGAGCGGAGATCTGACAGGGCGGTCCCTGCACAGTGTGCGGGTCCCGCCCTGTCATCCGCCGACTCAGCTGGGGAAAACTGAGCGATCCCCGCTGAGCAGCGGATGTTCACGGGGCGGATCAACACGGATCCGTCCCGTGTGAAAGGGGCCTTAGTCCATTACTACTCAATGTCTTAGACTTCCTCTTTTACGTTTAAACTCTATATGGTCTGGTAGTAGGCATTTCTTATGCAAAAAGACATGACCCGAAAGATAATTGAAGGTGTTTCAGTGAAACCGCCTTGCATGAATTGAGGGTGTTTTTTTTTTTGTTTGTTTTTTTTTGTTTGTTTTATCGAGCCTTCCTGTTTAAGTTATTAAACTTATTGCAATTTATTGATGGTATGATGTTTACATTGCAAAGTATGTAAAGAGAATTCCAGTACTGAGAGCTGTTTAATTTTACATCCAGTGCCTGTACATATTCCTGTTTAGTGCTGGAAGTGTGCACATAAGTCCTATTTATCCTTGTACATTTCAAAAATATTAATAAATGATTAAACCGGAGTGGTATTCTGTGTCTTATGTTTTATGAGGCCTGTAAGGGTCTGTGTGCACAACAAACTGTATTTGAATCATTTAAAAAAAAAAAAGACTGCAGGGGCACAAGAGCCAAGCAAAATCCAGTTTTTGGGAAACCCAGACAAAAAAAGTACAGTGCATGTTTATACTGTATTTCATAATTTACAGTACATTACATTATTAAAAGGAGGAGAGAGAAGCGGCAAGCCAATCCTTTAAACAGCATAGGATTTTTTCAGTATATAGGTATAAAACAACACTAAAAACTTGCTTGAACAATGTTGGAGAACTTGCAGAGTGCTAGAGCGGGTGGGAGCTTTCACGTGCAGTGTCACAGGAGCACAGGAGGACCGCAGAGAGGTCTCTACTGAGGGATCCACGAGCGCCGTGTGTTAGACGAGCCTTACCGAGGTTCCAGCTGTGGCTAACACACGGCAAGTACTCCAACATTCTTCACGCAAGTTTTTAGTGTTGTTTTATACCTATATTCTAAACAAATTCCTATGCTGTTTAACCACTTCCGGACCAGCCGTCACAGTTTTACTGGTAGGCAGGTTGGCTCGGCTGGGCAAATCGACGTCATCTTACGACGCTTCGCCTTTTGGCCACTAGGGGCGTGCGCCCGCAGCGTGTGCCCAGATGCAATGCGTGTGCCCGGCAGGCGTAATGACCTCCGGGCACCCGCGATCGCTCGTGACTGAGCAAGAACCGGGATCTGTGTGTGTAAGTATGAACACCGATCTCTCTCTCCTCTTAGACAATCCCCTCACCCCTACAGTTAGAACACACACTAGGGAACACAGTTAATCCCTTGATCACCCCCTAGTGTTAACCCCTTCCCTGCCAGTGACATTTATACAGTAATCAGTGCATTTTTATAGCACCGATCGCTGTATTATTGTCAATGATCCCAAAAATGTGTCAAAAGTGTCCAATTTGTCCAATGCAATATTGCAGTCCCGATAAAAATTGCAGATTGCTGTCATTACTAGTAAAAAAAAAAAAATAGTAATAAAAATGCCATAAATCTATCCCCTATATTGTAGATGCTATAACTTTTGCGCAAACCAATGAATATACGCTTATTGTAATTTTTTTACCAAAAATATGTAAAAGAATACATATCGGTGTAAACTGAGGAAAAAAATATTTATTATAGTCTTCCCAGCCTGGCCACTGAGCGCGCGCAGACCTGAGCTCCTCGCTGGGTCAGCCGCGACGAGCCCCATCCCGGCGGCGGGCTAGATCCCTCGCAGGGACACATATGACCAGGCACCTGACGTCTGGGTCACAGTGTCACTGTGGCCGACAGCCACTCCGTTAAGGCGGGAGGTGGATCTGTCTTGGGAGTGTGACCTGCAATCCCTGCTGGATAGGTAAGTACATGCTCTAATGGCTCGGTCCGGGCACAATTTGGAGCAGTTGGGTACTCTCTGGGGTGGTCTGTTCTGGGGAATGTCCTCCTCTCCCTCTCCCTCACCCCTGCCGCGCTATCTGTAGCCGTCGCAGTCGGTTGCTGGGTGCCATTGGGTGGATGTTTTGGCCCCTACCTGACCTTTGTTGGGTCCCCTCAGGGCGGTCTCTGTGCTCTCCAGGTGTGGGGTGTGTGGCTGGCGTCCTCCACCATGTGTAGCAGCCACCATTTGCTTTGGGCCGGGTGCCGCAGCTATTTTCCCATAGCCGCGGTTGCCATTTTGCCGTAGTCTTTGGGCATTCCTAGCTTCGGGCTCTGTCCGCGGAAGTGTGGCTGGCGGCTATTTTCTTGTAGCCTTGTGGGGAGACTTCTGCTGGTCCTCTAGTGCTGGACGGTACACCTGAAGCCTGGCACGAGCATGGATCTCCTCATGGCTTTCCCATCTGCTGGAGGACGGACAGCACACAGCACTGCTCCTCTGAGGTTTGGGTCAGGGAGGTGAGTCCTTCTGAGGTTCCCCCAGTCTGCGGCAGCTAAGGGGTTGGTTTTCCTTCTCTCTCTCCCTCGTAGGCATTTGGTCCCTGGTGGTGTCCGGTCGAGCGTGGGACTTCCATGGCATCTGAAGCAGGTGCCCCTCCCCCAGGCAGCCCCATGACAGCAGCTGGTCCCTCTGGGTCTGCTGTACCCCTGGACGTTTTGTCTGCGGTCCTGGAATCCTTTATCTCCCAGGTTGAAGTGGCGTGTGACATAAGGTGGGTAAAAAACATCCCCTACCCCCTCCATTTTCTGGGGAGGACTCTGATCCGCCGTAGCAGGTGACCCCTGCCCGGATTCCTCCGCTGCGCAAGAAAAAGCGCTGGTGCTGATTACGGCGGTGTGCAATACCTTGAAAATTGAGGATCCGTCGGGGGCGTCTGAAGAGGTGTCAGTCCCCTTTGGGTCTCATAAGCCGGTCGGCACCGCTAAGGTGTTTCCTTACCGGTCTTATTTCGTATCCCTTTTCAGTCCAAAGGTGTTTTTCGGTGCGTTACCCATTTGAGGAGAGTCTGCTGAAAAAATGGGCTTCCCCTCCTGTCGTTGATCTTCCAGTATCTAGGTTGAACGAGGCGACCATGATTCTGGTGGAGGGGTCCCTTTCTTTCAAGGACCCTGCCGACAGAAAGGCCGAGGCGGTCGCTCGGTCTATGTTTACGATGGCAGGTTCGGCACTTCGTCCGGTGTTAGCCACGGCTCTGGTATTGCAGACGCTTACTGAGTGGGCTAAGCTATTACACCAAGAGTTGGGTAATGAGCAGGTTTCTCCAGTCTGTGTGGAACTGGCAGACCAGTTAGTGCAAGGGCTCAAGTATGTTTGTGATGTTGCTTTGGACACGGCCCCATTACTTTCTAAAATCTTCGCGTCGGCCGTGGTTCTTCGCCGGTTGCTTTGGCTTAAGTGCTGGTAAGTGGACCAAATGTCTAAGAAGGCTCTGGCAGATTTGCCTTTCCTGGGTGGGTGGCTATTTGGAGCCACTCTGGATGACATTATAAAGGATATTACTGAGGGGAAAGAGTACCTTTCTCCTGCAGTCCAAAAAGGACAAGGTGCCCAGTCGCAGGCAAGGTTCTACGGGCAAGGGGTGGACCAAAGCGTCCTTGGTATTGCAAGCCCAACAAGTCCACAGAAAAGCCCTCTTCCACATGAAGGTTTACCCCTGCCCGACTTGGGCGTGGGGGGGTCGTCTTCGGTGGTTTGTGGACCGGTGGAATTCCCTTTTTTCCGACCAGTGGGTCCGCGAACTAATTTTGCCCGGCTACAAAAAAGAGTTTCTTTCCTGTCCACCAGACAGGTTTTTTTCCTTCCAATCTTCACCTTCCTTCGTCTCGTTGGCAGGCTTTGTTTGGGGCGGTGCAGGACTTGCTTCTTCGGGGGGTGATAGTTTCTGTACCGGTTTCGTAAAGGTTTCGGGGTTTCTACTCCAATATGTTTATAGTCCCAAAGAAGGAAGGGGTTTGTCCGATCCTGGATCTCAAGCCCCTCAATTGTTTTGTGAAGGTACGGAGGTTCAGGATGGAGTCCGTTCATTCGGTGGTGGCCGCGCTTCATCAGGGAGATTTCCTTTCCACCCTGGACATGAAAGACGCGTACTTGCATGTCCTCATCTGTGTCAGGCACCAGCGTTTCCTGCACTCTGCGTTTGGGGACGCACACTATCAGTTTGTGGCACTTCCCTTTGGCCTGGTCTCGGCTCCCTGGGTCTTCACCAAGGTGCTGGCACCGGTTCTGGCATTGCTGAGACATCGGAGGATTGTGGTTGTGGGCTACTTGGACGATCTCCTCCTGCAAGTTTTCAGAACTGAGGGACAATATGGCGATCGCCATGCAAGCTTTACAAGAGTTTGGCTGGGTGTTGAACCTCCAGAAGTCCGTGTTGCTCCCGACCCAATGCCTGGAATACTTGGTTTGATTCTGGACTCTGCGCGGGTTTTACTTCCGCCAATCAAACTTCAGACCCTTCACTCCACGGTGCGGTTGCTGCTGTCCCACAAGTAGTCGTCTCTACATTTTTGCATTCGGGTTCTGGGCCTTCATGGTATCCACCTTCAAGGCAGTCCCGAGCGCCCAGTTTCACACTCAGGTCTGGCAGAGGGAGATCTTATCCAAATGGGACAAATCTCTGGCATCTCTGGCTTGTCAGATCTGCGTGGGCCATCTGACCAGAGCCTCGCTTCTTTGATGGCTACGGTCTCCAGCCCAATGGACCCGGAAGTCGTTTCTCCCTCTCCATTGGACGGTGATCATGATGGATGCCAGCCTGACCGGCTGGGGGGGTTCTGGGCCTTCGATCGGCCCAGGGTCGCTGGACGTCAGAAGAGTCTCGCCTATCGATCAATGTTCTGGCATGCGATCAGGTTATGCCTCTCCATTTGGACACAGCAGTGGCTTACGTCAACCACTGGGGGGGGGAGCTCAGCAACAGTGCTGGAGGTCTCTTACATTCTAAGGTGGGCAGAACTTCACGTGCTGGCTCTCTCCGTCATCTACATTCCGGGCGTAGAAAACTGGCAAGCAGGCTACCTCAGCCACCAGTTGCTGGATCAGGGGGGTGGTCGCTGCATCCAGGGGTGTTTCATCTCATTTGCCTGTGGTGGGGCACGCCAGACGTGGATCTTCTGGCCTCCCGTCTCAATTGGAACGTGCAGAGATTTGTGGCCAGAACAAGGGATCCCTTGGCGGATGCGTCGGACACGCTGGTGGCGCCGTGGGGACATTATCAGCTCATTTCTGCCTTCCCTCCTCTCAAGCTCCTTCCTCGTCTGCTGTGCAGGGTAGAGGCCGAGGGGATACCGGTTATTCTTATCGATCTAGATTGGCCTCGGCATCCATGGTACGCTGACGTGGTACGGATGGTGGCGGACGCTCCCTGGCAAAAGCCGGTGCTGGAGGACCTCCTGTCCCAGGGACCGATATTCCACCCTGTTTTACTGTCACTGGCTTTGACTGCCTGACTATTGAAAGCCAAGTGCTGAGAGACCGGGGGTTGCCGGTTTCTGTGATTCCCACTATGTTGAAGGCGCATAAGTCCACTTGACAGAGGATTTATCATCGCACCTGGAAGGCTTACATCTCTTTGTGCGAGGCTGTGGGATGGCATCCGCGCTCCTATTCGGTTTCTAAGATCCTTGTGTTCCTGCAGCGTGGGGTTGATCAGAAGCTGGCTTTGAGCACTATCAAGGGGCAAATATTGGCTCTGGCTATCTTTTTTCAGAGGCCGTTGGCTCACTCATTTGTTTGTTCAAGAGGTTCGGCGTGTGGCACCCCTGGTACGCTCGCCACTGTCTCCATGGGAGCTAAACCTGGTGCTCTCGATACTTCAGAAGCCACCATTCAAGAACATTAGGGAGATCCCCTTACTCACACTCTCTCAGAATGTTGTCTTTCTAGTGGCTAGTTTCTGAGCCGCCGGCCTTGTTGTGTAAATCTCAGTGTTTGGTTCTCCACAAGGATAAGGTGGTGCTGCATCTGTGGTGCTGCATCTGCATCCCTCGTTTCTACCTAAGGTGGTATCTGCCTTTCATCCAAACGAGGACATTGTCCTTCCTTCCTTGTGCCCTTGACCGTCTCACCCCAAGGAGGTCATCTTGCACTCTTTGGATGTGGTACGGGCTCTCTCTGTGTATCTGTCGGTTACGGCTCCTTTTCGGACATCAGATTCGCTGTTTGTAAATGTGGATGGCCCGAGAAAGGGTCTGGCGGCCTCTTCAGCCACTATTTCTTCTTGGATCAGGCAGACTATTGTCCAGGCTTATGCCATTAGGGGGCGGGTGCCCCCTTTCCTGTCACAGCGCATTCTACCAGGGCATTCAGTGCTTCCTGGGCCTTCCGACATCTTACGTCTGTTTCTCAAGTGTGTAAGGCGGCTACCTGGTCGTCCATGCACACTTTCACCAAGTTTTACAGGGTGGATATTTGGGCATCTTCGGATGCGTGTTTCGGCCGCAAAGTTTTGCAGGCGGCCGTCTGAAGTTTTGGCTCCCCTTATGGGGGGTTGTGTTTGGGTGGAGGTTATTTTTTTTTAATTTTTCTGTGTTCCCACCCCTCGTTGTGGCACTGCTTTGGGACGTCCCTAAGGTCAAGAATGGAAGTGCTGTGTCCGTCAATGAACGAAAGAGAAAATGGGATTGTTTCTACTCACCGTAAAATCCCTTTCTCTGAGTTCATTGACGGACACAGCACTCACCCCTCCTGTTTGTGTTTGTACTGCTTTGTAACGAACTGAGCTGCCTGTAGCAGAGTGTGGGGTTACTACCAGTAAGGCCGCTCCTAGGCAGTGCTGTGCTTGCTATTTTTTTCTGCCTAGTCCTACTCCTGAAGGTGGTGATATAACCCTAAGGTCAAGTATGGAAGTGCTTTATCTGTCAATGAACTCAGAGAAAGAGATTTTACGGTGATTAGAAAAAAAATCCATTTTTTTTCATCAGATAATTTAGAGCTGAACATTATACCAATATTGTGTATGTGTTTCCTCCTAATGTCATTACATTATTAACCCTGCCATTCACTTTATTATTCCAAATAGAGTGTCCCTGTAACAGAAGAGATATTATACTCACCTCTCCAGTGGCTGAGCCTCCTACCTTTCCTCCAGTCCAGTGTTGCAGACAGTGTTAATTTTGGCAGCAAATTTCGATTTAGTTTTAGTCTTAGGACTAAAATGGCATTTTAGTTTTAGTCCCATTTTAGTCTTCTGAAAGTGTTTTTGTCTTAGTCTTTGACTAAAATGCCATTTTAGTTTTATTCCCATTTTAGTCATCGTATTTTAGTCCACTAAACTAAACACCAACTGCAGTATACCATCACCAAGACAAAACATACATCATCCGCTTATCAAAAATGTGACCACTTAAACTTATGAGGTCACATGCACTTGTCCTCTGCTGGATATTTGCATCCACTTCACTTGAAAAGTAACAATACAGGTATAGTAGCTCTCTCCCAAGAGCTGAGTAAAGCCCACCCTGTGTGAAAGGGGCCTTATTGTCAATATCTTCTGTTTTGTCCCCATCTCCTTTGCTCTGTCCCCATGTCCCCTTCTCTTTTTCCCTGCTCTATGTCCCCTTTTCTGTCCCCAACAATTCCTCATGAGGGTCCCCATGATGTACATATAGCAGCTGCAGGCTGTATAATCAGAAAACATACAATCACATAGAATAAGGCATCTAATCCATGTCCTACCTTCCACTGAGGATTGTCATCTGTGCTATGCCATTCCAGAGCCTGTGCCTGCTGGCCCCGCCCCCTGGTATCACTCAGCGCCTCCCTCTGGTCTTACTCAGCTCCTCCCAGGCTCCCTCTCACCTCACTCGCCTTCAGTTCAACGGTAAAATGCTAGACTGGAGGTGAGACTCTGTGGGAGGGGATTGGTCATAGGGCGGGCTGGGGGGAAAGAAGGGGGGGTCAGAAATGAAGGGCCATCATCTGCCCTGCATCTGACTGGGAGAGAGGAGGAGGAGGGGCTGAAATTCATAGCGCTTGGAGCTGTGCTGCCTGGAGCTGTGCTGCCTGTCACCGTGCGCACCGTGTCAGCTGTGCTGAGTGAGGTAAATGTGCGAGCAGGGCTGGATTCAGCATAAGTCCCTCCTTGCCATTAACCTCCCGTTTTCGTTACTTAACGAAAATGGATTCTATTTTCGTCAGTTGACGAAAATGTGCTGTATTTTTAGTTTTGTTTTCGTCACTGTAAAAAAGTCTCTGACGAAAATGTTTTCGTCGACGAAATTAACACTGGTTGCAGACTCTTGGGCAAACTTGCAGTGTGGCCCTGTACACTGCAAGGGTTCAATGTTCATTTAGTTTAGCAGTGCACAGATAAGGAGAAATGCTTACCTTACTCCTGGCCCTGGCAGGCTTCCTCAGTCAGTGTGACCAGTCCCCTGCAGCTTGCTTTCTAAGGTGCTTTGGGCTGCAGTCGCCTGCTCACCCCCCGCCACATACAATGCAGAATTAATAGCCCTGCATTGCACACGATGACAACAAGGCCTCGCCCACAGACCAGAGCTTCAAGGAAAGGAGGAGCATGTCAGAGCCGGCCAGAGCGAGGAGTCATGTAAGTAATCATGCCCTAAACAAGCATTTAACCCTTGCAGTGCAGGGAGGACCCACTTCAAAGGTTGTTTTTGTTTCATTATTAGAATTCAGCGTTCAGTGACTAAAGCTGGCCATAGATGATTAGTGTTTTTTTTTTCATTCAGCCAGTAGGCGGAACAAGAAAAAAAACAAAGAAAGAACAGATTCCTCCATCCACAAAACAAGGTGAATGGAGGATTCCCCCTCTTCCCCCTCCACAAAGATATTGTATTCTGACAGGGGGACTGTTAGAATACATTGATCAGTAGCTGCAGCTGCTAATCGAGAAAAGTTCTCCAAGTTGTTCATTTGACAGATGTCAATCAGGGACAGACACACACTGATCTAAATTCAATTGGTCCCTGCTGTATTTCGATCTATCTATGGCTACCTTGACAGTGTCACTTTAAATGACTAGAATTCTTCCCTCACAAATTATAATATTCACATTTTTAAATACAAGATTTTATCCACTGATACCAATGCGCGAAAAAGAGAAAACAATCTCCAGCTCTGTTATATACTTTAAAGGGAAACGTCTTTGCTTTTTAGCTTCTGAAGATTCTGAGACCTTTACAGTAATTACATTAAGTCCAAGAAATCAGATTGCTATACATACAGTGGGTATATAAAAGAATCGCCCCCCTTTAAAATAATCCCAATTTGTTGCTTTGCAGCCTGATATAAAGACAGACACCATTTTTGTTTTATCCAGCTGTACTCACTCAGTGCAACGTATAACATCCATGTGAAAGATATAATACCAACATGTAAAGAAAAAAAAAATATTCAAAAACAGAATCACTGAATTGGAAAAATGGATCTCCCCCTCCTAAAAATGACTCAGTCAGGTGTAGCTAATCACCTTCTCAATGGCACACAAAGCCATTTGATTTTTTTTGTTTGTTTCAATGTTTTTATTAAGGTTTTCCAATGCACAGGAAGAAAAACAAAGAACAATTTGCATTCGTACAGAAATGATAAATTCTAAGTACAACCAAAATAATGATAACATTAGCAATATCCAATTAAACATAGCAATGTATATAATTAAAGAACCGTTAGGGGTCAAGCCCAAAGGGTAATAAGGTGAGACATGAGGGACTCTATGACGGGCTTATAGAGAAATCGGGCAAGCCTCCAAGGCACCCAAACACCCCTATTGGGAACAAACTGTGAATGGGTAGAGACACTTACAACCCTTGTCTTGTCTTACACTTAAACTTACACTTACACTTGTCTTACACTTACACTTATCTTACACTTACACTTACACTTGTCTTACACTTGTCTTACACTTACAACCCTTGTCTTACGGCCCTTGTCTTGTTATCTTACCAGCTCTCTGAAAGGTATATTTGAATCACTCTACGTATCGGGTAGCACATGTATATCAGACCCATCATCAGGGATTGGCTTCAAGGGAGATTCCCCTAACACTATATTAAAGTGGAGTAATGTGTATTCTGGCTGGTATAGCTCAAGAACCTATTAGGGAACCTTTGTGTTTGTTATGGGGAGGGAAGGGCATGGGGAGGGCAGGGTAAAGAGGGTGAAGTGTTAGTGTGCAGTTATTTGTCCGGGTTGGTATCTGATACCTTGTGGGTGCCCCCAGGTCAAGCTACAGTGATATGTTTGATAGACTGCGGAATTCCACAGATTCTGTGAAATGTATCCAACAGGCCCAGGTTTTATGGGATTCACCAGGGTCTCTCTCGCCTATTGGACTAGTTCTTCCATTTCAGTGATCCTCCCTAGACGTTGAGGCCACTCTGAGATACTAGGGGGGGAGCGATCCTTCCAATGTAAGGGTATACACATTTTGGCTGCATTGATTGGGTGTAGAGTGAGAGATCTTTTGCAGGCCGATTGGGGTATGGATGTGTGGTGAAGTAGGTATTGAGCCAGGGTGAAATCTGGGGAGTAGGTCATTATATGAGAAGTAAGGCCGTGTACTTCTTTCCAGTAAGGTTGTATCAATGGGCAGTCCCACCATATGTGGAGCAGGGAACCGCGGGCTATGTTGCATCTCCAGCATAGTGGAGAGACACTGGGATGATATTTATGGATTCTATCTGGGGCCCTGTACCACCTTGAGTAGATTTTGAATCCATTTTCCTGTGTGGAAATGTTGGTTGACCCTTTGTGTATAAGGGTGTGGATTCGCTCCCAGTCCTTTCCCATTGTTGGCTAGTTGCGTTTTCTTTCGGATCGCTACCTGTGAACAGTAGAGAATACATATCCGAAATCAAGTGTCTTTGGGGCTCCGATCTGGTGCAGATAGCTTCAAAAGGGAGTGCGTTCTCTGTACCAATTGGAGAGTGGTTTGGAGCTATTCAAGAAGTGTCTGATCTGTAGGAACTTGCAGAAAGGAATGTTTTGGTCAGGGTATTGGGAGGAGAGGGTTTGAAAATGTAAGAGCTTGCCCTTATCAAAGAAGGTGTCTGCCTTAATTGATTTCCCTGTGTGTAGGCTATATGTGGTGAGCTCCGTGAGCCCTGGTGGGAAGTCTGGATTTTGGTCAATAGGAGTCAACGGCCCGGGTGAAGAGACGAGATTCATCCTTTTAAACGCAGCCCGGATATTCGGTAAGGTAGGGCCAATTAGGGGGTGTACAGCGTTTCCCTTAGCGATCATGTTAGGTCTGATCTAAAGTAGGTGGCGGATTGGCAAATGGGAGAACGATTCCTTGAGTCGAATCCAATCTTTAGTGTTTGCATGGACATGCCAGTCAACTATTCTAGCCAAGTGGCAAGACCAGTAGTACTTGAATACATCTGGAAGTCCAATTCCTCCTTTCAGTGTAGGGATCTATTCAGTGTAAGGATAAACTAGTCTATCCCAGCTGTGGTCATTTTGATTAGCTCTGCATGAAAAGAGCTTTCCTGGAGCATGTCAGTCCCTGGTATTGCAACTGAAGCAAACAATCAACTATGGGCGTCAAGGCACTGTCAAAAGATCTCAAGGATAAAATCCTGGACAGGCACAAGTCAGGAGATGGATACAAAAAATTCAAAGGCTTTATTAATGCCTAGAAGCACAGTGAAGTCTAAGTGGAAGGTATTTGGTACAACACAGACCCTCCCTGGATCAGGACATCTCTCCAAACTGGATGAAAGAGCCAGGAGGAAACTGGTCAGAGAGGCTACCAAGAGGCCTACAGCAACTCTGAAGCAGTTGCAGGAATTTATGACAAAGAATGGTCATTGTGTGCATGTGACAACAATATCACAAATTCTCCACAAATGTGCCATGTATGGGAGGAATGCAAGAAAAACGCCACTGCTCAAGAAAAGCCACATGCAGTCACGACTGAGCTTTGCCAAAATGCACCTTGAAGATGCTGAGGCCACATGGAAAAGGTGTTATGATCAGATGAGACTAAAATTGAATAGCTTGGCATCGACACCATAAGATATGTCTGGCGTAAATGCAATACAGCTCACCATCCAAATAACACCATTCCTACTTTAAAGCATGGAGGTGGTAATATCCTGTTATGGGGGGTTTCTCTGCAGCAGGGGCTGGAGCACTTGCTAGTATAGAAGGAGAAATGGAGGCAAAATACCGCCAAATTCTTGAGGAAAATCTGCTACCCTCATTGAAAATCTGTGGAATGACATGAAGACTGCAGTCCACAAACCGTAACCACCACATTTAACTGAACTTAAGCAGTTCTGCAAAAAAGAGTGGGCAAATATTGCAACATCTAGATGTGTAAAGTTAGTAGTGACATATCCCAACAGACTAAAGGCTGACATTAAAGCAAAAGGTGGTTCAACAAAATACTGACATAAGGGGGGGTGATCCGTTTTCCAACTCAGTGATTCTGTTTTTGATTTTCTTTTTTTTTCTGACATGTTGGTATTATATCTTTCACTTGGAAGTTGCACTGAAATAAATACAGCTGGATAAAACAAAAACTGTGCCTGTCTTCATTTCAGGCTGCAAAGAAACAAAATGTGATTATTTTAAAAGGGGGGTGATTATTTTTTTATTAGGCAGCACTGATTGGCACTGACAGGTGACACTGATTGGAAACACTGATTAGCACTGATTGGCACTGACAGGTGACACTGATTGGAAACACTGGCACTGACAGGTGGCACTGATTCCAAACACTGGCACTGACAGGTGGCATTGATTGCCACTGACAGGTGGCACTGGTTGCCACTGGCCGGTGGCGCTGATTGGAAACACTGATTGGCACTGATAGGTGGCACTGATTGGCGCTGACAGAGGAGAGGGCGTTTCACACTGAGCTGATATTGACGCTTAGTGAAACTGTGTTAAACTGACATGTAATGTAACTGCAAGCAGAGAGAGAGCAGCTGTCAAATTTCAGCGGTGATGTCGGGGGTGGGCGGGACCCAGCAGCAAACACCAGCCAATGATTGGGCTGCTCAAGAAAGGGGTGGGGCCACATACACGTAGCGGTCTGCTCAGACCCCATCCCATTGGCTGGTGTTTGATAACTGCTGGGTCCCGCCCACCCCCGACATACTGAGCGGCTCTGGCAAGCGTCAATATCGGCTCAGTGTGAAACTGTCTCACAGGCAGCACGGACTGCACATTCATTGGATGCAACATTTCACAGCAGTGCCACAGCCGGAACGGGTGACGTACGGGTACAAGTTGTCACTGCCGACTGCCGCCCCTCTTTAGATGCCGCCTGGTACCATGGGCCCACTGGGTCCCATGGTAGGGTGGGCCCTGAACATGATGGTCAATGCCTAGTGTGCCATGGTTTCCAGCCAGCAACATTTTCCATTTCTTATTCTTCATTTTTCTAAGTCATAGCTATCTTAGCAAAGGTCATTATTAGCAACATTACATTTTAAAATTGCTTGAGTTTATATATTTTTTGTCTTCAGTTTTTAAAAGAAAATGGAGTATTGCTTTAAATTTTATCTAAAGCCAATTTTTCATCTTGAATAAGGTAGATTGTAAGGTGTTACTTTTTGTCATTCAAAAACATCACAAATTAACAAAGAGCAGCATCTGTGTGATTCCATATAGATTGCAACACGTGTAAAGGGATATAGATGACCTGATCATGATCTGGAAACACACAGATGCTGCTCTATGTTCATTTGTGATGTTTTTGAACGACAATACTCTCAACCTTGAATTTACATATAAGCAAAGTAAGGACAACATAAACTTTTTAGACACCACATATATAGACAGCCAGGAAACAGGGAGTATTGATACCAGAACTTTCCGCAAACCAAGTGCAGGAAATTCCCTGCTCCTGGCCACCAGCTGTCACCCCTCCCACACTATTCGCTCAATCCCAGTTGGGGAATTCATTAGGGCCAGGAGAAACTGCTCCGCCTTGGATAGCTTCTATGATGAGTGTCAAAATATTTCTAAACATTTTAGAAATCGTGGCTACCAACAGTGGCATCTAGATAGAACCATTGCCATTGCCTACAATAAATTAGAGACAATTTGATCTCCATTAGAAGTAATTTCAAGACTAAATATATTAGAGGCAATGGCGATCGCCCTGTAAATATTGTAACTACCTTCTCCAAAGAATACAATCAAATTAAACAAATAATTAATAAATATCTCCCTGTTTTAAATGGAGACGCTGATCTGGCGAAGGTTTTGACCAATAGTTGCAGTTTTTCTTGCCATCAGGCATGCACCCTGGGCAATTCACTGTCCCCCAGCTTATACAGCTCAGCCTTACCTCCCAAAACCTGGCCTAGTACCACAGGGTCCTACAGCTGTGGTCTGAACACCTGTAGATACTGCAGCAAACATAATAATAATCACAAGTCCATTACTTCATATCACCACGGCAAAACATTTCCTATTAAGGATTTTCTTAATTGCAGTACAAAACATGTGATATATGTAACTGATTGCAGCCTCTTCAGGTTACAGTATGTAGGATGCACTACAAGGTATCTGCGCACAAGGATAAGTGAGCATTATAATGGTATTGCCTCAAGCAATATAAAAAAGATGTCTAACGTATCAAAAAATTTTAAACAATGCATGATGGCAATATGACCTAAATTTCCTTCTGTGCAGTGCAGGAAATTAAACAAGCAGCACGTGGAGGGGATACACATAGAAGACTTCTAGAACAGGAAGTGAGATGGATCCTTTCCCTGGGAACACGGATCACCGATGGAATGAGTTACAGATGGGATGTGGACTTATTTCTTAAATAATGCAATCCACTCCCCTCATTCCTTTCAGACATTATGCTTCCCTGTCTCAGTTCCTACGTTTTTTAATCTTGACTAAATACCTAATATTTTTTACTTTTGTTGACACATGTTGTCTCTCCTGTCTTATATACAGTGGTTTAACATAATGCCATATGGACCCTTACACATGGGCTACATGCACCAGCATACTGATTCTTTTTTCTTTTATGATTTATCATCATTGATTTGTTTTTTGTGACCTGTGTGTGTGTAGGATGATCATGTATGGTTTTCCACTGTGTCTTTATATCTTTTGCAACATATCATGTCATGTATATCTTTTGTCTCAATCCTTTTCCTGTATTTTGGCACTTTGATATTAACCTCCTTGATTGCTCAGTTAATTGCTTCAATTTACCATGCAATTGCATTGATTTTGGAATGGCGCTTATATGAGTATAAATGTATTGCCATTTTTATATTCAACATGCTACGACTAAGGCTGTTGCCGAAACGCGTCAGTTGTTTTGCTTGTCACCAACCATTAAAATTGCTATATGGACTACAGAGTTGCCAGCTCAATATTTTACTTGTTTCTGTTGTAGTGTGTAAGGACACGCTGAGCACCTGAAAGAGGATCTTGCAAATTGGACTGGGAGTTCCCCGCTGTGTGCGCTGTCTCTCTTCAAGCTTATTCATCTAGTGCCAGATGTAACTTTTTGGATTTTCCATAATTTCCTGTCTCAGTGCAAATGGGTCACTGGGGCAAAAAATAAGTGTATGAATCTCCCCAATGGTGACACAGACAGCAGTAGAAACTTGACATAGTATGGTAGAGAGCAGCCTGCAGATATTAATGACTTATTTTACCCAATTGGCACATTTGCCCTGAACAGAGACCAGTGCTACCACCTTGTTTCTCTGGCAATAAAGACTTGACAGGTGGTTTACCATTTCCCTACTATATCCAAAGCCTTATTTGTGAATAAAAGCAGTTTGTAGTTTAACACACCCGCTGAAGGACTGTGAAAGGTCTCACTACAATATCACAAATGTCATAGTCTCACCGCATTCACCTTAACAGGGCATGTTTACGCAGCTCGCCTGGCTTAATCCATAAATGAATACAACTCTGCTTATATCCCTTACACAAATTCATGACCAAGTCAACACTAATAATACATTGTGAAACATCATCAGCATGTGCTAATGGTGTCCTTTCCCCACCAATCAATATTCAAACGAGGCTTAAATTTCATTTGTACCTTCTCTTCCACAGATGACACTAATGTCAGTATTATTTCTCTCTGCCCTCACCTATCTTACCCCCTTTTTCTTTTGATGAAACATCATGTGCTTGAACAGACTGTTCAATCTGAAAGAAAGCAAACAATTCACTTAAAAAAAATAATAATAATAATGGACTTTTAAAAGATATACAATTAACAATGCTGCCTGTACATCTTCATCCTTTAAATGATGTGGTAAAGTTGAGCAACACTTTCAACCAGCAAGAAAGTGATAAGAAGCATGATTAAGCATCAAAAGCACCCTTTATTGTCCAAACATATTGCAAAGATACTTCTTTTTGCAGGTGCCCAGCATCGCCTTACAAGAAGTCACAGCATTTTATTTAAGTCAGGTTTCTCAACAGTGGTTGATATTCATTAAGAATTTATCCAGTTATAGGCAACCTTCACTTAAGAGGACCATACAGCAGTTTTGTACAAATGTTCTTATTACTATGTCTAGTAGAAAAAAAATACATTTAAACAATATATATTCTTTCATTCTGGTACATATAACATTTTGCCTATAAATATTTTTGATTTTCATAAGCAGTAAGCAGGTGGTGCCGTCGGTTCCTTGTCACAAAAATGTCATTCTTGTATGTGTGCGCTGTAAAATATTTTGTACTCCTTACAGGTTTTCCAGGGAATATTTTGAGTCTTTTGTGAAAAAGTTGTTGATTACAGAGCTCAACAGCTGAAGGTGAAAATTACACACAGGAATGAGTACATGCAGCGATTTCTTTCTCTATCTCACCCACCTTCTGTACAGCTCTGCACTGGATTTTAATCAAAGACAGTTTTGGAAAGGTAACAAGCTCTGCTGTCAAACATAAATAGAAGACACAAAAGAAAGTTTGTTTAAAACGCACACGTGAACTCATGTGGTAATCTGTATCTAAAAATGTGGGTTACTAAAGAGGCCCTGTCACCAGAGCATTAATTTCTGCAACAATTTTCCCATAGGGTTATATGTGCATTTATAACTCATTTTAGGCATGTTATTTACATGTAAAAGCCATCTTGTGTGTGCATTCAAAAGCCTTCAGACTGCTGCTGGGATCCACTATCTTTCATGTAATGTGGCATGTGGACAGTACAGCGCCGATAGTAAATAGACTATAATGTGGAAAAAGAAAGAGGGCTGGGCTAGGAAACTGCCTCTTCAGAAGAAGTCAAATTTACTAGCAGGTTCAGTTCAGCATATTGCAAGCCAATAAAACAAATATTTTTGACAGTGGTCACAAGGACAAACAGAGGGATGAATTGCTTCAGTGGGAACACAAACCGTGATAAAAACTTGACAGAGGTTCTAACCCTTCGCCACTCTAATCAAAACGAAAACTAAGGCCCCTTAAACACTGACAGAGCGATCAAATCTGCTTGTCAGTTTTTCAGGTGGACTCGATCGGACCATCCATGGAGCGGCGGATGTCAACGGGCATGTGTCTGTTGACACCCACCGACATCAGATCCTGCCCGCTACAAACAGATGGAAGGGGATCCATTCTTCATCCGTCTGGTGGATCGGATGACAGTCAGATGGAAATGGAGCAGACACAGACCTGTCAACCGCCTGCTCAGCATTGATCAGCGGAGGGATCCCCTGCTGAGCGGGCAGATCCGCTTGCGGACTCCAGCAGTGTGAAAGGCGCCTAAAGCTTTGGCTTTAGCTACTCTTTTGAGCAAAGCACAATAGAACCTTCTTAAAACAGAGTATTTGTCTCACCTTTATAACAAAACCAAAAAGGTTTTATTCCTCATTTTAGCACAATGGGTGAAGCATGCAAACTATTTATTTTTAAAAATAGACCAACTGTGCATCCAGAACCCCTGGTTTACAGCAGTACCAGCCTGGTATGATAAAGCCATTTATTCTGAAATGCATATGGCTGTTTCAGGCTTGTAGGCCATCAAAAGTGAAGTGCAGTGTAAACCAGGGTTTCTATAGAGCAGGGATCTCCAAACATTCTAAAGAAAGGTCCAGTTTACTGTCTTTCAGATTTTTTTGTTGGGGGGGGGGGGGGTTGCGGGACTGTGCCAAGTGGGAATAAATAATTGCAGATCTTTGGTATTAGGGGGAGAAACATTTGGTGTCGTTGGAAGGATATATGCCCATCGTTGTTGTCAATGGAAGGAATAGTGACCCATTGTTGGTGTCAGTGGCAGGAATTATGCCTCATTTTTGTTGTCGGTGGCAGGAATTATGCTCCATTGTTGGTGTCAGTGCCAGGAATTATGCCTCAAGGACTGGATGAGGGCAAGCAAAGGGCGGCAGTTTGGAGACCACTGCTATAGAGTAAAATTTGGCAACCAAGAACGAGTATTACCAGACCAGGTTATAATTAGATGGACAATGAGTAACCAAAAAGCACTCAACTAAATACATGGAGGAGTCTCACTTTCATTACTAATCAAAATCATAAGGGTTTTTTTATTTTTTATTTTAGGAGAGTGGGCAGAGCCAAGAAACAGCTGTACGTTTAGCATAAATGGTTCTAGAGAAGGCTGCCAAACTACATGGCTAAGAAAAGCACCTTGGATTTCTTTTTGCTATTTTAATAAACACTATGAGCTTCACTAGAAATCTTGCCTAAATCTGGATAGTAATTATGTAACTCTAAAATAAGAACCCAGGATAAATATACCAGATGCACATTAAGTCTTATATCTGTACTGAAAATTTAATTTTTTGTGCTTGAAAGGTTTGTTCTGCTTAAGTGCCCCTAGGTAAATATGCCTGGTTCCACAGACTCTGTCAGTTGCCGGAGGAAGTCCCTACCCTGAAGTATTTGCATAGTGCCCCCTGCCCAGCCTCTTCCCTGCTGGTCTCTTGAGAATGATCTAAATTCATGCACAACAAACTAAATGTGGGGACAATTCATGATGAACACACCAGAGGCCACGTTGTCTGTCATCTTTATTGCCATTTTCATTATAGGTAGGTGACTATTTGTTTGTTGCAAATCACTGTCTCTGAATGGATAGAGTCCTGTGTTTAGGATGGAAAAGAGCAATGTGCCACATGCAAAAATCCACTGCAACCAATCTGCAGTCACCTCTCGGTGTTCTAAGATAGAAGGTGAAATCTAGGTGCTGTGGGTTAACTGTACACCGCTGCTCTTTGTACAACCTTGTTAAATCTGTCTTCTACTTTAAACGTGTAGAATGTAATGGTTTAGTAACTGAACTTCACTTTTATTTACTGTTTCAGCTGAAAATATTATCAGAAAAATTGTTATATTCCACATAGTTAAAGATGGGTCACATTGCGCTTTTAAAGGGGAGTTTGAGAAAATAAAAACCTAACTTCCATGTGCCAGGGTCGCTGTAGAAACACACAGAGGTCCCGAGGTTGACAGACAAATCTAGTTACAGATTTTACCTGCTGGAGAAATCTGATATTAAAGCCTTAAAATGCAATGACTACCAAAAGGAATCGGTCAAATTTTAGTTCAGCCAGCAGCACATCATATCCTAATTTAAAAATAGGACTACATTTCTTAAAAAATCTTTAATACATTATCTGGAGAAGTGGACAGTTCACAATTCGTAACATCACTAGTGTTCTGTCAAAGAGCACCCACAGGACCGTGGCCTTTTTTACACTTCCATCAATATGTAGGTTTAGCAATCTAATCTGTATGTCAGTATTTTAGCAATGTATATCTGACATTGCCTATTCAGGCCCGTGCACAAGGAAAAGTTGTTTACAAGAGTAGAGCCAAACGGTGACTATTCTGTGAAAATACCATTTCCTGCACATCTGTGTGAAAGAGGAAGCAGATGAGCCATGTCTAGAAGTCTATTGGAGCAGCAAGGCAGAACTGTATTGTATTATCTACAATAAGTTCAGATACTATGCTGATTTAGACGTACATAGGGGATGAGTTGATTAATTGTTATCTTCTCTCCATGCATTGACACGCATACTCAAATTCTGGAAGTGCTGCATTCAATAGCCCAGATAGCAAGCAATTGAGCTGCAAGTTTGAAAATGACTTTGCTAGACTTGTCAATATAATAATGACTGTGCTGAAAAAAAGTTGAATATGTGCAAAAAGTGTGAAAAAATATTATGAAGCTTTCAAATTTCAATAAAGTGACAATGCAACCCACAATCAGTAAAAATTATAAAAAATGAATAGTGATTGCTTTAAAATATGTGCAAAAGGATTTTCTGAGATATAGATACAGTGGAACCTCGGTTTGGGAGTAACAGGGTTAACGAGCGTTTCGCAAACCGAGCACTGTATCTCTAAAAATCCTAACTCGGTTTGCGAGTGTTGTCTCGCAAAACAAGCAGGATTCAGGCCGAAAGCGTTGTGCAGTACCGCTTTTGGCCTGAGGTGGGGCGCGCCGGAGCCGAACAGCGCCGATCGTCGGCGTTCGGAAATGCACAGAAAGGCCCGAGGACAGTCCGGCTGACCTCGGTAAACCTCGGAAAGGCTCGTGAACGGAGTCTTTCTGAGGTTTGCTGAAGTCAGCCGAAGTGTGCTCGGGCCTTTTCTGCCTTTTGCCGCCCCCCACCTCTGGCCGCATGCGGGATTGCAGCCCATTGAAGCCAATGCGGAACAAATTATTTTTGTTTAAATTGACTTCAATGGGAAAACTCGCTTTGATATGCGAGTACTTTGGATTACGAGCATACTCCTGGAACAGATTATGCTCGTAATCCAAGGTTCCACTGTACTATATTGTCAAAAGTTTACACGCACATGAACTTTAATGGCATCCCAGTCTTAGTCCGTAGGGTTCAATATTGAGTTGGCCCACCCTTTGCAGCTATAACAGCTTCAACTCTTCTGGGAAGGCTGCCCACAAGGTATAGGAGTGTGTCTATGGGAATGTTTGACCATTCTACCAGATGTGCATTTGTGAGGTCAGAAACTAATGTTGGATGAGAAGGCCTGGCTTGCAGTCTCCAGGCTATTTCACCCCAAAGATCGGGTTGAGGTAAGGACTGCAGGCCAGGCAAGTTCCTCTACCCCAAACTCGCTCATTCATGTCTTTATGGACCTTGCTTTGTACACTGTTGCACAGTCATGTTGGAACAGGAAGGGGCCATCCCCAAACTGTTCCCACAAAGTTGGGAGCATGAAATTGTCCAAAATATCTTGGTATGCTGACGCCTTAAAGTGGTTGTAAAGGCAGAAGGTTTTTTATCTTAATGCATTAAGATAAAAAAACTGTGTGCCACACCCCCCTCAGCCCCCCTAATGCTTACCTAAGCCCCATCTTGATCCAATGATGTCCACCAGTGCCTCGGCCATCCGGGACTTTCCCTCCTGATTGGCTGAGACACAGCAGCAGCGCCATTGGCTCCCACTGCTGTCAATCAAAGTCAGGAAGCTGCAGCTCGGCTTGGGTGCCCCCATAGCAAGCTGCTTGCTGTGGGGGCACTCGACAGGAGGGAGGGGCCAGGAGCGCCGAAGAGGGACCCGAGAAGAGGAGGATCAGGGCTGCTCTGTGCAAAACCACTGCAACAGAGCAGGTAAATATAACATGTTTGTTATTTTTAAAGAAAACAAGACTTTAGTATCACTTTAAGAGTTTCCTTCACAGGAACTAAGGGGCCAAGCCCAACCCCTGAAAAACAACCCCACATCATAATCCCCCCTCCACCAAATGATTTGAACCAGTGCACAAAGCAAGGTCCATAAAGACATGGATGAGCAAGTTTGGGGTGGAGGAACTTGACTGGTCTGCACGGTCTCCTGATCTCAATCCTATAGAACACCTTTGGGATGAATAAGAGCAATCATTATTCATTTTTAATGATTTTGGGTGGCATTGTCCCTTTGTTGAAATTTGAAACCTTTATAATTTTTGTTCACACTTTTTTAGCGCAGTGATTATTATGTTGACATTAATTTTCACAAGTCTGCATTGCATGACTCCAGATTAACTTTCTTTGCAAACATTCTGCAAGTCTGCTGCAAGTTCTGGTTCAGTTCTGTTGTGCAACAGTCATCCCACCACAGGGATCACTGTGGCTGAATTTTCATCTTTGCTCCCTGTGTACATTTTTTCTTTAATTGGTGCTGGCAGCCATTTTACAATAACTTTGGAAGTGGTGTGCAGAGAGAGAGAGAGAGAGAGAGAGAGAGAGAGAGAGAGAGAGAGAGAGTGTGCAGAGAGTAAGAGTGTGCAGAGAGAGAGAGTGGTCTGCAATTTTGCTCTTGCTAGAGACTTGCCACACAAATTTGCTACAAATTGAAAAAGTGCCAACTAGAACTTGTACACTTGCAGAACACTTGAAGCACAACATGCCACTGAAAATGTGCAGTGAGTTACAAGACTTACAGTTCAACACTACCACAAATTTGTGGCATGTTATGTTTTCTATCTGAGAGACACACTTGGACCCAATATACAGAAATGCCCAGGTATCAGACTTGTGTCAAATCCTGCTGAAATTGACAGTTTTGGATAAATATCATGGAATTAAATTGGGTACCCATAATCTTCATATTGGTGGAGCAAAAATACCACTCTTGTTTGTCACATTTAGTCATCTTTGCACAAGGTCATTTGTAGTATTGGGTTGAATTTTACATTTGCCTGTAATGAGGAATACCAGGCAAACTCAAAATCCCACCATTTATATCCAGAAGTGATTCATTGGAAAATAATTAAACACATTTTTGAAAACTTATAACTACTGAAAATACATCTTTCTTTTTTCTTTCATCTTTGTGAGCAATCACCTGCACACCATAAATGAGAGTAAAAGGACATGTACTGTATCATCCTTACATGCTTCAGGTACTGGAGGCAGTTTAGGGAAGGGTTACCATTTAAATAAAGGCAAGGGCTTAATGTTTATGTAAGGTCAATCATTTTTTATTCTTTACATTTTGATAGAGCAGGGAAGGGTTATATCCTTTGTCAAGTTTTTTTTTGCTCTCTGTGACCGTGCCGCGAAATTTACTCCTCCATTTACCTTGTGACCACTATCACCAAGACAAAGTGAGCAGAAATCCAAACAATCTGAGCTGTCACCAGAGCAAGAGGTGAGGTGAAATTATCCAATGGAGGCACCTGTTCCTATAGCAACACTCAAAGATGGGAATTCTGTTCACTTTGTGGAGATATTCCCTCGTTACCTGTTGAGCCTCCAGGACACAAAGGGGTTGATTTACTAAAGGCAAATAGACTGTGCACTTTGCAAAGTGCAGTTGCCCTCTGCAAGTGCAGTTGCTTCAGAGCTTAGTAAATGAGGTAAGGCTTCACTTTGCAAAGAGTACCCTATCACGTGCAAGGAAAATAAAAAAAAATGCATTTTTGCTTGCACATAATTGGATCATGGAAGTCAGCAGAGCTTCTGCTCATTTACTAAGCTTTGGAGCAACGGCTCTGGCAGAGTGCAACTGCACTTTGCAAAGTGCACAGCCTTTTTGCCTTTAGTAAATCAACCCCAAAGTGTAAAGAAATCTCCCTAGTGGGAAACAGAGCGTAAAAAATAACTTAATAGTGGTTTTAACCTTTTTGTATTCTATTCAAAAAAATACATTTTGGGCTTTACATACACTTAAGAGTTGTTACAGGAGAGCAGCCTTTAAGTTCATGCGCCCCCTCTATTCCCGGCCAGTGATAATTGACAGTAGGACAAATGTATTCTCCCATTTTGATGTCCTGCATACAAATCCTTCCATGTGCTACCTACAGAGAGGATACAAAGCAGTAGTTCTCAGTGCTCTTATACTTTGAATGACAATTACTCAGCCATGCAGCACTGTACCCAAACAACATTTTGATCATGTTTTTGACACAGGCTGAACTTTATTGTGGTGGTATTTAATCACCACTGTTTTTTTCCTGCAATATAAGCAAAAAAAAGACACAACATTTTGAAAAAATTAACATTTATTTTAGTTTCTATTGTAAAATTTTGCAAAGTAATTTTCTTCATAAATTTAAGCCAAAAATTATACTGCTACATATCTTTGGTAAAAATAACCCAAATCGATGTATATTATTTAGTCTGTGTGAAAGTTAAAGAGTCTACAAGCTATGGTGCCTATCATTGAAAGTTATGTTCTGACTGCCTATCTCATTTCTTGAGGCTCTAAAATACCAGGACAGTACAAATACCCCAACAAATGGCCCATTTTTGGAAAGTAGACAGTCCAAGGTATTTAGTAAGAGTGTGTGAGTGTTTTGAAGTTGTAATTTTTTCCATAATGCTTTAGAAAATCAAGAAATGTAATTTTTTTTTTTACACAAATTGTCATATTAACCACTTCAGCCCCGGAAGAATTTACCCCCTTCCTGACCAGAGCACTTTTTGCGATCCGGCATTGTGTCGGTTTAACGGACAATTGCGCGGTTGTGCGACGTTGTACCCAAACAAAATTGACGTCCTTTTTTTCCCACAAATAGAGCTTTCTTTTGGTGGTATTTGATCGCCTCTGCGGTTTTTATTCTTTGTGCTATAAACAAAAAAAGAGCGACAATTTTGAAAAAAAAGCATTATTTTTTTACTTTTTGCTATAATAAATATCCCCCAAAAATATATAAAAAAACAATTTTTTTTCCTCAGTTTAGGCCGATATGTATTCTTCTACATAATTTTGGTAAAAAAAAAAAATCGCAATAAGCGTATATTGATTGGTTTGCGCAAAAGTTATAGCGTCTACAAACTAGGGGATAGATTTATAGCATTTTTATTATTTTTTTTTTTTTACTAGTAATGGTGGCGATCTGCGATTTTTATCATGACATTATGGCGGACACATTGGACAATAACACATTTTTGTAACCATTGGCATTAATACAGCGATCAGTGCGATTAAAAATGCATTGATTACTGTAAAAATGTCACTGGCAGTGAAGGGGTTGACACTAGGGGGCAGTGAAGGGGTTAAACTATGTTCCCTGGGAGGTGATCCTAACTGAAGGGGGAGGGACTAACTACAGGAAGTGACAGATCGTGGTTCCTAGCTAATAGGAACACATGATCTGTCACTCCTGTCAGAACAGAACAGGGAAGTGTGTGTTTACACACACTCGTCCCTGTTCTGTGTCTTCTGGTCACGAACGCTCGTGGCCGGCGGTCATTGCGACCGTCGGCCAGGAGCATCGGCACCCCCGCTACGCAGCGGGCGCGTGCGCCTGCTATCCGGACCTCGCGAGATACAGTAACGTGATTTCATGCAGGGGAGCCAGCCTGCCGCAGTAAAACTGCGGCGGCTGGTCCGGAAGCGGTTAACCAGTTGGCGACCAGCTGCCGTCGTTATACGGTTGGCTCCCTGCGCGAATCCCCGTAGCTGTACGGCAGGCACTTTATGGGGTATAAAAAGGAGGGGTTTTGGGACTTTGAATGAGGTGGGTAGGTGGGGCCAAAGAATCAGTTACCGTTTTAAAAAATAATTTTATTGGTAAAAAATAGATAACATGATAACAAACCAAATGTCGGATAATAGTCACATAATGTATACGCAATAATAGATACATTGTGAACAAGGTAACAACCCATATATGATGCAGGACAATGATCCTTAATAGATGATAGGCGCTTTAAGGGGTATAGGGGGCGCGATGTCCGCCGGGCACCCGCGATCGCTCCTGAGAAAAACAGAACAGAGGTCTGCAATGTAAACAGACAGATCTCGGTTATGTCAGAGGAGAGGAGACAGATCTACCGTTCATACTGGTTATACATAGGCTCTTTGCCGCAACTAGCTGACTATAATAATAATACAAATGCCATAAATCTATCCCCTAGTTTGTAGATGCTATAACTTTTGCGCAAACCAATCAATATATGCTTATTGCAATTATTTTTTTCTAAAAATATGTAGAAGAATACATATCAGCCTAAACTGATGAAGAAATGTGTTTTTGTTCTTTTTTTGGATATTTATAATAGCAGAAAGTAAAAAATATTGTGTTTTTTTCAAAATTATCACTCTTTTTTTTGTTTATTGCGCTTAAATTTAAAAACCGAAGAGGTGACCACATAGCACCAAAATAAAGCTCTATTTGTGGAAAAAAAAGGACATCAATTTTGTTTGGGTACATGGTCGCACGACCGCGCAATTGTCAGTTAAAGCGCCACAAGGCCGTATCACAAAAAATGGACTGGTCATTAAGGGGGCAAATCCTTCTGGGGCTGAAGTGGTTAACAAGTGACTTCTCACACACGGCATAGGCATACTTGCAATTACACCCCAAAACACATTGTGCTACTGCTCCTGAGTATGGAGATCCCACATGTGCGAGACTTTTTCACAGGCTAGCCCAACATCCAAGGAGCACCTTCAAGCGTTCTAGGGGCATAAATTACACATCTAATTTCTTGACTACCTATCACATTTTTGAATGACCACTTTTTGAAAAGCAAACACCCCAATGTATTTTCTTTGAGGCCTAATGAGTCATTTTTTTCCACCAGTTTTTGGAAAATGTGAAAGGAAAATGAAAACTTTTTTTTTTTTTTTACACAAAGCTGACAACTTATAAGATATTTCTAATACATAGCATGTACGCACCAAGAATTACAACCCAAAATACATTCTGCTACACCTGAGTATTGCGATACCACGTGTGAGACTTTTGTACAGCCTGGCCACATACAGAGGCCCAACATCCAAGTTTATTTATTTATTTATTTCAGGTACTTATATAGCGCCGTCAATTTACACAGCGCTTTACATATACATTGTACATTCACATCAGTCCCTACCCTCAAGGAGCTTACAATCTAAGGTCCCTAACTCACATTCATACATACTAGGGACAATTTAGACAGGGTTCAATTAACCTACCAGCATGTCTTTGGAGTGTGGGAGGAAACCGGAGTACCCGGAAGAAACCCACGCAGACACAGGGAGAACATGCAAACTCCAGGCAGGTAGTGTCATGGTTGGGATTCGAACCAGCGACCCTTCTTACTGCTAGGCGAGAGTGCTACCCACTACACCACTGTGCCGCCCAAGTAGCACCTTCTAGGGACATAAATTACACATCTAATTTCCTGACTACCTATCACATATTTGAAGGGACAGGAACTCCTGGACAATGGAATTACCTACAAAATTACCACATTTTGTAAAGCATACACCTCAATGTATTTTCTATGAGGCATAATGTCATTTTTTTCCACAAGTGTTTAGGAAACGTGAAAAGAAAACTGAATGAAATTTTTTTTGTACGCAAAGTTGTCAATTTATAAAAACATTTCCAACACACAGCATGTACATACCGAGAATTACACCCCAAAATACATTCTGCTACTCCTCTTGAGTATGGCGATACCAAATGTGTGAGACCTTTCCACAGCCTGGCTACACACTCTAGGGTCATAAATTACATATTCAATTTTTGGACTACATTTTGGAAAGCAAACACCCAAATGTATATTCTATGAGGCATGATGAGTCTTTGAAATATGCCATTGTCAACAAGTTTTTGGAAAATTTGTTTTTTTTTACGCAAAGTTGTCAATTTTTTAAGATAAGGTATTTCTAACACACAGCATGAACACACCAAGAATTATACACCAAAATGAATTATACCATCTGCGTGAGACTTTTTCACAGCCTAGCAACATAGAGAGGCCCAACATCCAAGGAGGACCTTCATTTGTACTAGAGACATCTAATTTTCTGACTACCTATCACATTTTGAAGGCCCTGGAGCACCAGAACAATGGAAACACCCACAAAGTTAGCACATTTTGAAAAGCAAAGTGGTCAATTTTTAAGATATTTTTTAACACACAGCATGGACACATAAAGACTTACACCCAAAAATACATTCTGCTACTCCTCCTGACTATGGCACATGTATGAGACTTTTTCATAGCCTAGCTAAACAAAGAGTAAACAAAAGATTACCTGTGGTCTTAGTATAGCAGTTGTCCACACAGAGGAGAGCAATGGTCCAGGAACCAGGCAGAGATGTGGTCAGCAACAGCTATAAAAATCATCCAGGCAGCTGGCAGGAATTTGGTCCATAAACAGGCAAGGGTCAGTACAGGGAGCAGGCTGACATCCAAGCTGCAGGCAAGAACACATTCCATTAAAAAGTCCTGGGTCATTACAGGCAGAAATTTAGTCAGTACAGCCAAAGTATTGGTCCAGGCAGCAGACAGAAACAATGTCCATAAAAAGTTCTGAATCATTACAGAAAGCAGGCAGAGATATGCTCAGCACAGCCCAAGTATTTGTCCAGGCAGCAAGCAGGAACATCAAGCTTAGGGCACAGGCATAGAGGCTTCTTCCCACCCAAATCACTTTGAAGCCTCTGGACTCCAGACCCTGATCAAGGAATTACAAATCCCGGAGAAAAACAAAAACTGTTTTACTCAACTCTGAACACTACTCTGAAGCCTCTCACATATGTCAGACCCCTGTTTTAGCTTGAATCCCACTACTACAGTAGCAGAGCAAAAGATCATTTCAAGTGGCAGGTAAAAAAACATGGTCAATAACAGGCCATGGTCAGTTCCAGTGGAAGGCAGAAACATGATGGATAAGAAATCCAGATGGCAGGCAGACACATCGTCAATAAACAGGCCAGGGTCAGTTCAGGTAGAAGGCAGAAACATGGTTCATAAACAATCCAGACGGCAGACAGAGGCACTTTCAATAAACAGGTCAGGGTCAGTTAAGGCAGAAGGCAGCAGGCAAATGATCAGCACAGAATGGGGAAATGGTAGGCTATTAGAAATATTGGCACTATACCTAATATTTTAGTAACCCAGTTGGGAGGGACACTGGGGACAATGAAAACTGGTGTCTTTCCTAACTCCCCCTGTGCTGTTTACCTGACATGTTTTTTGGTGCCTTTGCCTCTTTCTGTGGGTGAAATGTTCTCAGGAAAATGGCGCTCATGAAGTCTGTTCACAGATTCAGAGCAAATGTTTTCTGGTGGAGATCCTTGCTGGTAGATAAGGGCAATGATTACATAAATTTTTAGAGAGGCGGCGGGTCTTTGCATGGACTTGTGATAAGTGACATATGCATTATAAATGGCCAAATTGAAAAGGTAAAGTACAACTTTTTTATACCAGAAAAGGGACTTTCTTTATGTTTATGTAAACTCAAAACCTAATTTTGATCATGTTTGGCATCATTCCTTGCTGTACACAGGTTTCTTAAACAAATTGCAAAGTTGCAAAGCTTCTTACCTGGATATCCTACATTAACAGTGTTGCCTGTTACCGCTGTATGATGGGCATCAGTGATGGCGGCTCTGTGACGGGTACACTGATTAGGCTGCAGTGCCAGGTACACTGATAGGCTGCACTGAAGACTGTGGTGACAGGTACACTGATAGGCTGGACCGATGGCTCCTGCGCTGATGGATGCAGTGACAGGTACACTGATAGGCTGCACTGATGGCTGTAACTCACTGTTCCTGGATTCTTCTCCTCACACAGTATCTGTGTGTAAGGAGATGAAGCTGGTAACAGCAAGTTACCAGTCTTTGTTTACAGTTGTGATCAGCTGTGATTGGACACAGCAGATCACGTGGTAAAGAGCCAATGCCAATGGCTACTTACCCTGATCGGTGATGTGCTGTGTCCGAGGGAGGAATTTTTTTTTTTTTTAATAAGTTTCTTACATGGATATCCTGCATTGCCTGTTGGAGGTTAACAATGTTAAGCCAATAGCTTGCAATTCGCAGCAATATTGTCAGCCTACCACTCCTTTAGTTGCCCATTGGTTTGCTCTCACTGCAGGCTGACAATGCTGCTGTCAATTGCTATTGTTTCTTACCCGGAGATCCTGCCACTAACAGCACTTCCTGTTTCAGACTGACAGTGCTAAGCTGCTGACTTGCAATTAATAACAGTATGATCAGCCTACTGTGCGAACTCTGATAGACCTGATAGGCAACGCAATGGCCATTTAACCACTTCCCGCCCAACCTATAGCAGAATGACGGCCGGGTGGTGGTTCAGTTATCCTGACTGGGCGTCATATGACGCCCTGCAGGATAACAGCCACCTCGTGCCCGTGGGGGCACGCATTGTGGTGATCGGTGGGTCAGTCTGACACCGATCTCGGTAAAGAGCCTCCATCAGTGCCGCCTTATCAGTGCCCATCAGTGCAGCCATATCAGTGCCCGTCATTTAGGAAGAAAACTTACTTATTTACAAAAAATTTTAACAGAAACAAAGAAATTTTTTTTTTTTTTTTTCAAAATTTTCGGTCTTTTTTTATTTGTTGCGCAAAAAAGAAAAATCGCAGAGGTGATCAAATACCACGAAAAGAAAGCTCTATTTGTGGGAACATAACGATAAAAAATTTGTTTGGGTACAGTGTAGAAATTTTCATTCAATTTGCGACAGCGCTGAAAGCTGAAAATTGGCTTGGGCAGAAAGGTGTATAAGTGCCTGGTATTGAAGTGGTTAAAGAAGCAATTATGGTAGGCTGACAATGCTGTGTTTAATTGTGAGCCAGTAGCTTAGCATTGTCAGCCTTCAACGAAGTAACTAATTCACGAAAAACTATCTGCTTTAAGCGGAGTTCCGACATAAAAAATAAATAAAAGTCAGCAGCTACAAAATACTGCAGCTGCTGACTTTTAATAATCGGACACTTACCTGTCCCAGGGTTCAGCAATACGGGGGAACAAAGCACTGCTCGTCTCCCCCTCCTCTCCGCGGCACCGGCATTGTCACTGTGGGCGCCCGGCTGTGGCTTCACAGCCGGACACGCACTGCGCGAGCCGCGCTGTGACTGGCTGGGCAATCATCTGAGACCTGTGACATGTACCAGATGATTGCCGAGAGGGAGGGGGGAGAGGTGAACTTACTTCCGGCGCCACAGTGCCCCGGGAGGAAGCGGGAGCTGGAACCCTCTAAAGAGAGGGTTTCCGCTCGCTCTCCCCCCCACCCAAAAAAAAAATGGCATACCAAATGAGGCATATCAGGGTGTCACCTTCCTTTAAAGCAGAAGTTCTATTTTTGGGTGGAACTCCGCTTTAAGAAACCTGTGTATTGCAAAGAATGATGCCAAACATATTAAAAACAGGTTTTCAGGTTTTCACAGCCGGACACGCACTGCGCGAGCCGCGCTGTGACTGGCTGGGCAATCATCTGAGACCTGTGACATGTACCAGATGATTGCCGAGAGGGAGGGGGGAGAGGTTAACTTACTTCCGGCGCCACAGTGCCCCGGGAGGAAGTGGGAGCTGGAACCCTCTAAAGAGAGGGTTTCCGCTCGCTCTCCCCCCCACCCAAAAAAAAAATGGCATACCAAATGAGGCATATCAGGGTGTCACCTTCCTTTAAAGCAGAAGTTCTATTTTTGGGTGGAACTCCGCTTTAAGAAACCTGTGTATTGCAAAGAATGATGCCAAACATATTAAAAACAGGTTTTCAGGTTTTCAGTTTACATACGTTTTAATGATTAAGGGTTTGGGTAAAGTTAAGGCTTCATGTACACTACTGCTGGTAAATAGACATTTAGGAGCAGTTGGGTGTTTTTTTCAGCTGCCCCTGAACTCTCCTCTATATTATCTTATCAGTACATGTACACAGGGTCATTTATAGTAGTTTCTAGGCAGTTGAGTTTAGAAGCATTTTTTGGAAAGCAAAAAAATGCGCTCAGAATGGATGTTCAGAGGCATTTGAAACGTCAAACGCCTGTAACAGCATGTAAACGCAGTTACTCACGTTTAGCCGTGTTTCGTTTAATTTTTGTCTTTTTAAAAAAAAAATGCTTCTAAACGCAAACGCGACTAAACGCAGCTTATAAGCGCGGCAAAACTGAAGTTTTTAAGCGTCGGTTACTATCTGTCAAGTTAAATCGTTCAGGGGAGGTTGTAAAACATCCTGTGTACATTAAGCCTAAGTGTTAAAGTTCAATAGATACTTTAGTAAGTTGTTGAGGGGAGGTTAAGTGTAATTTTGAGGGGATAGAATAAATTTTACAATTTGAGTCAGGATTAAAGTATACCTTATCTTTTATGACATCCTCAATGAAACCTGTGTTAAAATAATAATAATCTCACCTTACACATTACAATCTAACTGTACAATTTTTCTACAAATTAGAGCTTCACAATTAATCGTTAAAAATTTGTTTTAACTTGAAACATTGTAACTAAAGCAGGCCATACATGGTCGAATTTCGAACAAATTTTCTTTTCAAAATCAGAAAGTTCGTTTTTTTTGTGATCCGATCATGCCACCATTGATTTTCGAAATTCGGCCGACCAAGCCTTCAATTTCACCTCATGGTGCTTCAGAAAAGAATTTTCGTGGCTGGGAATCTTCTTTTCTCTCCGTAAATTTTCTTTTCTTATTACATTTCTCGCACCATTCTCCCATCATTGATTCGAAAATCGTTTGTTTTTCTAAAGCTTTCCAACATGTCCGATTCCTCAAATTTGAAAATCGGCCGTTGCTGCAGCCCACTAATGGTGCGAAATTCGTACGAAAATTCTTTGATACGATTTTCGAAAGAAAATTCTTTCGAAATTCGAACTGTGTATGGCCGGCATAACTCTTCCTTCTTAGATCAAAGGGATGTAAACTTCTGTGTGAAAAAAAATCCAGGCAGTCTGCCAAGTTTTTCACAACATGCAAATGCAGGAAGTTTAACCACTTAAAGTCTTAATCTTTTTCTGACACTTGTTTCTTAAGTTAAAATCAATATTTTTGCTAGAAAATTACTTGGAACCCCCAATATTTTAGCAGAGACCCTGGGGAATAAAATGTCATTTGCTGCAATATTTTATGCCACACTGTATTTGCTCAGCGGTCTTTCAAACGCAATTTTTTGGGAAAAAATACAAGCAAAAAAATCGTGATTTTCATTTTAGCCAGAATCGTGCAGCTCTAGTACAAATAGGTTTAAAGTCACCAAAACTATAATTATATTAGGCCAGACCTAAACTATCCAACCAATCTGTGTCCAATCAGGTAGGTCTTTGCACTACATGTTGATAGATTGTATGGTTAGATTGTAACAAGACAGAAGCTTCAAAGATGGCATGAGGTTGTTTTTTTACTCAGTGCAAATCTTTTACCTATTCTTTTTTCAGAGCATGGCGACAGAGCAGTGGGAACTGCAAGCCCAGGTAATACCAATCTTTTTTATTAATTTGTATCTAGTCTGTTTTATTCATCTGCAGATCAAAAGGATGAGGTTACCCTAATCAGCCCAAATTACCGCCTCCTTCTCCCTTCACGTATTACTTTTTTTTTTATTAACCAATATTATTTTTAAAAAAACTTTTAAAAAGTGCAAAATTGAAAAAAAAAAAAAAGTTCTTGGGGCCCAATGAACAGTTTTGCTGAGTTTAGTGAATAACATCTCTGTTAATATGTTCGACCACAGTATGCTCTAAAATTACAATTTTTCTAAACCTGAAAAAAATATATTTGAGGGAATTAATGTGTTTGTATAGCCACAACTTTTATTTTTGGATAGATTTCCTTTTACTTCTTGTCCTGGAGATTCAACAGGAGTAAGAAGAAACCTTCCTAAATTGAATAAAAAGCCCATCTTGGACACTTGTCACCAGAACATTTGCCCCATTTCCCCTCACCTCTTGCTCTGGTGACCGGATTAAAATTCTGTGGTTATTTTTTTCTCATTTTCTGCCTTGGGGAAAATTAGTTACTAGGAATGAGTGAAAACTCCAAGAGGGGTTTGTAACTCTTCCTCACTCCATTCAAAGCTAAAAGGAAAAAAAAATGGGTTTGCCTTTATATACACTTTAAAAAAAGACACCTGTAATTTCTTTGACTTTTTCAATTTTATTCACACAGGTCCTGCAAATACAACTACATTTCCAGGAACAACAAAACGACAATTACGTGTTACAAACGAAAGCACTGTTCACTGGCCCATAAACAGTAAGAAGCACTTATTTGGTACGCAAAATAATGAAATGTGCAACTCTCAGAAATGCCTTGTAGAGTATTCAATTGCAGCACACCTTCAATACTGGGCATTTTCACTCCTTTCCTTCCCAGGCCAATTTTCAGCTTTCAGCTCTCTCGCACTTTCAATGAGAATTGCGCGGTCATGAAACACTGTACCCAGATGAAATTTTTATAATTTTGTTCACACAAATAGAGCTTTATTTTGGTGGTATTTATTCACGACTCTATTTTTTGCGATATATGAGTAAAAAAAAGAGCGACAACTTTGAAAAAAACCAATATTTTCTACTTTCTATTTTAACCACTTGCCGACCGGGCCATAGCCGAAAGACGGCTACAGCGCGGTGGTGTTTTTCTGGGTGGGCGTCCATGGACGTCCTCCCAGAAAGTTGCCCCAACGCACCCCCTGGGGCGCGCACCCGGGAACATCTGTGACCACCGGGTCTGGCTGATCGCGGCCGTTTACCACGTGATCGTTCCGTCAAATGACAGAGCGATCACTTGTAAACAAACCGGCGTCACGTCATGACGCCCGTTCCTCCCTCCCCTCTCTATACCGATCGGTACAGTGCGAGGGGAGAGGGGGAGAGATTGCAGCAGCGCTGTGGGCACTAAACATCCAGCCCACAGAGCTGCAATCAGTGCCAATAATTGCAATACTTTGCAACACTGGGCAATACTCTGCAACACTGTGCAATACTCTGCAAATACTCTGCAACACTGTGCAATACTCTGCAAATACTCTGCAACACTGTGCAATACTCTGCAACACTGCAATACTCTGCAACACTCTGCCAATACTCGCCAATACTCTGCCAATACTCGCCAATACTCGCCAATACTAATACGGCAATAAATTTTAACAGAAACAAAGATTTTTTTTATTTTTTTTTACCGAATTTTCAGTTTTTTTGATTTATAACGCAAAAAATAAAAAACCCAGCGGTAATTAAATACCACCAAAAGAAAGCTCTATTTGTGGGGAAAAAAGGACAAAAAATTCATATGGGTACAGTGTTGCATGACTGAGTAATTGTCATTCAAAGTGTGAGAGCACCGAAAGCTGAAAATTGGTCTGGTTAGGAAGGGGGTTTACGTGCCCAGTGTAAAAGTGGTTAAAAGAAATCCAATAAAATCAAATTTTGTCATAAATTTAAGCCAAAATGTATTCTGCTACATGTGCCAAGAATTCTGGTAGGGCCAATAGGTATTTGCTTTCCACTTATCAAACAAGAATAAAAAATAAATATTCTATGGTATATTTAACAAATCAAAGGGAGCTAATAAATGAGTTTAACTGTTAGGGTTTGAATACTTTAAAGCGGTATTAAACAAAAATGTACCATATTTTTCGCTCCATAAGACGCACCTGAGTTTTAGAGGAGGAAAACAAGAAAAAAAATATTCTGAACCAAATGGTGTACTAAAATATTTACCAGTGCCCATTAAATGCAGCCTGACCTGTGTCAAAGAAATGCAGCCTGACCATTGCCATAAACGCAGTCTGAATAATGCCATTAATGCAGCCTGAATATTACCATTAATGAAGCCTAACTATTGCCATAAATGCAGCCTGATCTGTGCCATTGCTCGGGCTGCTCTGTCTCCTCAGCAGGTGTCAGGCCGGGAGATTGCCCGGCGCTCGTGGGGGCCTGGGATGTCTGTCGTTCGGGACTAGCATTGCGACCGCGACGGGGGCGGTGATGGCGGTGGCAGGGGGGGGCGGTGACGACGGCGGCATTGGGCAGTGACGACGGCAGTGGGGGCGATGCCGGTGGTGGTGCCGGCAGCGGCAGGGGGGGGGGGGGGGGCGGTGACTGACATATATTTGCACCATAAGACGCAGAGATATATTTTTGGGGGAAAAAAGTGCGTCTTATGGTCCGAAAAATATGGTATATATAATAATATATTGCTTACCAACCCTTAGATGTGGGGGCTGTATTAGGTATTTTTAGACTTTTTTCCCTTTATTTTCAGCCGGCGATCCAGCCAGTAACCCAGCTGTTGCATAGTGTCTCCTCTCTATGTGGAGGAGCAAGGGAGATACCTTTAGACAGCAGCATTATCAATCTGTGGCAAAGCAAGTGTTAAATGCACTGGAACAGGGGTAGACAACCTTTTGAGCACAGTGTGCCAAAAATTTTTTTCAAAGAAATTGGGTGCCGATTTTATAACAAAAAAAGTCAACTTTACACTCTCAATCACAAAAAGGATTTTTTATAAATGCTGTAAACTACTTGAGTAGTGAGAAATTAACATCCTGCACTCACGCCTCAGATCAGCCCCAATTCCTACAACTCCACACTTCAGATTTGCCCCAATTCATGCACCTTTACACCTCACATCACTGTCCCTCCTGCACATCTGCCCGACCACTGTAACCCTCTGCTCATCTGCACCACCACTGTAACCGCATGTTGGGCGGCACCATCCATCTATCATTCAGGTTCCCAGCTTTCTTTTTCTTTAATACCACCACTGTAACCCCCTGCTCTTCTGTCCCACCACCGTAAACCCCCTGCTCATCTGCCCCACCACTGTACCACACTGCTCTTCTGTCCCACCACTGTAACCACTTGCCCTACCAATGTTCCCCCTTTCTCATCTGCTCCACCACTGTACCTCCCTGCACATCTGCTCCACTGCTGTACCCCCATGCTCTTCCATCTCACCACTGAACCATCTTCTCATCTGTCCTAACACAGAACTTATCTGCTCATCTGTCCCACCACTGTAACCCCCTTTCTCATCTTCCCCACCACTGTACCTCCTGCACATCTGTCCCACCTCTGTTCCCCTTGCTCATCTGTCCCACCAATGTACCTCTTTTCTCCTCTGCCCTGCCACTGTACCCCCCTGTACATCTGCCCCACCTCTGTACCTCCTGCTCTTCTGCCCAACCACTGTAACCCCCTGCTCATCTGTCACACCAATGCACCTCCATTCACATCTGCCCCACCGCTGTACCCCCCTACTTTTCCGTCCCACCGCTGAACCTCCTTCTCATCTGCCCCACCACTAAACACCCCCCCGCTCATCTGTCCCACCGCTGAACCCCCTTCTCATCTGCCCCAACACTGAACCCCCCCCCCCGCTCATCTGTCCCACCACTGTCCACCCTCTGCTTTTCTGTCCCACCACTGAACCCCCTTCTCATCCCTCCTACTACTGTACCTCCTGCACATCTGCCCCACCACTGTACCCCCCTGCTCTTCTGTTCCACCACTGTAACCCCGCTTCTCATATGCCCCATCAATGTTCCCCTTTTGTCATCTGCCCCACCACTGTACCTACCTGCACATCTGCTCCACCTCCGTATCCCCATGCTCTTCTGTCTCACTACTGAATCACCTTCTCATCTGCCCCACCACTGTAACCCACTTTCTCATCTGCCCCACCAATGTACCTCCTGCACATCTGTCTCACCTCTGTACCCCCTGCTCTTCTGCCCCACCTCTGTTCCCCCTGGTCATCTGTGCCACCAATACACCTCCTTTCACATCTGCCCCACTGTCCTACCCCCCCCCCCCCCCCGCTTTTCTGTCCCACAACTGAACCCCCTTCTCATCTTTCCCAACCCTGATCCCCCCCTGCTCATCTGCCCCATTCACTGTACCACTCTGTTCTTCTGTCCCACTGCTGAAGCCACTTCTCTTCTCTTCCACCACTTTACCTCCCTGCACATCTGCCCCACCGCTGTACCCTCCTGCTCTTCTGTCCCACCTCTGAACCCCTTTTGCTAATTTTCCCCATCGCTGTACCCTCCTGCTCATCTGCTCCACCGCTGTACCCTCTTCTCATCTATGATAGTCATGATATGCAGAGTGGTGAAAGGAAGCAGAGATGAGACACATCTACCTGTCCTGGCACACTCATCCTGCTGATCATAAGTTGGGCCCCCGAAGCTGAGAAAAAGTGGTTGGGTGTGTTTTTCATTGCGCTAAATACTGGCTGTGGCTTAAAGAGACACAGAGTGCAAGGGTTCAGTAGTAAGTGACACAAAGGTTCAGGAAATATTTCAACAAAGTTCCCAGAAGCTCAACAGTAATTCCACAAACTGTCACCTGATTGTTGTTTTCTCAATCAGAGTAAAATCCCTTCTTTCTGAGATTGGGAGTGGCAACCAAGAGTCATCTTTCTCCAGATGGTGGACGAGGCTAGCAGCACTGTGATTGGCTTTAGCAGTGGCCAATGACAGTCCTCCTCCTCCTGGAAACAGGGACCGCCCCCTCCCTAGCAGAACTGCACCCAATCTCTTCCCCATCACAAAAGCTGATGATCACAGCTACAGCAAATTTAGAGGACCAAACAATGTTTCCCATCTTTTTACAATTTGTGGGGGCACAGTGCCTCCCCCTCAGTGCAGGTGTGGCGTGGGGAATTCTGAAATTGGAATGCATTACTGTCTCACTGACACTTCCCTGCGCTGCTCTGCTGATAGGGAGGGATTAAGTGCTGGCAAAAGAGGCTTTGTGTGCCGCTTGTGGCACCAGTGCCGGGGGTTGCCTACCCCTGCACTAGAAGATTTAGATGGACTTACAAATGAAGCCAAACTCCAGGTATCACTTATTAAGTAGTTACATCAACAAGTTTTTCCCTTTTGCGATAAATGAATAAAGCTGACAATTGTAAGCAGAGCTGGTTTGTCTCAACCATGCAACTTTCACTTTTGCTGGACAGCTTGGTCTGCTAAGGGAAGTTTAAAAATAATAGACTTACTGGCCAGATCACCAGTTTAAAAAAAAAAAAAAAAAAAAAACTAATGTAGCCACCAGAGATAAGAATTGGCAGACTGCAATATAATTATTTCTTGTTTTTTGGGTTCAATACCACTTTAAGGTTTCATATGTATACAAAAAGTGAAAACCATTTATGGAAAATTCCACTTGCATATATCTGTAACTGCATGTGATACAATCATTACTCGGAAAACAGTAGGAAGTGTGTACTGTCAAACAGTAGTTAAACATTAGATACGTGATGTAAAGTGTACCTCATCAGACCGGCTGCACAATGAGCAATTTGTACATGAAAGGTGAATGCAATTGACATCTGTGAAACTAACGGTTTAAATTTAGGAAACAAACTATAAGATACATTGTTTTGAAAGAACTACTATAAAAAAAATGCCCTCAAATGTATAGGAATGGAAATATTTGACACCTAAAGTGATAGTAAACCCTCAGCACTTTCAGCAACAGATTTTATCAATTCAGCAGCTCCTTTATTTTTGAATCCAGTGGCGGCTGGTGGCACTAGACCCCCCCCCCTCCACTCTGCTCCAGCACGGCGGACCCAATCTAGGTGGCGGGTGACGCGCTCCGGTGTTCTCATGTTCAGCACGGCGCCTTTTGCAGTGCATCTCCTCTCTCCTCTGTGCTAGGCGTCCAATAGGAACGCATTACATTTGGCCAACCGGGAAATGGGTCTCATGATACTCTTCCTGATTGGCGGGAGATTTAGTGTGAAAATAGCGAATATTCACTCGCTGTTGTCACACAACTGGGTGAGCCCACCCTTTTTTGAAGCCTATTAGATCCTCTGGCTCTAATCACGTGTGTCAAAAAACACCCCCCCCCCATTGGAAGCCATAGTCTGGCACCCTGTAGATCAGGGGGCCGGGCGCATGAATGGGAGGGGGGGCGGCGCCCGTGCGCCCCTTTTGGATGGACCGCCACTGTTTTAATCCTTGCTTATGTTGCTGTTTAACCTTGTAACATGACTGCTTCCCCAGGTTTCCTTTTCCAGGGCGGCTCATTTCTCTTACAGTCCTATGGAGCCACTTTGCATGCAGGGACTAGAGCTGTGTCTTCCGCTGTGTGTATAAATAGAAACACACAGCCCCATATCCTAGGATGAGAGCGCAGGAGCCAGTAGCATTGGAAGTTCTAAACTGCAAGTGCTGGGGTAATAATATTAATAAATACTAAGAATGCACCGGGAAGCACAATGGACCAGTGTAAAGATACATAGAATTTCCTTGAGCTTTTCTTGTGCTTTTTTTTTGTTTAACGCAAAAGCGCTTCAAACACTATAAATGAAAACGTCGAACATAATACAATTATATATATATATGTATATATATATATATATATATATATATATATATATATATATATAAAAAAAAGTTTTCGTTTTTTGGCCAAGTGCATCCTGAATTTTTGATTTTGGTCCAGAATTTTCAATTTGGTGCACCACTAATAAATACTGTACTGGGGAATGTTTTCTTTATTGTGCTCAGTGTGTTAAAAAAAACAAAAAACATTACATTATGTAAGTCATGTTTTGGGATTTCCAAGTGTACCCACTGCAAGCTGCTGAATGCAGCCTGGCAAATCTCTATGCTGACTGTTACTATGGAGTTCTTATCGCCCTCAGGGACAGAAAATTCAAGGAATGTGGGCATCAGAACCTGGCAGTATTCTTAAAGTATAAGTTTGGGCTACATTTAAACAGACGTTTAAAAATACTGCTTCTCCTCCTCCATCTACCTATGCTGTATACCAGCCTTTCTCAACTTTTTTAATACAGAGGAACCCTTGAAATAATTTTCTTGTCTCAGGGGAACCCCTGCTAAATTATTACCTCTCTAACTCATGGCACATTTGCAATGTCACTAAGTTATAAAGAGATGTAAACATATTTTCTTGAATATGCTTTGGTGCGGTCAAGTAATGCAGAAGCAGTCTGCTGACAACAGATGCAGTAGAAGCAGGTGGGTTATGTCATGGCTCTGGCATGTCAGCCTCTTTGTCCAATGGTCTCTGACACAGAAGTGTCGGAGCAAAGCAGGTTCAAGAAGAGGTATTTACTCACATCACTTTTGCAAATAGTATACAAGTACGGACAGGAGGAGGAAGGGAAGCAGTGTTTTTAGGCAGACATCTATTCAGCTGAAACTTCCACTTTAAGAGGCATTTAAAATAAATGCAACTCTCACATAACTATATAGCAATAACCATTCCAGAAAGCCTAAAACAGAGAATGCAAGCTATACAAACTAGGTCAAATTTGAGTTTATGCTGAATATCCATATTCCTACTTAATGATAAACTCCGGTATAAGTAAATTTTGGCTAAATACAAGAGGCATGTGAAATTTAACTTAAAGTGTTACTAAACCCAGGATCCTGCATTCACTATATCTGGTCTCCTACAGTACACAACATGTAAATGCAATAGTTCGTATGTAGCAGTCTTGTCACTTCTATCACAGTCCAGCTGAGCACTAGTTAAAGCTTTTAAGAGGAGTTTTCTCCTCTGACTGTCCTATGAGGCTGCATGACCCCTGACACCCCCCCCCCCCCCGTCTGGACAGTGCTGATTGGCCCTGTGTTGATCATATGCACCCTCCCCCCCCCCAAAAAAAAAGACTCTCTAGCAATACACACCAAACTGAGCATGTGCAAAGTGACCCCTAGGGTTCTGTACTATAAGGAGATGGATTGGGGACAGTAAAAGAAAGGGAGGATCAGAGAAGACAGGATCAAACAGCCTTTTTACACAATGCGAAGGTTTAACCCCTTAGGTTCCACAGTGAGTATAACAAGCATGCTTTACTGCAAATACAGACTAATTTTACTGTTGTGGCTTTGGTAACACTTTAATTCTTGGTGTGGTTTTTGTATTTCTTTCAGATCTGTGCAATAATCCAGTGCCACCTCTATGCAGGAGCTTCCTGTAATACAAACAGCCACTGCTGCTCTCTCTCCCTGTGCAGGGTGACTGGTCTGGTCTCCGCCCTTCCTGTAGTTTTCTGCAGGCAACCTGTAGTGGGTGGAGTTTTCTGGGTCCCTCCCATAGCTTTGCTCTCTGTACAGGATATGTGCAGCATAATGATGATATGAGTGTTACTTTTTCAAGGCATTTGTGCAAACAAAGTGGATTTGAATGTTTTGTCTCTATTGAGGGATATATTTCAATGAAAGTTTTTTTTTTTTGCTTAGAGTTCGGCTTTAATACAATGTGATTTGCTTAATATTGTTAAATTACGAGTCAGAACTGGCTTCGGGGTTTATAAAGCCGACTATAGACAGATTGAAATTCAGCCGGTTCAACAGGGACTGGCCAAATTTTAATCCATGTGCGGCCCGCTCTTGCTCGTCAGAAGTCGATCTACTGATCAACTTTTCTCCAATTAGAATGCTGGAAAATTTTCCTCCATCAGTGGCTGCAGCCAATGGGTTGCAGTCACTGATCAGTGTATTCTGACAGCCCCCAGAATACATTGTCTCAGTGGGGAGGATTCCTTCATCCACCACCTCGCTTGTTTGGATGGAGGAATCCATTTGCTTATTTTTTTAATTCCGCCTGCAGGCTTAACAGAAAAAAAAAACCAAAAAAAAAAAACCACCTTTAGCTAGCTAAAGACATTTAGAATTATTTAGTTATATGTGCACATCCCTGAGTAAACATGAGATCTGATGGTTTGATAGTGTACTAATATTTAATTTCTGTTTACAGATTTATGGCTGCAAGAGCCTCGCTTTGTGGGTGTGAAAAAAGGCCGGACTATCAGACTAATATGCGGATGTCAGAGCTATATGCCTATGGACATCAACGTCACTTGGTACCTTGGGCATCAAAATGGGTCATTTATCAGCTACCTGGAATCAGATAAACATATACAAATTGAAAGCAACATTCTGCTTATCAAAAAGGTCCATAAAAACCACAATGGGATCTACTTTTGTAATTTCACAATAAATGGAGCAAATAGACTTCCCTGTGGAACAGAACTAATGGTTCTAGGTAAGTTCATGCACCATTATACTCAGTATTACTTTATGTGGTCTCTTTTTTTCAGATAGAGAGATTGGGTGTAAATAAGAATACACACAGTATGTGTCAAGACATCCAAAGCACTGGGTTGAATATCATTTACTGTAGGTACTGATGGTGCAGGTCCCTATTTGTTCCGCTTTGCTGGTTGGCACCCCACCCCTCGCTTCCTGAGGAGTCTACAAAACACAGGTGCTCTGCAATGCAACAGAACACACACACAACAATCAAGGCCCTTTCATTTCACATAAGACCCCACTGGTTGGTTCACTGAGCACCTAAGGCAACAGATAACTGCATAAACTACATACTGAAAGGAAAGAATTGTTCTATTCCATACAGAATATAAAGCAGGAAAATAAAAGGGTTTAGCCATTATGCACTGATTTTTTCAAGGGCTCAGGGAAACCCTGTACCTGTAGCTCTAGGTGGATTTGACTATTATAATGAGCAGCATAATCTATTTTACAACTCAGTACTATTCCCCCTTAAAGCGGGGGTCCACCTATCTATCGTTTTTTTTTTTTTGAGTTCATTCACAAACTTTTCTTCTCAGCATTACATACTCACATATTGTGTGTAATATGTCCGCCTGTGTCAGATTTCGTCGGAAATAATAACTTATATTATTCACTGCAGGCGGTTTCCATCTTCATTGTGGGCATTTGAAGCCCACAAGCATTTATTTCCTGGATGTGGTGAATGCTGTGCTCCCAGCATTCATCGCTCGTTCCCGCACATGCTCAGTGGCATCCTGGGAAGCCTGAGATTAGCTCCCAGGAGTCTGGGAGAGGCTAGAAACACGCCTACTCCCACGGGAGGAGAACCAGAAAGTGCAAAGAAGAATAGAAAAATAAAAGGTAATTAGGGCGATTTAAATTTTTTTAAATGGCATGTCAGCATCTAGGCAAGGAAGAGAATACATACAGATATTGTTCAAAATTTGGGTGGAACCCCGCTTTAAACTGGTAGCGAACTCCGTTTGGACATTTGTACCTACAGGTAAGCTAATAATAAAGCTTACCTGTAGGGAAAAGTGAATATCTCCTAAACCCGCCATGTTTAGGAGATACTCACACTGCATGCAGCGGGTGACGTCACCAGGGCATGCATGCTGAAAAGATGGCATACCCGTGCCATCCTTTCAGAGTTCTGTGCCGTAAATAATGACTCCTGTGGCACATGCGTGCGCAGGAGTGATGTTATCACAGCTCGGCTATTCAAGCGACCAGAATCTGCAAACCCAGAAAGAAGACCAGGTGAAGATGGAAGCCATGTCTGCAGTGACAGGGCACCTGTAATGCAATGCATACTAGCGCATTATGACATTACCATGCAGGGAGAAGATTTGTTTTTTCCCCCATAAAGAGTTTACTACCGCTTTAAGAGGACGTGATTAAAATATAACTGAAGGCAAAACCTTTCTCTTAGTTAAAAATTGTGAAGAGGGTTGTTATTGCTGTCTGTGTTCCTGTGAGGAACCTCTTCTATTTGTCCTGATGACCGTTATCGCCATACGTGAAAGAAAATCCCAAATCTGAGTGGTCACCAGAACAGGAATAGAGGGGAAAGCTTCCAATGGGAACACTAGGTCTGGTGACCCTGGTTGACAACCAGGGATTTCCTCTCACTTCTTGTTGTTGTGGCCAAAAAAAAAAAAAAAATCTGACAGGGGTTAAAACCCTTCATTACCCTACCCAAAATGATAAAACATTTTTCTTTCAGTTTTTGTAGTCAGTGGATCCGCGCTACAGGCTATGCTTGCAACTGCAGCCCCCCTATGTAGGCAGGGGACACCAACGTGTACCCTCAAAAAATAGATCTAAAAATTATATAGGGAGTGGCGCTGTGCATAAGGGAATTAATGGCATATAATGATTGTCTATTGATTATGATTTATGTGTCTATAAGACATATTATAGAGAACGGCAAAAACAATTAAGATATGGATACAAAAATATATATCCCACATGGGGATCAGTAAGTGCTGGTAAGAAAAGTATGGATACAAGTAGGTGTTCAATACAACCTTAATCCCATAACCAAATAAACACTAGTGATCTCTAGTGGTGTTATATGATGTGCATGATAAGTGCCAGAATATCAAGTGCAGTCCAATTAAGTGTTCCAGCACCTGCTGGAATGAGCTACAAGTGATATATGAAGGAGGGGGTATCCACAACCCTCTAAAGTGCAGTGCTAAGAACATAAAATAAATTGATATAAAATAAAAATAAAAATGTATGTGAAAAATATATATATATATAAGGTATACGTGAAAGTGATATTTAGTAAAAGTGAGATACGGAATTAAAACTAGTGATTAATAAATTAATTGTGACTCTAATAGACTGATAATAACACAGTTAAATAGCAGCACTAGATCTCATGTGAAATACGCAAATAAGGGTGAATTTCAAGTAAAATGTCAAAAAGTTCATGTATTATCTTCCACCCGACATCTTCCAGACTTTCTAAAGACACAATCCCCCCTGATGTGATTCCACTCACCGGAACGCTATACCCCTGCAGGGGTATAAGCATAAGATGTTTCTATTCCAGGAACCGATCAAATCCGGGTGCCGATCGAGTCCTTGTGTGGTGATATCCTCTCGCCTCTGGTTTCCCAATCCAGATCAGCCTCTCCAACAAAGGAAGGAAAAGGGGGAAGTTGATGATCCCCTAATGCGATCCTATCTCCAGCCGGACATCCGCTCCAAAGATGTTATATGGAATAAAGAAGTTTTGTCCACATAGCGTAACTCCTTTTAAACCGTTTATTTATTAATTAAAAATTAATTAAAAATCTTACAGTCCAACAAAGCGGAGTTAATTTCAAGGAATGAATTTAAAAAACGAGGAGGGAGCGTACAAGCTCACTGGCTCCCCTTGCTGTCCCGGGACGCAGCGTTGTTCGCAACTACCGCTTGCGTTCCACCGGTCAGCTAGCAAAAACCACAGCGGCAGGAAGTGACGTTGTACGCTCCCTCCTCGTTTTTTAAATTCATTCCTTGAAATTAACTCCGCTTTGTTGGACTGTAAGATTTTTAATTAATAAATAAACGGTTTAAAAGGAGTTACGCTATGTGGACAAAACGTCTTTATTCCATATAACATCTTTGGAGCGGATGTCCGGCTGGAGATAGGATCGCATTAGGGGATCATCAACTTCCCCCTTTTCCTTCCTTTGTTGGAGAGGCTGATCTGGATTGGGAAACCAGAGGCGAGAGGATATCACCACACAAGGACTCGATCGGCACCCGGATTTGATCGGTTCCTGGAATAGAAACATCTTATGCTTATACCCCTGCAGGGGTATAGCGTTCCGGTGAGTGGAATCACATCAGGGGGGATTGTGTCTTTAGAAAGTCTGGAAGATGTCGGGTGGAAGATAATACATGAACTTTTTGACATTTTACTTGAAATTCACCCTTATTTGCGTATTTCACATGAGATCTAGTGCTGCTATTTAACTGTGTTATTATCAGTCTATTAGAGTCACAATTAATTTATTAATCACTAGTTTTAATTCCGTATCTCACTTTTACTAAATATCACTTTCACGTATACCTTATATATATATTTTTCACATACATTTTTATTTTTATTTTATATCAATTTATTTTATGTTCTTAGCACTGCACTTTAGAGGGTTGTGGATACCCCCTCCTTCATATATCACTTGTAGCTCATTCCAGCAGGTGCTGGAACACTTAATTGGACTGCACTTGATATTCTGGCACTTATCATGCACATCATATAACACCACTAGAGATCACTAGTGTTTATTTGGTTATGGGATTAAGGTTGTATTGAACACCTACTTGTATCCATACTTTTCTTACCAGCACTTACTGATCCCCATGTGGGATATATATTTTTGTATCCATATCTTAATTGTTTTTGCCATTCTCTATAATATGTCTTATAGACACATAAATCATAATCAATAGACAATCATTATATGCCATTAATTCCCTTATGCACAGCGCCACTCCCTATATATTTTTTAGATCTATTTTTCTTTCAGTTCTACTTTAAGGGAGACAATCACCTTGTACAATTACATAAATGGTCCCTATAGTGTACTTGGTACAAAGGTGTTCTCTTTAATGCCCTTACAAAAGACAAGGGGGGACTCTTTAAACCTGGAAAAAAAGGTTTGACCTCCACCTACAGAAAAGTTTAACAGCAAGAGCTGCAAAAATGTGGAATAGCATCCTACAGAAAGTAGTTCCTCCAGCCTCAGCAGATTAGTTCAAAAAAGACTGGATGCATTTCTACATGCATAAAATGGAACTGGCTATTATTCTTAATAAGAAATGATACTGCTGAAGTTGAACGTGGATCCAGGGTGTTATCTGATTGTTTTTGGAGAACAATAAGAAGCATTTTTCCCTGAGCGGATCATGCTTTATAATGGGGTCCTTTGTTTAAATGAACTGCAGGTTTAGGGCTCAGAAGGATAGAATGTTAGAAATTTTTGAAAAAGGGCACCTATAAAAGAAGATGCTACATGAAAGAAAAAAGGCTGTACCATCCATAGCTGCTGGTCTAATTCCCCTCTTTGCAATTTAAAAAAAGGGGAGAGTGTGCCAGAGAGGATAGCTTGTTTCTTTCGGCAATACAGACAGTTCTTCTAAGTATTTCTTGGAAATGTTTACAAGCTTTAGTTCAGTTCTAAAAAAAAAACTCATAAAAGATGGTTATTCTCTGCACCTTGTCTACAGCTTAATGTATTCAATAGCAATGACCTTCCACAGACCCCGACACTGATGCAGTGGGTTTTTGAGGATTTTTTGTATTCATTATTAATTATTGAAAATTCCATATTACTGTACATAGATTGTTACAATAGCATGTCATTATAATGTTATGCATAAGTACGAAACTCATGAGTTATATAGCTTCATTAGAAAGACAATACAAATACATTGCGGTACAGGCAATCCTGGAGTTACGAACATTTGGGTTACAAACAACTCGTACTTCCGAATGGGGGGGGGGGGGACAAGAGGTGAGAGGAAATCTACCCCTAGGAAAGGGAAATTTACTCCTGTAAAAGTTATCATGGGAATAGGGTGTCTCCACTGAAGGTTTATCAATCCTTGTTTCCACGACAATCCAGAATTTCTAAAAATCCCATTATCACAGGGACAGAAAATGAGATAAAATCTTCTGAACAGCGGCACAGACAGCAAAAGAAACATTGCAGGGGTGTTAACCCTTGCTTATGCTATCCAAAAAACTTTCAAATTTTTTTTGGCTGGAGTTGCACTTAAAAAATTTACCTGTTCCGACTTGCATACAAATTCAACTTAAGAACAAACCAACAGAACCTATTTTGTTTGTAATCCGAGGACTGCCTATATAGTGTATTTTAGATGTGTAGGAAAGAAATTATCCCCATGTCTTGGGGGGGATTAGGGTCTTGGATGATAAAGAAGGAAGAGAAGCGGTTGTATTAGACCAGTGTTTCTCAAACTTGTTTGTCTTTCGGTGCACCAAAAAGATCTAAAAAATTTCATGTCACACCTGAAAAGATTTAACAATTTTTGGGCTGAAGAACATATTTATTTTTACATATATGTTTAATTTTAAATTTAATGTGAATGATGTGCCTGCTTTCGAGAGCAAGTATTTCTCCATCGCTAAACAATGAACAAACTTTATTCATAAGCATCAAATTTGGAATGGAACGATCTCTAAATTATAATATAATTTGAGTGGTCAAGTTCTCCCTAGATCTCGCACAAGTCTTGTGTTACGAAAGGAACCAATGACTGACAGACTGACAGAGATTGCGTTTTTATATATATTACTTTTCTAACTTTTGCGACATTGATTTACCATTTAATTTTCTGATATGTTCAAGGTTTCAAAATGCTAGCAATTTGAAATATTTTTTAAAACTCCCACGGCACACCTGCAAATCTCATGTGGCACACAGTTTAAGAATCACTGTGTTAGGGGGTAAGTTGGCGTAAAAGAAAAGGGGTGGTGGGTGTTTATGGGGACAAAGGGTTAGGGATTTATGTTTTATGGGGCGTTAGCTCCATTTACGATGCCCGATTAGCCTTTTCCTGGGAATGTTGAAATTTGATACAGTAAAACCAATATGCTAAAATGTTTCTTTTTGGAGAATTTTATCTGCCCCATGTGACAAGGCGAAGGTGGTTCTTATTTAACAGTGCACACCATGTCTCACTAACTTGGGATTGGGTTTCAAAAAAGCAATCTGTCAAGGCTGCGAGACAGCATGTCAGCAGATACGATGTTATGACATAACATTTTCATAACAAGAAAAAAAAAGTCATGTAGCTGTCATCAGATTGGCTGCTGGAGTCAATGCATTTTTTTCATGTTTTGATTACATATGAAAAACCAAACCTAATACTACATACAGTAACTCGATAAGTTGGTCTACTAATAAATTTTAGGATTGAGAGTTTCAAACAAAGCAAGGTTTCTTTAGAATTGTGCAAATTCTTCAAACAGTTTTTTTTTTTTTGACCCTTGTTAGATATTATATTAATATACTTTTACAAGTTACTCTTTCAGCAAAGAAGTTGTGTTACAAACAGAGAAAGTCTGCTGAAAGATCATACCGGAGTGACATCAGGCCTGTTTCCTGTTTTTCATAGCAGTCATACTGAACCAAAAATATTCTGCTGCTGCATTTTAATTTTATCTGTAGAGGTCTGTGGAAAGGAACATGTTCTATAAACTTTTATAAACACCGAATGGAAAAAAGGAAAGGCAGAGGGCTGCAGATGTCAAAGCAAACCTTTCACCTTCACACCAAAGCAGATCTATGTGCATATAATGAGCTGATGTAGGATTAGTGTTACTCCATTCCCCCTAGCTTCAACAAGTGTACCACTATAATAATCCTTGTGTTCTCCAAGTGCCCTCTCAACCATTATTTCTCCTAAATTGTCTTTTAAAAGTATGGTAAAGTTGATTTGTCAGTAAAGGGACCATTGGAGTACAAGGAAACAACGAAATACAAAAAAATTGTTTAACTATAAAAGCAAAATAAAGCCATTTCTGAATTGTTGGTAGTAAGATATTATGATTGTAACCTAAAGCTGAAATCAGGCCAACAAACATTTTGTGTGTTTATCTAGCAGGCAGCTCACATTTTTTGTGGAGGAGCTGGACATCCTAATGGCCAGCAAAGATATTTTAATGTTTTTCTACTGCCATAAAATAACCTGCTATTTCCTCCCATGGGGACCGGTCACTTCAGCCTGCTGCCTGTGTGGAGGGTGATAGGTCACCTCATCACCCCTTTGTAGTCCTACTGCAGGCAAAGCTGGTGTCACTATGGATCTAATCTGTGCATGCTGGCAGGGTTCTCGCTAGCTCTTCCTGTCTGACTCTTCCTCTTCCCCAAGCTGTTCTCTACTGTCCTGTCAAAGCCCATACACCAGCTGACTCATTGTATCTGAGGGTTAGAGAATAAGAATATCTCGCCTTAGGAAAAGAGGTCGAAAAAATATTTTAAGATCAAGAGAAAGCTTTACATGTTTACTATGGCTTGCCTGGGAATATTAAATGGCAACATACATTTGCCTGAATTTTCCAATGCACAGTTCCTGGCATAACAGTTCCTGTTTTAATAACAAATACCCTTTTCGCCTATCAAGCATTTATGGTCTTTGTCTGTCCCAGAAAAAGCCAGCATTAACTTAGAATGATGGCCTCCTCAAAATGGCTGTTAAGTCCAAGAGAGGACATTTTAGGTTGGCAATTAAAGTGGAACTAAACCCTCCTATCAACCAAGGAAGGTGCCATCTTAGCCTCTGTCTGATTTGCAGTTGCCATGGTGCTGTACATGTTATCAGCTATGAAACCAGCCATTTGATGGATTGACATTTTGGCCAAGAGCGAACATAAGCCTACTAGTAACTGTAATAGTCATTGTTCAAGGTATGCCTTGAATATAACTGTTTTGGGAGAGAGTTAAATCAGTGGGAATTATGCTTTATTATTCCATCATTCTTTTTTTTCTGCCCATTTAAAAGGTATCCATCCCAATAGGTAATCTTGGACATTTGCCATTGTAGATTTATTTTTAAGGTTCATGTTCCGCCCTTCTATTGCCTTACTTGGTGATAGGAGCAAGCACATGAATATTTGGGATACCAGCACATGATATGCACTTAGCTGTCTGGGCCAGTGACCATCTAAGCCAGTCTCTATCAACCTTTTCAACACAGAGGAACCCTTGAAATAACTTTCCAGTCTCAGGGAACCCCTACTAAAAATTACTATATGTACAACTCATGATACATTAATATGATGGTCAGTGGGAGGAATGCTCCTTACATTTGTAGTAATTGGGAAGAATTACCCCCTTACAGATAGCTAAAAAGATCAATGGTGTCAGTGGGAACTTATCTAAGAGGCAGAAATTGCTCATTGCTCAATGAACCACTAGCAACCTCTGGAGGAACCCTAGTTGAGAAACCCTGATCTAAGCAATGTAGTGAAGATCAGGATGACAGCCTTGGAGCTTGCAAACAAGTCAGCAATGGTAGCTCTCATACTTTTATCTTGACAGGTTCCATTCACATGACCAAAGCTGACTCATATTAGAGTGACTAAGACCATCAACTCCTACACTGTTATGTCTACAATGCTGCAAATCAATTGTATATTATCAGTATTATGTGTACCATATATTGGAAATCTATGTTTGCATAAAAATGCTGTAGGTATAGAAAAATATCTACTGATCCAGCCAGAAATCCGGTGCTGCATTGAAATCCCAGGCAGTGTTATCAGCACTGCCTGAGTTCTCATCTGGTCGACTACAAAATACCCCCCCCCCCCCTCCATTATGTTAAAGAAATGCAAATAATGGAAAGTGTCTTGTGGATCAACAATAGAGAACTGGGGGTGGGGGCGTGGCGACCGAGCTCTAAGATGGACGTCTTAGCTGAGAGCTCCGCTCGGCCGCCGGAGAGATCTACAAACATCCAAACACCGAGCTCATCCACGGCCACAATCACCCTAGCCGGACTGCCAGGCTGCTCAGGGGTGCCACGGAGGAGAAAGAACCTGCCGTAGCCACACCAGATGCACAAGAAGTTTCTTCGCGCTGAAGTTCCACAGGCTTCAACAAAATGGCGGCGGCTCACACACGCAACGGCCGGAGGACAGGTCCGCGATCCACAACAAACACGGAGGGCCCCATAAACCGCCCGCAGGAGGTGTGATGTATCACACTGCACGCCATACGAGCGTTTGTTTTATATACTACACTCTGGAAAGGCTGGTGCACTCACGCACCTGTATATTGTGAGTACCCTCCTGGTGGGAAGTTTTAATTTACTTTTAATAAATCCTTGGCTATATCACACTATGGAGCTTTTTCTTTCTTTTATGTGAAACCATTGATGTCATCTGAGAGGGTTGGAGTTCACACCAGCATACCCTGTATGAGCCCAGGAGTGGCTCCAATGCGTGTTTAGACACCGTTTAATTACCGTGTCACACGCTTAGAGGTGAGCGCAAGCACGATTGGGGGGGGTCACAGGAGAGCACTGAAGCATGCTGTATTGTGAACACCATTAAGGAGGAGCATGATGAACACTTTTTTTTATGGACACTATATACCTGCACTTTACGTTTTATTATCAATGAACTGAATTTTATTTGGATGTGAACACTTGATTGCTACACAATTAGCACCTGGATTTTATATTTATAATCATATGCATATATTGTTTTCCTTTTTGCATGTTGCACTTTATAGTATACTTTCACAAAAGGACTGTATTTATTATATGGGTTTGTGTAATAGTGGCACTTTTTTGATTTTATTATATTGAATTTTTGCAGCACAGTTCTATATTATATATATACTTTTTAGCAATTGGGATATATTTGTAGCAATTGTTTTACATTTTTATTTTTTAGCGCAGACACAATTACTTATATAATTTTTTTTCCCCAGTTTAGGCGGATGCGTATTCTTCTACATATTTTTGGTAAAAAAAAAACGCAATAAACTTATATTGATAGGTTTGCGCAAAAGTTATATCGTCTACAAAAAAGGGGATAGTTTATGGTATTTTTATTAATAATTTTTTTTTTTTACTAGTAATGGCGGCGATCAGTGATTTTTATCGTGACTGCAACATTATGGCAGACATGTCGGACAATTTTGACACATTTTTGGGACCATTGGCATTTATACAGCGATCAGTGCAATTAAAAATGCATTGATTACTGTAAAAATGTTAATGGCAGTGAAGGGGTTAACACTAGGGGGCAGTGAAGGGGTTAATGTGTGTCCTAGTTTGTGTTCTAACTGAAGGGGGATGTGGACTGTGCAGGGAAACTAATAGATCACTCTATTATACTCTGTATGAACAGACGATCTGTCAGTTCTCCCCTCAGAGAACCGGAAACTGCGTGTTTACACACACAGTTCCGGGTTCTCCGTGTGCCCCGAGTGATCACAGGAGCCCGGCGGTGATCGAGTCCGCCGGACACTCGCATAGGCACGGGAAGCACGCGCCCCCCAGTGGCCACAGGGCGAAGCGAAGTTACATAACGTTGTTACACCCAGCCGTGCCAATCTACCGCAGTACAACTGCAGCGGCTGGTCAGTATGTGGTTAATAGAAACCACACATTTGAACTCCTACTAACTATCAACTCTTTAAAATGCAAAAAATTTGATATCAATTGGAAACTATGGACTGAAAAACACAAAATCTCCTAATCTCCTCTTGTAAACGGTATATATTGACCAATTTGTCCTTCTTGTACTCATAGTATCTATACTTCAAATCTACTGAATTTACTGTATAAATCTTGTGACATGGTGATATACCAGAACATGTACCTGCTCAATGTGTGTAACTAATGTTTACGTGTTTACATGTTCATTGTTATAAATGTAAAAATTCAATAAAACATTGAACCACAACAATAGAGAACTTGGCAGGGATAACAACAGCGCTTGGGATATCAGTGCTACAGGGGCATTGTGTTGTCAGCTCCAACAGGAAGTTAGGAGCTCACTGGATTTCTGGCAGACAAAAAGGTATTTTTCTGTACTTGCAGTGTTTTACAGGCATTAAACATGGGGAAAATGTGTGTATTACAGAGAATTACTGAATATATTTTTGTTTTTTATTTTGCCCTGACATACACTTTACAGAAAAAAAGGAAAAAAGAGGGTAGACAAGTGCAGGCAGAGTATATCAGACTTTTTTTTTTTAAGATCATAATATGGTGGATATAGTTTAAAAGTTCACTCAGGTCTTTATTTGGAAAAGGAAGCAAGGCAAATCTCTATACTGGGGACCCAACCCACAATTAAAACATTTTGTTTAGCAACTTGTGGAAGCGTTTGAACCTGTACCAAGGATTCATATGTTATCTATTATATACGTATGAGAAGAAGGTGCACATATATGTACATTTTCTTGCGATTGCAAACTTAGCACCATAATGGTGTAAAAGAGAGTTGCTTTAACCTTTGTAAGTCTCCCTCTAAATTTAGCCCGGTAGCACTAAAACCGATACTGTCATATCAACGACACACATGAACACACCTTTTTCTAATTTTGCAGGTTCTTCGAACAAAGCTACATCAGCGTCAAGAAATAGAATGAAAGATGCAATCATAACGGTTCAAACTATTCTTATTGTGCTTTTCATAACTGTGCCAGTATTACTTCTTATGGAAATGGTAAGTGTATGCTCCAGATAATAGGACATGAAGCAGAGAATACTGAAGGTTCTTTGTATGTCAAAAGTATGTTTTGTACTAGCTTGTATTAAAAGTACTGAGATACGGTAGGGCTTCTATTCACTATCTAGATGGGAATTCATGCAAAGTCAACATATCATAGGAAGAGTGATACACTCTTCTAATCTTTAAAAACTCTCATGGGGGCGTGTCCTGGCTATGAAGGAGTGAGGACGTGTATTGCCTCAGCTCTGTACCACTGCCGCATACAGCACAGCTCCGGAGGGGGATTCTTATCTCCAACAGCTCCTCCAATGTCCCAGCGACAGCAGCTTTCTTTCCAGCCATCATGGACCGATCGTTCGCAGCAGGGCCCAGAAGGCCGCAAAATCCTCCCAGCATGCCGCAGCTCAGCTCCAGGAGACTGCAGCTTCCCCAGTTCCCTCCCCAGGGTCAGTGAGTGAATCAGCCCCCCCCCCCCCCCCACCGTCTCTCCAGATAGAGTCTCTTAAGTGCCTGACTTCCTTGGGGATGAGGACATCAGATGCCATATCTTGTCCCTCCCCACCAGAGAGGACCTGGAGCGCTTCACTAGCAGGGTAGAGAAAGCCTTTACAGAAGACATTGCACAGCTAAAGGCTGACACCTCACACCTGGGTGCCAGAGTAGAATTTTTAGAGAGAATTGAGGAAGCTCTCACTGTTATTGCTTTGCTACAGTTTAAATGCCTCATGCAGAATCAGCAAATTGGTACCTTACTATGTCAGTTGCATGATGTGGAAAATCACAGTCGGAGGGCAAATATCAGAATCCGGGGCCTGCCAGAAGCCACAGCTTCCAGGGACATTATACCCACTCTGGTAGATATCTTTAGGGAAATACTGGAACTACCAGCCTCTGCGCCCATCGAGATCGATCGTGCGCATAGAGCACAAAGACCTCCATCTCAGTATGTGGACAATCCCAGAGACATCATTTGTAAGCTACATAAGTTCACACTTAAAGACCACATCATGCGAAAAATGCGTGGCAAGCACTTTTTTTATTTTGATGGAGCACATTTATTTTTCTATCAGGATATCTCCAGACATACCCTCATGCAGTACAGGGTATGCCGCCCCCTATTGGCTGCAGTCCAGGAAGCAGGACTGACATACCGCTGGGGTTTTCCCTTCTTTCTACAGCTGACTAAAGATGGCAAACAGGTCACCCTACGCACCAAAGATGACCTCCCACAATTCTTATCTACTCTTGGGCTAGACTCTGTGGATTTCCCAGACTGGAGAGGATCTTCCGATGTCCCTGTGATGTAGCTTCCCCAACCATTGTTGCCTACTAAACACAGAAGTCATAAAAGAGATCAGCAGCATCCAGCCCCTGGTCCCTCATCGGGGCCCCTCCACTTCAAGAGACTGACGGAGCAGGCTTTCTTGGACTCCACGGTTGTATCCGAGGTCCTTTGCCGTTGCTGTGGGGCGACCCTGCTCCCTTACACATAACCCCTTCCTAGAAGTCCTACTTGATATTACTCTATTACTGCCGAGACTGTTCCAGATAGAGCCTATGTCTACCCATGACACATGCAATCTCGTTATGGTTTTGTTATCTGACATATATTATCGATACTGCCTAGGTTATGGTTAAGAATATCCTGGCCTTGCCGCCAGACTTCATTAGCCGTCTGCGGGCATTTAATCTAGATAAGGTATCCCCCCCCCCATCTGATCATAGCGTCTTGTTAGATGCGTTCCCCACATAGGCCTCCCCTTTTTGGGTATTGATCCCTATTGGGACTCTGGGTTGTGGTTTGGGGCCATCTCCCTTAGGGGGGAGGGCCCCGAATCTGACTTACAGATATTTGGATTACTGTTATGGTTTCTGACACCTTGTCGTGTTTTTTTTGTTTTAACTGGTAATTTTATGTGTTTGTCCTTTTTCCTCTCTTTCCCCCTTTCCTCCTCCTTTCTCCTCCTCTTCTCCCAGGATCATCCCTATTTTACTCCCCATTCGGTGCCTAAGCTGCCCACCCACCTTTACAATCAATGGTTCCAAAGTACATGATTAGAGCGGGAGGCTCTAATTGGCTTAAAAAAGGGGTGGGCTCTGGGCGCAGGGCACTGCGCCCCGAGCCACCCACTTGTGTGATATTAGCGAATTAATATTTGCTAATGTCTTCCTGTTTCTCCTCCCAGCCAATCAGAAAGCGGCTCCTGAGACCCGATTGGCCGGGAGTCTTAGGACAGGTCTCAGAAACCGCCCCCTGTCCGGCCAGGAGGAGAAGCAACGCCCCGGGAGCAGCAGTCTCTTCTTCCTACCCTGGATGCATTAGAGCATCGAAACCTTGTCCTCCTCCCCACACCTCTACCACAGTAAGGTATGGCCATTGATCATGCAGGGAAGGGGGGGTGGAGCTAGTGCAACAGGGTCGCAGCCAGGGGAGTTTGTGTAGTGCCAGTGGATCGCTCAGTTTTGATTGATCGTTCGTGAGCCGCGGGGGGAGGTGCGAGTGAGGGGGCAAGGTCTGCTTGTCGCCCCCCCCCCCAAAGTTTTGACCACCAGCCGCCACTGCTTTAGATTAACATGGCTGTATTTTCTTGCTTCTATCACTTATCAGTTTTATATTCGTAGTCTTTGTTGCAGAGATTATTTAAAATGTAATCATTTTCATTCTCTATTTCAGAAGAAAAAGCGCACTCTGAAGATTGAAGATCATACATACGAGGTATGAATATTTTCTAACACCGCTGGACATTTTTATAGATAATAATTTGAGATATTGTAGCGCAAAGGATTCCTACTGGCCTGATATTGACCATCTCCAGGAGATTCAAAAGGAAGCTTCACCTTCCAAACAGGGAGTTCTGAAAAAGGTTCAAATGTCACAGCTAAAAAAAACATTTTAGATGGTGTTCTCCAAGTAAAGTATTTAAGATCACACTAAGCAACACACATCATATTTAGGCCCCTCAGTAGGAAAAGTGCTTACTCTGTTGACCTGGAGATTAAATACATTCTGTATTCATATCTACCTCTGCCCAGTACTCCAGTCCATGGCTGACACAGTGGAGATTTCTGTTTAGTCATGACGTAAAATTATGTTTTTTAAAAACAATGCTAATACTGTATAACTGAAATACTATCAATAACTAAATCAACATGCAGGATGTACACTCACCAGCCACTTTATTAGGTACACCTTGTTAGTACCAAGTTGGACCCCCTTTTGCCTTCAGAACTGCCTTAATCCTTCGTGGCATAGATTCAACAAGGCGTTGGAAACATTCCTCAGATATTTTGGTCCATATTGACACAATAGCATCATGCAGTTGCTGCAGATTTGTCGGCTGCACATCCATGATGCGAATCTCCCGTTTCACCACATCCCGAAGGTGCTCTATTGGATTCAGATCTGGCGACTGTGGAGGCCATTGGAGTACAGTGACCTCAGTGTCAGAGACCAGTGGTGAGATGATTGGAGCTTTGTGACATGGTGCATTAACCTGCTGCAAGTAGCCATCAGAAGATGGGGACACTGTAGTCATAAAGGGATTGACATGGTCAGCAACAATACTCAGGTAGGCCGTGGCGTCTAAACGATGCTCAATTGGTACTAAGGGGCCCAAAGTGTGCCAAGAAAATATCCCCCACACCATTACACCACCAGCCTGAACCGTTGATACAAGGCAGGATGGATCCATACTTTCATGTTGTTTATACCAAATTCTGACCCTACTAACAATGTCTCAGCTGAAATCGAGACTCATCAGACCAGGCAACGTTTTACCAAATCTTCTATTGTCCAATTTTTATGAACCTCTGACATCAACAAGGCATTTTCCTTGACACAAATGTCTGAACTGGATATTTTCTGTTTTTCGGATCATTCTCTGTGAACCCTAGAGATGGTTGTGCGTGAAATCCAGGTATCTGCTCCCACTTCCAGGCATAGATTGCTGCACTTTGTGCGGCAAAGTACACATTGTCCGCCCCCCCCCCCCCCGCTGTCTTCTGGGAGACACACAGGTCCCAGAAGACAGCAGAGACCATTCAGATCGCTCATGCGCAGTAGGAAACAGGCTGTGAAGCCACAAGGCTTCACTTCCTGTTTCCCTTAGTAAGGGAGCCGAGGAACGGGTCAGCTTTGGTTTGAGGACATTGCAGGCTCCCTGGACAGGCAAGTGTCCTTATATTAAAAGTCAGCAGCTGCAGTATTTGTAGCTGTTGACTTATAATTTTTTTTTTTTCAAAGGTGAAACTCCGCTTTAAATCCCCTTTCTTTCCTGTTCTGATGCCCGGTTTGAACTTCAGCAAGTTGTTTTCACCACGTCTAGATGCCTAAATGCATTGAGTTGCTGCTATGTGATTGGCTGATTAGCAATTTGTGTTACCAAGCAATTGAACAAGTGTACCTAATAAAGTGGCCAGTGATTGTATATTATGCGCTTCCAATGCGGACCTAGGTATTTTATGGCCCCCGAGCCACATCCGGCCCTTTCGCATTCCCTGTCCAGCCCACGTGAGGTCAATTAGAGGAGGTAGCAGTGCTTCTGCCTTCGTTGATCTGCTGGCCGCCACACGATGGCAGTGGCACTTTAGAGTGGCTATGGCTGCGTTGGGGGGGGGGCAAAATAGGGCTCTCAAAAATACCAGAGGATAAGTTCCATAAATATAAGTCTATATTGTATTGTGGCTGCAGCTTCCTTAATGAGTTTAAATCTCACTCCGTGGCCTGCCATGTAGGAAAAAGACGGCAGCGGTTGTTTTTTTTCTTCACAACATTTATTGCTGGTCTTAAACATACACATTTTCAGTACTGTTTTTGTGAAGGTTAAACGTAAGTTCAGTTAAAAATTCAGCCTATTGGTTTGGCCCTCCACAACAGTCTCAGTTTCCCATTGGGAAAGTTAATTGTCCACCTCCGCTGTTCTCTGCCTACCTGTATATCATACAAGTATAAAACATACACTCGCCTAACTCTACTGCCGCGTACACACGGTCGGACTTTCCGGCATACTTGGTCCGGCGGACCAGAGTGTGCCGGACAATCCGCCCGTGTGTGGGCGCCGGCGGACTTTTCCGGCGGACTTTTTCCCAAAAGCCCGCCGGACCTAGATTTGAAACAAGTTTTAAATCTTTCCGTCGGACTCAGTTTTGGGCGGAAAGTCCGCTCGTGTGTGTGCTGGTCCGACGGAAAGCCCGCTCGTGTGTATGCTGGTCCGACGGACCAGATACGACGCGAGGGCAGGGTATTGCATCTCGCGCTCGCTGCAATAGGAAAAACAAATTTTCCTATTGCGGCGAGTGTGGAGCATACCAGGCCCTTAGGTCTGGCATGGATTATAAAGGGAAGCCCCTACGCCGAAAAAAACGGCATGGGGTCCCCCCTAAAATCCATACCAGACCCCGATCCGAGCACGCAGCCTGGCCGATCAGGAAAGGGGGTGGGGACAAGCGAGCACCCCCCCCCTCCTGAACCGTACCAGGCCGCATGCCCTCAACATGGGGGGGTGGGTGCTTTGGGGGAGGGGGGGCCCTGCGGGCCCCCCCCACCCCAAAGCACCTTGTCCCCATGTTGATGAGGACAAGGGCCTCTTCCCGACAACCCTGGCCGTTGGTTGTCGGGGTCTGCGGGCGGGGGGCTTATCGGAATCTGGGAGCCCCCTTTAATAAGGGGGCCCCCAGATCCCGGCCCCCCACCCTATGTGAATGAGTATGGGGTACACCTGTGTAGTGTGTTTTATTACTTACACTTTTTCACTAGGTGAATGGGTAGGGGTACCATGTACCCCATACTCATTCACATAGGGTGGGGGGCCGGGATCTGGGGGCCCCCTTATTAAAGGGGGCTCCCAGATTCCGATAAGCCCCCCGCCCGCAGACCCCGACAACCAACGGCCAGGGTTGTCGGGAAGAGGCCCTTGTCCTCATCAACATGGGGACAAGGTGCTTTGGGGTGGGGGGGGCCCGCAGGGTGCCCCCCTCCCCCAAAGCACCCACCCCCCCATGTTGAGGGCATGCGGCCTGGTACGGTTCAGGAGGAGGGGGGGCGCTCGCTCGTCCCCACCCCCTTTCCTGACCGGCCAGGCTGCGTGCTCGGATCGGGGTCTGGTATGGATTTTAGGGGGGACCCCACGCCGTTTTTTCGGCGTAGGGGCTTCCCTTTATAATCCATGCCAGACCTAAGGGCCTGGTATGCCCCGCAACGGGGCTCGCAAGGTGTCAATATCGCCGATAAAAGCGGCAAGATTGACATCCTTTGCTAGTCCCGTCGCACCTGAGTCACGTTCAAAATGAACGGACTTGTCCGTGTGTGGGCAAGTCCGTTCATTCTGAAAGTCCGCCGGAACTCCGGCGAAAGTCCGTCGGAAAGACGGGCGGACTTAGCCCGCCGGAAAGTCCCGGCGTGTGTGGGCAAGTCCGTCCGTTTTAAAGTCCGGCGCACCTGGCGCACAAAGTCCGTCGGAAAGTGTGCCGGACCAAGTAGGATAGAAAGTCCGACCGTGTGTACGCGGCATACCAGTTATTTCCAAATCAAATGACAACGTGTTTCAGTTCAGAGTGCTGGTGCCCCCTGCTGTTCTTTGTTCAAAATGCAGTTGTAGCATAGTAAAGAATGATACTGATGCCATAGGGATTTGTGAGAACTGCAGCCTACAGCCTGTGCCAGGGCACAAACAGGGCCTGTTGAGGTGGGCTGCCTAGCTGTGTTACCAAATGGGTGACCTGTTCCATTTATACATGTGTTTCCAAGGCATGTCGGTACTTTAATATAAAATTAAGAAGCAAAGAAATTAAAAGAAAGCAGCTGAAGATTAAATATTTCTGCTTCTCCTTGAAAATTCAAGTATCAAAATGTCATGTGAAGTGTTGGCCTTTGAAGACAAGTGGCCTTATTCAGAAATATTTCCTCTTATTAGCTGCAGTTAGATAAATACAAAATAGATTCTTATTGACTTCTGAAGTTTAATACTCAAAGACATTACCTTTGACATTTAGAGCAAAGAAACAGTGTCAAAGCCCCGCCCCATTCCAGAAGAGATGGGACAAACACCCCCCTGTTCGATTCGCAGCAGAACTCGTGAACAGGGGAAAAGTTCTAACCCAAACAGCAAACCCCAGTGAAGTCTATGGGAGCTGAACAGGAAAAATCAAAAGTGCCCATTTTAAATGCTTATATGCAAGTAATTGGCCATAAAAAGGGGTATGAGGGGTCCAGGTAAAACGATTGTTTTTTTTTAAGGAGCAGTGATTTTAATGATGCTTAATCACTTCCTACCACGCCCATAGTCCTATGACGTCCGCAGGAGGGATCCCCCATCCTGGGCGGGCGCCATATGACGTCCTGGGGTTCCTGGCTATCTAGGGGGCGCGCGCCCGCTGCGTCACTCGGAAACCAGTGCACATGACCGGCGCCCGCGATGTCCGGCGGGCGGCCGAGATGTCTGCCGGGCACCCGCGACTGCCGGAACGTGGATCTGTGTGTGTGTGTGTGTAAACACACAGATCCACATCCTGTCAGGGGAGAGGAGACCGTTGGTGTTTTCCCAGTACAGAGGAACACCGATCTGTCTCCTCCCCTTGTAAGTCCCCTCCCCCCACCGTTAGAATCACTCCCTAAGTAACACATTTAACCCCTTGATTGCCCCCTAGTGGTTAACCCCTTCCCTGCCAGTGACATTTATACAGTAATCAGTGCATTTTTATAGCACTGATTGCTGTATAAATGTGAATGGTCCCAAAATAGTGTCAAAAGTGTCCGATGTGTTGGCCGCAATGGCACAGTCACAATAAAAATCGCAGATCCCCACCATTACTAGTAAAAAAAAAAAAATAATAAAAATGCGATAAATCTATTCCCTATTTTGTAGACGCTATAACTTTTGCGCAAACCAATCAATATACGCTTATTGCGATTTTTTTTTTTACCAAAAATATGTAGAAGAATACATATCGGCCTAACCTGAGGAAAAAATTGTTTTGTTTTTTTTTAAATTGGGATATTATAGCAAAAAGTAAAAAATATTTTGTTTTTTTCAAACTTGTCACTCTTCTTTTGTTTATAGCGCAAGAAATAAAAACTGCAGAGGTGATCAAATACCACCAAAAGAAAGCTCAATTTGTGGGGAAAAAAATTATAACAATTTCATATGGGTACAGTGTTACTTTAACTGACAATTGCGCGGGCGTGCGACGTTGTACCCAAACAAAATTGACGTCCTTTTTTTTCCCCACAGATAGAGCTATAATACATATCAAAAAATATATATATAAAAAAATGCATTTGTTAGTTTAGGCCAATATGTATGTATTCTACATATTTTTGCTTAAAAAAAATCCCAATAAGCGTTTATTGATTGGTTTGCACACAAGTTATAGCATCTACAAAATAGGGGATAGATTTATGGCATTTTTATTATTTTTATTTTACTAGTAATGGCGGCAATAAGTGTTTTTTTAGCGGGACTGCAACATTGCGGCGGACAGATCGGACACCTAACTGACATTCATTTGACACTTTTTTGGGAACCAGTGACATTAATACAGTGATCAGTGCTAAAAATATGCACTGACATAGTACTAATGACACTGGCAGGGAAGGGGTTAACATCAGGGGCGATCAAGGGATTAACTGTATTCCCTGTTTGTGATTACTAACTGTATGGGGGACTGTGTGACTGGGGAAACACACAGATCTGTCTTCCTGCTTAGCTCCTTAACAATCAGCTTTCAGCACGCAGAATGCACTGTGTAGCGCGCAGTGCATTGTAGGGCAATCAGCAGGGCGAACACCCGTGGAACGCCCTGCAAATTCGGGTGTTCACCGAACAGGGTAAACAGCCAATGTTCGGCTCGAACTGATACTTGGGCCAAACCGTTCACCCAACTCTGCTTCCCATCAACTCCTTCTGTCGCAGTACCAGGCGCTTCCAGGTATAGGGGAGCATGTGACAAAGCTCAGGTCTATCAGCCAATCTCTAATCCCGAGCACTGTCCCATGACAGAGGGCGTGATGTCGCTCTTCCGTCCAATGTACAAAATCATATGACACTGGGAATTTTAGACAGTATCAGCGGGCCAGGGGAGACCCCTTTGCACAAACACTGCCATTTTTTTCCCTGAATGGGCATTTTGACATTGTCTCTAAGAATTAGAACTCTTTATTGAAGAAGGTTAAAAAGATTTGCAGTTTTGAAACTAGCAAAAAAATTATTATTATTATTATTATTGTGTGAGATACACACAATAACAAACACCTTTTCAAATAACGTTTCGCTAATAATCTAAAATTATCAATGAAATAAGTGAATAATGACAACAAATAGAGTCCATCCAATGAAGTGACATCAGCGTGGCAATAACAAATATTACACCCAAGGAAAGGTGATGTGAAAAAAAGATGACTTCCACCACTAGAGTCACTGTCGCTTACCGACTCCCTATGAGCTCCTATGATGGGATATCACAATCACTTTCGGCTCAATACTCAGCCATGGCCTTTAATGGACACAGCAACAGCCACAGCATCTTCATAAGCTTCCATCACTCATGAAGAGTGCAATGACACAGGATCACTATGAAGAAATAAAAAGCTTCCATAGCATAAAATATTTGGATATTTTAATAGTAAAAAACTGTAATGCATTTACAATTATGCAGATAAAATAGAGCATAAAAACAAGTCGGCCCCGTCAAAGCTGCAGCCCGTCACTCAGGGACCTGCGGTGACGTCAGCACGTCGCTCCTCCCTAATAACTCTAATATATTGCAATAGGTCAACTGTCAATAAACCTGCTTTTTTGTAATGGTCTATAAAAAGCTCACAGAAATCCAACATTCAATTGGGTTATTCAATGTATTAGCGCACAGAGCTAAGTGCTAATGTAAAAGCAGTACCTGTAATCACCAATCAGGATCCATCCAATCTGACTTCCGTGAAGCCGAAGTTATGTTTTTTTATTATTATAGTCTTCTGTGTTGCAGATAAAATTAATTTGTTTTAATGTCTTTAAAACAGGGACTGGAGGCATACCAATCACCAACCTATGAGGACATCCAGACAGTGCGAGTGCTTGCCTCTAAAACAATGGAAGGAGAACACCCATGTCTGGAGTAGGGTCATCCAGAGCTAGAAATACAAAGTCTCCACTCTAGCAACCGCTGGACTTACAGTCTCTTTGACTTCTGCATTATATAGTGCTAACCTACATGCGTTAACTTTCAAACCCTGACTGTGAGATCTGCGTTTTCACTGGAAATGACACCCATAAAGGACAGACAAGTCTGTAAATTGTCAGGGTCAAGGTGAACTTCCTGCAGTTTCAAATCTACTTTGGATAAACCTGGGTGGTTAAATATTAAGTATCTTGTCCCAGGAAGCCTGTGAGATGGCTTAAAGAGAGGTCTAAGGAATAGATGCACAAGTGTTTTTTTCACTTTTTATAGGTTATTATTCCAGTTCTATTCTATTATTTTTTATTTGTAGATCCACAGTTTAGACCCCCATTTGCTTTTCTCATTGGTCTTATTTGTGTATTTTTATATGTTATTAACCCTTTAGTAGGTTACATGCATTGGCATGTATGCCAATTCATTTATGTGCGCTATGTGGAGAAGCTGCAGCGCATCAGGAAGATGGTGCTTTGTTGAAACTTCCTGTCTACACAGAGAGCCTAAACCACGAGGGGGGGAAAATGCAGCTCTTGTATTCCAGTATCAAAAATATATTGCAAATGCATTTAAAGAGGAATTATACCTAAACTATTTTTGTCTCCGTGAACACACTTGCTGGGAGAAATAAAAACAGAATGACTGCAATACAGTCCTGGAGAAAAGTAAGGTAATAGAGGCTGCCAAACAGGTGAGTATAAGGCCGCGTACACACGGGCGGACTTTGCGACCGGACTGGTCTGACAGACTTTCCAGCTGACTTTTGATGGACTTCCGACTGACTTTTTAAAGAATGGACTTGCCTACACATGATCACACCAAAGTCCGACGGATTCGTACGTGATGACGTACACCGGACTAAAATAAGTAAGTTGATAGCCAGTAGTCAATAGCTGCCCTAGCGTCGGTTATTGTCCGTCGGACTAGCATACAGACGAGCGGATTTCTGGGTCCGGCGGAGTTACGACGTAAAGATTTGAAGCATGTTCCAAATCTAAAGTCTGTCAGATTTGTGACTGGAAAAGTCCGCTGAAGGTCCGGTGAAGCCCACACACGATCGGATTGTCCGCCGGATTTGGTCCGTCGGACAAGTCCGGTCGAAAAGTCAGACCGTGTGTACGCTGCATAACACCTTTTCTATTGCAGGGAACATCAGATAGGATTAGTTTAGAGAATAACAGGGTCTCTTAAGAGATAAGATTGCTTTCAAGGACAGACTAGCCTGTGTGATAGGGGCATAACTGTGCATAGGTCCTATCCAGGCTATTACTGAAATAACTTATTTTTCATTTTTGTTTACAGATATGTATAAATTAGCTAACCTACACCTGGCACAAAAATTAGAAACTTAGTGTAGAAAAGGTAACTGTTGACATCCTTTACAATTCACAGCTTCAGAGATGCCAGTGACCAGAGCAGAGGTTGCATGTTGTACAGGCGATGTGTATATCTGTATAAGCTACTTTATTTGCTTTTATATTCTAGAATCTTACATTGACGCAGTTTCCTTTTTTGAACAAAAGTTTCCCAGTATTCTGGGTATAATCCCAATTAACTTGATGCCCAGTGCTGACACACATAGCCCTCACTCACCATAGTGCTGAATGCTGTATATGCATATGTTGCACATATATACATGATTTTTAATGTGTAACATTTTTACTTTGTCTATTCCCTTTATGAGTTTGGTTTTTACAGTGATACCTCAGTTCACAAACTTAATTTGTGAAATGACTCGCGAACCGAATTGGTTGTGAACCGAATTTTCCCATAGGGTTCAATGTAAGTTAGGGTAATCCGTTTTTTTTTTTTGTTTATATGTACAGTAAAATTCTGAAATGTATGTACCAATAAAGAACTTTAACCGCTTGCCGACCAGCCGCCGCAATTGTACTGCGGCAACATGGCTCGGCTGCGCGAATCGCTGTCATGTTACGTTGCTTTTATATTTGGCCACTGGGGGCGCACGCAGGCGCGCCCCCGCGCGCCCACGGAGCTCTCGCGATCACCGACGGGCTCCCGCGATCGCTCGGGGCACACGGAGAACCGGGATCTGTGTATCTAAACACACAGATCCCGGTTCTCTGACGGGAGGACAGACAGATCGTCTGTTCATACAGAGTATGTACAGCGATCTGTCATCTCCCCTACACAGTCCCCTCCCCCCTTCAGTTAGAACACACAATAGGGAACACATTAACCCCTTGATCGCCCCCTAGTGCCAGTGACATTTTTACAGTAATCAATGTGTCCGCCATAATGTCGCAGTCCCGATAAAAAACACAGATCGCTGCCATTACTAGTAAAAAAAAAAAAATAATAATAAAAATGACATAAATCTATCCCCTATTTCGTAGACGCTATAACTTTTGCGCAAACCAATCAATATACGCTTATTGTGATGGTGTTTTCCCAGTACAGAGGAACACTGATCGGTCTCCTCCGCTTGTAAGTCCCCTCCCCCCACAGTTAGAATCACTCCCTAAGTAACACATTTAACCCCTTGATCACCTAGTGGTTAACCCCTTCTCTGCCAGTGACATTTATACATTAATCAGTGCATTTTTATAGCACTGATTGCTGTATAAATGTGAATGGTCCCAAAATAGTGTCAAAAGTGTCCTATGTGTTGGCCGCAATGTCACAGTCACGATAAAAATCGCAGGTCGCCACCATTACTAGTAAAAAAAAAAAATAATAATAATAAAAATGACATAAATCTATCCCCTATTTCGTAGACGCTATAACATTTGCGCAAACCAATCAATATACGCTTATTGCGATTTTTTTCCCCAAAAATATGTAGAATACATATCGGCCTAAACTGAGGAAAAAATTTTTTTTTATATATATTTTTGGGGGATATTTATTATAGCAAAAAGTAAAAAATATTGTGTTTTTTTCAAAATTGTAATTTTTTTTGATTATAGCGCAAAAAATAAAAACCTCAGAGGTGATCAAATACCACCAAAAGAAAGATCTATTTGTGGAAAAAAAGGAGGTCAATTTTGTTTGGATGCAACGTCGCACGACCGCGCAATTGTCAGTTAAAGCGGCGCAGTGCCAAATCGCAAAAAGTGCTCTGGTCAGGAAGGGGGTAAAATCTTCCGGGGCTGAAGCGGTTAAACATGATATACATACGGTCTTTTACATTAAGCTGACCTCTTTCATGTGTACATCTAAAAATAAAAAAACTATAGCTCCTCTTTAATCCTTGTTTGAAACAATCCCAAACCTCAATTTAAATGACTAATCTAGGGGCCAGAAAACAGCACTGTGCATCCAGGAAAAGATCATCTGAGGGCATGATAAAGTTGTAGAATTCATATGAACTGTTTATCCATGATTCCCAATCAAGTGAGCCCACCCTCGTGGTAGTCAGGGGACAGAAACCCCTATCTGAATGGACAGGTTCACTGCTCTTCTCAATATGAACGTGTCAGAGCAGGGAAGAAGGCTGCGGCTCGTGTTCGTGAGCCAAAGCAAATTTTTGTGAACTCTTCTGTTTGCGAACCGAGGTATCACTGTATATTTATCTACTGCACACCATTCAATACATTCAATACATTTGGGCTTTTGGGCCAACTTATACAAAGAGGAGAGGTTTCAGCTGTAATTCTTCTAGGGCTAATTTGAATTGGTTTGGTTGCTGTGGGCAACAGTAGTTTCTTTAAAAGGGCAGTCCATTTAAAAATTATGCTGCAGTCATAAGTATAAGTAAACTGAACCAGTTGGACTGACCCTTTAACCCTGTTTCGCTTACAAACCAGCCATGTTCTTATTATACCACTAAGAACTTCAGCTAGTTGAGGTGCCATCAAGTGTCTCTGTTGCTGAAAGCAACCAGCCACATTCCAGCTGTAATTTTCCTACTGAAGATAGATAAAGGAATTAGCTCCTGAACAGTTGTTATAGCAAAAGTTCCTGTTCAACATCATCATCCTTTTGCTTCTATCCATTCATCTTCTGCCAAAGCTTACTGTGTATCAAATAAGCTATAGTTTTTTAATACATTACAGTGATATAAAACTATTATACTATAAACATAAAGTTTGTTTAAATAAAATATTTTAAATAATGGATTGCCTTGTTTTCTCACAGTCTAATACCTGCCTACAAGTATCTAGAAGCTGGTGGGTTAAGAATGTCACCACTAGGGGATAAGATTAAATCATCTGCTGCTACACTTGGGTTCAGTTGATCATAATCCTAAAGGACCATAGAAGGATCATCATACTCCTAAATAAACTAAAGGACCATAGAAGCTGACTTATTACCACTATGAACTACTCAGCAATAATAAGCTGAAGCGGAGACATGGCTGTGCACAAAAAGAATCCCATTGATTTCACTGTGGAAGGAGTTTTCAAGCACAGGCCCCAAATATGAGTCAACTGCTATGGCCCTGAAAAATGGGGGGTTATGCTGGGAGTTTGTGATTCTTATTGTAGTTTCCATTTAAATGTTGTACGCCAATGCTGTAATGTTATGAAGTAAAATAATAAAATGTTATAGAAGACCTATAGCCCCACTACAAGCTTATTGTAAAATAAAAAAGTTGTAATGCAAGGAAAACTGAAAAAAGTGCAAAATAGTTCAGGCCAGGAATTCTCCCCACTAATGCCAGCATCTTGGCCGAATGCCGACATGTCATCATGTGATCTCTACTAAAGGTGATAATTAAAGCTTACGCAGAGCAACCGGTTGGTCATGTCATTCTGCCAGCACCGTCAGCTGATCACATGTAAACAATGATGGCATTTCATCCAATATTTCAATTACGTGACCAGTGTTTGCAAAAATAATTTTTAGGTCACAGAGAAAACAGAGAGTATTTTTCACCTTTGTCTTAATTTTCTCTAATTTTAGTGACTACTCTTTAAATCAGATTATAAAACCACATTAACACTAATAATAATAAATGTAAAAAAAAAATGCTGAAAAAATCTTCAGAAAGAAAAGCTAGCCAATAGTTGTATTTTATAATTACTGGTTCACTAGATGTTTAGATGCTAATGAAGTAAGCGGGCAAGGGTGACCAGTAGGTCTCTGAGCACATTGCAGATCTATCCTTTTAATATTCATGAAGAATATGTGGGCCTGGAATTTAGGAGGATTTACTCCCTATTCAATATACATAGCATAGGTGTGACATGATGTATTCATTCATTACTATGGAAAACTATAATCCAGGCATCTGGAGATCACAAGGAAGGTATCATGTTTATGCAATGAACAGATATTTTATAGCTGTAAAATGTGCCTGGTCAATCTAAGGACAAAGTTGTGTTGTATTATAGTTATTTGGTTGTATGTCCAGTACAAATTTTTCTTTTGTTCCATAATATTTTTACTGATTTTCCAAAAGTTTTACACATGAAACAGTTCAACCCTAGACCACCTCTGCAAGAGGTTACAGGAAAGACAAGAAAAAAAATAAAAATAAAAGTAGATCGCTGTCACCCCAGAGGGACTCTGCACTGACCAACATATAGAAAATATATATGACAGAGGACACAGGTACCACTTAGGAAAATAGGGTGAGTAGACCCTATTAGGAAGTCTTTAGCATAGCAGAGGGCAAATACCACTACTGCCTTACGGGTCTCCCCAACTGACATCTCTAATCAAAAGCTTATTCCAACATGAGGGAGGAAAATTACTTTCCCAGGCCTGCCATCCAAATCATCACCCAGTTCACATTGTCCAAAAATTATAGAAGTGTAGATGCCTCACTCTCTATACAACCTCCAGTCTTATCTAGAATGCTGCCCCCTCACCTATACATGCGCACGAGTCAGTAGTTTTATAGTGAATCTAGCAGGCTCAGGTTCTGGTAAGAAAGAAAGGGCATTCTGTCCTGAGAGATATGAACCAATTCCTTCATCTCCTCCATCTTATTTAGCCTAATGAACCATCCTTGGAGGACGAGTGTCAAGCCAATGCACCGGGATGTAAAATCGAGTTGATCATATAAGCAGCTAACATTTTACAATATTTCCATGATGCTGTTTGGTTGTAGTGCAAGAGAAATTGTGGCGGGGAGAAATCCAAATCGTCCCCAGTCACAGCAGCAGCAATCTCATGTACCTTTGTCCAAAACATACTTAGGATCAAACAGGACCACCACACATGTAGGAAGCAACATTTCACCTAAAGGCAATGGCAGCATTTGTCTAAGAAAGTAGACGAGATCTTATAAAGGAGAATGAGTACCTTATACCATCTGAACCTTATCTTGTATGCTTTCTCCTGATTGCTAACATTAAGAGAGCTTTTGTGCACTGTTAGGTTCACAAGCTTCCATTCTTCATTAGTGAGCTGCAAGCCCAGATCCTCTGTCCAAGCACTACATAATGGACCCTCTGCCTAAGAATGAGAATTAAAACAAGATAGCATAGGTCAGAGATCAGATGTCTCTGTGGAGAACTTCCAGTGCAAATAGCTTCAAAAGCAGGTGATCTGCCAAATGCAGCCCTAGTCTTAAGCCTCGTACACACGATCGGATTTTTGGCAGGGAATTGTGTGATGACAGACTGTTTGCCTAAAATCCGACCATTAGTACGCTCCATCAAACAATTGTTGTCCAACTTTCGGCAAACAAATGTTGGATGGCAGGCTAGTAATTTTTCGGTGGACAACGGTCTGTTGTCAGATTTTTGTCTCGTCTGTACACAAGTCCTTCACACAAAAGTCCAAAGTACATGCACGGAAGCAAGGACGAGCCGGAAGCGGTCGGTCTTGTAAACTAACGTTCATAATGGAGAATTAACATTCGTGACACGGCAAATTATGAAATGTCGAAATGCAGCGCACATTCTCTTCTTCTGTAGCCTCCCTGGCGGTTTTCCCGAGTGTGGCTCGGGGTTAAAATTCAGGACCATTAGCGGTAACCCCGAGTCACACTCGGGATTACATTGTAGGATCCTGGTGTGGCTTTACTTACCTTGTCCCCGGGATCCTGCGATGTCCCCCGTAGTGTCCGTGGGCTCCGTCCTCCTCCGAAGCCTCTCCTTGCCAGGCTCCGTTCCCTGCGAGCGTCGTGGCGCACAGGGGCGGAGCCTGGCGGCAAATTCAAAAAATTGCAAAAATCATAACACATACAGTACTGCAATCTTACAGATTACAGTACTATATGAAATTATTTCACATCCCTTTTGTCCCTAGTGCTTTGTCCTATGCCCTGCATGCAGTTTTATATTATATATACTGTTCTTTCTGCCTGGAAACTGGAGATTGTCCATAGCAACCAAAAAGTGTCCCTTTACATCAAAAGTGGCTTTAGACCAGCTAGAAAACAGCGATAGTAAATTAGAACACTTGCAGAATTGAGCGATAGTGAATCGTGGGGAAATTTATTTTATTATTATTTATTTTATTTTTTTTAATTATTTATTTTTATTTATTATATTATAATTTATGTTTTTGTGTTTCAAACTTTATCATACCCGGGATATCTACTAGACTCTTGTTTGGACAGATTTAAGTGTGTTATTGTTAAGAATTACAGGCCTACAATATAAAAAAAAGCCAAATTTCCATGCAAAATAATTGTACCGCTTTCAGCACCTAAAATCCGAAATAATCATACCGCCAGGGAGGTTAATGGGATAATAATGAAGCTACTTTGCTGGTGATACTAATGGATTTCTGCCAAACGTATTTTAAAAGGCTTTTTTTTTCTAGCGATATCAAGAATAATATTATTATGCCTGTTTTTTTTTGGGGGGGGGGGGGTTTTGGGGCAAGTTACCACAACACCATTATCAAGTAGTTTTTAAGATCATAGATACAACTATGTTGGTGTCCCTTGTTAATTTTACCTTGTATTTTTTAAATGTAACTGCCTACTCCCAAACTGTCATTTGAAGTAAAACACATAGCCAAGTATTATTCTACACAATTTTTTATTTATTGTGCATTAAAAAAAATCAAAAAAAATGAAATTAGAGATGCTATCTGCCATCCAAATATAAAGAACTTAACCAAAAAGTACATTCTATGCATACAAAAATATAGAAAATATAACAAATAAAATCATTCCAAAACAAAAACAAAAAGGAAATTAGTAATTGGTAAAGGGCTGAAAATCTCCAGTCCAGCGGCCTTGTTGGGGTCTTGTGGCTGGTATTTCCACTGTCCGCCATGCTGCTGTGGTGGGTGGGGTGGCGGTGGAGGTGGGGCCTAAAAATCCGAAATGTGTGTTTTTTTCCAAAATTTGGCCCCTCCCCCTTGTTGAGGAGATGCAGGATGAGACACCTTCTCCCTTGCTCAACATCCATCTCCCTTAATTTGTTTGCTGTCAGACACCCATATGCCTCTGGGTCTGTCCGGATGGCAGTAGTGGCCTGGCTGAGGAAGGCAGCAGTGGCCTCGTCCAGATTCCTGCTCTTCCTGGCCCTTTTAGCAGGAGGACGTAGGGAAGAGATCTGGGACTCCGTCTGGCTGCTGGCAGTGGGCTCCTCCTGACTGACACTTTCCTGTTTTTGAAAATGGGACATAATTTTAATTTTTGGTTAGGGCTTGGTCATCAATCACACATAGTTTTGATCTCCTCACTGTTGCAAATTGAATGTTGACAAATAGAAAAGACTATCATTCTGACCCCAGCATTTTTTATTCGTTACAATCACTACTGTCTATTGATATGAAAACCACTTTGTTGAGGCAGAAATATTTTAACAATCGTCTAGATATCATCATTGTATTTTTGGATACAAATATGTTCAACAATGCTATACCTGGGTCAAGCTGGGCTCCTCCACATCTTCATCCTGTGCAGCAGGATCTGTGTGGACCTCAGGAGCTGTGGCCTCAGTAGATGTCGAAGGGAGTGTAGACAGCAATGGCCTGGGTTCTGTCTGGTCCCTCAAAAACCGCAGGCTGTTGTAATACCAAAGCCTGGGGACATATATGTCATCTGCTGATGCTCCAGATCTCTGTAAGTCCATGACCTTGTTGAGCTCCCTTTTAAAAGTACTCCTCAGGTTTGATATTTTATTCTTGACATAGCTGATGTCTGCCCTGGGATACAAAGGCTTTGCTAACTCAAGCAGTTTCTCCAGTGCTGCCTTCCTCAAGATTTTATTTGAGTAGTCTCGACTCTTGACCTTCCAGAGACAGGGCAGCTCCCGGTACAGGTCAATGAATTGGGGCAAAAAATCAGGCGCCGTAAATTTATCCATCATGATAAATGATATGATGCCTGCAAGACAGAACACAAGAGAAAATATAATGTCTGGCTTAACTCATAAGCTGGTCACAATCTTAGCAGTATAGGCCACTAACCACCTATGCCACAATTTCCAACTGTCCCTTCGTTTTCTGGCTCCTTTCGTGTGTTGGCAATGGTGATCGTTCATCACCCACTCCAAGATCGTTCCTACGGCCATTCCATCGATGGTGTGTTATGGCTTTATATACACTGCGCATGCATGAAACTCCGCTCTCAGTGCGTCATGATGCTGGGGCGTGACCATCTCTCTTCTGCATGCGAAACACACAGCGGAACAATCGAAAGGGACAACATGGCGGATCTGGCGGATTCCAGGCAGCCCCGCGGTGGTGCAGCTCATAGGAGGTACAAAGCAACCCCCATGAGCAAGGAGATAGTGCCCATCCTAGAGAAGCACGATTACAACTGCAATCTGCACAATTACAAAAGGCCCAACAGCCGAAAGGACAGCATTTTGGAGAAGGTCATCGCCGTTTTGCATAGTGATTTTTCGGTGGAACTATCAAAGGACCAAATCAGAAAATGATGGTCTGATCTCAAAAACCGTGAGCAAGACCAGATGGAGTACATACAGCAGATCATAAAAAAAGTATATGACAATATTTGTATCTAACCAATATGTATATGTGTAAATTAGCTGTCTGTATATGTTCTTTCTATAAGTAGCTCTAGAGAATTATGTATAAGGTTATATAAAATCTTTATATGACTTGGTATTCAAAAGATGAAGGTAAATATAAAGCAGATATGAACATTCTTATTTGGTCATGTTTTTGGACATTTATTTTTGTAACTAATTTTTTAATCTTCTTTAAACGGGGAGGCACCAAAAAAGGAGGCACCAGCCAAGTCACCACAAGCATGAAGGGAGGCTACCCTTGACCAGACCCCAACAGGGGAGGCAACAAGGGAATCTTCCCCCAAAAACATAAGTGACAACTTCAAAACACACTCATTTAGCTGGCAGGGGTGCTTTTAGGTTGGCCAAAGGCCATGGGCTTAGGTCACAACTTAAGGGGTAAAAAACACTTTCTGGTTGCTGCCTGCCTCATCAGTGCCCATTAATGCAGCCTTGCCAGTGTAGACATGGGTAGAGGAGAGGCCCTAGGGATCACAGTCACACAGAGTCACGCCTGCTAGGATGATCATAATATATCCCCTTTCCCACAGGAGACAAGAGGGGTGGGGGGCAACTGCTGGACTTTTTAAATGTTGGCACTTGTCCAGTGATTGCCCTCTGTAAAATGACATCACCATCCCTTTTCTATGCATTTTTCACAGGAAAACAACCAGAGTGCAGCATGGTGGAATCAACAAGTCAAACATTGACATCAGACCAAGTGCAAGGTTGGTCAACTAATGTAGCAAAATTCATGCTAGAAAAAGATGGGACTTGGGGTGGCTTAATTAATGGTGTATTGTTTCTTTTTAGAGGAAAGAGAGTGTGGCGAGCTCACCCAGGATGTTGTTTTGGAGGAATAGGATCTGACTCCTGGACCCAGCACAGATGTCAAATGCCCTGACGCAAGTCACACTGAGGGCCAAAGCGACCCAGAAGAGGAAGAAAGTATTCAGGAGCTTCTTGTTTGTGCAAGTAAGTATTGTTGGACTCATATACACATTTGAAGCCAAACACCCACTCCACACATTAGCAAAGTATGTAGTGCATTAACATTAGCATGGAGAAGGAATAGGAGGAAGGAGCTGGCAGTGTTGTTAGGTACCCGAGTTTTAGAGACCCAGGCACCAGGGCCAGGATTAAAGAGTAGCTGCAGTGTGTACATTCCTAATAGTGTAGGTGTCTGAAGGGCAAGCAACAATAGACTGTGTAGGTAAGTATTTACTGAATTTGACCATAGCTCACTATGTAGGGCCTCAGTCACTTAACCATCGTTACCTTAATACTTTTTACTCTTCTTACTAGGTCATGATCTTCCACGACACACTATTGGCAGAATGAGTGCAGATATGTTGCACTGTTTGAAGGATCTGGAGCAAATCAAGGAGGCTGCCACTGTTTTACAGCGAAGAATCAGAGATTTTGTGGACATGTTTGCCAAATTTTAATTTCCTCTTGCCTGTTCTGAAGTTTTTTATTCCACTTGTTTGCTCCTGTTTGCCCTTTTCTTATTTAACATGTTTTTCGGACTTGGAAATGTGAAAGTTTAGGGACAGAACTCAGTGTTTCTCCACTCCACTCTTCTAAGTGCACCACCAGGTCATGTTTTCTGTATTTTCCTCAGTCTAAAAATGACTGTGCGAATTATGGCACAACATCATCAGTGCCAAATTCTACAAGTATAGAAAACAGAGTTGGGAAACACTGCCCTTACTAATGTGAATTGTAATTTTTCAGTGTTTTTAAGAATATAAAACCCAAAATTTGAAGGTGCCCAAATTGTGCTTTAACATTTTTATTTCCTGATGGTCCCATGCCTAAAATGTGTGTATTTCCATACATCTTGATTGCCAAAAGCCACAAAACACACAGTGTGTCAACATGTGCTATCTACCATCACTGGACGCTTTTTGGGGGTGCAACCCCTTCCTCATAACTAAAGAAGTTCAGAGGAAGGGGTTGCACCCCCGAAACACGTCCATTGATACCCCGTGCTGGGAGCTAGCACATGTTGACACACTGTGTGTTTTGTGGGTTTAGGAAAAAAGATGTTTGTAACTACACATATTTGCGGCATGGGATCATAAGGGTAATTCAATTGTAATGCCTCTATGTGTACATGGCTTAAAATGTTGGCTTTTAAAGGGGTGAGATCACCCCATATGAGGAAGGCAACATCCGCACAGTCTTGGGATACTAATGTCTCATTTGGCCTTCACTTTACCAAAATCGAACTTTGTAAGTTCCTGAGTTTGGGATGTGTATCTAATGTTTTGGAACATGCCTGTTTAGCCCCAAAAAAGGGGAAATAATGCAAAACATACATGTTATACACCAAGATGTTGGTTTGTTTTAAAACCTTAAAGTGCACATGTGAATGTGCTTTGAGTAAATTGTTTTTTTACTAAACAAAGTGTGGCTTATTATTTCAAAGCTCAATACCAGTGCATTTAAGTTGTTGTAGTTACAGTGACAATGCGCTCTTAAATTTGGCCAACTCCTGCAATTTTTAGTCCTCCAGAAAATTCTAATGCCCCGTACACACGGTCGGATTTTCCGATGGAAAATGTCCGATCGGAGCGTGTTGTCGGACATTCCGACCGTGTGTGGGCTGAATCAGACATTTTCCATCGGATTTTCCGTCACACAAAGTTTGAGAGCTGGCTATAAAATTTTCCGACAACAAAATCCGATCGCGTCAATTCCGACCGTGTGTGGCCAGTTCCGACGCACAAGGTGCCACACATGCTCAGAAGAAATACCGAGACGGAACAGCTCAGTTTGGTAAAATTAGCGTTCGGAATGGATACAGCACTTTCGTCACGCTGCAATGTTTCAAATAGTTTAATACAGCGCACTCTCTTCTTCTTTATAATGTGAGAAGAATGAAGCAGTTTTGCTGCTCATATTCACACAGACTTCTCACAAAGTTCTTTCTTTATTATTTATTGTGATTCCTTCAATATATTTAGATTTATCGTATCTTACCAAATTTTTTTTTTTGTTGGTTTTTAAATTTTATTTTTTTTTTGGTCAAGGCAATTTTTTTTTGTGTTTGTATTTTTTCCAAGGCTAATGTTTTTTTTTTGTTTTTTTGGTGTTTTACTCCATAATATTTTTGTGTGTGTTTTGTGTGTCAAGTTACCACAACACCATTATTATCTAATCTCAATGAGATTGTTTGGTGTTGGTGTCCCTTGTTGATTTCACATTGTATTTTTGAAATGTACCTGCCTACTCACCAACAAACTGTCCTTTTTGAAGGAAAACACACAAAGGCGAGTATAATTGAACCAAAAATTCCTTCATTAAAGCGGAGGGCCACCCGTAAAAAAAAAATGCCACCAAAATTCCTAAAAAAATTTAAAAAAAAACATTTGGAAAAAAAAAAAAACTTTTTATACTTACCTAAACCCTTGTTGCTAGGCAGTCTTCCTAATCTGCCTCTTCCTATTCCGCCGCGTGTTCTTCTCCTCGGTGAGCAGCCCCGTTGTCTTCTGGGAACTGTGTGTGTGTTCCCAGAACACCACGTGGCCATTCACAGATCGCTGCGCCGCTCGCGCGTGCGCAGTAGGAAACTGGCAGTGAAGCCGCAAGGCTCCACTGCCTGTTTCCCTTACATAGGATGGCGGTGCCGGGACCCGAGAGCCGAGGGACGGTTCGGCCTCGGGCGGCCGACATCGCGGGCACCCAGGACAGGTAAGTCTACTTATTTAAAGTTAGCAGCTACACTGTTTATAGCTGCTGACTTTAAATTTTTTTTTTAGCTGGCCAGAATCCCGCTTTAAGGGCTCACAACTAAACAAAGAGGGAGGCAACGCTGGAGAAACAGCTGAAATTGGTGAAGCCTTTGGCCCCCAGGGCAGACATCAATTAATTGAAAGCAAAATTGGTGGCCTGAGGAGTCCATATCTAAGGGAGTGCAGTCTGGTCCAGAAGTCCCAGAGATCCGGAAAGCATCAGATGACATCTGTGTCCCCAGGCTGTGGTCATACAAGAGCCTGCATCTTTTGTCACACCAGATTGAACCCAGGGCCATCACTCTCTGGTCTTCCTTCCACGCTGCGGCTGTGGTGGTGGAGTTGTGGCAGCAGGAGGAGGGGCCAACTCACTCAGGTGGGTATTGGGTGTTAGTTCACCACTCACCCCCTTACTTAGGACTTTATACAGAAGGTCCTCACATAGCTTGCGTTGACCCTCCTGCATGCCCTGCAGTTTTGTGGCAGCCATGCAGGCAAAGGCATCTTCAGGAGTGGGTAAGGCTCTGAGGGACACAGAAGCCTCCTGAATGAGCCTGAGCGCAGAATCCTGCACGTAAGTCCCCTTCCTCTGTCTTTTGTATGGAAGGCGGAGGGGAGGAACCTGCGATTCTGTCAGGCTACGACTGGGCCCAGGCTTCTCCTGGCTGCCACTTAGCCCTGCCTCCTCCTGGCTGACACTAATCCCCGCCTCCTCCTGGCTGCCACTTAGCCCCGCCTCCTGTGTGCCACATTCCACAGCCTCCTCCTGGCTGAGGTCTTCCTGTGTATGAAAAAGGGACATAGTTTTAGTTTTTTATTCATCAATCACACACAATTTTCATCTCATGACTGTTGCAAATTGAATGTTAACAAATATAACAGACTATCATTCTGAGCCCAGCATTTTTCTTTCTTGTCCGACTTTTTGGTGCCCACTACTGTCTATTGATATGTAAAACACTTTCTTAAATCAGCAATTAGTGATCAATAATAACATCTAGTAAACATCATTTATTTATTGACCAGAAATCTGTAGAAGAATGCTATACCTGACTCAAGCTGGGCTCCTCCACTTCTTCCTGGCTGGAAGTCCCAGGTTGGACATCATAAGCCTCAGCTGGGGTGGAAGATAGGGTGGAAGGAAGAGTGGAGAGGGATTCCCTGACTCCAGTGTGGTCTGACAGAAAACAAAGTCTCTCATAGTACCACAGCCTGGGGACATAAACGTCATCTGCTGCAGCTCCGGATCTCTGGGAATCCGTGACCTTCTTGCGCTCCCTAAGATAAGTGCTCCTCAGGCCACCAATTTTGGTTTTTAAATAGGGGATGGTTGCTGTGGGGACCACCGGCTTCACGAACTCCAGCAGTTTCTCCAGCGCTGCCTGCCTCTTTTGTTTATTGTTATAATGAGGATGTTTCACCTGCCACAGACAAGGCAGCTCCCTGTACTTGTCTATGAACAGGGGGAGGAAGTTGTGATCATTGAAGCCATCCATTTTATCTGCAAGACACAACACAAGACAAACCCTAATGTCAGGCGAAACTCTCCTAATATAGTTACAATATAGGCCTCAATCTAGAAGCAGTATAGGCCCAAGTTTAGATCTTACCTTCGTTTTCACGATCGGCGCCTCCGATACTCCTTCCTCTGCTCACAGATCGTATGTACTACGCACGCGTGTTAAGCTTTATAGACACTGCGCATGCGTGTAACTCCGCCCGCCCCTGACGTTCTTTCTAGTCTATTCCCCGCCCTTTCTCGTTTGGCGCAGTGGGGGAAGAGCACATGGCGGAGACACAGCAGGTGCGTGCTAATTACAGCAACGAGGAGGAGGAGGAAAGCCCGGAGCCAGAAACGTCCCGATCCCGGAAGAGACGATTTAAGGCATCAAATATGTCCTTTGGGGAGATGGTGGACATCCTGAAGAAGGCCGACTATGACGGGAAGTATGGACCTTACCCCAACCCCAATGTCAGAAAGGCCAAGATCATGGCGAAAGTGGTCAAAAGTCTGCACCGGAATTTCAGGGTACGACGATCGAAAGATCAGCTCAGGAAGCGGTGGTCGGACCTGAAATTAAGAGAGCATGAGCAGTACAGAAAGATCCGGAGAGTGCTGCAAAAAAGTAAGTAGCTGTCCTGTGTTCCTATTCTTTTTATGTTTATTACGTTCATGCTGCTCCATGTGCTTTTATTAACTGTTATCCAGTTTAAAATGTCAACTTTCATGTTCATGGGCACATTGTTCGTTCGTATCAAACATTGTTCGTTCGGCCTAGAAAACACCATTGTTTTGGCCATATGCATTTCCCCACATTTTTTAGGGCCTACTTGTCTGACAAATATTTGGTTGTGTAGATGGGTTTGTAACTAGAATGAAATGCAAACTAGATTCTGTGTAAGGAAAGGACACTCAGCAGCAGTTTACACATCTGGACGCTGGAGCACTAGTGTGGGACACAAGAACACCCTTTTTTATTAGGGGGCCCCACACAGGTGCTCCAGTGTATACTATAGGGGGGTCTCCATCTGTGAAGCCTTGTACAAAACAGGTAAAGTATTGAAGCTTGACAAAGGACAAGAAAAATGCTACGTCTTGGAACTCTGCCCACCAAAAAAATTGGACCCCATTTCCAAGCAATGTTTCATATTTTTAGTTCTGACATCAAATATCTGTGTGCTAAGTATACCATTTTTTTTTCTACATAGGGGATAAAAGACTCGGAGGACACCCCTCATCCGAGGAGACCACAGACCCCCCCACCTCTGGAAGAAGGAGAAATCCCCCAAAGCCAAGCAGAGCAGGAGGAGGAAGACGTGGTGGAAATTGTCACCACAACAGGTGAGTGTCTGCGACCACAGGCTCAGGTAAGAAATGGATGCCAGCATATTTATAATACATGTTTTTTTTGTTTTTGTTTTTAGGTGATCGTGATGTTGTGGATCCAGATCCTTTCACCTCTGAAAGTGCCCAGCTTCTGATCGGGGAGATCATGGGGTGTAATAGGGACTTGGAAAACATCAAGAAAAACATCAATGATGTTCTTCAAAAAAATAAGAACATCATTGATGTTTTGGGGAGAGTTTAAAAGCCCTCCAAATCCCTTTGTTTTTTCGTGTGCTACAATTTTTTGACCTTTTATTGTCAAATTGTGGAACAGCCAGATTTTGAAGAGGCACACAGTGTGTCAACATGTGCTATCTGCCATCACGGGAGATCAATGGACGCGTTTTGGGGGTGCAACCCCTTCCTCAATAATAAAGTAGCTGTGAGGAAGGGGTTGCATCCCCAAAACACGTCCCTTGATCCCCCGTGATGGCAGCTAGCACATGTTGACATTCGTAAATTTGTGTGCATCTTCAAAATTTGGCTTTTCCTGGGGTGACTTCACCCCATCTGAACGCAATATCGAACACAGTTTGCAAATACTCATGTCTGATATTGCCTTCAATTTCTACCAAATGTGAACTTTGTAAGTTCAAGATTTGTGTCTTTCTTGTTGGTTTTACACATGCCTGTTTTAGCTCAAATGGACATTTCTACTTTTTCTAATGTGACCCCAAAAATTGTTATACAACAAACATGTTGGTTTGTTTTAAAAACCTTTTACAAATGCACATGTGATTGTGCTGGTATTAAAAAGATTGTTAATCAAGAATGTGTGGATTATTGTCTCAACGCTACAACACTTTTGTGGTGCTCTAATTGCTGTTTTCAGTGTCAATGGGTGTTATTGCATTTTCAAGTGCACTTGTAGTGCAAAGTGTCTTTGCCTTTAGTTAGTAACATCCAACATTGCTTTGTAATGTTACACAATCACGCCATTTTCAGGACTCACCACATTTCTCTCAGGATCAGCTAAAACAAACACAAGCAGCAAATGTCACAAAATAATTTTTTTCTTTTTTTTTATTTGAAAAAGGTTTTAGACATTGTCTGGCATATTGATAGCCCCCCTACCCGCAAAGAATTCAAGGTATCTTAGTAGGACATCACGGGCACTCAGGGGGGGCAAGCCAGGACGGCCACTTTCAAGCGCCCTCAGGGTTGGTTCATTTTGAATTCCGGCCTCAGGCCCAACTGAGCCAGCATAGTTGGCAGAATGATTCCGTAAAAAGTTGTGTAGAACACAGCACGCCAGGTTAATATGATTCAGTTTGTACTCCGCCATGTGTATGGGTGTAAGAAATAGGCAGGACCGGCTGGCCATGATTCCAAACGTGTTCTCCACCACTCTGCTGGCTCTGGCCAGCCGGTAATTAAAAACCCTCTGGTCCGGGGTGAGGGTCCTCATCGGGAATGGCCGCATAGGATGGTCCCCCAGCGCAAATGCTTCATCTGCAACGAAGACGAATGGGAGTCCTTCCACATTGTCTTCTGGAGGTGGCAAGTCCAAGCTGCCATTCTGGAGATGCCTGTAGAACTCGGTCTGGGCGATGACTCCACCATCGGACATCCGGCCATTCTTCCCCACGTCCACATACAGGAACTCATAAGTAGCCGACACCACCGCCAACATCACAATACTATTGAACCCCTTGTAGTTGTAATAGTACAACCCCGAGTTGGGTGGTGGGACGATGTGGACGTGTTTCCCATCAATTGCCCCTCCACAGTTAGGAAAGTCCCACCGCTGGGCAAAGTGGGAGGCCACAGTCTGCCATTCCTGTGGCGTGGAAGGAAACTGTGGAGTCAAACAAAATAAAAATTTGTCTTTTTGCACATAAACATGGAAAGCAGATTAGACACAAACATTCTTGGCCAACATCAAGATACTATTTATTTATGGGAATTTTTAAAGACCAAAGTATAAGGTACACCTATCAGATCCCCCCCCCCCCCCCCCACACACACACACACTCTCATGGGCCATTTCTAACATTATAGGGGGGAGCTCTTGGACAGGTAACCCTCTCCACTTCATTGAGAGATGAATGCCTAAATAATGTGTATTACTTTGAACAGACCATCTTTAGTTACACTATTGGCAGCCCACTGGACAGGTAAGAAGTGTCATAATACAAAGATATAAATACACACTGTACACATTTGAGCACATTTGGACATTCTGCTATTACCTATCAAGATAATAATAGTATACAAAAACTTTAAACAGTACCATTTGAAAGTATACAGGCAGGCCCTTGCACTACATGCTTTGGGGAATTCATCCATAAATGTGACCACAAAAGAGATGGGTATAGTGTGTATGGGTTTGGCAAAGTCAGCAGATAGATGATTGAGGATAGATAGAGAATTGGTATCAGCGGACTTAGCAGTTGGGGGTAGGGAGGGTTCAAAATGATTTGGGGACACCCAAAAAAAAGCCTCTGGCACTCTGCCTGAATTTAAAGCACAAATCACATTACAAAACATTTTAGGGGTGTTTGGGGTAAATGTTAAAGAAATACAGTCAGCGCAAAAATACAACTAACACAAAATATAACAAGCTGCTGTGCACTGAAGGTAAACATATAAAACCTCAGAGAATGTATGATAAAGCAAAGCAGTGCAGCGCTAAACCCAAAAGTCCAAAAACAGTCCCTTTAAAGTAGAATCAATTGTAGATAAGGAAAAAAGGTTCTCCTCTGTGGTGATATAGGTGCTCAAGATATTCCATGCAGTGCTACATATCCGTGATACCACCACCGGTGGCACTCAAAATTGCAGGTCATATCACATGTAATAGAAATGAAAGTGCACACTGCGTGGCTAACACAAATATCATTTATTAAAATTAAGGTACTCACAAGCACAGCACTATGCCCTAGTGCTGGGATACAGATAAAATGTCATCAAAGGATAACGTGGGTTAGATGGTGGCTGCAGTGATGGGCCATTACCGCTGACGAAGTCCCGAAGTCCCGAGGAGGACGATACGCGTGCGGGAGTTTCTGGACATCACTGCAGCCACCATCTAACCCACGTTATCCTTTGATGACATTTTATCTGTATCCCAGCACTAGGGCATAGTGCTGTGCTTGTGAGTACCTTAATTTTAATAAATGATATTTGTTTTAGCCACGCAGTGTGCACTATGTACTTTCATTTCTATTACATGTGATATGACCTGCAATTTTGAGTGCCATCTCCATTACCGTGGGACCATCTTCCCAGACAAGTCTTCATCCCCTTCCACTAAGCGTGGTAAATGCTGTTTCGACCCATCTGTTAGTTCAGGGGTCCATTTGCTGAGGTGAGCGGTTTGGTTGGCCGGTGGTGGTATCACGGATATGTAGCACTGCATGGAATATCTTGAGCACCTATATCACCACAGAGGAGAACCTTTTTTCCTTATCTACAATTGATTCTACTTTAAAGGGACTGTTTTTGGACTTTTGGGTTTTGTGTTTGGGGTAAAGAACTACTATGGAGCTGATAAAATACATTGTTAAGTGACTACATGAGGTGAATATAGGGGCAGGAGACCATGCTGGGGAGGTAAGTGAAGGCAAATATGTATGAAGGACAAAATAAAAAATTACATAAAAATCCAGCATGCATGAGGACAAAAGGGGACATTCACAGCATATTACAATCATGGTAATTAGGGAATGAGGAAAGAAATACAATATATTATCAAACATTATATACAATAAAATGTGATGTTAAAGGATAAAAATCTTACCTTAATATACTCCTTCTGCAGGACCTGAATGATGGCAGAACAGGTCTCTGGGATAATGATCCCCAGAGCCTGGGGGAAGATGCCTGTCAAGAACTTAAGGTCCTGCAGGCTTCTCCCCGTCGCCAAGTAACGCAGGGTGGCGACTAGCCTCTGCTCCGGAGTGATGGCTTGCCTCATGCAGGTATCCTGCCTGCTGATATAATGGGTCAGCAAAGCCAACAAAACGGTGAAATACGGAGTCCGTCATCCGGAGAAAGTTCCTGAAATCATCAGGATTATTCTCATGGATCTCACGGAGCAAAGGCATGTGACATAACTGGTCACGCTGAAGCAACCAATTCTTGGTCCATGAACTCCTCCCCACCCTGTTCATGGACTGGACTTGTGTCAAGGTAAGGACCCCAACACCAAGCCCCCCGCACAGCACGAACTCTACGAGGAGTATGTATACGCAACATGGCTAGAAAACGGTCGGCTGCTCAGAACGAAGTAACAGAACGCACTGAAGAACAGCAAGGCCTGTGAAGAGTGACTGCGAGCTGACTGCACGCACTGAAGAGCAGATACAAACCCACAAGCACAAACTGAACAGCAGAAAACGATCTGAAAACCACGAGTCTGAAAAAGCATGAATCGTCTCTCACCAAACTTTTACTAACACGAGATTAGCAAAAGGAGCCCAAAGGGTGCCGCACTTGGTTCTGAACTGCCCTTTTATAGTCTCGTCATACGTGGTGTACGTGACCGCATTCTTGGCGATCGGAAATTCCGACAACTTTGTGCGACCGTGTGTATGCAAAACAAGTTTGAGCCAACATCCGTCAGAAAAAATCTATGGATTTTGTTGTCAGAATGTCCGATCAATGTCCGACCCTGTGTACGGGGCATAAGAGTTGAAAAGGCATAATGTTTTTGAACTTCATGCATTAGATCCATTAAGAACAAAAACATTGTGAGTGTGTAGCAGACCCACAGCACACCATAATAGTTAGCTGAAGAAGATATTGTCACCTCATGTAGCAAATAAGGTACATTTGCACTATTGGAGCAAGTGGCCAAAATAAAGCCCATTTGTGAACATATTAGACAGATAAGAAACAGAGACAACAGTAGTTCACTTGAAATATGAGTTTATGATCTCAAAATGATATTAGGCATAATCAGCTACAATTTGCTGCCAAGCCACTGCTCCTCTACCCACAAAATAATCAAGGTATTTCTGCCATAAATCTCTGGCAATTTGTGAGGGTAATCCAGCACGGGCATTTTCAAGAGCCGTCAGCATGCCCACAGACGGCTGAGCTGCAGCCTCTTCAGCTGGGCCTGCCACTGCAGGGTCCACGTCACTTGGCAGTGAGGCAAGGTAGCTAGTCGCATTCCTCCTTAAAACATTATGTAAAATACAACAGCACAGGACCACATGGTTGATCTTGTAGAGTGCCAGGTTGATTGGAGTAAAAAACAGCCTGAAACAACTCGATAGGATGCCAAAGGCGTTTTCAACCACCCTTCTGGCACGAGAGACCCTGTAATTGAATATTCTCTGCTCAGGGGTAAGGTTTTATAGGAAATGGCTTCATCAGATGTTCCCCCAGACCAAAGGCCTCATCTGCAACAAAAAGAAAATCAAGGGCCTCAACATTCTCCTCAGCAGCTGGCAAGTTTAAGGTGCTGCTTGCAGAACTCTGTCTGCATAATCACTCCTCCATCAGAGTTGCAGCTATTCTTCCCAACATCCAGATACAAAAACTCATAGTTGGCAGATACTACAGCTAGCATGACTATGCTGCAAAAGCCCTTATAATTAAAATAATAGGAGCCAGAGTTGGCTGGTGGGACAATCGGGACATGCTTGCCATTAATAGCAACACCACAGTTGGGAAAATGCCACTGATGGTGGAACTGGGCTGCAATGTCATGCCATTGCTGTGGGTTGGAAGGAAACTGTGGATTAAAAAAAGAAAAACAAACAAATTTCTACTTCTGCACATAACATTGCAAGCAGATTTGACACAAACATGCTTAGTGTCATAAATCAGATGTGACCAGAGCTGTCTGGACTGCAACAGAGTAACCCAAACGTATGTATGTGAAAAAGTAAGTAATTTATTAAGATAAGTGAACAATATATATATGCAACCACCTCCAAAATCACACAGTGCATGACAAACCAATACCAAACAAGACTCACGAATAATAATCAGACAAGTATATACAGCAAAAGGGAATACCAGAATCGTAATCTTTAGCCAGACCGGGGTCATAAACGGGAGATCAGCAGATGGGGGGCAAGGAGTAAGACAGGGAGAAGGTGGAAGGGATCAGGCTGCAGGGCAGGGATACAGGGATTCAGGATAGACAGGAACAGGTACAAATACAGATTCAGAGTACAGAGTAAAGGGTTCAGGATCAGGTTCAGAGCTTTCAGGTCAGGGCACAAGTACCACACCAAGGCAAGGTGTGTGTGAGCTTGCCGGGTATTTATACCATTTCCTGCAATCAGGCTCAGGTGATGCCTGACTGCAGGAGGTGATATCGGCTCCATACTGCCAGGAACCACCCGCTGGTGGACGCCAGTACTGCGGCCCAAAGACCACATAAACCCAGCAGGGGAAAGCTCCCCTGACAGTTCCAAACTGCCAGGAGACACCTGCTGGTGGATATTAGTACTGCGCGCCAGATGTCAGATAGTGTCATCAGCGGGTGGAACCTTTCCTGAAACTTAGCCAACATAAGGAGAAAACTTAAATGAGTATTTAAAGACAAAAGGGTAAGGTCAACTTATCCGATTCCTCTCCCCCTCTGGTGGCCCATTAGCAAAATTTTAGGGTGGGGGGAGGAAATGGGTAGATGTTTTGGACAGGTAACCCTCTACACTTCCATGAGAGCTGTTTGCATAAATTATCTGGAATACTTTAGCCAGCCCTTCCTTACACTATTGGCAGCCCAGTGGACAGGTAAGAAGTGTCATAATATAAAAATATGGATCCACACTGTCCAAATTGCAGCACATTTTGACATTCTGAAAATACCTATCACTATAATAGGAGATAAAAACTTTCTACATTACAATTTGTAGGTAATCAGGCAGGAACTTGCACTACATGGTTTGGTGAATTTATACAGAAATTTAAACACAAAAGAGGGATAGTGTGTATTGGTTTGGCAAAGTCAGCAGATAGAGTATTGGTATCTGTTGACTTTGCATCCTTGGGGGGGAGGGAGGGTTCCAAATGAGTTTGTGTCCCAAAAAATGGTCTCTTGCACTCTGCCTGAATTTGAGGACAACAATAACATTTGTACACATTTTAGGGGTTGTTTAGGGCCCAAATTGTAGCTGACAAAAACATTGTGAAGTTACTAGGCTAGGTGTGTATGGGCTCAGGATAGCATGATGGGGAGATTAGTTATGGAAAATATGCATGTAGGCCAACAAAGGAGCAGGAAAAGCTTACAGAATGCATGAGGACAAAGAGGACATTCACGGTATATTACAATATTGATAATTATGTAATCAACAAATTAATACAATACATTAGCAAACATTAATACATAGAATGTGATCTTAAATGGAAAAACTTACCTGAATATAGACCTTCTGCAGTACTTGAATAATGGCTGAGCAGGTGTCTGAAATAATGAGTCCCAGAGCCTGGGGGGAGATCCCAGTGGTAAACTTGAGGTCCTGGAGACTTCTCCCCGTTGCCAAGGGGTGGAGTGAGGGCAAGCCTCATGCATATGTCCTGCTTCTTAATATAGGGGGTCACCAATGCCAAAAGTTGGTGAAAGCAGGGGTCCGTCATCCGGAGATAATTCTGAAAATCATCCAGATTATTCTCCTGTAGCTCACGCAGCAATGGCATATGACATAATTGGTCACGATTAAGCAACCGATTTTTGGTCCAAGAGCTCCTCCTCCTCCTATTCCTGGACTGTACTTGGGTCAAAACAATAACTCCAAGCCCAATAATAGCACGTTCTCTCCTCCGATTCCGCAACATGGCTGGTTGATGAACGGCCATTCAGAAACAAACTGAAAAGCAAGAACTGAAAAGTGGGAATCAACACTCAAACTTCTACTAACATGAAATTGGCAGAAGGAGCCCAAAGGGTGGCGCTTGAGAAATGAACGTCCTCTTTGTAGTCACGTAGTACGTCTAGTACGTCACTACGTGCGTGTTTGTTGGCCGACAATTGTGTACCGTTTGTATGCAAGACAAATTCCTGGCACACACCCTTCGGACAAAAGTCTGACGCTCTGTTGGCCAACAATCGGATCGTGTGTGTGAGGCTTTAGGTTCTTGCAAGTAGTGGTGGATTTAAAAGTATGACCAGTAAGGAATTGGTGCATCATCAAAGCAAGTCATCAAAGCAACTCTGTCCATAAAAGCCCCCTTACGATAAAACTGGAGCGCCCTTGGCGAGGATTTTGGCCATGTCTACTTAAAAAAATCCTTAGTCATACCCGGTACAAAGTCTGGGCCAAGCCGGAGTGGAGTGAGAGGACCCAGTACTGAGGGGATGGCAAAAGCTGTGCACACTGATTTAAAGCTACAAAAGGTTGCCTTAATAAGGTTGTTGTCCGATAGCAGAGGTTTCAAGTGGGACAGTTTTAACCACAGGGCAGAGGATAACAAGGTTTCCAAAACGCCTGCTCCAGACCAACCAATTCTTTATAATTAGCATGGACTACCCACTCGACAATCCTTGCCAGATGACTGGCCCAATATTATCTTTGTAGATCCGGCAGATCCATTCTGCCTTTATGTTTCACTAGCGATAGCTGGAATAAGCTGATCCTAGGAGCTATATTGTTCCAGAGAAAAGTCTTGAAAAGCTTTTTGAGGTTGTTAAAGGACAGAAAAATAGGGAGGGTCTGCATCACATACAGGACGCTTGGCAACACAATAATTTTCAGAACCGTCACTCTGCTAAACCAAGAAAGATGTTTCAGATCCCACGACTGTAGATCCTTTTGGATTTGTCGTACTAACGGCGACTAATTCTAGCTAAACAGTTACGACATGTCTGCTGGAAGCTCGAGGCCTAGGTAAATTCCAGAAAGGAAAATTCAGTTTGCATAATAATATCTCCTCTCGTGATAAGACAGCACCGAGGGCAAAAGACTTTGTATAGTTGAGTTTCAAGTTGGACAATTGGGAAAAGTCCTCATTATGGTTCAGGAGCATTTTGAGAGGATCCGTAGGAACAATAGCATATGGTCCGCATCCACAACAACTTTGTACTCTCTTCCTGCTATGTGAAAACCTTTTATATCAGGTTCAGCTTGTAAGCGTCACAAAAATGGTGCCAAGAAGAAAATTAAATTAGATGTGAAAGTGAACATCCCCTATCATGTCTCATTGTTAATGTACCTTGACTCTAGCAGACATGTTAGCGTACAAAATCTTCTTACACATTTCTGTGCAAAGGCAAATCCGGGGCAGGATGCCAAGTGATCGCAGGGCTTCTCTACGTTTATAGACAGGAGAAGGCCCTTGCGACAGTGGAGATCGGCCTAAAAAAGGATGTTAACCACTTTCAAGGTACTGTTGTGGGCCCAGGACAAAGCCTACCTGGCACAGGGCCATCAACAATGAAATAAGTGGTAATAACCGGTTGGCCAAGATTTTTGCAAATAATTTTGCATCAACATTCAGAAGCGAGATAGGTCTATAGTTCAGGACTAGACATGGAGCCTTCCCTGCCTTGGGTAATACTGACATATGTGCCTCCAAAAAAGAGGTGGGGGAGGTATATCTTTCAGAAAGGAGTTGAAAGCTCGCACAAAATGAGGAGACTTTGTTCAAAGCTCTTGTAGTATTGTGTGGAAAAGCAGTCCGGTCCCAGACTTTTCCTCGGTTTCATTTGTTTTAGTGTAATATGTAGTTCCTCTTCTGTCATCATCGCCTAAGTACACCGTTTACAAAAAATAATAAATGCACATCTTTTTGCAGGTAAAAAAATGTGCATTTGTTTTTTTTTTTTTACTCTGCAGATTGTAAGGCATTGCACCCAGGAACAGATTATGGGTTCTGCAAACACTCAGTACATCTGTCTGCCCGTACCTTGTACAGACAGAGTTACTGAATGACAGAAATAGCAATGAACTATGAGGACGCTCACCAGAGCAAGGCCGACGATTGATGTAATTCATTCATTCACAGAACTCTGTGAGCCTGCATAGCCCTGCACAGCTGTGCTGTTTTTAAATTCTGACAGCTGGTGCGGGAGAAGATCCCCTGCCTGCTGTCACAGAGAGGGGGGAAGAGGAGGTAGGAGCTGGAGCCTCAAAACAACCTTGTCCTTCTGTAGCACAAGAAAGGGTTCTTTACAGGTTAATGCTACATACTTTGAGACTTGCCTCTAAGTACAAGCTCTTAATCACAATCTATAAATTATGATTACGTGCTTGTAAAGCATGAAATGCGTTAACATTTTGCTGTCCCCTAATATGTGATGTTTTTATCTACAATAAAGCCGATGAAGAGTGCTATCTGAACTGTTTTTTTGCTTTGGACTGTCCTCAAGGCTTTGCAGTGTCCAATCTCCCGAAGGACGTAGCATGATCCAATGTTCCTGAATACCTCTCCTGTGTCCCATAAAGTACAATTAAGATAGTAAAAATTTTTGGGGGGCTGCTTCTAGTCTAAAAATGTACCCCGAGATGCAACTTCTTTCAAAACTGAGATTAATGACCAGGCATCTGCAATCTGGCTTTAACATTGTCAGGTATGGGTCCCCATGTCATAAAATCTTTACTTATTGTTCTAACTGAGAACTAGGAATACACACCTATGCGTATTCTTAGTTCTCAGAGTCTGCTGCTGTCTGTGACAGCTCCTCGACTTCCCCTAGTGATCAAGAAGCAGTCAGTGTTATTCCCATTTACAGTGCCTTGCAAAAGTATTCACCCCCTTGGCTTTTTACCTATTTTGTTACATTACATCCTTTAGTTCAATGTTTTATTAATCTGAATTATATGTGATGGATCAGAACACAATAGTCTAAGTTGGTAAAGTAAAATGAGAAAAATATAAACATAAAACTATTTTTCAGAAATAAAAAACTGATAATTGGCATGTGCGTATGTATTCATCCCCTTTGTTATGAAGCCCATAAAAAGCTCTAGTTCAACCAATTACCTTCAGAAGTCACATAATTTGTGAAATGATGTCCACCTGTGTGCAATCTAGGTGTCACATGATCTGTCATTACATATACACACCTTTTTGAAAGGCCCCAGAGGCTGCAACACCTAAGCAAGAGGCACCACTAACCAAACACTGCCATGGAGACCAAGGAACTCTCCAAACAAGTAAGGGACAATATTGTTGAGAAGTACAAGTCAGGGTTAGGTTATAAAAAAATATCCAAATCTTTGATGATCCCTAGGAGCACCATCAAATCTATCATAACCAAATGGAAAGAACATGGCACAACAGCAAACCTGCCAAAAAACTGCTGCACACCAAAACTCCGGGTAAGCAGGGCATTAATCAGAGAGGCAGCAGAGAGACCTAAGGTAACCCAGGAGGAGCTACAGAGTTCCACAACAGATACTGAAGTATCTATACATAGGATGACAATAATCCGTACACTCCATAGATTTGGGCTTTATGGCAGAGTGGCCAGAAGAAAGCCATTACTTTCAGCGAAAATCAAAATGGCACGTTTTGAGTTTGCGAAAAGGCATGTGGGAGACTCCCAAAATGTATGGATAACTTTTTGGCTATCAAAGAAAATGCTATGTCTGGCGCAAACCCAACACATCACATCACCCAAAGAACACCATCCCCACAGTGAAACATGGTGGTGGCAGCATCATGCTGTGGGGGTGTTTTTCAGCAGTTGGAACTGGGAAACTGGAGTTGAAAGAAAGATGGATGGTGCTAAATACAGGGATATTCTTGGGCAAAACCTGTACTACTCTGTGTGTAATTTGAGGCTAGGACGGAGGTTCACCTTCCAGCTGGACAATGACCCGGAACACTTGAGTGGTTTAAGGGGAAACATGTAAATGTGTTGGAATGGCCTAGTCAAAGCCCAGACCTCAATCCAATAGAAAATCTGTGGTCAGACTTAAAGATTGCTGTTCACAAGCGCAAACCATCCAACTTGAAGGAGCTGGAGCAGTTTTCCAAGGAGGAATGGGTAAAAATCCCAGTGGTAAGATGTGGCAAGCTCATAGAGACTTATCCAAAGCGACCTGGAGCTGTGATAGTCGCAAAAGGTGGCTCTACAAAGTATTGACTTTAGGGGGTGAATAGTTATGCACATTGACTTTTTCTGTTATTTTGTCCTATTTGTTGTCTGTTTCACAGTAAAAAAAAAAAAAAAAAAAATCTTCAAAGTTGTGGGCATGTTCTGGAAATTAAATGATGCAAATCCTCAAACAATCCATGTTAATTTCAGGTTGTGAGGCAACAAAACACGAAAAATGCCAAGGGTGGTTAATACTTTTGCAAGGCACTGTATGTTATCATCATGCCAGCCAATTATGGTGATCACATGCAGACAGGTAGGCAAGAATTATTAACCACTTCAGCCCCGGAAGGATTTGCCCCCTTAATGACCAGGCCATTTTTTGTGATACGGCACTGCAACGCTTTAAATGACAATTGCGTGGTCACGCGACGTGGTACCCAAACAAAATTGACTCCTTTTTTACCCACAAATAGAGCTTTCTTTTGGTGGTATTTGATCACCTCTGCGGATTTTATTTTTTGCGCCAACAATTGTTTGTAAAAAAACTTTTTTTTTTACTTTCTGCTATAATACATATAAAAAAATATATATAAAAAACAAATTTATGCATCAGTTTAGGCCAATATATATTCTTCAACATATTTTTCGTAAAAAAATCGCAATAGGTATATATTGATTGGTTTGCGCAAAAAACTTAGCGTCTACAAACTATGGGATATATTTAGGGACTTTTATTTTTTTTTTTATTGTTTTTACTGGTAATGGCGGCGTTCTGCAATTTTTAGCGGGACTGCGACATTGTGGCAGACAAATCTGACCCCAAATGACACTTTTTGGGGAACAGTGACATTATTACATTGATCAGTGCTATAAAAATGCCCTGATCAATGTAAAAATGTCACTGGCAGGAAAGGGGTTAACACTAGGGGACGATCAAGGGGTTAAGTGTGTTCCCTCAGCATGTTCTAACTGTAGGAGGGATAGGCTCACTGAAACATGACAGAGATCACTGTTCCCGATCACTGTCATCTGGCAGAATGGGGAATCACCGCAATCTCCTCACCAAGATCGCGGGTCGCCGACGGACATCGAGTCCACGTGACCCGCAGCACGCCCGCTATCCTCCTTGCACGGACCGACGTACAGGTACATCAGTTCATGAAGTAGAGACGACCTGCCACAGTATATCTGCGTGAGCTGGTCGGCTAGTGGTTAAAGAATATGTAAACCCAAAATTTCATATTCCTGATATGTGCCTGCTGTACCATGTACTTGTATGAAAAAGTATCATGTTCTCTTTGTATTGCTTCCCTTGCGTGAAATCCCTGGTTTTCCTGCCAGTCCCTCTGCTTTCCTATTAAAAATAGACAACACCGTAGTCATTTATCTATCTATGCTGGGAACAATTTAAGTTAACGGTGGCATACTGATGTTGCTAAATTGGGTCTCGTTATCTAGATTATCAAGATTTAAGCAGCACTCCCTTCAGGTGTTAAACATGAACCCCCTTTCTAATGTCAAATGCCTCTAGTATTTGACAGCCAAGTGATAGAGGACTCGCACTTCAATACTGTTGTTAACTTAGGTACTTTTTATGACAAGTCTGTCTCACTTTAAAAAAAACACTATAGATTCAGTTAGAATAAAGACTTTGTTTAATAAGATGCCTTTTTTCTTTTTTATTTCAGAAATTATCAATGGAGTCACCAGAGAAAAGATTTACGTATTACAAAACATTGGACTACAGGTGTATACCTGTAAAACCTGCAAGGAGGCCCAGCTGTAAACAGATATACTATGTTCTAGGAACACAAATGTCACAACTCTTCATCCATATTCAACTAGTGACACATGAGAAATACTTCATATATGTAAAGGGCCGGATCTCAATAGTAACCGGTGTATTGATCTTATACCTATTAATTAGTATATGTACACTATATAAAATGCCTCAGACCATTCTCATCCTTAAACAGATCTGTGGAACCCCAATATACATCAGGAACACTGCTAACCTCAATCAATGGCTTCAGGTACATCTTACTGAAATGCTTAAATTGCATCCAAAGACATTTTTTTTATGTTTTAGGGTAGAAAGGAGAAGGGTTAGTATCTGTCAGTTTTTTGTTGCCATCTCAGTCCCTGCTGAAATTGATCCTTTCTATATTTCCTAGTGACCATTGTCACCGGGCTAGCCGTGAGGGAAAATCTTACATTTTAAGTTGTTACCGGAACAGGAATAGAGGGGGAATCTTCTAATAGAAACCCTTGTTTTATTGACCTCTGTCTAAAGGGTCATTTCACTTAATTTGGAGAGATTACCTATCACTTCTTGCTGTGTCTCAGAGATAGAAAGTGAAGAGAAATCATCTCCCCAGTGGGACAAGGACAGCCAAAAAAATAATATGACAGGGGGTTTACCCATTTCTTGCACCAACAAAACTATAAAAAGTTTTGGCTTCAGATACACTTTATTTTAAAGATTAGATTTAAAAAAAAAGGTCTCTGTGATTAACTATTTTGTAAACAATTTTTTTTCTGTTCTGGCAGATTAGAAAATATCATTTATGGATTTCAGCCAGTTAACTGTATTATCCTAATAGTGAATGTAGACAGTACCAGGATAATAAAGTTCATACATTTGGTCTAAAGACCCCAATTGGATGGACAAAATGTCTTTAACATCACAGAACAGGTTCAGTTTATTTAACCAGCTTCTATTAGCTTAAGTTAATGTACCTCTCTCTCTCTGTCCATTTCTCTCTTTAGGGTTAGGCTCATCTCTTGTACTCTTGGTTGTAATATGTCTTCAAAGCCCGCAAGGGTTCAATGCCTTTCCACAGATGTCTCTTTCCAACCTCTTTACAAATGCTGTCATTCGAGCTCAGCACCTTCACCAGATGGTTGCCGATACCTACAGAGACTATGTAAGTACCATGAATCCTTAAAATTAGGACATGCAAAATTGTATTGGTTATAAGTGCTTGTTGGTTGGTTTACTCACCAAATCAATTCTGAAGATATCTTGAGGTCTCTTTATCTGCAGAGTCTCAACTGTTTTATTTTTTTTTGCTCCAGCAGGAGCAGTCTCACTTTAATTGCTTTGTACCTTGTAATTCAAATTTAAAGAAAGCTTCAACCTGTAGACAGGAAGTCCTTGATATGCCTGGAAACTGTGGGTTGGCTGTGGAAGCACATGCAGAGGTCTTTCCCCCAGATTTAGACATGATGCCGGAGAGTGATTCAAGGCTGGCTATACATACATGTATCAAAATTCAGCCAGAATCAGCTGAATTTTGATCTATGTATGGCTGTTCGTGTTCAGGAGAAAATTTTGCTTTGATCAGAGCATGCAGCTAATTGGCTGCAGTACTGATCAGTGTATTCTGACTGTGAGGGAGTCCTGCTGTCAGAATACAACACTGTGGGCAGAATTCCCCCATCCACCAGTTGGCTAAACGAAAGAAAAAGGAACCATGTATGTCCAAGCTTTACATCTACCCAAGATGAAAACATCCGTTTTAAGTTAGATGACCAATTCACAGATATTTTAACCTTTGCATGTTCTGTCCTGTTTTTGTATAGTTTTAGGTAATTTTTATAGTTGCTCTGAAAGTTATTGTCTTAGGGAAAAATGAAATCCCCAAAATACAGTACTATACAGAACCACCAAAGCTTTCATTTTTAAAGCATAATAATACCTGAGAAGTCAAAAATGTCTTGCATTTAATGAAAATATAATATATATATATTTTTATGTTTTGGATAGAATGAGGAGTGGTTAAAAAGCAGACAGTGGCTACAGCCTACCTATACTTAACTTTAAAAAAAAAAAAGTTGTTAAAGGGAAATCACTCTATTTCCTGTCCCAGGTACAACTTTTTTACCGGACGGGAAATTAAGCAATCTTTCCAACTGAACCTTTGATGACAGTAAAACCTTACAGGTGTTCTAAATCTTTACCACCTTAACTGGAACTTAAAAAAAGTTTTGGTTTGCAATACACTTTAATCAGCGCACATTTATCACTTCCTATACCACTATAAGACAATCACTAAAAGGATTCATCAGGTCTTACGTCTAGAAAATTATACTAAATCTTTGAGAGAGGTTATCTTGTTTCCACTGTTCTCACTATATTCCAAAATGTTGTTCAGACCTGAGGCTGTCATATCTGAGCGGAAAGCCCCATGGCATCAAGGCTCTTGTAAAAGAATAGAGAAACTTTTTTTAATATATTTTTTTAAAGAGATTTATCATTACCTGGACACACATAAAAACAAACTGCATAAATGTAATTTTGCGGCTAGATAAGCAGTCACCTGTTCTCTTCCAGGAAAGAACATATATACCTGAAGATCAGAGATTTTCAAACAAACACTCATATTCAGTGTATTGCTACTCAGAAACCATCCCAGCACCAACAGACAAAGACAATACTCACCAGAAATCCGTAAGTATAAGCAGAATAAGAGACTGAGGTCTCCAGTTTATATACCACAAATGAAAAAACACAGCCTTATAGTTAAAGTGACATTAAACGCAGGTTTATAAAAAAAAAATGTATTCACCTATGTATTGCTAACTCATAAAAGTACCTTCTAATGCTCTCAGCCTCCTCCAATATATATATATATATATATATATATATATATATATATACCGTATTTATCGGCGTATAACACGCACCTTTTTCCCCTTAAAATAAGGGGAAAATCGTGGGTGCGTGTTATACGCCGATCCCCGCTATTTTGTGATGTGTCGGAGCGATCGCCGCCGACATTCACATAGCTTGTATTTTTAAACATGGCGCCGCGGAGTTCGGAGGGACTCGGGGGCGCTCGTTCAGCTGAACGAGCGCCGCCGAGGACACAGTGACTGGGCGGAGCCGAGATACACATAGCCGAGGGTTCTCGGCTTTTCTCGGCGCCGTTCACAGTCACGCCCAGTCCCGCCATTGGACCTGTGTTATGTCCATCATAGGGACTGGGCGTGACTGTGAACGGCGCCGAGAATAGCCGAGAACCCTCGGCTATGTGTATCTCGGCTCCGCCCAGTTACTATGTCCTCGGCAGCGCTCGTTCAGCTGAACGAGCGCCCCCGAGTCCCTCCGAACTCCGCGGCGCCATGTTTAAAAATACAAACTAAACGTTTGTATGTCGGCGGCGACAAGGCTGCACGGACCACTGGGGACAAGGCTGCACTGAGGCAAAGCTGCACTGGGGGCAAAGCTGAACTGGGGCAAAGCTGCACTGGGGACAAGGCTGCACTGGGGACAAGGCTGCACTGGGGCAAAGCTGCACTGACAAGGCTGCACTGGGGCAAAGCTGCACTGACAAGGCTGCACTGGGGCAAAGCTGCACTGACAAGGCTGCACTGGGGCAAAGCTGCACTGACAAGGCTGCACTGGACACTGGGGAAAGGCTGCAGATGAACATTTAAATGTAAGTTTTTTTTTCCTTAAACTTCCCTCCTAAAAGTTTTTTTCCTTAAAATTCCCTCCTAAACTTGGGGTGCGTGTTATACGCCGATAAATACGGTATATATATATATATACACTACCGTTCAAAAGTTTGGGGTCACCCAAACAATTTTGTGTTTTCCATGAAAAGTCACACTTATTCACCACCATACGTTGTGAAATGAATAGAAAATAGAGTCAAGACATTGACAAGGTTAGAAATAATGATTTGTATTTGAAATAACATTGTTTTTACATCAAACTTTGCTTTCATCAAAGAATCCTCCTTTTGCAGCAATTACAGCATTGCACACCTTTGGCATTCTAGCTGTTAATTTATTGAGGTAAGCTGGAGAAATTGCACCCCACGCTTCTAGAAGCAGCTCCCACAAGTTGGATTGGTTGGATGGGCACTTCTGGCGTACCATACGGTCAAGCTGCTCCCACAACAGCTCAATGGGGTTCAGATCTGGTGACTGTGCTGGCCACTCCATTACCGATAGAATACCAGCTGCCTGCTTCTGCTGTAAATAGTTCTTGCACAATTTGGAGGTGTGTTTAGGGTCATTGTCCTGTTGTAGGATGAAATTGGCTCCAATCAAGCGCTGTCCACTGGGTATGGCATGGCGTTGCAAAATGGAGTGATAGCCTTCCTTATTCAGAATCCCTTTTACCCTGTACAAAGCTCCCACCTTACCAGCACCAAAGCAACCCCAGACCATCACATTACCTCCACCATGCTTAACAGATGGCGTCAGGCATTCTTCCAGCATCTTTTCATTTGTTCTGCGTCTCACAAACGTTCTTCTTTGTGATCCAAACACCTCAAACTTGGATTCATCCGTCCACAACACTTTTTTCCAGTCTTCCTCTGTCCAATGTCTGTGTTCTTTTGCCCACCTTAATCTTTTTCTTTTATTGGCCAGTCTCAGATATGGCTTTTTCTTTGCCACTCTGCCCTGAAGCCCAAAATCCCGCAGCCGCCTCTTCACTGTAGATGTTGACACTGGTGTTTTGCGGGTACTATTTAATGAAGATGCCAGTTGGGGACCTGTGAGGCGTCTGTTTCTCAAACTAGAGACTCTAATGTGCTTATCTTCTTGCTTAGTTGTGCAACACGGCCTCCCACTTCTTTTTCTACTCTGGTTAGAGCCTGTTTGTGCTGTCCTCTGAAGGGAGTAGTACACACCGTTGTAGGAAATCTTCAATTTCTTTGCAATTTCTCGCATGGAATAGCCTTCATTTCTAAGAACAAGAATAGACTGTCGAGTTTCAGATGAAAGTTCTCTTTTTCTGGCCATTTTGAGCGTTTAATTGACCCCACAAATGTGATGCTCCAGAAACTCAATCTGCTCACAGGAAGGTCAGTTTTGTAGCTTCTGGAAGGAGCTAGACTGTTTTTAGATGTGTGAACATGATTGCACAAGGGTTTTCTAATCATCAATTAGCCTTCTGAGCCAATGAGCAAACACATTGTACCATTAGAACACTGGAGTGATAGTTGCTGGAAATGGGCCTCTATACACCTATGTAGATATTGCACCAAAAACTAGACATTTGCAGTTAGAATAGTCATTTACCACATTAGCAATGTATAGAGTATATTTGTTTAAAGTTAGGACTAGTTTAAAGTTAGCTTCATTTAAAAGTACAGTGCTTTTCCTTCAAAAATAAGGACATTTCAATGTGACCCCAAACTTTTGAACGGTAGTGTATATATATATATATATATATATATATATATATATATATATATATATATTGTGTGTGTGTGTGTAAAGTGCTGCATTAATCAATGGTGCCATAAGTACCTGGAATAAATACATTTAATGAAAAATAGAATACAGGACCATTGAGTAGTGGATGTGTATGGGTTATTTTTGAAGAATAAGGATTTTCACAGCTCTTGGAGGAGGCATGCTTTCAAGGGGTTTCATCGGAGGGGGCAATAATATATAATATGCTATAATATAAATAGATACATCATCATTGGGGATGAGCATATTTTTGGCAAAATTAATTTTGCAGTAAAATTACTGAAGCAGAAAATTCCTTGTAAAAAAAAAATCCAGTTCTTTCTTTATTTATGTGTATAGAGAGTGATTTTGTTTATTTTCATTTAATGTCCTTTGAATTTGTATTTTTTCCTTTTTTGTATATTTGATTATTGTGCACTGTCACCTCAAATGTTTTAGTTTCCCATGCTTAGCTAGTTATTTTGCTACTACATAGGGCTTTTTTTGGTAAAAGAACAGGTTCAGAATAGTTTCAAGAGCCATGTATGACCTTTGCGCATTTAAAAACTGTTTATTTCGCCTTCCCCTTTGACTCCAATACAAAATTACACTAAAAATCTTCCATTTCTTTTTCCATACGTTTCGGGGTAATTAAATCACTACATTTTGACTCTTTTTGTGATTTTGTGGTAGAAACAGGCGGGGGGGTGTGCACGTTTTTACCACCTGCCTTCCCCCAACTGCCCCCCCCCCCTTAAGGTGCGAAGGCAGAGGACAGAATTGTACACATGCCGTGGTCGTGATGCCTTGATTTCTGGCAAGATTTAAAGGATCACCTTTGGGAACACATTACATGTTCCACCTGATTTTGCTGCCCCCCCTCTCCCTTTGTGGCAGCAGTACAGAGAGAAGTTCCCCGTACTAGCGGTCAACGTTTGAAACCAGTGTGGCTGTCCGGGGCTCTGCCCACAGGGCCGCATCATTCAGACACAAAGCTCTGTGCGTCTGAATGAACTACAAGCCCCGACAGCCTTAGCATTTGTTGACTTGTAGTTCTCAATGAAATACCACGGCGCTATGGTAGTTCATTGAGTCTTCCTGTCAGGCAGTATCGGCTTACCCGTATAGGAAAGCAGACACATTGACAGTGTGCAGGCAACCTGCATGGCATCAGCAATCTGCTGATCGCTGGTGCAATGCATTGCAGGCTCCTACTACAAAAAATAATAGCTGCACATTTTTTTTACCTGCAAAAAAATTTGCATTTATTTAATTTTTTTTAAAAGTGAACTTATTCTTTAAACTATGCTGCATTTTGAGTGAATGAGGCCGTGCTGCAAGTAAATGCAAATCATGTGGTTGTGAGGCCGTGGTGCAGTCTTTTAGGATTTAAAACACACAGTGAGAAGGCAACATAATGCCTTCTAACCACCTGTCAAATGCCCTCTAAAAAACATGATCCACTGCAGATTGCACTTCAGAATTAATGCTAGCATAAACTAGCCCTTAAGGTGTTTGCAACAATTTTGGATGGCTTTTGAAAACTGTATCGTGATAATGCTGTTGGTAATATGCTCATCTCACAGGATATAGACCTCCTCCGCTTCTCCCTCACACTCCTGCAGTCATGGATGACCCCTATCCAAATCGTCAACAGAGTTTTTGGCAACAACCAGGTGTTTGGAAACATTGACAGAGTTTATGACAGACTGAGGGACCTCGATGAAGGACTACACATTCTCATAAGAGTGAGTATCTTGTATATGTAATCCAATCAATGTGCCACACTAATTCATCTAAATAAATCCACAGTGATGTGTCAATAATAAATGAACATACTTTTCTTCAGAATAACATATGTACAAAATAATATAAACATGATGCTCGTGAAAAAAATGGTGCCAATACACAAATTAAAAAGAAAAAACGTAGCAGTTGCATTTAAAATGATATAAAACAGGTGCAATCCATTAGTGTGCTTCTGTGCAAAAAAAAAAAAAAAATCACAGCTGATGATCACCACTACTTCTCTATGGGTTGTTTAAAATGCTCAGAATCCCCCTGAAGAAGCCACGTGACTCTGTGGCGTAGGGGAGGGGTAATAGGATGGCACGGTGGCTGTTCCCGAAGGTGGACATACTGTACACCTAGCGGCATATGCTAGATCACGGAGACTGAGCGTAATTTAAGTGATAAAACTGTGGCGCGCTACAAGCACCCGATAAATGTGAGTACTCAATTGTTACATGTATAATAAACGTCCCCTGGTTTTAAAGTTAAAGCACTATTGGAGATTTACTTTTTTACATATATGGATGGGGAGGAGTACGCGGAAATCCTAGGCAGCGATATTTTGAAGGAGACATAAGGAGATCAGAATACACATATCACTAAGTCTGGATGAGACTAAAAAGTGCATTTTGACCAAACTTAATTGTGAGGTCACTGGAATTGAGGTGAGAAGCACACTAATGGACTGCACCTGTTTTATATCATTTTAAACTGCTAAGTTTTTTCTTTTTAATTTGTGTATTGGAACTATTATTTTCACAAGCATCAAATTCTTTTTATTATTTTGCACAGATTCTGAAGAAAAGTATGTTCATTTATTATTGACACATTACTGTGGATTTATTGTAAAAACATTTATGGGAATGTGAGAAGTGCTTGCAGCTGAAATCTGTATACTAATTGCCGTTGAAATCCGTATACTACTTGAAGGTTGTTCACAAGATTTTTGTTTTATCTGAGTATCTTGTATATCTTCAACTGATATAAAAGTTCCGAAAACTTAAATTAAGAGCAGCCGCATATACAACAGCTGTGAATATCATTACCAAACATATATATATATGTTTTTCCACCATATCAGATCGGTGGGGTGTGAATGTACTACACGCTATTGTCTCTCTGTATAGTTGTACCAAAGGACAGAACTGATATGATTAAATATTCAGGCTGGATTCACACCATTGCAAATTGGATGTGGGATCCCCGCATCCAATTGGCAATAGCAGGAGATTTTGACTGGCTCTCTATGGAGCCGGTTCACATATCTCTGCAGCAGGTCCGCTGCATTTTGCAGAAAAACATCTTTTGGTCCGTTTCAGGTGCGAATTCAGCCCAAAATTCAGGCTGAAATCGGACCTGAATTGGTGAACCAGGACGCATCGGACCCCTGCTGTGAGCCGATCCTCTGTTTTAATAAAGTATCATTTAACAGTTTATTAGCGTTAATCCCACTGTTAGAAAGATGAATACTTCCTGTTAAGATAACCAAGACATCCAACAGCTCATTTAGGTCTCGTTAACGCCATGGTGCAGAGATGTCAGTTTTTCTGCACGCATTCTGCAGGGGCACAAAAAAAATCAATGGTTCTCTATGTTCCCTGTTCACACCACAAAGTGCAGATTTTTTCTGTACAGCAATCTGCAACGTGTATGCAGTTTTCTGTACAGGGAAAGAACGGACGCGACATCAACATTGGTGTGAATAGGGCAAGTAACTGACGCGCATGAAAGCCGATGTCAATGTGCATAAAAACTGACTGAAATGCATGAAAACTGATGTAAATGAATGTCTCTGCAAGTGAAATCTGCACGGTTTTCCCATCAGTTTGAATGCATGTATGGTGTGAACGAGCCCTTTAGGACTTATCTAAGATTTTAGGGACACGGCCTGACAATTAGGCCCCTTTCACACGAACGGACCGTATCAGGTCCGCCTGTCAGTTTTGTCAGCGGACCTGAACGGGGGCGCTCCATGTAAGGTGACATGTCCGCTGAAATCCGACCCGGTCCGATCCGCCAAAATCAGACGGATGGCCCTACGTTCACATCCGTCCCTGACGGATCGGATCGGTGAGATCTGACAAAAATGGACATGCTGTCCGTTTTCGTCCGATCTCTCCATAGCAACCAGCGGCGTTCGACAAGCCCCTCTCTGCTCAGTGACCTGTCATCTGCCGGCTCAGCGGAGATCAACGGAGAGATCTCCCACTGAGCCAGCGGACAGAGGCGGACTCCGTGGCAGCGGATCCGCCTCGTGTGAATGAGGGCTTATACTTTTAAATACTTGTTATCTATTTCTCATGCATGTGAAGTTCGTCTCTCATAAACACTGCAATATGATCATACAATCTAATAAACTGAGCTTGATCAACAAACTAGTGCCACATATATCCACTGAAAATAAAGTGTTTCAAAACCTCCTTCGATGCCCAAATGATATATATATATATATATATATATATATATATATATACACACACACACACACATATATATACACATACAATAGCTAGATATATAGAGATAAATATGCAAATAAAATGTAAGAATTAAATTAATAAAAGAAGATATTTGATCATGTGTGGCCGCTTTACATTCTGCTAAAAACCTAGTTTTACAACTTCATACAACCTGTTCTAATTATTATTACTATCCTGTATTTTATGTGAGCCCACAGATTGTACATTCAGACCGCATCATGTGTAGCCAGAATAAAAATCTTCGCGAAAATATAAGTTCGTAATTACATTTAATAGTAATGCAACTTTTACATTCTGATTTGCACAGTAAACAATAGTTATATTTCACACTTGCTAGTTACCATCCTGGTCACAAGTGACTGTACAATGAATAGGAACATCAATAGTGCCTTAAAAGTGGTAAATTGTCAGAAAGATATAACTGGGTTTTGACCAACACATACCTTTTATCACCAGGAGCTGGATGATGGAAATGTCCGGAACTACGGTGTGCTGACTTTTACATATGATAAGTTTGATGTCAATCTGCGCAGTGAAGAAGGCCGGGCGAAGAATTACGGTCTACTCTCCTGCTTCAAGAAAGACATGCATAAAGTAGAGACCTACCTGAAGGTGATGAAGTGCCGGAGATTTGTGGAGAGCAACTGCACCTTTTAATCAAGAAAAAATTGTTATATCCTCCATAGTCACCCCCACCTCCTGCAGACACCCGCTGCATTTTTATATCTTCAGGAGGTAGGGTCCACTAATATATATCCCTTTTAAACTTCCTGACCGATGCACATTTTTTGCAGATGTATTTTGCGTTGTGCTTTTGTTGTCTTTGTATGTTGTTAAAAAATAAAGTATAGGAGGCATTTACATGAGTTATGAGGTCTGGTCTAATTTTATAAATGTATTATGCAGACATAGCAGAATCATTAATGATAAAAAAAAAAAAAAAAAAAAAAAAGTAGAACAATGTATGTGTTGAATACAGCATATATAGATACACATTTAATAGATACTGTATTCAAATATTATATAATAAGATTACATTAACTTCATTCATAGTCATTTCACTTTTCTTGAACTATCAATCTAATTTGCGTCTGATTATAATATAATTTCAATTTCTTTTTCGTAACTAGGCAAGTTAAAATGTACAAAAAAAAAGGCACAAAAAATGTGCAAAAATACTTCTGTTTACTTGTGCGAAATGTATACCAACAAAATATATTTAAATATCGCACTTTGTTTTTTACACTAACACCAATTTATTTTTTTTAAATCAAGTAAAAAAGTTTATTGAAGGTCAACAAACAAAACAAAGAAAATAGAAACTTTGCAGAGAGTCCATACATAATAGCATGTACCATCAGAAAGTGATTACAAAACAAAATGTGAGGGGGAAAGTGTTGGGTGTCGGCGCCAAAATACAAAAAAAATTGTTGATTATATACCAATGCTGCACCTCAAATTAGTGGAAAACAATACAAATAAATATATGTGTATATATATATATATATATATATATATATATATATATGTATATAAAGTGCGCAAAGGAAACAATACAAAAATCTAATTAATAATATACACTGTGTATCTGATTAATAAGTGCACAATAAAATAAACCATCAGAAATGTCCATAATAATTATATGTGAACAAATCTATATTTGTGTATGCTCCAACACCGTGAAAAATAAAATGCACGTGCTTCAGTAAACTTGCTTAAAGTGCTTCACCCGAAGTGATAACAAAATGCGCTCACCAGATCGCCTCGGCCACACAGTGACCTCAAAGCATGACTAATGGGAAGTACTCCTTAATTCAATGCTGTGGCTCCAAACAAGCAATCATATATAGAGGAAGCTGGATCCCAATCCACTTTGCAGGTATACAAATGTAGATGTCTTCACCTTACAACATCTCTCCACTGCATATATCAACTTGCATCAAGTAGGTCTGTGAAATAGCTCCCCAACAAAGAGCCACAGAAGGCAGAATATAGTGTGATACCGCTTTTATGTTTTATTGTTTAAAAAGAGCACTTGCATAGTCCAGCATGAAATCACAAACAATCCGCTCAGGGGGAAGCAGAAACCGGTCCAACGCCGCAAAACTTGCAATGTGTGTGGTGCATCTCAGCTGTGCAAGCAATAGTATAGGGCTCCTATGATTGTAAGCGTCAGGCCTCACCTCTATGCATTTCATGCTTGAGCGCGTTTGTCTGATCAATAATCTCGTGATCGGCTCTCGAAAGCTCTGTACTAACGATCCGATTACCGCACAATCACTTCAAAAATCGTTATTTTTCCGTACGATTTTCAGATTGTGTGTATAGACCATAAGATGTGTCACACCCAGTAACAACAAAATTCTAACAAAACTTTATGTCGCTCACAAGAGATGCACTAATCATAAGTTCTATTGGCATTAAATCTAGTACTCGTATTTGCCTACTTGTGATAAAGCTACCTAGAAGACTACAGTGAGGAAAAAAGTATTTGATCCCCTTCTGATTTTGTACGTTTGCCCACTGACAAAGAAATGATCGGTCTATAATTTTATTGGTAGGTTTATTTTACCAGTGAGAGACAGAATAACAAAAAAAATATCCAGAAAAACGCATTTCAAAAAAGTTCTAAATTAAGTTGCATTTTAATAAGTGAAATAAGTATTTGATCCCCAATCAGCAAGATTTCTGGCTCCCAGGTATCTTCTACACAGGCAACGAGCTGAAATTAGGAGCACAGCTTGTTACCTGTATAAAAGATACCTGTCCACAGAAGCAATCAATCAGATTCCAATCTCTCCACCATGGCAAAGACCAAAGAGCTGTCCAAGGATATCAGGGACAAGATTGTAGACCTACACAAGGCTGGAATAGGCTATAAGACCATCGCCAAGCAGCTTGGTGAAAGGGTGACAACATATTAATTACACAGGTTCTGTGTCTGATTAAGGTGGTAATTAAACTCACTTGGTGCCTTATCTGCATTTAATTAGCCTCAGAACCTGTGTAATTCAAAGGTGTTCAGGTTTAAAGGGATGAGGTGGCAACTCTAGTGAGGAATCAGCCCAGCAGTACACAGGAGAATCTAGTCAATGATCTCAAGGCAGCTGGAACCATAGTCACCAAGAAAACAATTGGTAACAAACTACGCAGTGAAAGACTGAAATTCTGCAGCGTCCACAAGTTACCCCTGCTCAAGAAAGCACATGTACAGGCCTGTCTGAGATTTGCTAATGAACATCTGAATGATTCAGAGGAGAACTTGGTGAAAGTGTTGTGTTCAGATGAGACTAAAATCAAGCTCTTTGGCATCAACTCAATTCGCCGTATTTTGAGGAGGAAGAACACCACCCCCACCATCAAACATGGAGGTGGAAACATTATGCTTTGGGGGTGTTTTTCTGCTAAGGGGACAGGACAACTTCACCACATCAAAGGGACTATAGACGGGGCCATGTACTGTCAAATTTTGGGTGAGAACCTCCTTCCCTCAGCCAGGGCATTGAAAATGGGTCGTGGATGGGTATTCCACCATGACAAGGACCCAAAACACACGGCCAAGGCAACAAAAGATTGGCTCAAGAAGAAGCACATTAAGGTCCTGGAGTGGCCTAGCCAGTCTCCAGACCTTAATCACATAGAAAACATGTGGAGGGAACTGAAGGTTCCAGTTACCAAACAGCCTTGAAACCTCAATGACTTGGAGAAGATCTGCAAAAGAGGAGTGGGACAAAATCCTTCCTGAGATGTGTGAAAACCTGGTGGCTAACTACAAGAAACGTCTGACCTCTGTGATTGCCAACAGGGGTTTTGCCACCAAGTACTAAGTCATGTTTTGCGAAGGGGTCAAATACTTATTTTCACCCATTCACCCATTTTTCTGGATTTTTTTGTTGTTATTCTGTCTGTCACTGTTAAAATAAACCTAACATTAAAATTATAGACTGATTATTTCTCTCTCAGTGGGCAAACGTACAAAATCAGCTGGGGATCAAATACTTTTTTCCCTCACTGTATATGGCCAAAAGTATGTGCATGCCCCTTCAAACTGTGTTTTCAGTAAAAAGTACTGTTAAACTGTTTGTAAAGGCAACACTTTTATAAAAAAAAAAAAAGAAAAGGCAGGTCATACTTATCTGCACTGTGCAGTCTAGATCCTCCTCCTCTCGGATCTCCCACTGGCGCTCTGGGCCTCTCTCCCCTACCGAGTGCCCCCACAGCAAGCTACTTGCCATAGGGGGCACTCATGCATGCTCGCTCCAGAGCCCCGCTCTCTGTGTCCAGAAGAAAGTTTGTGGCTCAGCCCGGCTCCCCCCTCCCTGGCTGTGATTGACAGCAGCGGGAGCCAATGGCTCCTGCCTCTCAGCCAATGAGGAGGGAGAGATCTGGGAGAGCCGCTGCTCTCGTGCACATTGCTGGATCGCAATCAGGCGTAGTTAAATATTAGGGGGGCTGAGGGGGAAGCCGCACGCTAAAGGTTTTTTAGCTTCATGCATAGAATGCATAAAGGTAGAAAAAAAAACCTTCAGCCTCTAGAACCACTTTAATGCTACAGCATACTAAGACATTTTAGACAATCTTGTGCTTCCAAACCTTGTGGGAACAGATTCGGGAAGGTCCTCTTCTGTTCGAGCAAGAGCTGCACTTATCTTCCGGTGCTCCTCCACCACCAGAGCACCCCCAGGCTCCTGGTCATGTTTTAACTTTCTTTAAAATGAACACAGGGCTCAGCAAGCTCCTCCACATTCTTATGTTTTACATAAAAACACAACAGAAGGCACATGCAGCAAAGATCAGCTCTACCCAAAACCAAGAATTTATTTTTCATGGAGGTTTCCAGTGGAAAATAAGTGTTTCACAGCTGGATTATATACAGCAGTTGCTGTAAATTCTCCATTAAAGCACAACTTCACTGTATCCATAGACAATGATAGATAAGCCAGGGAATAATTCAGTTGCCACAACCACACGCAACTGAAATATTACACTTACACTTACTTTAGACAACTTGTAGACAATCGGGCCTCTTCCTACAAATTCAAGCACTTATGGGATAGGTGAAAATACCATATATTCTCTTAACAAGTAAGAGATAATCTCACAATAGGTGTAAAAACCAATAGCCTATTTAAGGCTGAAGCTGCTACCGCATACATCTGTCAATGGCAAGCAAATTAAACATAAAACAAACAAAACATTTATCAAGGCAGCGCTACATAATCAAACACATTCCCGCTATTCCGGTTGTGTGATCATGAAAGTGCATGTAAGATTAAAGTCCAAACAACCGCTGCAATCATAAAAACAGTTCACATTAAATGTGTAGTAGAGTCCAAATAAGACATATGGATAATTAATCACAGGTCCTGTTGCGGCCGGGAGGATGGGTCAAACACTAATGAGCTCATTCACATGGAGAAAGAGAAAACTCCATAGCGTAATCCCACTTCAGACTGATTAAATTAGATTCCCCCTTGTAGAACATACACTTACAAAAATGCAAATTCAAACAGGCATATAAACTAAGCGATAACGCCAACGGGGAGCGTGACGGTGTCTCCTACCATCTGCAACACGGCTTTCCAATGTTAGTGGTATCCCAGAATGTGTTCACGTCACTAATGGTCGTCATAAAATATATATATACACACAGAGAGATATATATATCTATATATATATATATATATATATATATATATATATATATATATATATATATATATATACCATCCGGAGAGAGGATTGAAACCAAGATCTGGTGTTCTGTGCCTGTTACCCAGCACAGTCTGGTAAGAGTCTGATCTATAGGGGGATTTTTTTACCCCCCGACTCTACATGTGTGGAGGTGATGGTGAAAGGGTTATATCCAGGGCAGAATCAAACACCTTTTCTTCTTTGGACTCTACTAAACATTTAATGTGAAGTGTTTACATTTTATGATGGCAGCGGTTATTTGGACTTTAATCTTACATGCACTTTCATGATAGCACACCCGGAATAGCGGGTATGTGTTTGATTATGTAGCTCTGCCTTGATGAATGTTTTGTTTGTTTTAACAGATACTTTGCACCACTGCCAGCTCTGGGTCTTTCAGCAAAGCTTCCCCTAAACTTACTCTCGGGGACAGTGAGTAGTGAGTTTCGGGTATCAATGGACATCCCAAGTGCCAGCAACTGTTTATTATCTAGCTTGGAGCAGGAGGCAGCAGGGGAGTGGCTTGCTATAGGGCTGTGTGTTCAAATGGATGCACACAGTGCATAACACAAGAGCACAGCCATGAGCGTGCCATGTAACATGGCTCCTTAGGACCCTGTGAGGTAAAGGGGCCACCCTAGAACCTGAAAGCCAGGTCAACAGGAACTTACAAGGTTAATACTAGCAAGACTGGATACAGCAAGAGGAGGCATAACAAGTAATACTCTATCAACAACCTAAACATGCCTAAAAAAGGACCCTTTAATATCACTTTAACCATTTTGCGTCTCTGGATGTACTACATACACTATATTGTCAAAAGTATTGGGACGCCTGCCTTTACACACGTGAAATTTAATGGCATCCCAGTCTTAGTCCATAGGGTTCAGTATTGCGTTGGCCCACCCTTTGCAGCTATAACAGCTTCAGCTCTTCTGGGAAGGCTGTCCACAAGGTTTAGGAGTGTGTCTATGGGAATGTTTGACCGTTCTCACAGAAGGACATTTGTGAGGTCAGGTACTGGTGTTGGATGAGAAGGGCAGCTTCATCCCATTCTAAGATTTACACAGTTCTGCTGCACAACACAGCCTGCCCCATGTCTGACAGAGAAAGAGACCTGATATTTTTCTCTGCTACAGTTCAGTAACACTGGCCAGGTCCTGTCCATCTCCCAGCCTATGACTGAACACTGAGAGGAGAAGTTGCATTCTGGTGTGCTAATCTCTAATGTCTCTGCTCTCTCCCCCCATCAGCATGTTCCTTGTTGGGCACAGTAACACAGCTGACTTGCCCCTTGTACTGCTTCTTCCAGTCCCAGTCTGAAATCTGTTGTACAGGGGGCTGCGAGAGACTGATACCAGGTCAAATTTAGGTACTTACACTGCATGCATTTAACAAAATACATTGGAAGTCATTTTTCAATTCTATCACACAGCAAGGCAATACTAAACAGGACCAATTAGACTGATCTACATTATATAGCTTCACTCCTAATTCCTCCCTAAGCTCCTCTTAAAGTGGATGTAAACCCGATTCATGAAATTTGACCTGGGCACACATATCTGTAGTGTTTACTTATCTCGCTCCAAAGCACTGAGTCCCGTGTGTTTCTGCGGTATTGTGCCTCTGTTATCAGCATGATAACTTCTAACAAGTTCTCAGAGACAGGAGCTATAAGCAGCTGAAAATGTGTGTTGCGGTATGGTGCTATAAATAGATTAGCAGAGAGCTTGTCTTGTCACATTTTGACCCCACGGGGTGAGATCTTGCGTGGAGCCCCAGATCGAGGGAGATTATCAGTGGTCTTGTATGTCTTCCATTTTCTAATTATTGCTCCCACAGTTGATTTCTTCACACCAAGCTGCTTGCCTATTGCACATTTAGTCTTCCCAGCCTGGTGCAGGTCTACAATTTTGTTTCTGGTGTCCTTCGACAGCTCTTTGGTCTTCACCATAGTGGAGTTTGGAGTGTGACTGTTTGAGGTTGTGGACAGGTGTCTTTTATACTGATAACAAGTTCAAACAGGTGCCATTAATACAGGTAATGAGTGGAGGACAGAGGAGCTTCTTAAAGAAGAAGATACAGGTCTGTGAGAGCCAGAAATCTTGCTTGTTTGTAGGTGACCAAATACTTATTTTCCACAATAATTTGCAAATAATTTCTTTCAAAAATCAGACAATGTGATTGTCTGGATTTGTTTCCACATTTTGTCTCTCATAGTTGAGGTATACCTATGATGACAATTACAGGCCTCATTCATCTTTTTAAGTGGGATAACTTGCACAATTGGTGGCTGACTAAATACTTTTGTGCCCCACTGTATATATATAAAATGTTAAGCAGAGACCCTAGAGCAGTGGTTTTCAACCTTCCTAGTGCCGTGACCCCTTGATAAAATTTCCCAAGTTGTGGGGACCCCCAACAGTAAAATTATTTTCGTTGGTCATTTCTTTGCTGTAATTTTGCGACTGTTATGAATCGAAATATAAATATCTGATATGCAAGATGTATTTTGATTCTTACAAATGTAACATCTTAAAGCATAGTGATTAATCACAAAAACAATCTGTAATATACAGCGCAAAATATTTATTTAAAATTAACATATAAGTTACAAATGAATAAAACGTCCCACCGAGAGACAGGGTAAGTGCCGGGCAGACGGCGGCGGACGGGGGGGCACAGTGAGAGCATTTGATATGGCACAGAGGCAGCATTTGATGGTACAGTGGGAGCATTTGATATGGCACAGTGGGTGCGTTTGATGGACACAGTGGCGGCATTTAATGGGCACAGTGGCGGCAATTGATGTACAAAAATGCTTTTTTTCATTAGTATTTCTGACTTACCAAAGACACTGGTGTTCCGTCAGAATCAGCAACCCGTCTGTGTTAACCAGAAGTGACGTTTCGTCGCTGCCATCTTGGTAGACTCGTCCTCAGCAAGGGGACTTCGGTGGGTGTAAAAAGATGTCCGCTTGCCGACTTCTAAGTGTAGCCTTACTGCAGACGAGAATACCAAGATGGCGGTGACTGAACATCACTTTCGTGCGGTCTCTCCTCTCCCGGAAGTGACTTCTCACTGGCCGAGACGGGCAGACTCTGGCGTAACACAGTAACTTCGGGTCCATCTCGACCAGCATTCGCGACCCCTGGGTTGAGAACCGCTGCCCTAGAGAATAAAATGGCAGTCGTTGCAATATTTTATGTCGCACTGTATTTGTGCAGCGGTTTTTTAAAAGCAATTTTTTGGTAAAAAATACACTTCAATTAATTTTAAAAAAACTAAACAGTAAAGTTAGCCCAATTTCTCTGTATAATGTGAAAGATAACGTTACACTCAGTATCATGAGAGAATCGTGATCTTTATTCTAAGAAAAAAAAATTGTGATTCTCATTTTATCCAGAATCGTGTAGCTCTACTTGCAGGTAAAAAAATAAAAATAAATTGTCCATCCGTTTACAACCGATTTAAACCAGACCCTGACTGTTTCCCAATTGCATGTCTGTTTAGAGTGAAAGTCTGTCTTTTGTCCAGTTCTAATGTACTACAGTGTGTGGCTAATTTACATTGTTATTTTTGGAAATAAAGTCAAACAACAGAATTTAGAAAAATAACATGAAATTTAATATTGTTTTTTACAGCACAGAAATGATTTAACATAAATCAGCCAAATTCTCTGAACCTATAAACAAATGTCCACTTATTCTCCATCTGCCAAGGTATCTTCATAGAAACTGATATTTGCTAGCATCTCCTCATCATCCTCGCCTCCTATGTCCAGGGTTGCCCAGGTAAAATCATTGACCTGTTAGGAAAATACAGCCACTCAGAATAAAAAAAGTATGTCACAAATAAAAAAAAAAATGTACGATTTTCACATCATGTTTTACTTTTTAACCATTTTTTTTGTTTTTCCTTTTGCGAAATAAAAAAAATATAAAACATAGCAACATACAATACTACAACTAAAGTATAACATAGTCCACAAACACTCCCCTACCCACTGTATTTGAATTCACTGCCCTCCCCAAAACAAGGAGAGGCTACATATGAGAAAGATCTATGTATATGTAACAAAAAAGTCAGTTTGTATGCATTGCTTTCTGCAATGCCTAGATAAGGCTTACAGGAAACACATACACAGCTAATTTTAGATCCAACATAAAAACAAACAACAAAATTGATGTTGATAAAACTGTGTACTTATTGCATTTCTGTCTTTTATACCTGAATGAGCCCCTGCAACTCTTCTTCTGTAAGACAATCTACAGCATCATCTTCATCAGGAACATACTCCACGGCAACTTTCCCATTGTCTGCAAATCAAGTACAAAAATCTGAGTTGATACAAATTCCTGCCCTAGAATAAGGCGACAATACTGACCAACAAGTCTAAAAGAGAGAGCTTTGTGAAATCCAGGTGTGACCATGTGTGATTTAGCATCTGCCCAAAAATGTAACAATATTGCTACATTAAAGTGTTTGTTGAGAGGGGATATGATTTCAATGTACAAATACCATAACTGGTGACCCCACAATAGGGATAAAACTTCAGCGAAAGGGAATTTATTAAGACACGCGGCCATTCACTAGAATTAGAAGAAAAGCGGTTTAACCTTAAACTGCGTAGATTGTTCTATACTTAAGTGGTAAGGATGTGGAATTCTCTTCCACAGGCGGTGGTATCAGCGGGGAGGATCGATCATTTAAAACAACTATTAGATAAGCACCTCAATGACCACTCAATACAGGGATATACTATGTAATACTGACATAAAATCACACACATAGGTTGGACTTGATGGATTTGTGTCTTTTTTCAACCTTGCCTACTATGTAACACTTCATATTCCTGATATGTGCCTGCTGTACCATGTACTTGTATGAGAAAGTTTCCTGTTCTCTTTGTATTGCCTCCTTTATTTAAAATCCCTGATGTTCCTGCCAGTCCCTCTGCTTTCCTATTAAAAACTGACCACACTAAGCATGAGAGCACACTGTGGTCAGATCTCTAGCTATGCTGGGAGCTCAGTGTGCTCTCCTCCAATGATCAGAATTGTCCTGATACGCCTTCCCTGCGCAGCCATTCATTGGGAAGCTCAGTTTGCTGCTGCTCCCCCCCCCCCCCCCCAGCTCTTATGCAACTGAGTAACAGAGGGAATGTGATCACTTATAAAAAAGGGAAAAAAGGTATTTAGAATGTTTTTTTTAATCTATACAAAAATGTTTTGCCTTTCATTTCTATTTTAAACTAAGAGCTTGATGATCAGTACTGGCCATCCATATTTGTAGTCTTAGATTTTTGGGTGAACTTACCTTTCATAAAAAATGATCAGCGGTGCAAGTCAATGCAATGGTGACGGGAACTTTCACACAGGAAGAAGTAGTAAAATGAACCAGTCTTACCGAAAATCACCAATAAAATCTTCCTAAAAGCATTAGAGAGAGCCTTTTGAACAGCAAATTTCTGAACTTTTCCATTCTTAGAGAGAAATTCTACTGGGTCTAAAAACAAAAAAAAAACCAAAAGGTTAAAAAATTAAATATATAAATATATATATTAGCTAGGCATCAAAAAGGGCAATTCTTACTAATACACGGCAAAGGCTGACATTTTTGTGGATTAAAAGATAAGTTCACCTTAGGAACGTGTCACATGTTCCACCCATTTTTAGCGTGGAACATGTAACATGTACCAGCATCTACACCCTACACCTCCAATTCCACCTCTCCCCCCCCCCCCCCCGGGGGATCTTCTCCCTGCATCCGGTGTCACAATTTTATTTATTTGTCAAAAAAGAGCGCAGTCGTGGGGGTGGCGTTTCCTGCAAATGAAGAGACTATAAATACTGTCAGCCATTGCGGCTGACAGGTTGTAGTTCTCAATAAACTACAAGGGCGTTGGTGAGCACACTCGTAGTCCATTGATACTTCCTGCTCTCAAGTAACTGGCTACCAGTACAAGCAGACAGCTATTCTGAGAACCTGCAAGAGCCTGAGATTTCACCAGCTATCTGCTGATTGAAAGTACAATGTGCTGCATGTCTTCCAAAAAACAAAAATGCATTTTTGTTTACCTGCAAAAAATGTGCATTTATTATTTATTTTTCAAAATGTGAACTTAGCCTTTAAGTGATTAGTGAATCGGAAATCCCACTACAGGTACCCTATTTGTTATGTCGCAATAACCAATTCAAGTAAAGTGGACCTAAACTCCAAATTTTTTTAAAGTTTGATTGACCAGGTATGTGTCAGAAAGGCAGGCTAGGAGCATAAACTTACTAATCAGCTGGCGAAAGTAGGTCACTACTTCTGGACCTGCAGTACCTCTGCATTGGGGGCGCAAGACACTGTTGCTTAGGGTCACGAAACTGGAATCCAGAGAACCACAGAACCAGATATTTAAGTTTACACTTTATTTATTGGTCCCCACCATAACTGACTAATCTATTAACTTAGATATATAAACACAAAGGAGAAGTGCAAACTATATAAACACAATATTTAAAAAGTATAATGAGTAAATATGAAATGAATAAATCACTAAAGCATCAATAAGTGATAATATATAAACTCCCACGTGAAATCTCAAAGGATTTTGGATAAATAAATGAATGAATAACGTGTTCACAAAAATATAACGTTCTTCGTCTTTCTTTCTCAACATATCATTTAAAACATTTATCAGAGGAGTTTGTGTATGAAGTTAAAAGGCAAGTGTTACATATATAAAATTCATCCTGCCATTCACTACAGAAGAGAGCCGTCATCCCCCATAAGCAGATCAGGTTGAAACATCACAGCTGATTGCTGCTGTTGCCGGAGCATGCTGAATGATTACCTCTGTTTGGAGTTTGTATTGCGGGAGAGCTGCTGAGCGATCATCTGAAAATCATCCCAGTGTATGGTTGATACCAGGCGAGTTTGACCCTTATAATTTGGGGTCCATCAGATTTGATAAGAGGCCATCTGGTTCTGCTTATATATTTCTCCTCTCCAGATTTGAAGCATCTGATCAAGTTTTGCTGAGTGTGAAAGGCGTAATCATTAGTTTTTTTTTCTGCTATTTTTTCACTTTGTTACTTTGTTTCAGTTTGGACATTTTTTGACACATTAAATCTAGATATTTTTGTGAACACGTTATTTATTCATTTATTCACAATCCTTTGAGATTTCACATGGAAGTTTATATATTATCACTTATTGATGCTTAATGATTTTTCATTTCATATTTACTCATTACACTTTTTTAATATTGTGTTTATATAGTTTGCGCATCTCCTATGTGTTTATATATATCTATGTTGGAATTAAGTATTTAATTTTGTCAGGAGATGGCAGCATTCCCATAGGTTTACGTAGGTTTACCAGTATTTGGTCATTTTTTTCACCTTTTTATTTTAGGTACCTTTTAAGAGTGATTCAAGTGAGCGCAGATTAATTTTTATACAAATCTATTAACTTGACCATATACATCACATAAATTGTGCATGCAGTAAAAGAACTGTTCCAATTGCACAAAAAAAAAAAAAACGGATCAACTATCGCTACCGAGAGATTTTTCAGTATTATATAAGGAGGTCTATTAATATTTTCACGAAACTTTCACCTAGGATTCACACATTTTTTCCAATTAAATAAACTTAGAAAAATGCATGAACATAATAATAATTAAAAAAAAACAAGTGTTTATGGTGTGCCCACACCTCTAACAGTTAGGCTTAAGATATGTGGGGGAAAAAAAGAAATTAGAACCTGTGTGTTGCCACATGGTGACCCCCTCATCAGCATGCCAATAGTGAGCACCTCTTCTCATAGTGCCAAAGTTTTTTATTTTCATAACATATGTTTATTTATAACATAGCATACATAACATTTATTTTTTAACTTAGTATCATAAACTGATTATTATTTTTTTTTATTTTGCAAAGAAAGCTACTTGCTTGAATTTGATTAATTTTCAGACCTTATTAAAAATTCAAGAACCAGACCCGTCATTCCCCTTTTTGCTTCATGACTTATGGAGCCACTGACCTGAAACAAATATGTAGATCAGGAGTTCTGACCTCAGTAGCTGTAAACTTGTTTTGGATCAGCAACTAACTATGGAGTGAAGAAAGAGGAGGATGGTAGCTCTTTCAAGCTGTCACACTTTTATTGGTTCAGAGTTTTTTTTAAGGTATTTTAGACAGAACAGAAATAGAAAATAAACAAATAAAATGTATTAAGCCAGGTTTACTGTATTTTGAAACATTGTGATCTGTGTGCAATTAGTTCATTTATATCAGCTGTCCAGAAAATGGGAGTTGAGAACTACTAATGCAGTGTTACTCAACTCCAGTCCGTAAGGTGCCCAAAAAGGTCATGTTTTCAGGATTTCCCTCAGATTTGAAAAGGCTGTGGTAATTACTAAGGCAGTGCAACTGATCAAATCACCTATGCAAAATAATGGAAATCCTGAAAATGTGACCTGTTGGGGCGCCTTGAGGACTGGAGTTGAGAAACACTGATATAGAGCACCAATCTTTAGACTTCTATCGCTATTCACAGGCAAGTACCGTTCTGCTTCTCAATAGCTTCCTCAGCGACACCGACTCCCCTGCTGCGAATTTCACGGTCATGAATGATCACCTCGACTACACATAGGTATCTTAACTTTGCCTGTTCCCTGGGATTCCCTTCCTCATCTGGATCATCATCCAGGCCAGTAATATTCTGAATCTGAGAGAGAAAACAAGGATTGAATTTGTCACGATTGTGTTAAAAAGTTTTAGATCACAGATATTAAGGTGGTTCTAAAAGCTGAAGGTTTTTTACCTTTGTGCATTCTATGCATAAGGGTAAAAAACCTTCAGTGTGCAGCTCCCCCCTCAGCCCCCAATTACTTACCTAAGCCCCATCTTGATCCAGTGATGTGCACGAGAGCATCGGCTCTCCTGGGTGTCTCCCTCCTCATTGGCTAAGACACAGCAAAGGAAGCCAATGTGCTATCAATCACAGTCAGTGAGGAGGGAGTGGGGGGCAGGGCCTAGCCACACTCTATGTCTTTAAGCCTTCGTTCACATTGGCGCAAAATGACATGCACTTTGACATGTCAAATCGCAGCCTATTGCCGGCAACGGCACTGTCCCAATCAGTGTGATGCCACACGGATTTCCAAAAGTATAGTAGTTCCTGTACTACTTTTGGTGACTTCGGGGGCGACTTCAATAGACATCTGTGCATAAACCCGCACAGATGTCTTTCAAATCGCCTCCGAACTCGCACTGAAATGCGGGTTTAAAATCATGCGAGTTTGGCTGAACTCGCACGATTTCAAACCCGTGTTTAGTGTGAACGTACCCATAGACACACAGAGGTGGCTCTGGAGCGACCACACACACTAGTGCCCCTAAAGCAAGCAGCTTGCTATGGGGGCACTCAGCAGGGGGAGGGCCAGGAGCGCCAGTGTGGGCCACCCCAGAAGAGGAGGATCTAGGCTGCTCTGTGCAAAATCCTTGCACAGAGCAGGTAAGTATGACATGTTTGTTATTTTTTTTAAACCTGAACCTTTAGTAATACTTTAAATCTAAAGTGATTGTAAAGTAACATTTTTTTTTTTTAAATACAAACATATTATACTTACCTGCTCTGTGCAGTGGACTTGCACAGGGAAGCCCCGATCCTCCTCTTCTCAGGTCCCTCTTCGTTGCTAGGCCCCGCTCTCCTTGCTATGGGGTCACCCGAGCCGAGCTGCAGCTCCATGTGTCCATTCAGACACGGAGCTGCGGTTCGACCCCGCCCCCCTTCTCTCCTGATTGGCTAGCTAGCTTTGACAGCAGAAGGAATCAATGGCATCGCTGCTGTATCAGTCAACCAGGAAGGAGAGTCCTGGACAGCCGAGGGACCCGTGGACATCGCTGGGCAGAGATAGGGCTCTGGTAAGTATTAGGGGGGCCGAGGGGGGCTGCTTGCACACAGAAGGCTTTTTATCCTAATGCATAGAATGCATTAAGACAAAAAAACCTTCTGACCCCTTTAATACATTTTTGTCAAGCCATTTCATTCTTGTAGCATTAAACATTTATTTGCTTTAGCAAGCTGTATAGGTCACAATATCAGTACTAAAAAGATATGTATATTTACAGAAAACAATAGTAAAAAAAATGCCAGTAACTCACTGCAATTACTCTTTGGCTCCAACCATTGAACCCTAAGTAATAGTTAGCCAGCTCTTTGCATTTGTAGCCATAAAGCTCCAGTGATTTGAACTGCAGACTTTTCTTTCTATTGCACACCTGCACCTGTGAAATAGAAGAAAACATACTCATGTGTATGCTATGAAAACAGGGAGGTCAGCGGACCATAGCAATATGCAAAAACCCGGGTAACTTCTGTGACCCGAGGTCATAGGTGTCTACATATCCAGAATTCATTCAGCAGTGTTAGCTTGCATTGGTAAACGTGAGACTTGCCTACATAAATAATTTTATAATGTTTTTACAGACATAAAAAATTTTTTTGGTGCAATGGATTAAATTGACCTATATTTAAAGGCCATTAATAGCAGAACTCCAGCCGAAAATTAGCATAAAATGTATAACCCATTAAAAGAAAAAAACATTTTTATTACACAGTATGCTCCTCAGTCAGACATCCAGCATCATTCAACCCACTTCCTCTGAGCCCAGGAGAACTGTATAGTGATAGAAGAAGCACCAAAGTGATGATCTCATCTTTCTGTCACTCTGCCTTCTCCTCCCATTAGCACGCTCATTGTCAGCATATAAACTGAAAATGAATAAGGTAAGTTACTGGCGCACAGAGTTTAGGGTATATGGTCCAGCCAGGACTGCATATATAAAAAAAATACCAGTATTAAGGGTGACAATGGTGTATCCATAAAATGTCAATAGTCTGTGGTAGTTGGGGGTACAATAGGAATGCTCGGGACCAACTGCGGGACCATCCTCAGAGTTGTGGCCGGCTCTGTGTTGACCAAAAGAAGAAAGCAGAGAGGGAAGGAAGCGCCAGCTAAGTGTAGTATCTCAGTAAAATGTTTTTAATGGAAACAGATTAAAAACACTCAAAATTTAAATGTATAAAAAGCTCATCTGGTCACACTGTGTGTGGATGTAGATCCTCCTAATAGCGTCCTGCAGGACCGCTGTCATCTGTTTCGGCTGCTGGGCATGGAGTTGGCTGGCTCGGGAGCCTGGAGGTGCCCCGGGAAGCCACGCTGACCAGCGCGGAGCGCACAGCGGAAGTGGCATCACTAGACGGAAAGGAGGGCCTGTAGAAGAAGCCGAATGCTCAGAGCGCGCACCCTGCCTTGTTTCCCTTCTTGTCTGGGTCCTCCTTCCCTCCTAGTGACGTCACTTCCGCCGTGCGTTCCACGCTGGTCAGCGTGGCTTTCCGGAGTTCCTCCAGGCTCCCGAGCCAGCCAACTCCATGCCCAAAGATAAGACTGCATGACCCACCTAAGGTTGAACTTTAAGTAGACTTAACCACATACTGTACATGCATTTCCAAACCTGTATATTTTCAGATATCTGACACACTTGCCAAACTTCCGCGCCGAATAAAAAAATCTTCTCACACTCAAACACTCAGTCATCTTGCAATTAGAGTGTAAATTTGATGATCGGGTGATCAGAAGGATCTTAACTGGCAAATCTAAATCAACTTAGCATGGCAAATAGTCAGATTGGGTACAAACAATTACAAATCAGACTGCTTTTATATTTTGAAGTGAAAGAAAACTAAATTCACATACACGTAGCACATATTTCTTTACAGTGCGGTGCTAACCTGATACCATGACCTTCTATACATTTATCAAATATTTACCTTTAGAGGAGTGTCCTGAAACAAAGACTTCCTGTCACACGCCACTTGAGCTTTCTTGGCACACTGTGATGAGAAATATCTAATAACTGCATAATAACCAGGCTCAGCAACACCAGCGTTTGGGAAAAGCTTCATACAGTACAGAGGCCCAAACTGAGAAAACACCTTCAGCAAGGAGCACTGCAGAAGAATAAATGAGTGTGAGAACAGATCACAAACATAACAGGAATATATAGGATAAAAATATACAAACAGTATTTCAGGCATACTTAAAGTGATATTAAAAGTATTGTTTTTTTTTGTTTGTTTAAAAATAACAAACATGTTATATGTACCTGCTCTATGCAGTGGTTTTGCACAGAGCAGCCCAGATCCTCCTCTTCTCAGGTCCCTCACCAGCACCCCGGCCCCTCCCTCCTGCCCCCACAGCAAGCAGCTTGCTATGGGGAGCACCCTAGCCGAGCCGCTGCTCTGTGTGTCTATTCAGACACGGAGCCGCGGCTCTGTCCTGCCCCCTCTCTCTCCTTAATGGCTCACTGACTTTGATGGACTCTCAGACAATGAGGAGGGAGAGTCCGGGACAGCCGAGACTCTCGTGCAACATCGCAGAATTGAGATGGGGATCAAGTAAGTATTAGGGGGCTGGTGCACATAGAAGGTTTTTTTTATCTTAATGCATTAAGATAAAAAAACTTCTGCCTTTACAACCACTTTAACCACCTCAATACAGGGCATTTTCACTCCGTTCCTGCCCGAGCCATTTTTCAGCTTTTAGCGCTGTCACACTTTGAATGACAATTGCGCGGTCATACAACACTGTACCCAGATGAAATTGTTATTTTTCCCCCACAAATAGAGCTTTCTTTTGGTGGTATTTGATCACCTCTGCGGTTTTTATTTTTTGCGCTATAAACAAAAGAAGAGTGACAAGTTTGAAAAAAAACACAATATTTTTTACTTTTTCATATAATAAATATCCAATTTTTCTTTCTTTAAAACAAATGTTTTCCTCAGTTTAGGCTGATATGTATTCTTCTACATATTTTTGATTAAAAAAAAAGCAATAAGCGTATATTAATTGGTTTGCGCAAAAGTTATAGCGTCTACAAAATAGGGGATAGATTTAAAGCATTTTAATTTTTTTACTAGTAATGGCGGCGATGTGCGATTTTTATCGCGACTGCGATATTTTGGCGGATATATCGGACACTTTTGACACATTTTTGGGACCATTCACATTTATACAGCGATCCGTGCTATAAAAATGCATTGAGTACTGTATAAATGTGACTGGTGGGGAAGGGGTTAACACTAAGTGGTGATTGAAGGGTTAACTGTGTTTGCTAGGGAGTGATTCTAACTGTAGGGGGAGGGGACTCATAGGGGGAGGAGACCGATCGGTGTTCCTCTGTACTGGGAACACACCATCGGTCTCCTCTCCTCTGACAGGCCCGTGGATCTGTGCGTTTACACACACAGATCCACGGTCCTGCTGTGGTACCGGCAATCGTGGGTGCCCGGCGGACATCGCGGCCGCCGGGCACGCGCATCGGGTGCCCAGTGACACGGCGGGCGTGCGCGATTGCCGCCGGCGGCGCGCGCGGCCACCCGGTGGGCTGGGAAAGCGAGGGCGTCATATGACGCCCTCCCGCAACGAGAGCTGCGCCGCCTGCCCGTCATTAGAAAATCGAACAAATGTTCTTAAAATGAATTTTTTTTTTAAGGAAGACATTGTTTGTTTTTTAGATAAAAAAATGTGATCTCTGAGTCTGATGATATTTACCAGATTCACCCTTTAATAGTATATATCCTCTAATAGCATATACAGTATATCTCTCCTCTAATAGTATATACAGTATATCTCTTCTGTCTGTTATTCTCAGAGTGGATTAGAGATTTTGCTCTCTATCCATATAGTTGGTTATTTATATTTACCACTGCATAGAGATATTTAACCACTTGCCGCCTGCCATATAGCAAAATGACAGCGGCAAAGTGGTTTCAATATTCTGACCAGACGTCAGGGGCTCTCATCATGGCGATCGTTGTTGCGGGGTGTCAGTCTGACACTCCGCAACACCGATCTAGGTAAAGAGTCTCTGACGGAGACTCTTTACCACGTGATCAGCTGTATCCAATCATGGCTGATCACAGTGTAAACAGGAAGAGCCGGTGATCGGCTTTTCCCCACTCGCGTATGTCAGGCACGAGTAGAGGAGAGCTGATCGGCTGCTCCTCTGACGGGGGGGTCTGTGCTGATTATCAGCACAGCCCCCCGAGGATGACCACACTGGACCACCAGGAATGCCACTAGGACCACCAGGTATGCCACCCTAGACCACCAGGGATGCCAATCATTTCCCACAATGGATGCCAATCAGTGCCCACAATGGGCATCACTGATTGGCAGGCATTATTGTTTGGCACTGATTGGCTTCCAGTGACATATATTACAGTACATCAGTGCCCATCCGTGCCACGTATCAGTGCCCATCCGTGCCGCCCATCAGTGCCCATCCGTGCCGCCCATCAGTGCCCATCTGTGCCGCCCATCAGTGCCGCAAATCAGTGCCGCTTATCAGTGCCCATCAATGCCACCTCATCAGTGCCACCTCATTGGTGACCATCAGTGCCGCCTTATCAGTGCATCCCCATCAATGCCCATCAGTGAAGGAGAAAACTTACTTATTTATAAAGTTTTGTAAATGAAACAAAAAAAAAAAAAAAACACATTTTTTTTTCAAAATTTTCTGTATTTTTTTAATTTTAGCAGAAGATAAAAATCCCAGAGGTGATCAAATACCACCAAAACAAAGCTCTATTTGTGGGAACAAAATTATAAAAATTTCATTTGGGTACAGTGTAGCATGAACGCGCAATCGTCATTCAAAGTGCGACAGCACTGAAAATTGGTCTGGGCAGGAAGGGGTGTAAGTGCCCTGTATTGAAGTGGTTAAGAATAAATTGCCTTTTTTTAAAAAAACTTTACATATTAACTAAATTATACACCACACTTTTTTTTTTAAGGTTATTAACCGATTATTCGAAACAATAATCGGCCAACTAATCGATTATGAAAATAATCGTTAGTTGCAGCCCTACATAATAGATTCGGCTACCTGAAAACTGGACTAATTAGAGATAAGATGCACACTCAAACATCTGAATTCTAGACTAACCAATAATGGCCGCTAATTAGGTGGTGCGGGGTCGCCAGGTCACCACATGCCATATATAGTTGGGAAGTGTAGCAAGATGTATTGATGATGAAACACGTAGGGCGGAGCTTCCAGCTTCATTGTATCACTTCCAGTTTGAAGCCGTGGAACGTGAATCGTCCCGGACTTCCTGTTTTTAAATGCTTTTTGCGCACAGAGAAAATGTGAGTAAATATACAACTGTGTAAGTTTGAAAACAGTATTATGCTATGGGAGCAATCTTTTCTCTGCATGTGAAGGAGATGGAGGGGCTGAGCTTTTAAAGGAGCAAGGAGAGGAAAAGTCATACACGGGCGTGGATCTGGGAAGGGCTACACAGTGGCATATACTGTAAAAGTGGAATACCCAAAGTTGCATGACAAGTCGCTCTAGTGGAAACAGAACCTTAAGCAGGAACATTTAAATGTGATCTGGGAGGCAGAAGTGTTGTTTATATTTCCCCGATGACTTGTCTTCCATGTAGAAAAGCTAAACGGAAGAGAGACAGTGTGAAAGAGGCCTATGTTCAAATGGCCTTTATAGAGACACTGTCATATTTTGCCCACTTAAAATGACAATGCCTGCTGATAACTTACCCATCAGCATGTTATACTTACAAATCCCCGCCCCTGGCAGCTGCAGGAGTCTACCCTAAGTAAGCTCCAGTGTCAGAGTTTACCTGGGTGGATAACATCACTGCGCCTCTAAAGGCGACAGTGTTACAGCCTGGAAATTGGTGGCTCAAGCCCAAGCACTGTAGCATGTGGAAGGCCACACACACACTGCCCCATACCCAGAAGCACCGTTACAGCAACAGAGGAGGGAGACAGCAAAGGAAAGCATGGTTGAATAAGTATATTTTGTTGGTGGGATGGGCTATCAGCAGACAACTACTCATTTGGGGCAAAGCGACAGCTTCCATTTACTTCCCATTATATTATAAGAAAGTGAAAGAATCAATTTTATCATAAAAGCACGGTCCAATTATTAATTATTGTTGTGAATGGGGCTATTTACATGCATCACACAAGAGTGCTGACCTGTATTGTGCAATCTGTAGCTTGGCTATGGTGTCACAGACAAAAATAAATACCCGAGCAATCAGGGCCCACATTTCATTATGCATAGACTCAGAAGAAATGTGTACAAAGTGGTGGACTTTAAAGACACATTTTACTTTAAAAATAAACATTTTATTAATTGGTGAAAAACTTTTTTTTTTTTTTTTTTAAACAGTAGCAGTATTAAAATGTTAAAACATATATGACCCCTTGAACATTATTCCCCACCCATTCATGTGGGTAAATACAAGCCTTTCCATGCATATTTCTCACGGCGTTTACAGTCACGGGTGCAGTGGAATGTAGTATATCTCAATGCATTTCTCAGATAGATGACTGCTTCATCAGAAGAATAGAGAGAGGGAGGAAACAGGTGGTCAATACACTCTCCTCCAATCAGGAGTCCAGAAGCCCAAGCTCTCCTCCATGCTGGGGCCACAGACGTCCCCACAGAAAGAAGCACCATATACAATGTGCACAGCGGTTACCAATGTATATGGAGTCTGAATCTCTTAGCCAAGACAGAGGAAAAGACCCTTTTGGACCTCACAATGATAGCCATTTGATAGGGTGCTGGAGATCCCAAACGCTGAAAAACTCCCCAGGCTATCATCATCTCATCGTGTTGCTAGGATGTTGCTAAGAGACTCCTAGCTCTTCCTGTTCACCTCCACCATCACAGGAGAGAGCTTTTACTGATTCAAACTTCCTTACCTGCACTTGCTCTCCCCGATGCAGTAGCTCTGAGCTCAGTTTTTCAAAGATCGCTCCTGTGATGGTGGAGGTGAACTGTGACAGCTGGAAGATTGTTAGCAACATCCAAGCAACAAGGTAGGACAGAGGGATGGTATCTCTGTAACCCCCTGCCCCACCTCTGTACCCTCATCTGTCCCACCACTGTACCACCCTGCTCATCTGTGCCACCACTGTAACCCCCTGCTCATCAGCCCCACCAATGTTCCCCCTTTCTCATCTGCCTCACCACTGTACCTCCTTGCACATCTGCTCCACCGACGTACCCCCATGCTCTTCTGTCTCACAGCTGAACCATCTTATCATCTGTCCTAACACTGAACTTATCTGCCCCACCACTGTACCCCCTGCACATCTGCCCCACCACTGTACCTCCTGCACATCTGTCCCACCACTGTACCCCCTGCATATCTGCCCCACCACTGTAACCCCCTGCTCATGTGTTCCACTGATGTACCTCCTTTCTCCTCTGCCCCAACACTGAACCCCCCTGCTCATCTTATCCATCACTGTAACCCCCTTCTCATCTGGCCCAACACTGAACCCCCCTGCTTTTCTGTCCCACCGCTGAACCCCCTTGTCATCCCTCCCACCGCTGTACCTCCTGCACATCTGCCCCACCACTGTAACCCCCCTGCTCATCTACCCTATCAATGTACCCCCTTTTCTCATCTGCCCCACCACTGTACCTACCTGCACATCTGCTCCACCACCGTATCCCCATGCTCTTCTGTCTCACTACTGAATCACCTTCTCATCTGCCCAACCACTGTAACCCGCTTTCTCATCTGCCCCACCAATGTACCTCCTGCACATCTGTCTCACCTCTGTACCCCCATGCTCTTCTGCCCCACCACTGTAACCCCCTGCTCATCTGTCCCACCAACACAACTCCTTTCACATCTGCCCCAACACTGTACCCCCCTACTCTTCTGTCCCACTGCTGAACCCCTTTCTCATCTCTTCCACCACTGTACCTACTTGCACATCTGCCCCATTGTTGTACCCTCTTCTCATCTATGATATGCGTGATATGCAGAGTGGTGAAAGGAAGCAGAGATGAGACACATCTACCTGTCCTGGCACACTCATCCTGCTGATCCAACTCTCGCATCCAGCCCACATGCAATGATGAGCTCAGGTCAGGGGCATTTTCTGAAAGCAGTGGGCCTGGGTGCAGGATTATAAATTGGGCCCCTGCAGCTGAGAAAAAGTTAGGCGCTCTGCGCCACAGGAAAGTTGGGTGTGATTTTCATTGCACTGAATACTGGCTCTGGCTTAAAGGGACACAGAGAGCAGGGGATCAGTAATAAAGTGATGTGGGGGGGAGGGGGGGCACGGCCTGAACGGCATGTGAGTGGTCGCACAGCACAGAGCTCCTGTTATAGATCCTGCACCGATCCTCTTCCTGCCATCGATCCGCACCGACACTGACCCAGATCATCAGCTGTACCTCCCGAGGAGCCACAGGAGAGAATTCAGCACTTTTTGGGGCCCATGATAACCCGAAAAGGCGAAAAAGACGCAGAGGCCGCGGCAGCCATGGAGGCCCAAGATAGCGCCAGCTCCCCTCAGCCTCAGAGAACGGCACGAGGAGCCGACAAGGCACAGGAGGCGGGCGGTAAGTCCCACAAGACACAAACAGCAGGGGAAGGAACAGCCCAGAGACATGCTCTATTATAGGCAAAAGTTGCACAGGACAGGCTGCTCACTCCCCCCACCAGCACAGACCCCTGCACATGAGCCTGACAGACAACATGGCACCTCTGCACTAGATGATGCATTGCCCCTGGAAGGCTCCCCGTCCCTACACCAAACCTGGTTGACACACTGCAGGAAGACAGACAGGAACCCACACTGACTGAAATACTGAGTGCAGTACAGCGATGCACAGCCTCCGTAGATGGCCTGAAAGAACAGTTTGGGGGTCTCACTGAAACAGTGTCCCTTATGAAACAGGACCTCCAAAAGATCAGGGAGAGGACCACGGCTGTGGAGGGCAGGATTAGTGAGGTGGAAGACCTGCTACCTTCACTCACCAGGGACGCCAGGACAGCACTACAGCAAGCTTCACAGGCCAAAACAGACGACATTGAGAACCGTCTAAGATGGAACAATGTCCGCATTGTGGGGCTCCCTGAGAAAGTTGAGGGCCGGGACCCCACAGCTTTTACAGAAAAATGTCTGCAAGATAGATTCGGCAGGGAGGTCTTCACCTCATTGTTTGCAGTGGAGCGAGCACACCACCTTGACCCCTTCCCCAGGTAACCCACTGGGATCCATGTTGGCCCGGCTCTCGAATTACAAAGACTATGAGATCATACTCAGACTGGCAAGGGAGAGAGGCACTGTTCATTTTAAATCGGACTAAAGTTTCATTTTATCCTGACTTCTCTGCAGAGGTGCAACGAAAGAGGGCCAAATTTGCTGAGGTGAAGAAGCGCCTACAAAAAATTCAAGTAACCTATGCGATGCTGTATCCGGCTAAAATGCGCATCACTGCCAGGCAGTCCACCTTCTTTGAATCTGCCTTGGATGCAGCCGCATGGCTGGATCATAATGAACAGGACCTCTGGAGACATCGTAAAGCTGACAGGGGAGACTGACGCCCAAAGAGCGAGTACGACATGGTCGGTATGTTATATGCAGACATTTTAAGTCCAGTACTTACAAAGCGGGACACTGTACAATTTGCCTAAACTAGCGCTCTGACACAACGCTAAGCACCAAGTTAGGATCTAAGTCACTGTGGACGAGTGGTGCTCACAAGTGTCCACAAAACTCTACTATGTAACAGTTGTGGGGACATGTTTTTCGGTGTCTGGTTGGCACAAGTTTACTGAACAGTTACTGGCATGAGGGAAGAAGGAGGCAGTTTACTTCCGCCCCGTGCAGGTCTGCAACAGCTGCTCAATAGACTAGTTGTGGACCGATCTTTATGCTTACCTTTGTTGCGCAGTTATGCTTTGCTCTGAAACCTACACTTCACTGTTTTTACCAACTGAACCTGATACCTTGTCAATGTATGACCATCTGCTACCTGAAGCAACTGAGTGCCCCCCGAGTGACAGGTGACATTTTTCCAATCGGGAACAAGGCGGAGAGGCCTCTATACCAAAGGAGTGCTAATCTACTTTATTTAACATGGCTGCCACTCCAACAGTGACTTGGAACGTCCGAGGTGTTCATGATCCGGTAAAACGCACTATGATCAGCTCATGTTTGAAGAAATTTCACCCAGCGATAGTGAGCCTGCAGGAGACTCATCTTACAAAGGATACGGTCGGATTCCTGCAATATTCCTGGGTGGGCAAGGCATACCACTCCATGCATTCTGCATATTCTCACGGGGTGAGTGTACTGGTACATAAGTCCTTGGTCTACCAGGAATTAGACTCCGCTATAGACCCCCTGGGTCGTTATGTGTTCTTATACTGCAGACTGTTTACTTTGAATGTGGTTCATGCTTTTGTGTATATCCCCCCCCCCCCCCTCATTCTCTAGGGAGATATTGCAGCTTCTGCTGTTGTACCTGGTTGACAAACCTAACATCCCCACCATGATCATGGGAGACTTGATCGGCATCCTCCAGCCCAGCCTCCCTTAGGTGGCAGAGGCACTATTTTGAGCCAGCTACTGCAGGAGGTGGGCTGGACAGATGAATGGAGAGCAAAACACCCAACAACCAAACAATTATCGCGCTTCTCTAAAACACACGTCTCGCTCTCTTGCATTGACCTTTGCGTAGGGTCCTCACATATTCTTAACATGGTCACCAAAGTGGAGTACTTTCCCAGGGGGGTATCGGATCACTCCCCACTGGCAGCACACTTTACCACCCATCCAGCTGCTTCCCTGTCTAGAGCCCCTTGGAAAATAAACGCCTTTTGGCTAAAACTTTTTGCATCCCACGAGCGGGTAGTGAAACAAATAGAACAATACTTTCACAATAACCGATTGCACACAGATGTTACACCGAAATGGGATGCCTTCAAGGCATGCCTTAGGGGTACATTCATAGCAGAAATTGCGGCCATAAAACATAATTTGTCAGCCCTCCTGGTGCGGGTTGAAGACCAGGTGAGACAGACCGCTTGCGCTCTCATTTGCACGGATCCCCCCGAATCTGCGAGGGAGGCATGGATATCTAGGCAGGATTCCCTGGGCCACTGGAGATCTTCCGCCGCAGAGCGAAAACGATTCTTTACCAAACAGGCCTTCTATGAGGAGGGGGAGAAAACTGGCCGTTTGCTGGCTAGAACTGCCAGGTCCCAACAATCCTCTCCAGCCAAAAGAGCCATTCGCTGCTCCACGGGGCAAATGGTGAATGACCCCGAGCTAATAATCACTGAACTAGCTTCTTTCTATGCAGATTTGTACAAACCTTGTGACAACTACACTAACGAGGCAATGCAGAGTTATTTAGACACTGTGTCCTTGCCGGCTCTGACTCGTCGAGCGCGCATGGAGCTTGATGCTCAATTTGCATTGGATGAGCTGAAAGAGGCTGCGGCCTTCTTTCCTACTTGTAAAGTGCCAGGGGATGAGGGGATCCCCGTGGAAGTTTACACCCAATACGGAGAAGTAATCCTACCTAAATTACTAGAGGTTTTTAACTCCTCCTTTAAATCAGGGGAGCTACCTATAACTATGACAAGGGCAAACATTATATCATTACTTAAACGCATAAAGGACCCGTTAGATCCGAGTTCTTGTAGGCCCATCTCGTTACTGCAAAGTGACGTAAAAATACTAGCCAAGGTCCTGGCGATGAGAGTTAACAAGGTTATTTTGTCTATCATCCACCTAGACCAGGCAGATTTCATGCCAGGAAAGTCCACTGCGACCAACCTCAGAAGACTGTCTGAACATGCAGACCCCAGCAGATGCAGCTGGCCAGAGGGCACTGTTGTCTCTTGACGCCAATAAGGCATTTGACAGTGACGGCTGGCGGTATCTATAGGCTGTACTGGCTAAATTTGGGTTTGGGTCTAGATTCATCACATGGGTAAGGCTACTAAATGGCTCGTCACAGGTTGCCATACGCATGTTCGATAGAATGTCACATGCCTTTGCACTGGGCAGGGGGACTAGGCAGGGGTTCCCCCTGTCTCCCCTGCTATTTGAACTGGCCATTGAGCCTCTTGCAGCCCAGGTGAGGAATTGCCCACAGATTAAGGGATTTCACTACGGTGAATTGCATAAGAAAATAATGCTCTATGCCGACGATATGCTCCTCTTTTTGGAGGACGTGGATAATTCATTGTCTCATGCAATGTCCCTTATCACGGATTTTGGCCACTATTCAGGCCTTACCATCAATTGGTCCAAATCTGTATTGATGTTTCTGGATGAGACCCCTGGGCTGAGTGCAGAGCTTCCTTGTCCTGTACCTATAGTGACTTCCTTTAAATACTTAGGCATTCTTATCTCCCCCAAATTAACTGAGTAGTGTAGGCTAAATATATACCCCCTATTGACTTGCTTTAGAGACAAAATAAATATATGGAACAAACTTAAAATGTCCCTGGCAGGGAAGACAAACCTTGTTAAGATGATACCAATGCCCCAGCTCCTGTATATGCTACACAACACACCGGCACTCAGGTGCTAAACTTATGCTGGCTGGCACAGGGGCGGAGTCGGTACCAGAAGGCCTAGACGCTCAGATGTTTCAACGGGCCAACAAACAGATGCCCACTTACATGCTCCTTCAGAAGGTGTGGAACAAGGCTAAACAATTACAACACCTAACGGGGTACACAGCTTACAGCCCACTCTAGGGGAATAAAACATATGTAGAACTGGCCAAAATCCAACAGGGATCAAGGTGGCGCTCCATGGGAATAACCCACTTAAGGCATGTCTTCCACAATAGGAGACTGCTCTCCTTCACAGACCTACAATCTAAATATGCATTACCATCCAACATGATATTTTACTACCTACAACTAAAACATACTGTCAAGGCGCGGGGCGACGCAGTGGACTGGGTACAATCCCCCACACCTGTTTTTTCATATACTGCAAAACGCACCCCATGAAAGCAGCGACATAATGGGAAGCAGACTTGGGTCCCATTACAGGGGAGCAGTGGGAAGAGGCCCTTCAGGCAGATAACACCTGCACGCTGAATGCATTACAAAAGATATCCCAATTATATATACTATTGAGAGTGCACTATACCCCAGTAAAACTCCACGAAACGGTCAAAATACCAGACCCGCTGTGTAGCAAATGTAAAACAGTGCCTGGGGACCTGATTCATCTCCTCTGGCATTGCCACAAACTCCATTGGACAGGGGTTCTAACTACACTTAACCAGGTATTTCAAACCAATGTCCCTCTTGATCCACTAAGCTGTCTTTTGTGGGTATTGGAGGGGGCAATCCCGGAGGTGACAACGATGACTTTCACCAGAGCACTGTTTCAAGCTGGAAAACAATCCTTATGAGCTGGAAATCAGGTGCGCTACCGACGGTTAAAACATGGATACAACACATGGGAAACCCTTATCATGTAAAAACACATATATCAGCATAGGGGAAAATGGGAAATTTGACAGATTATGGGATGCATAGCTTGATACGCCAGGTATAAGCCCCAAGGAACTGGTACAGATAAGACTGCTGAGAGGCTTATAAATGTAAAAGGTACCCGGGGACACATCTTGGGGGATATTAGAATGCATGTCAGGGCAGGGACAGGGATGCAGGAGATGTTGACTTACTGGCAGGGGTTTGAAATGTATTACCAGAGGAAGGATCCAACAGGGTATGTACAATGTAATATTGATTAACAGGAGTATGTATATTGTAAGATGTAAGCAATGGTTGTGTAATAGACAATTCAATGACAAAACAAAGTGTACTGCGATTCATGTATTCATGATGTTTGTTTCTTGAGCAATAAAAACCTTTTGATTAAAAAAAAAAAGTAAGTGACGCAAAGGTTTAGGAATAATTTCAACAAAGTTCCCAGAAGCTCAACAGTTTCCACAAACTGTCACCTGATGGTGGTTTTCTCAATCACAGTGATATCCCTGCTTTCTGAGATTGGGAGTGGCAACCAAACGAGTCATCTTCCTCCAGATGGTGGGCAGGGCTAGCAGGACTGTGATTGGCTTTAGCAGTGGCCAATGACAGTCCTCCTCCTGGAAACAGGGACAGCCCCCCTTCCCCCCCACCCCCCTTGCAGAACTGCACCCGATCTCTTCCCCATCACAAAAGCTGACGATGACAGCTACAGAAAAGTTAGAGAAGGAAACAATGTTTCCCATCTTTTACAATGTGTGGGGGCACAGTGCCTCCCCCTCAGTGCAGGTGTGGCGTGGGGAACTCTGAAATTGGAATACATTACTTCTCTGCGCTGCTCTGCTGATGGGGAGGGAGCCGAGGGCCGGCAAAAGAGGCTTGGTGTGCACCAGTGCCGGGGGGTTGCCTACCCCTGCTATAAACAATGTAACCTTAGAATTAGATCAAAGGGATGCAATTCTGTCTGTAAATGAGGTCAGTTTAACCTTTTGAGGACTAAACCTTTATTCTATGCATTAACCACTTGCCGACCGCCTCACGCCTATATACGTGAGCAGAGCGGCACGGGCAGGCAAAATCACGTACCTGAAACGTGATTGCCTTCCTGCGGGTGGGGGGTCCGATCGGACCCCCCCCCCGGTGCCAGCTGCGGTCGGCATTTGGTTGGAAGCGATGGGAGACGAGGGGGAGGCCATCCGATCGTGGCCCCCCCCTCGCGATCGCTCCCAGCCAATGAGAAACATCCCCTGCCTCTGTATAGTACACAGAGGCAGAGGATGTGATGTCATCTCTCCTCGGCTCGGGAGTTTCCGTTCCAGCGCCGAGGGGAGATGACATGTAAGTGCACCAACACTCACACACACACAGTAGAACATGCCAGGCATACCTTACACCCCCCGATCCCCCCCCAATCACCCCCCCCCCCCCCGTCACAAACTGACACCAAGCAGGTTTTTTTTTTTTTTTTCCTGATTACTGCATAGTGTCAGTTTGTGACAGTTAGCAGTGTTAGGGTAGTGACTGTTACCCCCCTGTAGGTCTAGGGTACCCCCCTTACCCCCCCTAATAAAGTTTTAACCCCTTGATCACCCCCTGTCACCAGTGTCGCTAAGCGATCATTTTTCTGATCGCTGTATTAGTGTCGCTGGTGACGCTAGTTAGGGACGTAAATATTTAGGTTCGCCGTCAGTGTTTTATAGCGACAGGGACCCCCATATACTACCGAATAAATGTTTTAACCCCTTGATTGCCCCCTAGTTAACCCTTTCACCACTGATCACCATATAACCGTTACGGGTGACGCTGGTTAGTTTGTTTATTTTTTATAGTGTCAGGGCACCCGCCGTTTATTACCAAATAAAAGTTTAGCCCCCTGTAGGTCTAGGGTACCCCCCTTACCCCCCCTAATAAAGTTTTAACCCCTTGATTACCCCCTGTCGCCAGTGTCGCTAAGCGATCATTTTTCTGATCGCTGTATTAGTGTCGCTGGTGACGCTAGTTAGGGACGTAAATATTTAGGTTCGCCGTCAGTGTTTTATAGCGACAGGGACCCCCATATACTATCTAATAAATGTTTTAACCCCTTGATGGCCCCCTAGTTAACCCTTTTACCACTGATCACCGTATAACCGTTACGGGTGACGCTGGTTAGTTTGTTTATTTTTTATAGTGTCAGGGCACCCGCCGTTTATTACCGAAAAAAGGTTTAGCCCCCTGATCGCCCGGCGGTGATATGCGTCGCCCTAGGCAGCGTCAGATTAGCGCCAGTACCGCGAACACCCATGCACGCACCGTACACGCACCGTACACCTCCCTTAGTGGTATAGTATCTGAACGCATCAATATCTGATCCGATCAGATCTATACTGGCGTCCCCAGCAGTTTAGGGTTCCCAAAAACGCAGTGTTAGCGGGATCAGCCCAGATACCTGCTAGCACCTGCGTTTTGCCCCTCCGCCCGGCCCAGCCCAGTCCAGCCCACCCAAGTGCAGTATCGATCGATCACTGTCACTTTTTTTTGTAGCGTTTTGGTGAACTGGCAAGCACCAGCGGCCTAGTACACCCCGGTCGTAGTCAAACCAGCACTGCAGTAACACTTGGTGACGTGGCGAGTCCCATAAGTGCAGTTCAAGCTGGTGAGGTGGCAAGCACAAGTAGTGTCCCGCTGCCACCAAAAAGACAAACACAGGCCCGTCGTGCCCATAGTGCCCTTCCTGCTGCATTCGCCAATCCTAATTGGGAACCCACCGCTTCTGCAGCGCCCGTACTTCCCCCATTCACATCCCCAACCAAATGCAGTCGGCTGCATGAGAGGCATTTATATATCCTCCCAAGTACCCCTACCCAACGAACCCCCTCAAAAAAGATGTTGTGTCTGCAGCAAGCGCGGATATAGGCGTGACACTCACTATTATTGTCCCTCCTGTCCTGACAATCCTTGCATTGGTGAATGTTTTGAACGCTACCATTCACTAGTTGAGTATTAGCATAGGGTACAGCATTGCACAGACTAGGCACACTTTCACAGGGTCTCCCAAGATGCCATCGCATTTTGAGAGACCCGAACCTGGAACCGGTTAGTTATAAAAGTTACAGTTACAAAAAAAAAGTGTAAAAAAAAAAAAAACACAAACAAAAATAAAAAAAAATAGTTGTCGTTTTATTGTTCTCTCTCTCTATTCTCTCTCTCTATTGTTCTGCTCTTTTTTACTGTATTCTATTCTGCAATGTTTTATTGTTATTATGTTTTATCATGTTTGCTTTTCAGGTATGCAATTTTTTATACTTTACCGTTTACTGTGCTTTATTGTTAACCATTTTTTTGTCTTCAGGTACGCCATTCACGACTTTGAGTGGTTATACCAGAATGATGCCTGCAGGTTTAGGTATCATCTTGGTATCATTCTTTTTAGCCAGCGGTCGGCTTTCATGTAAAAGCAATCCTAGCGGCTAATTAGCCTCTAGACTGCTTTTACAAGCAGTGGGAGGGAATGCCCCCCCCCCCCACCGTCTTCCGTGTTTTTCTCTGGCTCTCCTGTCTCAACAGGGAACCTGAGAATGCAGCCGGTGATTCAGCCAGCTGACCATAGAGCTGATCAGAGACCAGAGTGGCTCCAAACATCTCTATGGCCTAAGAAACCGGAAGCTACGAGCATTTTATGACTTAGATTTCGCCGGATGTAAATAGCGCCATTGGGAAATTGGGGGAGCATTTTATCACACCGATCTTGGTGTGGTCAGATGCTTTGAGGGCAGAGGAGAGATCTAGGGTCTAATAGACCCCAATTTTTTCAAAAAAGAGTACCTGTCACTACCTATTGCTATCATAGGGGATATTTACATTCCCTGAGATAACAATAAAAATGATTTAAAAAAAAAAAAATGAAAGGAACAGTTTAAAAATAAGATAAAAAAGCAAAAAAATAATAAAGAAAAAAAATAAATAAATAAAAAGCACCCCTGTCCCCCCTGCTCTCGCGCTAAGGCGAACGCAAGCGGCGGTCTGGCGTCAAATGTAAACAGCAATTGCACCATGCATGTGAGGTATCACCGCGAAGGTCAGATCGAGGGCAGTAATTTTAGCAGTAGACCTCCTCTGTAAATCTAAAGTGGTAACCTGTAAAGGCTTTTAAAGGCTTTTAAAAATGTATTAATTTTGTTGCCACTGCACGTTTGTGCGCAATTTTAAAGCATGTCATGTTTGGTATCCATGTACTCGGCCTAAGATCATCTTTTTTATTTCATCAAACATTTGGGCAATATAGTGTGTTTTAGTGCATTAAAATTTAAAAAAGTGTGTTTTTTCCCCAAAAAATGCGTTTGAAAATCGCTGCGCAAATACTGTGTGAAAAAAAAAAATGAAACACCCACCATTTTAATCTGTAAGGCATTTGCTTTAAAATAATATATAATGTTTGGGGGTTCAAAGTAATTTTCTTGCAAAAAAAAATAATTTTTTCATGTAATCAAAAAGTGTCAGAAAGGGCTTTGTCTTCAAGTGGTTAGAAGAGTGGGTGATGTGTGACATAAGCTTCTAAATGTTGTGCATAAAATGCCAGGACAGTTCAAACCCCCCCCAAATGACCCCATTTTGGAAAGTAGACACCCCAAGCTATTTGCTGAGAGGCATGTCGAGTCCATGGAATATTTTATATTGTGACACAAGTAGCGGGAAAGAGACAAATTTTTTTTTTTTTTTTTTTTTTGCACAAAGTTGTCACTAAATGTTATATTGCTCAAACATGCCATGGGAATATGTGAAATTACACCCCAAAATAAATTCTGTTGCTTCTCCTGAGTACGGGGATACCACATGTGTGGGACTTTTTGGGAGCCTAGCCGCGCACGGGACCCCGAAAACCAAGCACCGCCTTCAGGCTTTCTAAGGCCGTAAATTTTTGATTTAACTATTCACTGCCTATCACAGTTTCGGAGGCCATGGAATGCCCAGGTGGCACAAACCCCCCCCCAAATTACCCCATTTTGGAAAGTAGACACCCCAAGCTATTTGCTGAGAGGTATAGTGAGTATTTTGCAGACCTCACTTTTTGTCACAAAGTTTTGAAAATTGAAAAAAGAAAAAAAAAAATTTTTTTTCTGGTCTTTCTTCATTTTCAAAAACAAATGAGAGCTGCAAAATACTCACCATGCCTCTCAGCAAATAGCTTGGGGTGTCTACTTTCCAAAATGGGGTCATTTGGGGGGGGTTTGTGCCATCTTGGCATTTTATGGCCTTCAAAACTGTGATAGGTAGTGAGGAGTAAAATCAAAAATGTATGCCCTTAGAAATCCTGAAGGTGGTGCTGGGTTTTCGGGGCCCCGTACGCGGCTAGGCTCCCAAAAAGTGCCACACATGTGGTATCCCCGTACTCAGGAGAAGCAGCTGAATGTATTTTGGGGTGCAATTCCACATATGCCCATGGCCTGTGTGAGCAATATATCATTTAGTGACAACTTTTTGTAAATTTTTTTTTTTTTTTTTTTTTTTGTCATTATTCAATCACTTGGGACAAAAAAAAAAAAAATATTCAATGGGTTCAACATGCCTCTCAGCAATTTCCTTGGGGTGTCTACTTTCCAAAATGGGGTCATTTGGGGGGGGTTTGTACTGCCCTGCCATTTTAGCACCTCAAGAAATGACATAGGCAGTCATAAACTAAAAGCTGTGTAAATTCCAGAAAATGTACCCTAGTTTGTAGACGCTATAACTTTTGCGCAAACCAATAAATATACGCTTATTGACATTTTTTTTACCAAAGACATGTGGCCGAATACATTTTGGCCTAAATGTATGACTAAAATTGAGTTTATTGGATTTTTTTTTATAACAAAAAGTAGAAAATATCATTTTTTTTCAAAATTTTCAGTCTTTTTCCGTTTATAGCGCAAAAAATAAAAACGGCAGAGGTGATCAAATACCATCAAAAGAAAGCTCTATTTGTGGGAAGAAAAGGACGCAAATTTCGTTTGGGTAGAGCATTGCATGACCGCGCAATTAGCAGTTAAAGCGACGCAGTGCCGAATTGTAAAAAGTGCTCTGGTCAGGAAGGGGGTAAATCCTTCCGGGGCTGAAGTGGTTAAAGTGAAAAACCTCCTGTGGTGCAGCTGCCCCCCAGAGCCCCCCCTCCCTTTACTTACCTGAACCCGATCATTCCAGCAACGAGAATGAGCGCCTCCGCTGTCTCGGGTCTTCATTGAATAGATTGATAACAGCTCTATCAATCGAATTCAGTGACACGAAAGACGGGGGAAGGGGCCGAGTCCTGCTGTCTGTGTCAATAGACGCAGCAGCAGGACTCGTGAGCACTCCCACACAGGTACCCCCTTGGAATGTAGGCTCTCCATGGGGGCACTCGATGCGAAGGAGGAGCCAGGAGTGCCGCCGGGGGACCCTTGCACAGAGCAGGTAAGTATGACATATTTGTTATTTAAAAAAAAAAAAAACACGAGTCTTTACAATCACTTTAACCACTTAAGGACCGGAAGATTTGCCCCCTTAACCACTTCAATACCGGGCCTATTCTGGCACTTCTCTACTTCATGTAAAAATCATCATTTTTTTCCTAGAAAATTACTCAGAACCCCCAAACATTATATGTTTTTTTTAGAAGACAACCTAAGATAGAACATGAAAGACACATAGCGGAGGAGAGCAAAAAAAATCCCAAGAAATTCTTTAAGTATGTAAACAGTAAAAAAGGGAGGACAGATCATATTGGCCCCATAAAGAATGAGGAAGGACATCTGGTTACAAAGGATGGGGAGATGGCAAAGGTATTGAATTTATTCTTCTCCTCAGTCTTCACGAGTGAATCGGGGGGCTTCAGTAACCAAAACTGCAGTGTTTATCCTCATGACACAACACAGGAAGCACCTCCATGGTTAACAGAGGACGGAATTAAAATTAGACTTGAGAAACTTAACATTAATAAATCACCGGGACCAGATGGCTTGCATCCGAGGGTACTTAGGGAACTCAGTCAGGTGATTGCCAGACCGTTGTTCCTAATTTTTACAGACAGTCTATTGACTGGAATGGTACCAGCTGATTGGAGAAAAGCCAATGTAGCACCAATATTTAAAAAGGGCCCAAAAAACATCCCTGGGAATTACAGACCAGTTAGCCTAACATCAATAGTATGTAAACTCTTGGAGGGGATGATAAGGGACTATATACAAGATTTTAGTAATAAGAATGATATCATTAGCAGTAATCAGCATGGATTCATGAAGAATCGTTCTTGCCAAACCAATCTATTAACCTTCTATGAGGAGGTGAGTTGCCATCTAGATAAAGGAAGGCCCGTAGACGTGGTGTATCTGGATTTTGCAAAAGCATTTGACACAGTTCCCCATAAACGTTTACTGTACAAAATAAGGTGCATTGGCATGGACCATAGGGTGAGTACATGGATTGAAAACTGGCTACAAGGGCGTGTTCAGAGGGTGGTGATAAATGGGGAGTACTCAGAATGGTCATGGGTGGGTAGTGGGGTTCCCCAGGGTTCTGTGCTGGGACCAATCCTATTTAATTTGTTCATAAACGACCTGGAGGATGGGATAAATAATTAAATCTCTGTATTTGCAGACGATACTAAGCTAAGCAGGGCAATAACTTCTCCGCAGGATGTGGAAATCTTGCAAAAAGACCTGAACAAATTAATGGGGTGGGCGACTACATGGCAAATGAGGTTCAATGTAGAAAAATGTAAAATAATGCATTTGGGTGGCAAAAATATGAATGCAATCTATACACTGGGGGGAGAACCTCTGGGGGAATCTAGGATGGAAAAGGACCTGGGGGTCCTAGTAGATGATAGGCTCAGCAATGGCATGCAATGCCAAGCTGCTGCTAATAAAGCAAACAGAATATTGGCATGCATTAAAAGGGGGATCAACTCCAGAGATAAAACGATAATTCTCCCGCTCTACAAGACTCTGGTCCGGCCGCACCTGGAGTATGCTGTCCAGTTCTGGGCACCAGTCCTCAGGAGGGATGTACTGGAAATGGAGCGAGTACAAAGAAGGGCAACAAAGCTAATAAAGGGTCTGGAGGATATTAGTTATGAGGAAAGGTTGCGAGCACTGAACTTATTCTCTCTGGAGAAGAGACGCTTGAGAGGGGATATGATTTCAATTTACAAATACTGTACTGGTGACCCCACAATAGGGATAAAACTTTTTCGCAGAAGAGAGTTTAATAAGACTCGTGGCCACTCATTACAATTAGAAGAAAAGAGGTTTAACCTTAAACTACGTAGAGGGTTCTTTACTGTAAGAGCGGCAAGGATGTGGAATTCCCTTCCACAGGTGGTGGTCTCAGCGGGGAGCATTGATAGCTTCAAGAAACTATTAGATAATCACCTGAATGACCGCAACATACAGGGACATACAATGTAATAACACATAATCACACACATAGGTTGGACTTGATGGACTTGTGTCTTTTTTCAACCTCACCTACTATGTAACTATGTAACCTAGGGAATAAAATGGCGGTCATTGCAACTTTTTATCTCACATGGTATTTGCGCAATAATTTTTCAAACGCCTTTTTTTTGGAAAAAAAACGGTTTCATGAATTAAAAAATAACAAAACAGTAAAGTCAGCCAAATTTTTTTGTATAATGTGAAAGACGATGTTACGCCGAGTAAATAGATACCTAACATGTCACGCTTTAAAATTGCGCACAATCATGGAATGGCGCCAAACTTCATTACTTAAAAATCTCCATAGGCGACGTTTTAAATTTTTTTACAGGTTATCAGTTTAGAGTTACAGTGGAGGTCTAGTGCTAGAATTGTTGCACACGCCCTAACGCACGCAGCGATACCTCACATGTGTGGTTTGAGCGGCGTTTACATATGTGGACGGGACTTACGTGTGCGTTCGCTTCTGAGCGCGAGCTACCGGGGACAGGGGCGTTTTAATTTTTTTTTTTATTATTATTTTAATTTTTTTTTACTTCATTTTTTTTATTTTTACACTTTTTTTAACATTTTTTTTTTGATTACTTTTATTCCTATTACAAGGAATGTAAACATCCCTTGTAATAGGAATCTATGTGGCAGGTCCTCTATATGGAGAGATGTGGGGTCAAAAAGACCCCACATCTCTCCTCTAGGCTGGAAAGCATGAGATCGGAAAAAAAAAATTTCACCGATCTCATGCTGACAGCCGCGATCGCTGCTTCGGTTATTTCCGGCGTGACGTCATAACGACGCGCCCAGGCCTCCCACGGTCATAGAGATGACTGGTGACCATCTGTTCACCAGTCATCTCTATCGTCAACATCCAGCGCCAGCTGATTCATTCTCCGGGTCCCCGATGGCACGGGAGAGCCCGGAGAAGCACCGGTGGCGTCGCCTATAAGAACGATCAAGCGGCGGCACTGCCGCTATGATCGTTCTTATCGTGCACAGAATCGGTGGCTGAAAAGAATGATATCTGAATGATGCATCTAGCTGCAAGCATCATTCAGATATCACCCCACAAACTAGAGGACGTCATTTTACTATAGGCGGGTATTCAAGTGGTTAATGACCGGGCAATTTTTTGCGATACGGCACTGTGTCGTTTTAACTGACAATTGCGTGGTCGTGCGCCGCTGTACCCAAACAAAATTGACATCCTTTTTTTCCCCCACAAATAGAGCTTTCTTTTGGTGGTATTTGATCATATTTGCGGTTTTTATTTTTTGCACTATAAACAAAAAAAAAAAAGACAATTTTGGAAAAAAAAAAAACAATATTTTTAACTATTTGCTATAATAAATTATCAAAAAAAAAAATGGAAAAAAAAAACGAATTTCTTCCTCAGTTTAGGCCAATATGTATTCTTCTACATATTTTTGGTAAAACAAATCGCAATAAGCGTATATTGATTGGTTTGCGCAAAAGTTATAGCGTCTTCAAAATAGGGGATGGATTTATGGCTTTTTTTTTTTTTACTAGTAATGGCGGCGATCTGAGATTTTTGGTGGGACTGCGACATTGCAGCGGACAGATCGGACACTTTCTTGGGACCATTGACATTTATACAGCGATTAGAGCTAAAAAATAGCCACTGATTACTGTATAAATTATACTGGCAGGGAAAGGGTTAACACTAGGGGGCGATCAAGGGGTTAAGTGTTCCCTAGGGAGGAGTGGACTGACAGACAGTAGAGAGATCGCTGTCCTGGATCTCGCTCTACTTCCCTGAGAGAACGGGGATCTGTCTGTTTCCATTGACGGATCCCCGTTCTGGCTCTCTCAGGAGCGTTCGCGGGTCGCCTGCGGACATCGTGGCCGCCGGCTTGGCGCATCGGTGTCACGAGGGCGCCCCCTACACCCCTTAAAGCAGCCGCCGTACGGCTACGGCGATTCGCGCAGGGGAGCCAACCTGCTGCGACGGCGGCTGGTCAGCAAGTAGTTAAGGTTGGGGGTTAATTATTATTTATGTATTATTACTTATGCTTTATGATTTTTTTGTTATTTGTGTATTTAAACTTATTCATTCACATATTACTATCTTATTTCTTACATTTAATTCTTGTTAACAGAAAAGGTGCACAAAAACACGCGAATGGCGAGTTTCTACGTGAAGAAGAGACGCGCAAAAAAGACGCTCAAATCTGCCAGATCCGAGCTACAATAAAAACTCCGGAACTTTTTTTTTTTTTGAGCTTCAGGAGTCTTGTAGCGGAGATGTGAACCATCTCCATAGAGAATAATTGATTTTATTCTCCTCCAGCGTTTTCAAATTACAAAACGCTGAAGGCCTTATAGTTAGCGGCTTCCCCTCGCATCAGAAAACCGCGGCGCTATTTCAGGTGCACGAAACCGCATGGTATCAGAGTTCCGTGGGGAACATTTTTTTAGGAAAAGTTCTGGGACTTCCTTTATCGGGGATATCAGACTATGGAAAGGAGCACATCCTTGCGCCTGTGATGCGAACGCTGGAACGTGCGCCCCATAGTCTGCGCTGAGCTGCATTTCCCCACAGCTGGTCACCATAGAAACCAATGCAGTGTGTACAGTCTCTATGATATGACACAGGATTGTGTATTACTACGAGGCTCGCTCCCTCACACCTCTTTCTGCACATGGACGCGCCTACCACACACTCAGCGCGCGCTTTCTCTCTCCCTCCCGCGGGAACGCGCCTAGATAGCTACAAACTAAACCGGGTCCGTTTCGTGACCGAAAGCCGCCAAAAACACCCCCACCCGGTCGGTGACTCACATAGATCTCCCCCTCGGAGAGCCGGGCCGTAATGTTCCACACAAACACCACTTTATTACTCTCTGCGGGGACAGTAAACGCCACAACTTCCGGATCCATTTCTCCTCACGCGTATGGACCGCCAAAACCCGGTTCCGCCCCCTTTCCTTTTTGAGCCAATGAAAGCGCACGGGGCGGGGTCAGGTAACGCTCAGGTCGGGTTGGTAGAGCGCCGCGTGATGCAGGGGGCGAGGTTATAAAAAGTGAGTGGGAGCTACCGTAAAGAGAGCCTACGTTCCGTCAGATATGGCGACCCGTCAGAATTTGTAACGGAAGTGACGTTCCGTCGTCGCCACCTTGCTACACCCCCGCACTCCTCCACAGTAACGATACACCGAGAGGGGGGGGGCAAGCGGACATCTTGTTACACCCACCGGAGTTTTGCATTGCACAGTTGTTTGTAACAGGAAACGGAGCTTATAAGGCGAAATACAGTATTTAGAATTCCGACGGACTGTTTAGATGTTAAATTTTAAAAGCAGCGGCAAACCTGCTGATCTCACGGGTTTGCTAATGTGACAGAACAGCGCTGCTTTTATAATTCAACATGTAAACAGTCCGATGGATTTCTAAATACTATATTTCACCATATATGCTCCATTTCCTGTTAAAAATAACTGAAATGCTAAACTCCGGTGGGTGTAACAAGATGTCCTCTTGCCCCTGTATCGCCACATTTGGCGACCCACCACATTTGGCTACCCGCTGGAGTCCGCATGCACGACGCCGCCATATGCGTTCCAACACTTTAACGACAAAACAGCACACTAAAACCATTAGATAGTGTGACAGAAGTGACGTTGAACTGCGCATGCATGACGCCGCCATATGCGTTCCAACACTTTAACGACAAAACAGCACACTAAAACCATCAGATAGTGTGACAGAAGTGACGTTGAACTGCGCTTGCGCAGTTATTATGTGGCTCCACCCCTAAGTCCAGGTTCAAGCCCCACCATCCAAGTGGGCATAAAGTTAGATTATAATTATGCCGAGCGAAGCGAGGCCGTGCCCAAAGCGTGGCGAGCGAAGCGAGGCCGTGCCCAAAGCGTGGCGAGCGAAGTGAGCCTGCGATGGGCCCTGTTGCAAAGTGGTGTCTTACAATTAATAATTATACAGAAGAAGAGCTTGTCTGTAACGTCACTTCCGTTACATTATCTGACGGTTTCACTGCTCCGTACTGTCGTAAAAACGTTTGGAACGCATATCTGCAAGTAACGCATGCGCAGTGCGAAATTTCTCAGTGGATCGTCACTTCTGTAGCCAAATGCGATGGGTCACCATAGGTGTCGAAACACCCCTTCTCAGTGTATCGGTACTGTGGAGGAGTGCGGGGTGTAGCAAGATGGCGGCGACAGAACGTCACTTCCGTTACCAATTAACACCTGTCATAGGAGGTCATGGAGGCTGCTATAGTCATCACTGCATGTGAGAATGCTAAACTCCTGGTTGTCAGGCTTCAGTTCTGTATGAGCTGCCGACCTGGAACTGCTATAGAGACCAGAAGTTATGACTCTTGGGGACCAGGCCTGGCCTTTTCTGACCTTTGTTGCTTACAAGCAGGGATGTTGCTAGGTATACAAAAGATCTGGGGCTAGAGCCCATCGCAGCGATGTAAAGAAAGCCATACGCTTGGGTGGGCACACACATGTATATAATATACTGTGTGTGTATATACAGTATCTCACAAAAGTGAGTACACCCCTTACATTTTTATTTTATTCTATCTTTTCATGTGACAACACTGAAGAAATTACACTTTGCTACAATTCAAAGTAGGGAGTGTACAGCTTGTATAACAGTGTAAATTTGCTGTCACCTCAAAATAACTCAACATAAAGTCATTAATGTCTAAACCGCTGGCAACAAAAGTGACTACACCCCTAAGTGAAAATGTCCAAATTGGGCCCAATAAGCCATTTCCCTCCCTGGTGTCATGTGACTCGTTAGCGTTACAAGGTCTCAGGTGTGAATGGGGAGCAGGTGTGTTAAATTTGGTGTTATCGCTCTCACTCTCTCATACTGGTCACTGGAAGTTCAATATTATTATTATTATTATTATACAGGATTTATATAGCGCCGACAGTTTACGCAGCGCTTTACAACATTAGGGCAGACAATACAAGTACAATACAATTCAATACAGGAGGAATCAGAGGGCCCTGCTCGTTAGAGCTTACAATCTAGGAGGGAGGGTCAAGTTATACAAAAGGGTAATAGCTGTGGGGGATGAGCTAATGGAGAAAATAGTGCAGTTATTAGATGGAGGCAGGATAGGCTTCTCTGAAGAGGAAGGTTTTCAGGGATCGCCTAAAAGTGGATAAATTTGGAGACAGTCTGACAGATTGGGGTAGGGAATTCCAGAGGATGGGCGAGGCTCGGGAGAAGTCCCGGAGGCGGATATGGGAGGAGGTGATGAGGGAGCCAGAGAGCAGGAGGTCTTGGGAGGAACGGAGATGGCGATTAGGTTGGTATTTTGAGACTAGGTTAGTGATGTAGCTGGGGGCAGAGTTGTGGATGGCTTTGTAACTTATTGTTAGTACTTTGAATTTAATTCGTTGGGCGAGTGGCAGCCAATGGAGGGATTGGCAGAGAGGGGTAGCAGACACTGAGCGGTTTGTAAGGTGGATAAGTCTGGCAGCAGCATTCATGATGGACTGCAGGGGGGATAGTCTGTTTAAAGGTAAGCCAATGAGGAGTGAGTTGCAGTAGTCAAGGCGAGAGATAACCAGGGAGTGAATCAGGAGCTTTGTGGTTTCATTTGTTAGAAAGGGACGTAGTTTAGAGATGTTGCGGAGGTTGAGGCGGCAAGCTTTGGAAAGTGATTGGATGTGGGGCTGAAAGGAGAGTTCAGAGTCCAGGATAACACCTAGTACCCTGATGTGTGGGGACGGGTGGATGGTTGTGCCATTGCTCTTGACAGATAAGTCAGGGGAAGAGGCACGTGGGGGAGGAAATATTATAAGCTCAGTTTTGGACAAGTTGAGTTGGAGGAAGTGGTGTGACATCCATACAGATATGTCTGTTAGTAAGTTAGTGATGTGTGAGGAGACTGATGGAGTGAGTTGAGGGGTGGAGAGATAGATTTGCGTGTCATCAGCATAGAAATGATATTGAAAGCCGTGAGAGGCTATCAGCTGACCCAGGGAAGAGGTGTAGATTGAAAATAAAAGAGGTCCAAGAACAGAACCTTGGGGGACCCCGACAGAGAAGGGAAGAGGAGTGGAGGAAGTAGAATTGTAAGTGACACTGAAGGTGCGTTGGGATAGGTAGCCACTGAAGAGCACAGTCACGGAGACCGAGGGAGTAAAGTTTTTTGAGGAGGAGGGGGTGGTCAACCGTGTCAAAGGCAGCTGAAAGATCCAGAAGTAGGAGTACAGAATAGTGTCCGTTGGTTTTTGCAGTTAGTAGGTCATTTGTGAGTTTTAAAAGAGCAGTTTCTGTGGAGTGTTGAGGGCGGAATCCAGATTGAAGGGGATCAAGAAGGTTGTTTTTAATGAGGTGGTCACTCAGTTGGTTGTAAACCAGGCATTCAAGGAGTTTAGAGGAAAAGGGGAGCAAGGAGATAGGGCGTAGGTTGTTAAGATTTGTAGGGTCCAAGGACGGCTTTTTGAGTATGGGGGTGACCAGTGCATGTTTTAGAGCGTCGGGGAAGATGCCAGAGGTGAGGGAGAGATTGAAGATGTGGGTTAGAGAGTGTAGGATGGGGTCAGAGGGTGACCGTAGCATTTGAGAGGGAATAGGGTCCAGGGGACAGGTGGTTAGGTGGGCGATAGAGAGGAGTTTAGCAACTTCATCTGTAGTAGCAGATTTGAATAGGGGGAGCGTCAGTTGTACCTGTTGACATGGGGTCTTAGCTGGGAGCGATACCTGTAGAATGGAGATTTCATCACGGATTGTATCAATCTTGTTTTTGAAGTGATTAGCAATCTCCTGGGCAGTGAGTGAGTCAGTGGGTGGAGGCGGTGGAGGACAAAGTAGAGAGTTGAAGGTAGAGAAGAGTTTACGGGGATTGGATGAGAAGGTGTTAATAAGAGTTGTAAAATAGGTTTGCTTGGCAGTGTGGAGGAAAGAATAGTATATTTGGAGGGCAGATTTGTATTGATTGAAGTCTTTGAGAGACTTAGTCTTGTGCCACAGACGCTCAAGAGCACGACTACGTTTTTTGAGACTTTTGGTGTCATCTGTTTGCCAGGGTTGTAGGGGTCGAGGCATGATTCTGCGTGTAGTGAGGGGAGCGAGCTTGTCCAGGGTGGTGGACAGAGATTTATTGTAGATGGATGTGGCTTGGTTGGGGCAGAAAAGGGGAGAGATTTTGTCATAGAGGTGGTCAGTAGCAGAATAGAGGAGAGAGGAGTTGAAGTTGCGAAAGTTTCTACGGGTGATGGTTAGGCGATTGGAGGGAAAGGTGGTGGAAGACAGGGGGAGAGAGAAACTAATAAGATGATGGTCGGAGAGAGGAAAAAGATTGTTTGAGAAGTTGCATGGAGTGCACAGGTGGGAGAATAGAAGGTCAAGGGTATTGCCATCAGAGTGAGTAGAAGCCTGTACCCATTGCTTCAGGTCAAATGAAGAGGTTAGACTAAGAAGTTTAGAAGTAGCAGGAGTGTTTGTATTAGCAGGGATGTTGAAATCACCGAGAAGGATTGTGGGAATTTCCCAGAGAGAAAGTAGGGTAGCCAGGCAGAAAACTCATCAAGGAAAGATGATAATGGTCTAGGGGGCCGGTAGATCACAGCAATTCTTAGGGAAGTAGGAGAGAATAGACGTATACAGTGGGCTTCGAATCATGAGACGGAAAAAGAGGGAGGAGGGTGAATAACCTGGAAGGTGCTCTGGGGGGATAGGAGGAATCCCACTCCACCTCCCTTGCGTCCATTAGGCCTAGGGGAGTGAGTCCAGTGAAGGCCACCCTGGGAGAGGGAAGCAAAAGAAGGGGTGTCATATTCGTGGAGCCAGGTTTCGGTGAGAGCAAGTAGATTGAAGGAATTAGTGATAAAGCGGTCATGAACAGCAATGAGTTTGTTGCAGACAGAGCGGGCGTTCCAGAGGGCGCAGGAGAGGAGGCTGGTGTTAGGAAGACGAGGAATGGAGACTAATGCCGCGTACACACGGTCGGACTTTCCGGCATACTTGGTCCGGCGGACCAGAGTGTGCCGGACAATCCGCCCGTGTGTAGGCGGCGGCGGACTTTTCCGGTGGACTTTTTCCCAAAAGCCCGCCGGACCTAGATTTGAAACAAGCTTTAAATCTTTCCGTCGGACTCAGTTTCGGGCGGAAAGTCCGCTCGTGTGTGTGCTGGTCCGACGGAAAGCCCGCTCGTGTGTATGCTGGTCCGACGGACCAGATACGACACGAGGGCAGGGTATTGCATCTCGCGCTCGCTGCAATAGGAAAAACTAATTTTCCTATTGCGGCGAGCGCGGAGCATACCAGGCCCTTAGGTCTGGTATGGATTATAAAGGGAAGCCCCTACGCCGAAAAACGGCGTGGGGTCCCCCCTAAAATCCATACCAGACCCCGATCCGAGCACGCAGCCTGGCCGGTCAGGAAAGGGGGTGGGGACGAGCGAGCGCCCCCCCCCCTCCTGAACCGTACCAGGCCGCATGCCCTCAACATGGGGGGGTGGGTGCTTTGGGGGAGGGGGGCGCCCTGCGGGCCCCCCCCACCTCAAAGCACCTTGTCCCCATGTTGATGAGGACAAGGGCCTCTTCCCTACAACCCTGGCCGTTGGTTGTCGGGGTCTGCGGGCGGGGGCTTATCGGAATCTGGGAGCCCCCTTTAATAAGGGGGCCCCCAGATCCCGGCCCCCCACCCTATGTAAATGAGTATGGGGTACATGGTACCCCTACCCATTTACCTAGGAAAAAAGTGTAAGTAATAAAACACACTACACAGGTTTTTAAAATATTTTATTAAACAGCTCCGGGGGGGGGATCTTCCTCCGGCTTCGGGGGTCTTCTTCCGGCTTCGGGGGTCCCTCCGCTTCATCTTCTCCCGGCGTCCGGTTGGTTCTTCTCCGCTCTCTTCTCCCGGTGTTCCAGTTCTTCGGCCGGCTCCTCTGCTGTGTTCAGGTAGCTCTCTTGCCAGCAGAGGTCCGGACTTCTGAGCTGCTGGGCTTCTTCTCTTCTCTTCTCTTCTCTTCTCTTCTCTTCTCTTCTCTTCTCTTCTCTTCTCTTCTCTTCTCTTCTCTTCTCTTCTCTTCTCTTCTCTTCTCTTCCCCCAGATGTTGACACGACGCTCTCTCCGGCTGGACTGGTCTCCGAGGGCTGCGTTGTGACTTATATAGGCGGAGACCCCGCCCCCATATGATGTCACAGTCCCTGGGCATGCTGGGACTGTGACGTTTTAGGGGGCGTCGACCACGCCCCCTAAAACGTCACAGTCCCAGCATGCCCAGGGACTGTGACATCATATGGGGGCGGGGTCTCCGCCTATATAAGTCACAACGCAGCCCTCGGAGACCAGTCCAGCCGGAGAGAGCGTCGTGTCAACATCTGGGGGAAGAGAAGAGAAGAGAAGAGAAGAAGCCCAGCAGCTCAGAAGTCCGGACCTCTGCTGGCAAGAGAGCTACCTGAACACAGCAGAGGAGCCGGCCGAAGAACTGGAACACCGGGAGAAGAGAGCGGAGAAGAACCAACCGGACGCCGGGAGAAGATGAAGCGGAGGGACCCCCGAAGCCGGAAGAAGACCCCCGAAGCCGGAGGAAGATCCCCCCCCCGGAGCTGTTTAATAAAATATTTTAAAAACCTGTGTAGTGTGTTTTATTACTTACACTTTTTTCCTAGGTAAATGGGTAGGGGTACCATGTACCCCATACTCATTTACATAGGGTGGGGGGCCGGGATCTGGGGGCCCCCTTATTAAAGGGGGCTCCCAGATTCCAATAAGCCCCCGCCCGCAGACCCCGACAACCAACGGCCAGGGTTGTCGGGAAGAGGCCCTTGTCCTCATCAACATGGGGACAAGGTGCTTTGAGGTGGGGGGGGCCCGCAGGGCGCCCCCCTCCCCCAAAGCACCCACCCCCCCATGTTGAGGGCATGCGGCCTGGTACGGTTCAGGAGGGGGGGGGGCGCTCGCTCGTCCCCACCCCCTTTCCTGACCGGCCAGGCTGCGTGCTCGGATCGGGGTCTGGTATGGATTTTAGGGGGGACCCCACGCCGTTTTTTCGGCGTAGCGGGGTTCCCTTTATAATCCATACCAGACCTAAGGGCCTGGTATGCCCCGCGACGGGGCTCGCAAGGTGTCAATCTCGCCGATAAAAGCGGCAAGATTGACATCCTTTTCTGGTCCCGTCGCACCTGAGTCACGTTCAAAATGAACGGACTTGGCCGTGTGTGGGCAAGTCCGTTCATTCTGAAAGTCCGCCGGAACTCCGGCGAAAGTCCGTCGGAAAGACGGGCGGACTTAGCCCGCCGGAAAGTCCCGGCGTGTGTGGGCAAGTCCGTCCGTTTTAAAGTCCGGCGCACCTGGCGGACAAAGTCCGTCGGAAAGTGTGCCGGACCAAGTAGGATAGAAAGTCCGACCGTGTGTACGCGGCATAAATTGTGTAGATTGCGACTTAAGTGAAAATGTCCAAATTGGGCCCAATAAGCCATTTCCCTCCTTGGTATCATGTGACTCATTAGCGTTACAAGGTCTCAGGTGTGAATGGGGAGCAGGTGTGTTAAATTTGGTGTTATCGCTCTCACTCTCTCATACTGGTCACTGGAAGTTCAATATGGCACCTCATGGCAAAGAACTCTCTGAGGATCTGAAAAAAAGAATTGTTGCTCTACATAAAGATGGCCTAGACTATAAGAAGATTGCCAAGACCCTGAAACTGAGCTGCAGCACGGTGGCCAAGACCATACAGCAGTTTAACAGTACAGGTTCCACTCAGAACAGGCCTCACCATGGTCGACCAAAGAAGTTGAGTGCACGTGCTCAGTGTCATATCCAGAGGTTGTCTTTGGGAAAAAGATGTATGAGTGCTGCCAGCACTGCTGCAGAGGTTGAAGGGGTGGGGGGTCAGCCTGTCAGTGCTCAGACCATACACCTCACACTGCATCAAATTGGTCTGCATGGCTGTTGTCCCAGAAGGAAGCCTCTTCATAAAGATGATGCACAAGAAAGCCTGCAAACAGTTTGCTGAAGACAAGCAGACTAAGGAGATGGATTACTGGAACCATGTCCTGTGGTCTGATGAGACCAAGATAAACTTATTTGGTTCAGATGGTGTCAAGCGTGTGTGGCCGCAACCAGGTGAGGAGTACAAAGACAAAATTACTTAGAACACACAAACAGTATATATTTTTGAGCAGAGACCCTAGAGAATAAAATGGCGGTCATGCAATTTTTTATGCCACACTGTATTTGCAAAGTGGTTTTTCAAACACAATTTTTTTTAAAAAGATACACTTTAATGAATAAAAAAAAAACATAATATATGCCCCATTTCTTTTGTATTATAGAAGGCTGGGTTCACACTAATGCAAATTGGATGCAGGTTTCTCCACATCCAATTTGTATGACAGGAGATTGTGACCAGCTCTCTAAAGCCTCGTACACATGATCGGATTTTCTGACAGGAATTGTGTGATGACAGACTGTTGGCGGAAAATCTGACCATTTGTATGCTCTATCGGATAATTGTTGTTGGATTTTCTGTGGACAATAGTTGGATGGCAGGCTTTAACATTTTCCGAGGACAAATGTGTGTTGTCGGATTTTCCGAGCGTGTGTACACAAGTCCGTCGGACAAAAGTCCAAAGTACAAACACGCATGCTTGGAAGCAAGGACGAGCCAGAAGCGGTCGGGCTTGTAAATTAGCGTTCGTAATGGAGAATTAACATTCGTGACGCGGCAAATTATGAAATCCCGAAATGAAACGCACAATTCTCTTCTTCTTTAATGGTAGAATAATGAAGCTGCTTTGCTGGTGATACTGATGGAGTTATTGCAAACAAATTTTCAAAGGCTTTTTTTTCTAGTGCTATCAAGAATAATATTATTATGCTTGTTATTTTTTTTTTTTGGTGCAATTTACCACAACACCATTATCCCGTAGTTTTAAAGATCAAAGATACAACTATGTTGGTCTCCCTTGTCAATTTTACATTGTATTTTTCAAAATGTAACTGCCTACTCCCAAACTATCATTTGAAGTAAAACACATAGCCAAGTATTATTCTCCACAATTTTTTTATTGTGCATTAAAAAAAGAAAACATATAAAATTAGACATGCTATCTGCCAATAGAACTTAACCAAAAAGTGCATTCTATGCATCCAAAAATATAGAAAATATAACAAATCAAATCATTATTCAACCAAAAAAATAAAATAAAAGCCTCATGCATGTGTCCTGCTTCTTAATATAGGGGGTCAACAATGCCAAGAGTTGGTGAAAGCAGGGCTCCGTCATCAGGAGATAATTCTGAAAATCATCTGGATTATTCTCCTGGAGCTCCCGCAGCAAAGGCATATGACATAATTACTATATATACACATACAAGCGATTGCGCAAATATTGTCAACCACAATAAGTGACCATTTAAAAAAAAACAACTTATTGGTATAGAGTAAGTGAACTGATCACCAATACATGAATATGATAAAAAGTTAGTGGAAGAGGTAGCTATTTTTTAGTTAGACATTTGAACCAGGTTGGAGAGAACCCCGTGACATCACCACGCACCAGCTGGCAGTCTGAAAATCCTGAAGCTGTGTGCTATGAATATTTCTTTGCTGTGCATGAGAAATCTGTGAGAAATAAATATTAAGATTTACTGCACCATGAAGCTCCTCTTCTTTAACTTTTAATCAACCATCGGCAAAACTATTTGGAGGAATCCTGGAGTAAAGGGAAATTGGTTTAAAAAAACTATCCCACTGCCTATCACTTGAGACGGAGGAGAGCGGCTATCACATTTGAATCTACCAGGCGGAGCATTACTGCTGCCACTCACGAGTGAAGGAAAGGTAATATCCTATCTTGGCGTTCTTACTGTGGATCTGTGGCCGGTCTATCATTCCGGAGTGGATTGGAGGAATACCTGTTACAGCATATTGCTAATCTTTGGCGAGTTTGACCCTTATAATTTGTGGTCCTTCGTATCCGGTAAGAGGCCATCTGGCCAATTTTAAGTTGTTTATCTGGATCTGAAACATTGAAACAATCCTGCAAAGTGAAGGGGTGGCAGCCCAAGACATCTAAATGATTGTTTTTTGTTAATCGGTTTCTATTTGGACAAATCTTTGATACATCAATCCAAATATCTGTGTGGACTCTTTCTTTTCACTAGTTCATATGATATTATCTATTTTTTAAATTCAAATGTCTCACTAAAAAATAGCTACCTTTTCCACTAACTTTTTATCATATTCATGTATTGGTGATCAGTTCACTTACTCTATACCAATAAGTTGTTTTTTTATAATGGTGACTTATTGTGGTTGACAATATTTGCGCAATCTCTTGTATATGTATACAGTGCCTTGCAAAAGTATTCACCCCCCTTGGCATTTTTCGTGTTTTATTGCCTCACAACCTGGAATTAACATGGATTGTTTGAGGATTTCCATCATTTCATTTACAGAACATGCAAACAACTTTGAAGATGTTTTTTATTATTATTGTGAAGCAAACAAGAAATAGGACAAAATAACAGAAAAAGTCAATGTGCATAACTATTCACCCCTCTAAAGTCAATACTTTGTAGAGCCACCTTTTGCAGCTATCACAGCTCCAAGTCCCTTTGGATAAGTCTCTATGAGCTTGCCACATCTTACCACTGGGATTTTTGCCCATTCCTCCTTGCAAAACTGCTCCAGCTCCTTCAAGTTGGATGGTTTGCGCTTGTGAACAGCAATCTTTAAGTCTGACCACAGATTTTCTATTGGATTGAGGTCTGGGCTTTGACTAGGCCATTCCAACACATTTACATCTTTTCCCTTAACCTCCCTGGCGGTATGATTATTTCGGATTTTAGGTGCTGAAAGCGGTACAATTATTTTGCATGGAAATTTGGCGTTTAATATTGTAGGTCTGTAATTCTTAACAATAACACACTTAAATCTGTCCAAACAAGAGTCTAGTAGATATCCCGGGTATGATAAAGTTTGAAACACAAAAACATAAATTATAATATAATAAATAAAAATAAATAATTAAAAAAATAAAAATAAAATAATAATAAAATAAATTTCCCCACGATTCGCTATCGTCCAATTCTGCAAGTGTTCTAATTTACTATCGCAGTTTTTTAGCTGGTCTAAAACCATTTTTGACGTAAAGGGACACTTTTTGGTTGCTATGGACAATCTCCAGTTTCCAGGCAGAAAGAACAGTATATATCACATAAAACTGCATGCAGTGCATAGGACAAAGCACTGGGGACAAAAGGGATGTGAAATAATTTCATACAGTACTGTAATCTGTAAGATTACAGTACTGTATGTGTTATGATTTTTACAGTTTTTTGAATTTGCCGCCAGGCTCCGCCCCCGTGCGTCGCGACGCTCGCAGGGATCGGAGCCTGGCACGGAGAGGCTTCGGGAGGAGGACACAGCCCGCGGACACTGCGGGGGACATCGCAGGATCCCGGGGACAAGGTAAGTAACGCCGCACCAGGATCCTGCAATGCGATCCCGAGTGTGGCTCGGGGTTACCGCTAATGGGACTGAATTTTAACCCCGAGCCACACTCGGGAAAACCGCCAGGGGGGCTACACCACTCAAGTGTTGCTTTAGCAGTGTGTTTAGGGTCATTGTCCTGCTGGAAGGTGAACCTCTATCCTAGCCCCGAATCACACACAGAGTGGTACTGGTTTTGATCAAGAATACCCCTGTATTTAGCACCATCCATTTTTCTCTCAACTCCGACCAGTTTCCCAGTCCCGACTGTTGAAAAACATCTCCACAGCATGATGCTGCCACCACGTTTCACTGTGGGGATGGTGTTCTTTGGGTGATGTGATGTGTTGGGTTTGCACCAGATATAGCATTTTCTTTGATGGCCAAAAAGTTCAATTTTAGTCTCATCAGACCAGAGCACCTTCCTCCATACATTTTGGGAGTCTCCCACATGCCTTTTGGCAAACTCAAAATGTGCCATTTTGTTTTTTTGCTGAAAGTAATGGCTTTCTTCTGGTAACTCTGCCATAAAGCCCAACTCTATGGAGCGTACAGCTTGTTGTCTTCCTATGTACAGATACTCCAGTCTCTGCTGTGGAACTCTGCAGCTCCTCCAGGGTTACCTTAGGTCTCTGTGCTGCCTCTCTGATTAATGCCCTCCTTGCCCGGTCCGTGAGTTTTGGTGTGCGGCCGTCTCTTGGCAGGTTTGCTGTTGTGCCATGTTCTTTACATTTGGTTATGATAGATTTGATGGTGCTCCTAGGGATCATCAAAGATTTGGATATTTTTTTATAACCTAACCCTGACTTGTACTTCTCAACAACATTGTCCCTTAATTGTTTGGTGAGTTCCTTGGTCTTCATGGCAGTGTTTGGTTAGTGGTGCCTCTTGCTTAGGTGTTGCTGCCTCTGGGACCTTTCAAAAAGGTGTGTATATGTAATGACAGATCATGTGACACTTAAATTGCACAAAGGTGGACATCATTTCACTAATTATGTGACTTCTGAAGGTAATTGGTTGCACCAGAGCTTTTTATGGGCTTCATAACAAAAGGGGTGAATACATATGCACATGCCAATTATAATTTTTTTAATTTTATGAAAAATAGTTTTATGTATATATTTTTCTAATTTTACTTTATCAACTTAGACTATTGTGCTCTGATCCATCACATATAATTCAGATTAAAAAAACATTGAACTAAATGCTGTAATGTAACAAAATAGGTAAAAAGCCAAGGGGGGTGAATACTTTTGCAAGGCACTGTATATATCCGTTTTAATTGAGTATTCAATTTGTCAGGCGATAGCTGCATTTATAACTTTATTCAAATTTCTTTCCAATTTTTTCCATTTTTTTTCACTTAATTCGTTTTTATACATCGCCTGCACATTGGGTTGGGCAAGCGCAGAAAAACCAATATATACATATGACATAATTGATCACGATTAATAAAGCAACTAATTTTTGAAAGCAATAACTCCAAGGCCAATAATAAATAACACGTTATCCCCTCCGATTCCACAACATGGCTGGTTGACAAACGGCTGTTCAGAAACAAACTGAAAAGCGCGAAATGAAAAGCGTGAATCAACACTCATCAAACTTCTACTAACATGAAATTAGCAGGAGCCCAACGGGTGGCGCTAAAGAGCTGAAAAACCACATAGTATATCAATATGTTCATGTTTGTTGGCCGACAATTACTGTATGTGCCGTTTGTATTGCAAGACAAGTTTGGGGCCAACGGCCTTTGGACAAAAGTCTGCGGTTTTGTCTGCGGAAAATCCGATCGCGTGTACAAGGCTTAAGGAGCCGGTTCACACATCTCTGGAGCGGCTGCGGTGCGGACTGCATAGGAGTCCTGTGCATCTTTGGCTCTGTTTCAGGTCCAAATTCACAGGACCCCCTGCTGCGAGCCACATCCGGCAGCAGTAAGTACCCAGCCTGAAAGATGATGTTATGCAGAGTAAATAGATACTTAACATGTCCTGCTTTAAAATTGCGTGCGCTCATGGAATGGCGCCAAACTATGGTACTTAAAAATCTCCATAGGCGACGCTTTAAAAATTTTCCTCAGGTTACCAGTTTAGAGTTACAGAGGAGGTCTGGTGCTAAAATTATTGCTCTGGCTCTGATGTTCACAGCGATACCTCACATGTGTGGTGCGAACACCGTTTTCATATGTGGGTGTGACCTACTTATGTGTTCACTACTATGCGTTAGCATGTGGGGACGGGGGTGTCTTAAAAAAAAAAAAAATATATATATATATATATATATATATATATATATATATATATTTTTATATATATATATATATATATATATATATATATATATATATATATATATATATATATATATGTTTTATTAAATTTTTCAAATGGATTGTAAATAAATAAATGTAGCGCTATGTGTTAATTATAAATATAAAGTGCAAATCTCTAAAATAAATACCGTATATACTCGAGTATAAGTCGTTCCGAGTATAAGTCGAGGCCCTAATTTACCACAAAAAAATTGGAAAAACGTATTGACCCGAATATAAGACGAGGGTGAGAAATGCACAGCTACTGTAATGGAAAAGAGGATCAACAATGCCCATTTGCAGCCTCACTGTGCCCATTTGCATGCCTCACTGTGCCCATTTGCAGCCATAGGTCCCCCGAACTTTAAACTCGGTAGTTAAGGGTTCCTAGATGCCCCCTAGCTGCAGCCAAAATTTGGGGTCTCTGAACCCAAAGGGTCCCAAAATGACATTGCTGCAGATGGACATAGTTGACCGAATTTGGGGCCCCGTATCTTGGGGCCACTTAGTGCTAAGAACCCCAAATTTGGTGTGCAAACCCAGTGGAACTAGCACCATAAAATATCCAAAGCTGTGGTTTCTAGCACCAAGTGGCCCCGAGATACGGGGCCCCAAACATCGGTTCAGAAAATGTCAAGCACTTTTCTGTAGCAGAGAATGACATTTTCCGAACCGGCTTTGGGGCCCTGTATCTCGGGGCCACTTGGTGCTAGGAACTCTATCTTTGGATATGCTTCCCACTCCCTGAGGACCCTGAATTCCCCTCCATGCTCACCAGAAGCAGGCCCAATGCCTCCCTGGGCTCAGATGAAGGCTGGGACATGGAATCCCAGATGAGGTCCCTCCATAGCTACATTACATCCCTGCCCACCAAAGCAGACTTTGAGAACTGTGTTCACAGGATTGAAAAGGCCTACAAAAAAGAAATCTCTGATCTTAAAAGAGACATGGGGGATGTAGATAATACCACTGACAGCCTCAGCAGCTCTGCGCAGGCTCATGACAAAATCCTCAACACACAACGCACACCGTCATGCTACAACAACTTTCCTACCAACAGGACGATATCGAAAATCGCAATCGTCGCAACAATGTCCGCATACGTGGGATCCCTGAGACGGTAGACCCCAAAAATCTGCTCGCGGCTGTGACAACTATTTTTAACCAACTACTGCAACGTCCCCAAAGATGACCCCATTGAATTGGACCGCATGCACAGGACCTCGGGCCCCCGGACCCCGGATCCCTCCTTTGTGTGAGATAACCTATGCCCACTTTTAAAGGATCAAGGAAGACATCATGAGGGCTGCTAGCTCTCAGACCACTATTCTCTTCAAAACATTGAAAGAATTGAGTTTCCTCAGAGTGGGACTTTTGAAAAGGGATAGATAACGCAATGAGGTATGAGAGTAATATAAAAAGTTTATAGAATTTTATTAGAAAACATAAATTTTAAAATGGTAAGCACATATATATACTACACACATCGAAAAATCATAATTGAGTACTGGACAAGACTATTCAGACAATAGCAGTTCAGAAGGGACAGCTGATAATCGCAAGGATCTGGTATGTTGAAGATGAACATAACAGACAGGACCCAACGCGTTTCGAAAATGCTATTTCTTCATCAGGGGTATATGCGATTTCGTCGCAGAGTCTAAAAGCGTCTGCAATTAAGACAAATGAACACAAATTATAATGCATAATATTGATTAAACACAAGCAAGTAGATACGTGTGTGGTTACATCACACTTTGCATTATAGTGTGTTTAGGCACTGACCGTGTGAGCTGTGTAGTTCTAGAATAGATTTCTTATCCAGGGTTTAACAATTAAAAAGCAGTTGTGTATTGCAGCTGTCAGCCTGTGGAGCCCCCGGCCCGGCGGGGTAAGCCAGAGCACCAGTGCAGGTGGATAAATCCAACGGCAGTAGAAGGGGGAGCAAAAGCAGAATCCCACACAAAGGACAACCCAAGCTGGCCCTCCAAGATGCACCCCTAGACTGTAATGAAGTAAAAAGAAAAGAAAACAAAGAGAAGGCAGATTTTAAATTGGTTATTCAAGGTACCCATCTATAGAGGGTCAATATGCATGCATTCATGCACATGCACACATGCACCAATGTATACGTGCATATGTGCGCATGTGCATCTAGTCAGTTAAATTTGCCATGTGGAATTGACAAACAACCAAAGCAGCATCCACTGCAAAGTAAAAATATATATGAACCATGAGTGTGCATGCATCCGCATCCATACACACAAATGCACATGTAAGCATGCCTATGTACACACGCACAGATATCCATCTAGACAATTCCAATAATATATATATAATATATATAATGGCTGACATGAAGATATGTACCTTGCCTAGGGACGGTCACAGTGAAGGGGGAGAAACAGATGCCAAAACCAAAGAGACAGTGATCTGTTTGTATGCAGCACTACACATCCATGAGTCAGCAGACCAGCAATGACGCCCAGGGGGGTGAGCTATGATAGTAAAAAAGAGACATTGCATTAAAAGGGCGTCAGCCATTGGGGTTGGCCAAGGGAGCGCAGAAGGCATCAAGCCCAAGTGCCTCCCTAGTAGGGGTGCTGACATTAATCGTTGCATCGATGCATCGCGATTCGGGACCGGAAAATCGATGTCCGGTGACGTCATTACTAGCCCCGCCCCTCCCGGGAAAGCGCTCCGAGTTTATTTTTAAAATGACTTTATTTTAATTAATGTTGTATTATTAATTTATTTTAAAAAACAATGTCGCTTTATACCGTATTTCACCGTAGTAGTACAATCATGTGACTCCCGGCCCGTCCCGCCCCTCTCCGCTCTCCGCTCTCCTCTTCCGTCTCCTGAGTCCTGACATCAGCGGGGATTTCTCAGTCCCGCCCGCCTCTCTTCTGATACGATAACTATAGTCAGCGGGCGGGACTGAGAATTCCCCGCTGACGTCAGGACTCAGGAGACACGTGAGAGGGGAGAGGAGAGCGGAGAGGGGCGGGACGGGACGGGACGAGCCGGGAGTCACATGATCGTACTACTATGGTGAAATTCGGTATGAGGTGACATTGTATTTTAAAAGCACATACAGCGGGGGCACAGCATCTATTGTAATATAACATTAATTAAAAGAAAGTAATTGTGGGGGGGTTAGTGATGGCTGCATTTAATGGGCACAGGTGGCTGCGTTTGGGCACAGGGGGCTGCGTTTGGGCACAGGGGGCTGTGTTTGACGGGCACAGTGGGCTGCGTTTGACGGGCACAGGTGGCTGCGTTTGGGCACAGGTGGCTGCGTTTGGGCACAGGTGGCTGCGTTTGGGAACAAGGGGCTGTGTTTGACGGGCACAAGTGGCTGCGTTTGGGCACAAGTGGCTGCGTTTGGGCACAAGTGGCTGCGTTTGACGGGCACAGGGGGCTGCGTTTGATGGGCACAGGGGGCTGCGTTTGGGCACAGGTGGCTGCGTTTGGGCACAGGGGGCTGTGTTTGACGGGCACAGGGGGCTGCGTTTGACGGGCACAGTGAGCTGCGTTTGGGCACAGGGGGCTGCGTTTGACGGGCACAGGGGGCTGCGTTTGACGGGTACAGTGGGCTACGTTTGACGGGCACAAGTGGCTGTGTTTGGGCACAGGTGGCTGTGTTTGGGCACAGGGGGCTGCGTTTGACGGGCACAAGTGGCTGCGTTTGGGCACAGGGGACTGCGTTTGATGGGCACAAGTGGCTGCGTTTGGGGACAGGTGGCTGCGTTTGACGGGCACAGGGGGCTGCGTTTGATGGGCACAAGTGGCTGCGTTTGGGCACAGGTGGCTGCGTTTGATGGGCACAGTGGCTGCATTTGATGGGCACAGTGGCTGCATTTGATGGGCACAGTGAGGCTGCATTTGATGGGGGAGGTTCAGTATTTTTCAGTTTGTTTGCGCCCCCCAAAAAAATTTTGAGCACCAGCTGCCACTGGTCAGCACAGAGACAGTAGAGGGAACTTCACAGGGCTGTTTGTCATCTGTGGATTCTATCCCTTCTGACCTCCAAGCAGCCGTGTGTGTGAATCTCTGTACCCTGTAGTGCACCGGATTAGTGCACTTTTTAGGGAGTGAGGTTATTTTTAATTCAAAGCAGAGTTCCAGTCAAGCGGAGAGGGGTGGGACGGGACGGGACGAGCCGGGAGTCACATGATCGTACTACTATGGTGAAATTCGGTATGAGGTGACATTGTATTTTAAAAGCACATACAGCGGGGGCACAGCATCTATTGTAATATAACATTAATTAAAAGAAAGTAATTGTGGGGGGGTTAGTGATGGCTGCATTTAATGGGCACAGGTGGCTGCGTTTGGGCACAGGGGGCTGCGTTTGGGCACAGGGGGCTGTGTTTGACGGGCACAGTGGGCTGCGTTTGACGGGCACAGGTGGCTGCGTTTGGGCACAGGTGGCTGCGTTTGGGCACAGGTGGCTGCGTTTGGGAACAAGGGGCTGTGTTTGACGGGCACAAGTGGCTGCGTTTGGGCACAAGTGGCTGCGTTTGGGCACAAGTGGCTGCGTTTGACGGGCACAGGGGGCTGCGTTTGACGGGCACAGGGGGCTGCGTTTGGGCACAGGTGGCTGCGTTTGGGCACAGGTGGCTGCGTTTGGGCACAGGGGGCTGTGTTTGACGGGCACAGGGGGCTGCGTTTGACGGGCACAGTGAGCTGCATTTGGGCACAGGGGGCTGCGTCTGACGGGCACAGGGGGCTGCGTTTGACGGGCACAGTGGGCTACGTTTGACGGGCACAAGTGGCTGTGTTTGGGCACAGGTGGCTGTGTTTGGGCACAGGGGGCTGCGTTTGACGGGCACAAGTGGCTGCGTTTGGGCACAGGGGACTGCGTTTGACGGGCACAAGTGGCTGCATTTGGGGACAGGTGGCTGCGTTTGACGGGCACAGGGGGCTGCGTTTGACGGGCACAAGTGGCTGCGTTTGGGCACAGGTGGCTGCGTTTGATGGGCACAGTGGCTGCATTTGATGGGCACAGTGGCTGCATTTGATGGGCACAGTGAGGCTGCATTTGATGGGGGAGGTTCAGTATTTTTCAGTTTGTTTGCGCCCCCCAAAAAAATTTTGAGCACCAGCTGCCACTGGTCAGTACAGAGACAGTAGAGGGAACTTCACAGGGCTGTTTGTCATCTGTGGATTCTATCCCTTCTGACCTCCAAGCAGCCGTGTGTGTGAATCTCTGTACCCTGTAGTGCACCGGATTAGTGCACTTTTTAGGGAGTGAGGTTATTTTTAATTCAAAGCAGAGTTCCAGTCAATTTTTTGTTTATTAGAAGTCAGCAGCTACAAAAAAAGTGCATCTTCTGACTTTTAATAAAAAGACACTCACCTGTCCCACAATCCAGCGACGTGGCCACCCAAACCCTCCCTTCTCTCCCCCGCCTGTCCACAGCGCTGGCAATACTACTGTGGGCATCCGGCTGTGATAGCTTGCAGCTTCACAGCCGGGTGCGCATGTCTCACTGCGCTGTCCTGCATAGCCAGGCAATCTTTTGGGAACTGTGATGTGTCCCAGAAGATTGCAGGGTGGAAGGGATGCCTAGGTGGCCCAAGCGGAAGTGGGAGCTCGTCGGTAATCGTGATGCATCGTGATGCATCGCAGAATCGAATCGAATCGTTGACCAGATAATCGTAATCGAATCGAATGGTGAGACCAGTGAAGATGCGCAGCCCTACTCCCTAGTGTGGTCATGGTGCATATAAGAAGTATCCAAAAGAAAAGAAAACAAAAAAACAAGAAGTCTAACCTGAAGGATGTAGGAGCTCAGTGAAAAAGCGATCCTGTGCAGTGTTCACCCTCACAGCAGACAAGTAGCAGCTGGAGGGTGGAGGGGTTTAAATCAGCATGAGTGATTGGCAGTAAGCCAATCACTACATGCATCTACTCGGAGGGGCGGGACTAGCCGGGGCGTCCCCCCGAGATGGCGGCGCACAGACGGCGCCTCTAAGCATCACCAGGGGGCGTGTCGTGAGTGACGCACTGCTCCCGAGAGATGCAGTGACGTCATGCCCTGGAATCCCCTGTGTGATAGGAGAACCTAGTTAGCCCGCTGTGCCGCCGCGCGTCGTCCTCCCGCGGCGCACACGACATGGAGCGCATGACCCTGGAGAGGGGCAGGCGGGATCATGTCAGAAAAAAGAGGCCACCCGTGCCAAGGCATCGGGCGGCCCCCGTGCGCCGAGTGTGGGACTCAAAATACCGTGGACCTGAAGCGCTGCTGCACAAGCACCCCGCCGCGCATGGGGCCACACACAGGCCGATCAAATGGCACATTTCAATGATGGACAACACTATAAGGATAAGCCCCAAAGGTGAAAGAAGGAGCAACATATCTAATAGACCCCAGCCATGTATCTATATTCACTACAGCAATAAATAAAAAATGATGGCAATAATAATAACTTGCATTGCAGTAGTACAGTTGACATTATTTTACATGTATGACAAAGCCCAAAAATGTAGTAAGTATATACTATTCTAGACATTACATAGAGCCAAAGAAAGATTGGTATCATAGTATAAATATTTAGATTGCTAGCAATACATTAGATCTAGAATACAATATGTGTCATCATATAGGCATTTGCATTGACAGTAATGCTAGACATAACGCAAGCAAGCATTTAAGGTTGTAAAAGGTACAGGCCATAGAAGATGAGGGGAAAAGAGAACATAGGTGATGGGGAAGACACTATAGGTGATGGGGAAGGGGTAGGGGTACTATTCTCTTCAACGACACTCTTGTGATGCTTCTTCCAGACCTATCACGCCAGACGCTGACCATGAGGAAAGCTTTGAAGCCGCTCACACAGCTGCTGCAAGCCAGTCAAATGAAGTTTCAATGGCGATTCCCACGATGGCGCTCTAAGAGATTTGTCTTCCTTCCTCAGCACGTTAGAGCTTCCACAGGTCTCCCTTCCAGAATGGCCGTTCACACCTACTACCCCTGGTCTACCCTTTGCGCCTCAATAGCAGAAGCAGGGCTGCAAACGCAACTCTAGGCCTATGCCCCAACATTCTGGGTCTATGCCCCCACAGATTCCCGAAGATTGAATACGACCTGATCATATTTTGTTCTTTTGCCTTTACAGGGACTACCCCTATGACGACACAGGGTGGACTCAATTTTGCAACAGTCTGTCTCCCCTGTATGTTACTAATCTAGTTTTTGAGACCTGTTTTTGAACTTCATTTTTCTCTTAATGTTTTTTTCTTTACCACAGTACGATCATCCTATGATCTGGACTATTATACCTGTTCCACACATGTCATTTTTCATCACCTTTTTCCAGGTTGCTCTGGATACCTAGCTCATGCCCTGGGCCTCCTAATATGTGACATTTTTCTATTGCCTCACTGTACATGGTTCTGTTTTGCTGATGCTCCCCACATATGCTTTTCATATTAAGTTCACCCTTACATATATTGCTTACCTCTTTGAATATTGTGTTTCCTACAAGTCATTATTACCAATATTATATCCTACTATTTTCATATTATGCTGTTTGTGTAATGGTCTTGATTGTTTTTTGATTCCCTGTGGAGGCAGGGACCAGGGGGCTACCCTGCCTTATGGGTTTCCCTCGCACCCCCCCTAAAGGTTTTTTTTTTTTTACTTTCTCTTTTTTTTAGTGCCATTATGGACACTGAGTGGTATACTACTGTATATCACGGTGTAAGGTCTTTTTATCCCTTACTTATAGTTCTTTGGAGCCACCTAGTGGCCTTTTTTTTGTTCATGTTCAATTTTTTCCAAATTTGACCTGTTGGTCGTCTTCCCCACCGTCTCAAAATGTACTCTCCTCAACATTTCTATTTCCCATTTTTGGTTCTGGAGACGGCGACCAAGATCCAGCTGATTACCCTCATATATATTTGGTCCTTCTGAACTATGTTACTCTATATTTTTTCTTTCTGTTTGCTTTTTCTTTTTCCTTCCTTTTTCTCCTTGTCTACCCTACTCTCTCTCTCTGGGCCTCCCTTGGCTTTGCTTTTTCCACCAAGAGCTGCTGACCTATAAGACACTTGATGTGCCTTCCGCCCCCCTTTCCCCTCCCATCATACTAATTATACTATGGCTACTGTTAACCCGATTGCTCTAGCATCTTTTAATTGTAGGGGGTTCAACAAGCCGGAGAAGCGGAGCCAGATTCTGTATCACTCCCATAAAATGCGCTCAAATATTTTATTGCTCCACTTCCACTTCCGTATGGGCTCTGTACCTGCCCTACGCAACAGGTACTATACACAATGGTATCACAGTACTAATCCCCAGGCCAAATCTAAGGTTGTATCCATCGCCTTCCATAAATCTTTCAATCCTGAGGTCCTAGACTCCCTTATTGACGTGGCTGGTTGCTTCATTTTTCTTAAGCTGAAACTAAATAATTTTCTCTTCACATTGGCCAACATATACGTATCTAACGTGGATCAGGCTCGGTTCCTCTCATCCGTTCTCACCAGACTATCCTCATTTGGGGGTCCCTGCTTTATCATCGGTGGAGATCTCAACATTGCCATGTCCCCGTCTGCAGACACTTCCTCGGGTAAGTCTCCTGTTTCTTTCTCTACTCTGACACGCATCAAATCCCTACTACACTCATCTCATCTGGTGGATGTCTGGCGTGTCCAGCATCCTACAGAGATTACAGCCATTACTCAGCGGCACACAATTCCTATAGCAGACTCGACCACTTTCTGATATCACTATCCCTACTAGAAACCCCCTCCAGGCATCCCTTGGCCACCTACTTTGGTCTGACCACGCCCCGGTCTATTTCACCCTAGAGCGCCCCCCGGCGTTCTGTAATGGCACGCACTGGAGGCTCAATGACAATCTGCTGCAGGACTCCGTCTGTGTAGCGGACATCTCCAAAACCATTCAGAACTTTATATCTGACCACTCCTCCGACAGTACCTCCCCTCTCATTCAATGGGAAGCCCTGAAATGTGTGGTCCGGGGTGTGCTCATACAGCACGGCTCCCGCTTCAAGCGTATAAGAGCAGATGATATCCGCCATCTCCTCTCCACCATAATGGAACTCGAATCTCTCCATAAACGGGACCTAGACCCTGCCATGTTTGTCCAATTATCGAATGCCCGTAGAGACCTACTACAGCTATTGGACTCGCATTCCCTGATAGCTCGAGACAGGGCTCGCAATCACCATTACTCCTTAGCCAACAAATGTGGCAAACACCTGGCGCGGGTCCTCCATCCTAGACCACCCCAATACTCCATTCCTTTTATTACCCATCCTAATCAAAACAAGACGTTCAACACGAAAGGCATCTCCTCTGCCTTTAGAGATTACTACTCCCAACTCTATAATCTTTCCCCTGCAATTCCAAACACCCGAACCACCTCTTCCGGTAACAAAATGTGGGACTACATTACGGAAACGGCGTTGAACACTATAGACACACTAGACTCTCTGGACACGTCTTTGGTCGCGCCTGAATTTTTAGGCACCATCAAAGCCCTGAGGATAGACAAATATCCTGGCCCAGGCGGAAACACCCCTCGTTTCTACAAGACTTTTGCCCCTCAAATAGCACCACTTTTAACTAAGGCTTTCAACGTCATAGACGTGTCCCATCCGCCCACTAAAGGTTTATTGTCCGCTAATATCTCCAAAATACCCAAGCTGGGCAAAGATCCATCCCCATGTAGCAGCTACCGGCCAATATCTTTGCTCAACATAGACCTTAAGCTGTTTGCAAAGGTATTGGCCAACTGCTTGTCTCCCCTCCTCCCAGGAGTGATCCATAATGATCAAGTGGGATTTGTCCCGGGCTGCCAGGCGAGGGACAATACGACTAAAATGATTCCTCTCATCTCCTTTATCCAACGTAAAAACTTGAAAGCCTGCCTCCTTCGATAGAGTCAATTGGAGATTCCTCCGACTCTCACTAGAACAATTGGGCTTGAGAACAACTTTTATTTCTAAGGTGATGTCATTATACTCCCAACCGTCTGCCTCGGTTTTGGTGAATGGCACTGTATTTGAGCCATTTGACATTACCAATGGCACCCGGCAAGGCTGCCCCCTCTCCCCCTCTCCCCCCTTTTATTTGTCATCATTATAGAACATCTAGCGTGTGCCATCCGGCAGAACGCCTCCATCCTAGGTATTCAAACTCCCTCCTCTTATCATAAGCTATCCCTTTATGTCAACGACCCACTGGTTTATATACAACATCCCCATACCTCCCCCCCGTTCCTTTTCCATGAATTCCGTCGGTTTGGCTCCCTTAGTAACTTCAAACTCAACACATTCAAGAGTGAAGCCCTCAATATTTCCCTCCCCACCTCCACGATGTCCTCACTACGGTCAAACTTTCCATTTCAATGGCAGACGAAGGGAATATCCTACCCTAGGGGTCATCATCCCCTCTAACCTTTCCAAATTATTCTCCCTGAATTATGTTCCCCTGCTTTCCCGCATACGGAAGGACCTAGAGGTGTGGGGTGGTTCCCCCTTGCCGTGGTTTTGGCGGATCAATACACTTAAGATGGACACACTGCCCAAGCTTTTATACCTCTTCCAGACGATCCCCATCATGGTTCCTAAATCTTTCTTTACATCCCTACGCTCATTTGCTATCAGATTTATGTGGAATCGGGGGTTGCCTAGGGTGAAATACAAATTACCCTTCCGAAGCTGCAGGGGGGGCGGGCCTGCCTGACTACGAGACCTATTACAAGGCTACTCATGTGGCATGCATCCTGAAATGGTTCCCCCGTTTCTTCCTGAAGGCTCCTGTCGCCATAGAACAGGACTTAACACCCGTGGACCTACGGGTATTTCTCTGGGGATATAAAACCAACTTTGCCCATCTGCCCTCTCCCTCACCGCTAACACTCGCCTCTCAAAGACTCTGGTATAATAGGGGTTTGTGCTCCACTCTGTCCTCCTTGTTTGACAACCCCGCTTTCCCTCAGGGCATAGGAGCGACAACAATGGGGCCCTTCAAATCCCCCGACTGGCCTCAAGCGCACTCCTTTGTACACCCACTGCAAGGGACATCGGTTACGCCGGCAGGTTCCCATGACTGGCTCACCACCCTCCACTTATCCACGTTCACAACACATTTACATTCTTCCTCCCAAATCCACCGCTCCTATAATGAATTTGAACAGCTATGTTCCCTATCGGAAACACCGAGACACCTTCTCTCAACTATATACTGTCTTCTACAAGCTCTTACACATGAAGACTTACCACTTTACACCAGGATGTGGTTTGCAGACTTGGGAGAGGACATCCCCCGACCAGATTGGCAAACCTTGTTTCACTTTACCCACAAACAGGGGCGGACTGATAACTCATGGGGCCCCCGGGCAATAGGAGATTATGGGGCCCCCAGGCAATCAGAGATTATGGGGCCACACAGTATACACACACACACAGTATACACATACATGTACACACTAGGGATGAGCTTCGAGTTCGAGTCGAACTCATGTTCTACTCGAACATTGGCTGTTCGCAAGTTCGCCGAACAGCGAACAATTTGGGGTGTTCGCGGCAAATTCGAATGCCGCGGAACACCCTTTAAAAGTCTATGGGAGAAATCAAAAGTGCTAATTTTAAAGGCTTATATGCAAGTTATTGTCATAAAAAGTGTTTGGGGACCCGGGTCCTGCCCCAGGGGACATGGATCAATGCAAAAAAAAGTTTTAAAAACGGACGTTTTTTCAGGAGCAGTGATTTTATTAATGCTTAAAGTCAAACAATAAAAGTGTAATATCCCTTTAAATTTCGTACCTGGGGGGTGTCTATAGTATGCCTGTAAAGGGGCGCATGTTTCCTGTGTTTAGAACAGTCTGACAGCAAAATGACATTTGGAAGGAAAAAACTCATTTAAAACTACCCGCGGCTATTGCATTGCCGACAATACACATAGAAGTTCATTGATAAAAACGGCATGGGAATTCCCCACAGGGCAACCCGAACCAAAAAAAAAAATGATGTGGGGGTCCCCCTAAATTCCATACAAGGCCCTTCAGGTCTGGTATGGATATTAAGGGGAACCCCAGCCAAAATTTTAAAAAAAAATTGACGTGGGGTTCCCCCTAAATTCCATACCAGACCCTTCACGTCTGGTATGGATTTTAAGGGGAACCCCGCGCCAAAAAAAAAAAAAAAACGGCGTGGGGTCCCCCCAAAAATCCATACCAGACCCTTATCCGAGCACGCAACCTGGCAGGCCGCAGGAAAAGAGGGGGGGACGAGAGTGCGCCCCCCCCCTCCTGAACCGTACCAGGTCACATGCCCTCAACATTGGGAGGGTGCTTTTGGGTAGCCCCCCAAAACACCTTGTCCCCATGTTGATGAAGACAAGGGCCTCATCCCCACAACCCTGGCCGGTGGTTGTGGGGGTCTGCGGGGGGCTTATCGGAATCTGGAAGCCCCCTTTAACAAGGGGACCCCCAGATCCCGGCCCCCCCCCTGTGTGAAATGGTAAGGGGGTACTTACCCCTACCATTTCACTAAAAAACTGTCAAAAATGTTAAAAATGACAAGAGACAGTTTTTGACAATTCCTTTATTTAAATGCTTCTTCTTTCTTCCTTCATCTTCTTCTTCTTCTGGTTCTTCTTCATACTATAGACACCCCCCAGGTATGAAATTTAAAGGGATATTACACTTTTATTGTTTGACTTTAAGCATTATTAAAATCACTGCTCCTGAAAAAACGGCCGTTTTTAAAACTTTTTTTTGCATTGATTCATGTCCCCTGGGGGAGGACCCGGGTCCCCAAACACTTTTATTGACAATAACTTGCATATTAGCCTTTAAAATTAGCACTTTTGATTATTCATGTTCGTGTCCCATAGACTTTAACGGCGTTCGCGTGTTCGAACGAATTTTTTTCCTGTTCGCATGTTCTGGTGCGAACCGAACAGGGGGGTGTTCGGCTCATCCCTAGTACACACAGTATACATAGACAGATGTAAAAAAAACACAGATTTATACATACTGTCCCTGGTTTTACTGAGGCTGGCAACCCTGATGGGGCCCCCTAGTGGCCCAGGGCCCTCGGGCAGTGCCCGAGTCGCTCAATGGTCAGTCCGCCCCTGCCCACAAATCAACAATATTCTGCTACTCTCAGGAAAAGAACTACAAACATAGACGTGCGCAGCCTATTGCATTAGGGTGTGCACCCGAAAGCTCAAGCACACATACATATATATATATATATTGTCAAAAGTATTGGGACACCTGCCTTTACACGCACATGAACTTTAATGCCGTCTTAGTCCATAGGGTTCAATATTGAGTTGGCCCACCCTTTGCAGCTATAAAAGCTTCAACTCTTCTAGGAAGGCTGTCCACAAGATTTAGGAGTGTGTATATGGGAATGTTTGATCATTCTCCAGAAGGGCATTTGTGAGGTCAGGCACTGATGTGGACGAGAAGGCCTGGCTCGCAGTCTTCACTCTAATTCATCCCAAAGGTGTTCTATCGGGTTGAGGTCAGGACTCTTTGCAGGTCAGTCAAGTTCCTCCACCCCAAACTCGCTCATCCATGTCTTTATGGACCTTGCTTTGTGCACTGGTCCAAATCATTTGATGGAGGAGGGATTATGGTGTGGAGTTGTTTTTCAGGGGTTGGGCTTGGCCCCTTAGTTCCAGTAAAGGGAGCTCTTAAGGCGTCAGCATACCAAGACATTTTGGACAATTTCATGCTCTCAACTTTGGGGATGACCCCTTCCAACATGACTGCGCACCAGTGCACAAAGCAAGGTCCATAAAGACATGGACTTAGCAGGGGTGGTGGGAAATTAACTTCAAGTGCAATAATTCGCATTATAACTGTAACTAAAACATATACAATTAAGTGTAACACTCTAAAAAATAAAAAATCCAAAGTGCTATAATGGTGTGAACCTCCCAACTAAAAAGTTGTTGCACTCGAAGGTAATTTGTATTGCAATTATCTGTAGAGGGGTTTCCACCATCCCTGCTAAGGCAGCACTGATGGGCACTGATAGGCAGCACTGATGGGCACTAATAGGCTGCACTGATTGGCAGCGTTGATGGGCACTAATTGGTAGCACTGATGTGCACTGATAGGTGACACTGATAGGCAGCACTGATTGGCACTAATGGGCACTGATAGGTGGCACTGATGGGCACTTATATGCATCACTGATGGGCTCTTATTGGTAGCACTTATGGGCACTGATAGGCTCTGATTTGCAGCACTGATTGGCAGCACTGATGGACACTGATTGGCACTGATAGGCAGCACTGATTGGAAGCACTGATGGGCACTGATAGGCTGCACTGATAGGCAGCACTGATGGGCACTGACTGGCAGCACTGATGGGCACTGGTAGGTGGCACTGATAGGCAGCACTGATGGGCACTAATTGTCAGCACTGATTGTCACTGATAGGCAGCACTGATGGGCACTGATATGCAGCACTGATGGGCACTGATGTGCACTGATTGGCAGCACTGATGGGCAGCACTTATGGGCACTGATAGGCAGCACCGATGGGCACTGATATGCAGCACCGATAGGCAGCATTGGTTGGCACTGATTTACAGCATTGGTTGGCACTGATAGGCAGCATTGGTTGGCACTGATAGGCAGCACTGGTTTGCACTGATAGGCAGCACTGGTTGGCACTGATAGGCAGAATTGGTTGGCACTGATAAGCAGCACTGGCACAGCTAGGCAGAACTGGTTGGCATTGATAGGCAACATTGGTTGGCACTGATAAGCAGCACTAGCACAGATAGGCAGCATTGGTTGGCACTGATAAGCAGCACTGGCACTGATAGGCAACATTGGTTGGCACTGATAGGCGGCACTGGTTTGCACTGATAGGCAGCACTGGTTTACAATGGTTGGCACTGATAGGCAGAATTGGTTGGCACTGATAAGCAGCACTGGCACAGATAGGCAGTACTGGTTGGCACTGATAGGCAGCACTGGCACTGATAGGCAGCACTGGTTGGCACTGATAGGCAGAATTGGTTGGCACTGATAAGCAGCACTGGCACAGATAGGCAGAACTGGTTGGCATTGATAGGCAACATTGGTTGGCACTGATAAGCAGCACTAGCACAGATAGGCAGCATTGGTTGGCACTGATAAGCAGCACTGGCACTGATAGGCAACATTGGTTGGCACTGATAGGCGGCACTGGTTTGCACTGATAGGCAGCACTGGTTTACAATGGTTGGCACTGATAGGCAGAATTGGTTGGCACTGATAAGCAGCACTGGCACAGATAGGCAGTACTGGTTGGCACTGATAGGCAGCACTGGCACTGATAGGCAGCATTGGTTGGCACTGATAAGCAGCACTGGTTTGCACTGATAGGCAGCACTGGTTTGCACTGATTAGCAGCACTGATGGGCACTGACTGGCAGCACTGATGGGCACTGACTGGCAGCACTGATAGGCACTAATTGTCAGCACTGATGGGCACTGATGGGCACTGATAGGCAGCACTGATGGGCACTAATAGGCTGCACTGATTGGCAGCGTTGATGGGCACTAATTGGTAGCACTGATGTGCACTGATAGGTGGCACTGATAGGCAGCACTGATTGGCACTAAGGGGCACTGATAGGTGGCACTGATGGGCACTTATATGCATCACTGATGGGCTCTTATTGGTAGCACTTATGGGCACTGATAGGCTCTGATTCGCAGCACTGATTGGCAGCACTGATGGACACTGATTGGCACTGATAGGCAGCACTGATTGGAAGCACTGATGGGCACTGATAGGCTGCACTGATAGGCAGCACTTATGGGCACTGACTGGCAGCACTGATGGGCACTGGTAGGTGGCACTGATAGGCAGCACTGATGGGCACTAATTGTCAGCACTGATTGTCACTGATATGCAGCACTGATGGGCAATGATGTGCACTGATTGGCAGCACTGATGGGCAGCACTTATGGGCACTGATTGGCAGCAACGATGGGCACTGATATGCAGCACTGATAGGCAGCATTGGTTGGCACTGATTTACAGCATTGGTTGGCACTGATAGGCAGCATTGGTTGGCACTGATAGGCAGCACTGGTTTGAACTTATAGGCAGCACTGGTTGGCACTGATAGGCAGAATTGGTTGGCACTGATAAGCAGCACTGGCACAGATAGGCAGTACTGGTTGGCACTGATAGGCAGCACTGGCACTGATAGGCAGCATTGGTTGGCACTGATAAGCAGCACTCTTTTGCACTGATAGGCAGCACTGGTTTGCAATGGTTGGCACTTATAGGCAGAATTGGTTGGCACTGATAAGCAGCACTGGCACGGATAGGCAGCATTGGTTGGCACTGATTGGCAGCATTTGTTGGTACTGATTGGCAGCATTCGTTGGCACTGATAGGCAGCATTGGTTGGCACTGATTGGCAGCACTGATGGGCACTGACTGGCAGCACTGATGGGCACTAATTGTCAGCACTGATTGGCACTGATAGGCAGCACTGATGGGCACTAATATGCAGCACTGATGGGCACTGATTGGCAGCACTGATGGGCAGCACTTATGGGCACTGATAGGCAGCACTGATAGGCAGCATTGGTTGGCACTGATTGACAGCATTGGTTGGCACTGATTTACAGCATTGGTTGGCACTGATAGGCAGCACTGGTTTGCACTGATAGGCAGCACTGGTTGGCACTGATAGGCAGAATTGGTTGGCACTGATAAGCAGCACTGGCACAGATAGGCAGAACTGGTTGGCATTGATAGGCAACATTGGTTGGCACTGATAAGCAGCACTAGCACAGATAGGCAGCATTGGTTGGCACTGATAAGCAGCACTGGCACTGATAGGCAACATTGGTTGGCACTGATAGGCGGCACTGGTTTGCCCTGATAGGCAGCACTGGTTTACAATGGTTGGCACTGATAGGCAGAATTGGTTGGCACTGATAAGCAGCACTGGCACAGATAGGCAGTACTGGTTGGCACTGATAGGTAGCATTGGTTGGCAGTGGCACTGATTGGCAGCATTGGTTGGCACTGATTGGCAGCATTGGTTGGCACTGATAGACAGCATTGGTTGCCACTGATTGGCAGCATTGGTTTGCACTGATTGGCAGCATTGGTTTGCACTGATAGGCAGCATTGGTTGGCACTGATTGGCATCATTGGTTGACACTGATTGGCATCATTGGTTGGCACTGATAGGCAGCATTGGGTGGCACAGATAGGAGAGAGGGGGTGTTTCACATTCAGGAGATCGTGAGAATTGCCACCGCTGTTCAGTGTATGAAACTGTCAGATAATGACACTGCATGCAGGGAGAGACACCAGCTGTTAAAAGTCAGCGGCGATGCTGGTGGTGGGCGGGACTGAACAGTTACCAAACACCAGCCAATAGGACGGGTCTGGGCGGGCCGCTACATTTCTCTGGCTCCGCCCCCTCTCTGAAGCAGCCAATCATTGGCTGGTGTTGGCGCTTGATCCCGCCCATCCCCGACATCGCGGCTGAGTTGTGATGACTTACAACTCAGCCACAATGTCGGGAGTGGGCGGGACCAAGCGCTATAAACACAAGCCAATGTTTGAGCTGCTTTAGAGAGGGGGCGGGGCCACATAAATGTAGCGGCCCGCCCAGACCCCATCCCATTGGCTGGTGTTTGATGGCCGTTCTGTCCCGCCCACCCCCGACATCACCCTGACATTTTGACAGCTGGTGTCTCTCCCTGCATGCAGTGTCATTATCTGACAGTTTCATACACTGAACAGCTCTGGCAATTCTCACGCTCTGCTGCCTGTGAAACTGTTTCACAGGCAGCGCGGGCCACACACTCTCTTAGATGCAGCATTTTGGGGCAAAATCTCTGGACACAGCACGGGGTGATTAGGGTGTGCCCAGGCACACCCGGCACACCCCGTGCGCACGCCTATGGTACCAACAAATGCTGCCAATCAGTGCCAACCAATGCTGCCTATCCGTGCCAGTGCTGCTTATCAGTGCCAACCAATTCTGCCTATCAGTGCCAACCATTGCAAACCAGTGCTGCCTATCAGTGCAAAAGAGTGCTGCTTATCAGTGCCAACCAATGCTGCCTATCAGTGCCAGTGCTGCCTATCAGTGCCAACCAGTACTGCCTATCTGTGCCAGTGCTGCTTATCAGTGCCAACCAATTCTGCCTATCAGTGCCAACCAGTGCTGCCTATAAGTGCAAACCAGTGCTGCCTATCAGTGCCAACCAATGCTGCCTATCAGTGCCAACCAATGCTGTAAATCAGTGCCAACCAATGCTGCCTATCAGTGCTGCATATCAGTGCCCATCGTTGCTGCCAATCAGTGCCCATAAGTGCTGCCCATCAGTGCTGCCAATCAGTGCACATCAGTGCCCATCAGTGCTGCATATCAGTGACAATCAGTGCTGACAATTAGTGCCCATCAGTGCTGCCTATCAGTGCCACCTACCAGTGCCCATCAGTGCTGCCAGTCAGTGCCCATAAGTGCTGCCTATCAGTGCAGCCTATCAGTGCCCATCAGTGCTTCCAATCAGTGCTGCCTATCAGTGCCAATCAGTGTCCATCAGTGCTGCCAATCAGTGCTGCGAATCAGAGCCTATCAGTGCCCATAAGTGCTACCAATAAGAGCCCATCAGTGATGCATATAAGTGCCCATCAGTGCCACCTATCAGTGCCCATTAGTGCCAATCAGTGCTGCCTATCAGTGCCACCTATCAGTGCACATCAGTGCTACCAATTAGTGCCCATCAACGCTGCCAATCAGTGCAGCCTATTAGTGCCCATCAGTGCTGCCTATCAGTGCCCATCAGTGCCCATCAGTGCTGACAATTAGTGCCTATCAGTGCTGCCAGTCAGTGCCCATCAGTGCTGCCAGTCAGTGCCCATCAGTGCTGCTAATCAGTGCAAACCAGTGCTGCCTATTAGTGCAAACCAGTGCTGCTTATCAGTGCCAACCAATGCTGCCTATCAGTGCCAGTGCTGCCTATCAGTGCCAACCAGTACTGCCTATCTGTGCCAGTGCTGCTTATCAGTGCCAACCAATTCTGCCTATCAGTGCCAACCATTGTAAACCAGTGCTGCCTATCAGTGCAAACCAGTGCCGCCTATCAGTGCCAACCAATGTTGCCTATCAGTGCCAGTGCTGCTTATCAGTGCCAACCAATGCTGCCTATCTGTGCTAGTGCTGCTTATCAGTGCCAACCAATGTTGCCTATCAATGCCAACCAGTTCTGCCTATCTGTGCCAGTGCTGCTTATCAGTGCCAACCAATTCTGCCTATCAGTGCCAACCAGTGCTGCCTATCAGTGCCAGTGCTGCCTATCAGTGCCAACCAGTACTGCCTATCTGTGCCAGTGCTGCTTATCAGTGCCAACCAATTCTGCCTATCAGTGCCAACCATTGTAAACCAGTGCTGCCTATCAGTGCAAACCAGTGCCGCCTATCAGTGCCAACCAATGTTGCCTATCAGTGCCAGTGCTGCTTATCAGTGCCAACCAATGCTGCCTATCTGTGCTAGTGCTGCTTATCAGTGCCAACCAATGTTGCCTATCAATGCCAACCAGTTCTGCCTATCTGTGCCAGTGCTGCTTATCAGTGCCAACCAATTCTGCCTATCAGTGCCAACCAGTGCTGCCTATCAGTGCAAACCAGTGCTGCCTATCAGTGCCAACCAATGCTGCCTATCAGTGCCAACCAATGCTGTAAATCAGTGCCAACCAATGCTGCCTATCGGTGCTGCATATCAGTGCCCATCGGTGCTGCCTATCAGTGCCCATAAGTGCTGCCCATCAGTGCTGCCAATCAGTGCACATCAGTGCCCATCAGTGCTGCATATCAGTGCCCATCAGTGCTGCCTATCAGTGACAATCAGTGCTGACAATTAGTGCCCATCAGTGCTGCCTATCAGTGCCACCTACCAGTGCCCATCAGTGCTGCCAGTCAGTGCCCATCAGTGCTGCCTATCAGTGCAGCCTATCAGTGCCCATCAGTGCTTCCAATCAGTGCTGCCTATCAGTGCCAATCAGTGTCCATCAGTGCTGCCAATCAGTGCTGCAAATCAGAGCCTATCAGTGCCCATAAGTGCTACCAATAAGAGCCCATCAGTGATGCATATAAGTGCCCATCAGTGCCACCTATCAGTGCCCATTAGTGCCAATCAGTGCTGCCTATCAGTGCCACCTATCAGTGCACATCAGTGCTACCAATTAGTGCCCATCAACGCTGCCAATCAGTGCAGCCTATTAGTGCCCATCAGTGCTGCCTATCAGTGCCCATCAGTGCTGCCTTAGCAGGGATGGTGGAAACCCCTCTACAGATAATTGCAATACAAATTACCTTCGAGTGCAACAACTTTTTAGTTGGGAGGTTCACACCATTATAGCACTTTGGATTTTTTATTTTTTAGAGTGTTACACTTAATTGTATATGTTTTAGTTACAGTTATAATGTGAATTATTGCACTTGAAGTTAATTTCCCACCACCCCTGCTAAGTCCATGTCTTTATGGACCTTGCTTTGTGCACTGGTGCGCAGTCATGTTGGAAGGGGTCATCCCCAAAGTTGAGAGCATGAAATTGTCCAAAATGTCTTGGTATGCTGACGCCTTAAGAGCTCCCTTTACTGGAACTAAGGGGCCAAGCCCAACCCCTGAAAAACAACTCCACACCATAATCCCTCCTCCATCAAATGATTTGGACCAGTGCACAAAGCAAGGTCCATAAAGACATGGATGAGCGAGTTTGGGGTGGAGGAACTTGACTGACCTGCAAAGAGTCCTGACCTCAACCCGATAGAACACCTTTGGGATGAATTAGAGTGAAGACTGCGAGCCAGGCCTTCTCGTCCACATCAGTGCCTGACCTCACAAATGCCCTTCTGGAGAATGATCAAACATTCCCATATACACACTCCTAAATCTTGTGGACAGCCTTCCTAGAAGAGTTGAAGCTTTTATAGCTGCAAAGGGTGGGCCAACTCAATATTGAACCCTATGGACTAAGACGGCATTAAAGTTCATGTGCGTGTAAAGGCAGGTGTCCCAATACTTTTGACAATATATATATATATATGTATGTGTGCTTGAGCTTTCGGGTGCACACCCTAATGCAATAGGCTGCGCACGTCTATGGTTGGTACTGATTGGCAGCATTCGTTGGCACTGATAGGCAGCATTGGTTGGCACTGATTGGCAGCACTGATGGGCACTGACTGGCAGCACTGATGGGCACTAATTGTCAGCACTGATTGGCACTGATAGGCAGCACTGATGGGCACTAATATGCAGCACTGATGGGCACTGATTGGCAGCACTGATGGGCAGCACTTATGGGCACTGATAGGCAGCACTGATAGGCAGCATTGGTTGGCACTGATTGACAGCATTGGTTGGCACTGATTTACAGCATTGGTTGGCACTGATAGGCAGCACTGGTTTGCACTGATAGGCAGCACTGGTTGGCACTGATAGGCAGAATTGGTTGGCACTGATAAGCAGCACTGGCACAGATAGGCAGAACTGGTTGGCATTGATAGGCAACATTGGTTGGCACTGATAAGCAGCACTAGCACAGATAGGCAGCATTGGTTGGCACTGATAAGCAGCACTGGCACTGATAGGCAACATTGGTTGGCACTGATAGGCGGCACTGGTTTGCCCTGATAGGCAGCACTGGTTTACAATGGTTGGCACTGATAGGCAGAATTGGTTGGCACTGATAAGCAGCACTGGCACAGATAGGCAGTACTGGTTGGCACTGATAGGTAGCATTGGTTGGCAGTGGCACTGATTGGCAGCATTGGTTGGCACTGATTGGCAGCATTGGTTGGCACTGATAGGCAGCATTGGTTGCCACTGATTGGCAGCATTGGTTTGCACTGATTGGCAGCATTGGTTGGCACTGATAGACAGCATTGGTTGGCACTGATTGGCAGCATTGGTTTGCACTGATAGGCAGCATTGGTTGGCACTGATTGGCATCATTGGTTGACACTGATTGGCATCATTGGTTGGCACTGATAGGCAGCATTGGGTGGCACAGATAGGAGAGAGGGGGTGTTTCACATTCAGGAGATCGTGAGAATTGCCACCGCTGTTCAGTGTATGAAACTGTCAGATAATGACACTGCATGCAGGGAGAGACACCAGCTGTTAAAAGTCAGCGGCGATGCTGGTGGTGGGCGGGACTGAACAGTTACCAAACACCAGCCAATAGGACGGGTCTGGGCGGGCCGCTACATTTCTCTGGCTCCGCCCCCTCTCTGAAGCAGCCAATCATTGGCTGGTGTTGGCGCTTGATCCCGCCCATCCCCGACATCGCGGCTGAGTTGTGATGACTTACAACTCAGCCACAATGTCGGGAGTGGGCGGGACCAAGCGCTATAAACACAAGCCAATGTTTGAGCTGCTTTAGAGAGGGGGCGGGGCCACATAAATGTAGCGGCCCGCCCAGACCCCATCCCATTGGCTGGTGTTTGATGGCCGTTCTGTCCCGCCCACCCCCGACATCACCCCGACATTTTGACAGCTGGTGTCTCTCCCTGCATGCAGTGTCATTATCTAACAGTTTCATACACTGAACAGCTCTGGCAATTCTCACGCTCTGCTGCCTGTGAAACTGTTTCACAGGCAGCGCGGGCCACACACTCTCTTAGATGCAGCATTTTGGGGCAAAATCTCTGGACACAGCACGGGGTGATTAGGGTGTGCCCAGGCACACCCTGCACACCCCGTGCGCACGCCTATGACTACAAAATATTGTCAAGATGGTACAGGGACCCCTCCACTTTGCACAAAATTTTTACATCTACCACAGCCTCTTGTTGGTGCTGTAAATTCTTCCACCTACATGTCTGTTGGGAATGCAAGAGGATCTGTCCCTTCTGGAATCAGGTATCTGAATGTTATAATAAAATTTATGATGAAACGCTAACACCTTCCCCTAAGATTGCCCTTCTCTCAATACCCCCTGGGTCGATAACTTCAAAGAAATGGAATCTCCTCTGCTCTTTCATGTCCTCAGCGAGACAGCTCATTCCATCATTTTGGAAGACAACCACCACCCCTCCCTTGTCACGATAGGTCTCGATTATGAACAATACCATGAGAATGGAGGAGATTCTGGCCCTTGACAACGACACCTTTGATAAATACAAGGTAGTGTGATCCTGGCTCCGCTTCTCTGCCTCTGATACTCTTGCCAACATGCTGCTGACCCCCCTACGATCACCCTAACATACAACCTGATGGCAGGATGGGCAGGGCATGTACATACGGGTCCCCCCTCCCCTCTCGTTGTCCTCTGGTAACTCTGGTTTTTCTCATTCTTCCCATGTTTCCTCTTCCTTCCTCTTTCCCTTTCTTTTTCAATTCTGGCCCATCTTTGGGTCGCTCCCCCCTTTCTTCTTGTTTTTTTCTTTTTTAACTTCTCAAATTTTTGTACACAATTTTATTATGAACAACGGGGCTCTTCTAGCCAGAAGTACTCTTTGTCCCAAGTGACAGTCGTCAATGTCAGTAATATACTGTATGACGATAGGAGTTAAGCTATGGGCGAAAGCCATTGGGCTGACTCACCACACATGTTCACTTGCGAAGTTGCGATTGTCACCAGATTGTAACTTTAGACTTTGTTCCTTGTATTGTCTGTTAAATTACCAATAAATATATTTTCAACCCTAAAAAGGGGTCGGAAAAAACAGTCCGGACAGGAAAGGGTTCTAACCTCTTGCCACCCACGTAACACATTTGGTGTGATCTAATCTTCACCTAAGGCAAGCCATAGAATATACAATTTTCTTTCCTTCTACCACCATGGATGGAGGGAAAGAAAATTGCTTGATTCCCCCCATGAACACAGAATGTGTTCATGGGGGAATCCTACGCATAGCAATATTGTGTTCAGCTGCCAGGTAGCCTTCCTAGATGGCAGAAAACAATGATCACCACTGCTAGTGGCTATAGCTGCCGGTAATGATCACAGGCAAAAAGTCCATTAGGCTGGTTGTACTGAAATAAAACCAGCATGCCCATAGGTGGATCAAATCTTGGAATCTGCTGAACCAGCAGAGATTTGATCCATCTATGGCTGGCTTAAAGTGGTTGTAACCCCACTTGGTAATTTTCAGGCACTCACTTGTCTTCCTTACCACTTACGGACCGCCCGCCGTCGTTATACGTCGGCAGTTTGAAGAGGAGTATTGTTATGGCAGCAGCTATCTGCCCTAACACCGGTATCATCTTCTTCAGTGGGCGTCCCGTCTTGCTCCGGTCATCTCCGCCGCTTACCGGAGCTGGCGATAGTGGCAGAGACTATCGTGTCCGCTCTCCTCTGAGCCTGGATGCCAAGTGAGGGGAAGATGGCCCCCACTCGGCTCCATAGCATTGTGGGCGAAAGTGACGTCAAACATCACTTCTGCCCAATGCTCTTAAAGGGGAATTTTTTTTTTTAAATTACATTTTTATATTGAATTTTAGTGTAAATATGAGATCTGAGATATTTTTGACCCCAGATCTCATATTTAAGAGGTCCTGTCATGCTTTTTTCAATTACAAGGGATGTTTACATTCCTTATAATAGGAATAAAAATGACCCTAATTTTTTTTTTTTTAAGAACAGTGTCAAAATAAAAAATAAAAAGTAAAATAAATAAGGGAAAAAAAAAGTAAAATAAATAAGAAAAAAAATGTAAGCGCCCCATCCCGCTGAGCTCGCACACAGAAGCAAACGCGTACGTAAGTCGCGCCCGCATATGAAAACGGTGTTCAAACCACACATGTGAGGTATCGCCGTGATCGTTAGAGCGAGAGCAATAATTCTAGCACCAGACCTCCTCTTTAACTCAGAACTGTTAACCTGTACAAATTTTTAAACATCGCCTATGGAGATTTTTAAGCGTAAAATTTTGTCGCCATTCCACAAGCGGGCGCAATTTTGAAGTGTGACATGTTGGGCCTCAATTTACTTAGCGTAACATTATCTTTCACAATATAAAAGAAAATTGGGCTATCTTAACTGTTATCTGTATTTTTTAATTAAAATTTATTTATCGGGAGACGACTGCCCTGCGGTAGTGGCCTCCCTGGATGCAGAGAAAGCCTTCGACTCGGTCGAGTGGCTGTATCTGTGGGAGGTCCTCCGTAGGTTCGGATTTGGTCCACTCTTTGTCTCCTGGGTCAGGGCCGTGTATGGGGATCCGACGGCAAGGGTCCGCACGGGCACTGTCCTGTCTGCACCCTTTTCTCTGAGTAGGGGTACGAGACAAGGATGCCCCCTGTCCCCGGGGCTTTTTGCACTCGCTATAGAACCCATGGCAATCCTCCTTCGGTCTGATCCTGCGATACAGGGTATTCCTATAGGCCCCCTCCATGAAAAAATATCACTATATGCCGACGACACACTCTTATATCTCAGGGATGATGGCATTTCCCTGCGGAATGCGCTCTCGGTGATCAACGAATTTGGGAAATACTCAGAGGTCTGCATAAATTGGGGTAAATCTATACTATTTCCGCTCCATTCTGGCACCGATTCCCCCCCCCCCCCCCCAGACAAACAGCTTCAAAGGGTCTCTCAGTTTAGATACTTGGGGGTGGAGATTCACAGGGACCTAAAGCAGTTTATTCCTCTGAATTTGACCCCGGTGGTGTCCCAACTATCCCATAGGTGTGCAGTTTGGAAGAACCTTCCGCTCACACCTGTGGGTAGGGTGAATTTGGTTAAGATGACCGTCCTGCCCAAGTTCACTTACCTTTTTAGGCATACTCCTATACCTATACCAGTCTCTTTCTTTAACAAACTAGATAGCATAATTACCTCCTTTGTATGGAAGGGAGCAATGCCTAGGATAGCTAAATCAACGTTGCAACTACCAGTCACTTTGGGGGGTTTGGCCCTACCGTGTTTCATAAAATACTATTGGGCAGCAGTCCTGGTCACTATTAAGTGGTGGCTGTCCAAAACACCGATGAACCCTGCGTCTAAATTGGAGGCGGCACTGCTGGGCTCGTATGAGGAGCTCAATGTCTTAATACATAAAGGACCTAAATCCAGCCCCCGGGTGACTATGCCCATGAGGACGACAATTAAGGTGTGGGATACTGTGGCCTCAAAGATGGGGACACCGAATGCGCGGTCCCCCCTGACCCCACTGTGGGGTAACCCCCGCTTGTCCCACTTTGCTTCCATGCCTGACCCGAATGTGTGGGTCAGGTATGGAATCACAACCCTGGGTGACATCGTCTCCGAAGGACAGCTACTTACTTTTGATGACCTAAAACACAGTAGAGATCTACCGAACCACATGTTCTTCCGGTACCTGCAGCTACGCCACGCATTCCGGTCCCAATTCCCTAATGGGATAGATCTACAGCTATCTGACATAGAAAATATGTTGCAATATCTAGACGGGGGTACACTCTCTAACATTTATAATAAGCTGGTAGTCCTGGATACCTCTAAAGTCTCACGATTGTACACAACATGGCAGAATGATATCCCTGGCCTGACGGACGAGGACTGGGAGGAGGGGATTCAGCAATACTTACCCCTAATGATCTCAGCTAGAGACAGATACACCCAGCTAAAATTTCTTCATCGGGCCTACTACTCCCCTGCGCGTCTAGCAAGAATTAACCCGGGTAGATCGGCGATATGTCCTAGATGTGGTACAGATGGTGCAGACTTCATTCATGTGGTTTGGTCCTGTCCTGTGGTGGAGGGCTATTGGAGGGAAGTCCTATCTGAGATTAACTCTATAGGTGAGCTCACAGTCCCATTTAGTCCCATCCCACTTCTCTTGGGTATTTGCGATTTCCTTGAAGCCCCCCAGAGGAAGAAACTATTTGTATTTTATACGTCCTTCTATGCGAGGAAAGCTATTCTTCTACAGTGGAATCAGACACAGCCCCCCACTAAAAAGGTCTGGTTGTCCCTGGTAAATGCCGCCCTGCCCCTCTACAAATTAACCTATCTAGGCAGGAACTGCCCACGCAAATTCGATAAGATTTGGGCCTGTTGGGTCGAGGCGAAACATCTGTCCCTAGAATAACACTGACTAGCTTTTCTATCACCTTTTCATTTCTTCCTCAACACCACTTTCTTGTGCGAACATTGTAAATCCCTAATTTAAATATAGTAATCAAGTGCTACGCCAGACTTGGAGAGACCCGCCCTTTCCCCCAGCCCCCCCTGCCCATCCCCCCCCCCCATTTCCTCTCCCTATCCTTATTTACCCTTTACTCCTTCCTTGGGGCCCCCCCCTCCCCTCTCCCTCGCCCTCGAGATCTCAGGTCCCACTTGAGTAATACGGCAAATGCCAAGCTGTCAATTACTGTTGTAATAACAACTACACTTGCTATTACGATGTGTGTGCACAACAGATTGTTCCATTGCTTAACGACTATGCTGACTGATAATGTAATGTGATTTATACTCTGTCTGTCTGAAAACTTGAATAAACTTTATGTTAAAAAAAAAAAAAAATGATTTATTTTTTTCAAAAAAATGTGCGCTTGTAAGACTGCTGCGCAAATACGGTGTGACAAAAAGTATTGCAATGACAGCCATTTTATTTTCTATGGCGTCTGAAAAAAAATATATATAATATATATATATATATATATATATATATATACACATATATATAATGTTTGGGGGTTCTAAATAATTTTCTAGCAAAAAAACTGATTTTAACTTGTAAACACAGAGTCTGAAAAATAGGCCCGGCCCTAAGTGGTTACTGCTAAGTGCCCTGCGTATGTGTTTTATTACATAACTGACGTTCTATACCTTATATCCTAGCGCCGCTCGCTGCTCACATGACCGCCTAGTGCTCCCTCTCCCGATCTGACAGCTACAGCAGGTGGGGCTGAGAATCCCCCACTGGTGTCAGTCGGGAGGAGGGGAGGAGAGCGGCAGGCAGTCCCCTGAGCGGCACTAGGATACAGTCATACCCTGCTTTATGTACCCTCACTTTATGTACACTCGTAAGTATGGACACATTGGCGTCTATGGGAAATCTTGGTCAGCTTGACATGGCACTGCTCCCAAACCATAAGTGACAGGGACACCAAACTTGGGGCGCACCGAAAGAGGACCCAGGACTACAACATATGCGATTTTGAGGTCGGCCAGTTTGCCTAGGTAATCAGTTATGCCTGTAAATGACTATTGCAATGCAGTACATGCACTGAAAAGTGAAAAAGGGTATTGGTTCACTTGAAGTACATTTTCGTTTTACATACATGCTCTGGTCCCATTGTGTACGTAGAAGTGGGGTATGCTTGTAGATGGTATAGAACAGCATTTTTAAAATTAAACACAGACACAGGGCACTTAGCATTAGGGAAGACAGGCGAGTGCTTGAAAATTACAGTTATTTCCACAGGAGGGGCAGGCACTGACACAGCTGACAAGGAGGGAGGGGGGAGATTAGGACAGTGGAGCACAGGAGAGCTGCAGATGACGGAGGCACGTAATCTGACCATGGTGTCAGGGCTCAGCAGAGGGGAGGGCGAGACCAGGCAGGATCAGCCAGGTTCCCCAGATGAAGTCATGTAATGTGACGTAACGTGTAGGGAGTGGCTGGAGTCAGACGCACACCGGAAGTGACGTAAGGAGGCGCCGTTATTTTTGTTCTTCATGTAAGTGTCCACCTAATTGTTTTAATAAAACGTACCTTGATTTTTTTAACTCCACTACACTATTGGAGGCATTTTAATCATTTCTCTTCCCCATCACCACCTTATTAATATACCAGAGTGTATAGGGACGGTTGAGTAAAGACATTCACAGCTGGAGAAGGTACCTCTAACCCTTGTTGAAGTGTATGTGAGCTGGAGAAGGAGCCAAAGGGGAGCGGTGGAGAGTTATATACACTTTACCATGCGATTTATTACAGTATATGAGGTGAGAGTTCTGGGAGACTGACTGTTCGGGAATTAATTTATGTATGAAGTTTTACATTGATACTGAGCAGCACTTATTTGCTTTCTCATTACCACACCATCTCTGTACACTACCTCATGAACATTTATTACCCTTGTACTCAACGTTCTCCATAGAAGACGAGTTATCATCATCTCTCTGTCCCTTAAGAGTGAACTAATTTTTATGTGCCCTCATACGCATTTTTTTTGGCATTTTTGCACATGCGATTTTTGCACATGCAATTTTATATATTTTCTTACACATTGATTGACTCTTTCTCTATTTTTTGCTTATTTAGTGGCCATTTGTTTATATTTGCTATTATTGTTATCATACATTGCACATGCGATTTTTTGCACATGCGACTTTTTGCACATTATTGATTTTTTTCCACTTTTTTGCCCATTTAGTGGATATTTGTTTTTATTTGTTTATATTTTCATGTCCCTTGTTCTAATTAATTATTGCACATGCGACTTTTTGCACATTATTGATTTTTTCCACTTTTTTTCCCATTTAGTGGATATTTGTCTATATTTTCATGCCCCTTGTTTTAACCAATTTTTGCACAGTTCCTTCAACTTATATATGAAGTTTTCACTCCTCTTTGATTGAACATTGAACTTTTTGGATTTTGAATATTTGTTAGTCTGCGTGCGCGTGGTCACTTTATTCATCCAGGATCAGCCAGGTATTTTATGATGCACGGGGCCAAATTACACAGCACAAGCACTGTGCTGTATAACATGCTTTAAGGAAACAGGATACTTTTTTTTTTTTTTTTTAGGGTAACAAATGCTTTAATCACTTCAGCCCAGGAAGGCTTTACCCTCCCCTCAACTCTGGTTGAGTTTTTTTTTTTCTTCCCTGCAAAGTAAAGGCATAATGTGCTAGCATGCATCGCAAACTAGCACATTATGTGACACTTACCTGCAAACGAAGCCCGTGTTGTCCCCGCTGGAGGCCGCATCCATCTTCGCCGGTCTTCCTTCCAGGGCCGCGGACTCCAGCTTTGCGACTCGCCGAAGCCGCATGTGCGCAGGAGCCGCCGGTCATAGCACACGCTTCTGAAGAAACGGCACATGTGCCGATTACATCATCGGCACAGTATACAGTAAATATCTCCTAAACGGCACACGTTTAGGAGATTTTTGCAGTACCTATAGGTAAGCCTTATTCCAGGCTTACCTATAGCTACCAATTATACAGGGAGGTTTACTTTCTCCTTAAAATGGTTGTTAACCCACTATGCACAAATTACACTAGCCTCTCTGTTTATTAATGTAATCTGCCTGTGCCTTATAAAAAACATAATGCAGCTATATACCTGATTTCCGAGCACTGTTTGGCGCCCCCTCTCTCGGCCCGACAGCTGCAGTGGGTGGGGCCGAGAATCCCCCACTGACGTCAGTCAGGAGGGGAGGAGGAGAGAGTCGGCACAAACACAGGGGCAGATTACATTAATAAACAGAGAGGATAGTGTAAAACATTTAACAGTAATTTTAGCAGCAGTAGGGGGTGGGCACGGACCCGAAGCTGACAGGCAGGGGGAGAGGACAGGAGACACAGCGGATGACGGAGGCACGTAAACCTTGGTCAGTTTACAGAGGGGAGTGCAGAAACCGGCAGGATCAGACAGGTATTTCAGGTGATACAGGGGGCCAAATTACAAGCACAAGCACTGTGCTGTTATTCATGCTTTAAAGGAACAGAATCCATTTATTTTTAGGGTAAAACAAACACTTTAATAGCACCACTTTTACAAAGTGAGGCTATTCCTGTTCAAAAATGATTACCTCCTGTTGGAGGACATGTTTTTTTTTTGTCAGATGTTTCTGAACTGTGAAAATTTGGTTGCACCTAGCCTGGATACTGTTGGGGTTAGCCTGGGATGCCAGTAAAGCAGGTTTACCCAGCAGGGCGTATGTAACTGAAGAATGCATATCAGAACCTTCATCTGGAAGAAAGAAAACAGTCACGCCTACCTCCTGCGGTGGAGCATGGGATAGGAGAGCTTCAAACCACCTAGTGTAATGAAGATTAAAGTGCTTGATTAACACAACTGAAGGCCAGCTGCTGTTGGAATGTTGCCCTGAGTCAAGGCAGTGGTTCATAAACTAATACTGCTTTCTAGTGGAGACCACAGCATGATTCCTGGAAGATGGTCAGGGGAAGAACTATGCTTCCTGGCCTCTTATGGATTTTCATTGGGCAGAGGAGTGCACAGGCAGGCAGAGGGTGTTTGTGTGGGTGGTGTCTGAGTAGGGATGAGCCGAACACACCCTGATTTGGTTCGCACCAGAACCTGCGAACGGACCGAAAATTCGCACGAACGTTAGAACCCCCATTGACGTCTATGGGACTCGAACGTTCGAAATCAAAAGTGCTCATTTTAAAGGCTAATTTGCATGGTATTGTTCTAAAAAGGGTTTGGGGAACCGGGTCCTACCCCAGGGGACATGTATCAATGCAAAAAAAACTTTTAAAAAACGGCCGTTTTTTCGGGAGCAGTGATTTTAATGATGCTTAACCACTTCAATACCAGGCACTTAGACACCTTCCCGCCCAGGCCAATTTTCAGCTTTCAGCGCTGTCACAATTTGAATGACAATTGCGCGGTCATGCTACACTGTACCCAAACAAATTTTTTATCATTTTGTTCCCACAAATAGAGCTTTCTTTTGGTGGTATTTGATCACCTCTGCGGTTTTTATTTTTTGCGCAACAAATAAAAAAAGACCGAAAATTTTGAAAGAAAACACGTTTTTCTTTGTTTCTGTTAAAATTTTTTGTAAATGAGTACGTTTTCTTCTTCAATGACGGGCACTGATATGGCTGCACTGACGGGCACTGATATGGCTGCACTGACGGGCACTGATACGGCGGCACTGATGGGCACCGATGAGGTGGCACCAATGGGGTGACACCAATGGGGTGGCACTGATGAGGTGGCACTGATGATGGGCACTGATAGGCGGCACTGATGCGCACTGATAGGTGGCACTAATGGGCACTGATAGGTGGCACTGGTAGGTGGCACTGATGGGCACTGATAGGTGGCACCGATGGGCACTGATAGGCGGCACTGATGGGCACTCGTAGGTGGCATTGATGGGCACTCGTAGGTGGCGTTGATGGGTAGTTATGGGTGGCACTGATAGTTGGCACAGATGGGCACGGATGGGCACTGATAGGCGGGCACAGATGGGCACAGATGGGCACTGACAGGTGGCACCGATGGACACTGATGGGTGGCACTGATGATACTGATTGATGGCAGTGATGCCCCTAAGTGTGGCATTGCTGGGCATCACTGCAACATAATTGTGCCAATCAGTGCCCATTTGTGGGCACTGATTGGCACAGATTTGGCACTGACTGGGCACATGTGGATGGCCATGGGGTACATACCTGGCCATCCACATGTTTCCCTTCCCTGGTGGTCCTAGTGGCGATCCCTGGTGGTCCAGTGTGGTGATCTGCGGGGGGGCTGCGCTGATAAACAATCAGCGCAGACCCCCCCTGCCAGGAGAGCCGCTGATCGGCTCTCCTCTACTTGCGTCTGTCAGGCGCGAGTGAGGAAGAGCCGATCAACGGCTCTTCCTATTGACAGCGTGATCAGCCGTGATTGGACACGGCTGATCACGTGGTAAAGAGCCTCCGCCGGAGGCTCTTTACCAAGATCGGTGTAGCTGTGTGTCAGACTGACACACCGATCGCCGCGATGCGCGCCCCTGCGGGCGCGCGGCGGCATATTATCCTGAAGGACGTCATATGACGCCCAATCAGGATAACTGAACCACCGCCCGGCCATCAATCCGCTATAGGCCGGGCGGGAAGTGGTTAAAGTAAAAAAAAAAAGTGAAATATTCCTTTAAATATCGTACCTGGGGGGGTGTCTATAGTATGCCTGTAAAGTGGCGCGTGTTTCCCGTGTTTAGAACAGTCCCTGCACCAAATGTCATTTTTAAAGGAAAAAATCTCATTTAAAACTGCTTGCGGGTTTAATGTAATGTCGGGTCCTGGCAATATGGATGAAAATCAGTGAGACAAACGGCATGGGTACCCCCCAGTCCATTACCAGGCCCTTTGGGTCTTGTATGGATATTAAGGGGAACCCTGCACCCAAATTAAAATAAGGAAAGGTGTGGGGCCACCAGGCCCTATATACTCTGAACAGCAGTATACAGGCTGTGCAAACAAGACAGGGACTGTAGGTTTGTTGTTAAGTAGAATCTGTTTGTAATTTTGAACGGGTACATTTTTAACGTGTTTAGATCCAGCCAAAAAAAATTTTTTTTAAGCTTTTTGGAAAACATAGGGAAGGGTTATCACCCCTGTGACATTTGTTTTGCTGTCTTTCCTCCTCTTCAGAAGATTTCACCTCACTTTTTGTCCCAATGACAAATGTTTTTTAAAAATTTGGATTTTTTTGTGGAACAAGGATTGGAAAGCATTAGTGGAAAGGAGAAATGTTTTTCCCATATTAACTCTTACAGAAGAGAATTTCCCTTCCTAGGGGTAGATTTCATCTCACTTCCTGTTGTCTCCTTCTGTTTGCAAGTAGGAGTCGTTTGTAAGTTAGATCTTTGAAAGTAGGGGCCTGCCCTATATACTCAGCAGAAATTTGGGCCTTAGGTGTTGTTGTGGCCACAACACTGTAAGCCCTCACAGGGCCCTGCTGTGAAATATTAGATCAAGAATTGTAATTACATGCCCCTGTTGAACAGGGGCAGAAAAATTGGGCCTTTGGTGGTGGTGGTGGTGGTGCTGGTGCCACAACACTGTAAGTCCTCACTCGCTCTTGGTGGGTGAAGAAATGGGCCCTGCTGTGAAATATTAGATCAAGAATTGTAATTACATGCCCCTGTTGAACATGGGGCTGAAAAATTAGGCCTTAGGCACTGGTGCCACAACACTGCAACCCCTCACAGACACTCTAGTTGGAATGCAGGAACGAGCCCTGCTGCAAAGTATTGCATCAAAAATTGTAATTACACGCCCCTGTTAAACAGGGGCAGAAAAATTGGGCCTTAGGCACTGGTGCTGGTGCCACAACACTGCAACCCCTCACAGATACTCTAGTTGGAATGCTGAAAAGAGCCCTGCTGCAAAGTATTGCATCAAAAATTGTAATTACAGGCCCCTGTTAAACAAGGGCTGAAAAATTGGGCCTTAGGCACTGGTGCTGGTGCCACAACACTGCAACCCCTCACAGATACTCTAGTTGTAACGCAAAAACGAGCCCTGCTGCAAAGTATTGCATCAAAAATTGTAATTACACGCCCCTGTTAAACAGGGGCTGAAAAATTGTGCCTTAGGCACTGGTGGTGGCGCCCAGAACCAAAAATGTTCTTACAAGCTATCAGCGTGATGATTGAGGAGGAAGAGGATAATTGCGGAGGAAGAGGATAATTTCTCAGGGATAGTCACTCAGCATCAGTATAGGCAGTCTTTGAAGGGATCTGAGATTTCAAAAAAAATTATTCGGTTACATCAGCATCAGGTGCTTGGTAGCTGGTGGTGATCCAAGACTGATTCATTTTTATTAAGGTCAGTCAATCGACCGAGTCGGTGGACAGACGCACCCTGTGATCGGTTACAAAGCCTCCAGCAGCACTGAATGTGCGTTCCGAAAGAACGCTGGATGCAGAACAGGCCAGTAGCTCAATTGCATACTGTGCAAGCTATGGCCAGTGATCCATCCTCAAGACCCAGTAACCCAGAGGATTTTCGGTGGGAAAGGTGTCCAAGTCAGATCTTGCCCCTAGGTATTCCTGCACCATGTAAAACAGACGCTGGCGATGGTTGCTGGAACCGATCATACCTTGGGGCTACGGACCAAAAAATTGTCTGAACGCATCGGTCAGACGGCCACCTTCTCCACCGCTCCTTCTTTGACTGACCGAATCCTCAGCAACACGTTGTCCAGAAACAGGAGTTTGTAACCTCCCAGTCTCTGGAAACGCGTTGCACAGACCTTTCTGCAAGGCCTCCCGAAGATGTTTCATCCTCTGCTCCCTCTGCGATGGCAAGATAAGGTCCACAACCTTACCCTTGTAACGTGGATCAAGGAGGGTTTCCAGCCAGTATTGGTCCTTCTCCTTGATACCACGAATACGAGGATCCTTATGCAGGCTTTGCAGGATCAGGGAGGCCATGCAGCGTAGGTTTGCTGAGGCATTCGGTCCGGAGTCCTCTGGGTCACTAAGGACGACATGGCCACCTCCTCCCAGCCACGTACAAGTCCATGTGTTTCTTGGGACTGATCCCTTAAAGACTGCTGCTGATGCTGAGTGCCAGGCTCCACCTCCATACTGACACAATCTTCCTCCTCCTCCTCCTCCTCCTCCTCCTCCTCCTCGTCCTCTTCCTGTGTGATCGGCGGGCACGCAGGAACACTGTCTGGATAAAGGGGGCCTTGAGAGCTAAGGAAGTCCTCCTCTTCCTGCCTCTGTTCTGCCTCAAGTGCCCTGTCCATTATTCCACGCAGTGTGTGCTCCAACAGGTGGACAAGGGGGACAGTGTCACTGATGCATGCACTGTCACTGCTCACCATCCTCGTGGCCTCCTCAAATGGTGACAGGACAGTGCATGCATCCCTGATCATGGCCCACTGGCGTGGGGAAAAAAAACCAAGCTCCCCTGACCCTGTCCTGGTGCCATAGTCGCACAGGTACTCATTGATCGCCCTCTGCTGCCTGTGCAGCCGCTGCAGCATGGCCAACGTTGAGTTCCACCTGGTGGGCATGTCACAGATTAGGCGGTTCTTGGGCAGGTTAAACTCCTTTTGGAGGTCCGTCAGCCGAGCACTGGCATTATATGACTGGCGGAAATGCACACAGACTTTCCTGGCCTGCCTCAGGACATCCTGTAAGCCCAGGTACCTGCCCAAGAACCGCTGCACCACCAAGTTAAGGACGTGAGCCAAACAGGGCACATGGGTCATTTGTCCCTGTCGGAGGGCAGAGAGGAGGTTGGTGCCATTGTCGCAAACCACCATTCCTGCCTTAAGTTGGCGTGGCATCAACCACCTCTGAACCTGCCCCTGCAGAGCTGACAGAACCTCTGCCCCAGTGTGACTCCTGTCCCCCAAGCACACCAGCTCAAGCACCGCATGGCATCTTTTGGCCTGCGTACTTGCGTAGCCCCTTGAACGGCTACGGAGCACCACTGGTTCCGAGGACAAAGCACAGGAAGAGGCCATGGAGGAAGAAGAAGAGGAGGGGGTGGAGGAGAGAGGTGTGTCACAATCATTAGCATTTTGGAGGCGTGGTGGCAGAACAACCTCCAACACTACTGCACCTTGTCCTGCATCCTTCCCAGCTGCCAGCAGAGTCACCCAATGCGCTGTGAAACTTAGGTAACGTCCCTGTCCATGCCTGCTGGACCATGAGTCAGCGGTAATATGCACCTTACCGCTGACCGCCCTGTCCATGGACATTGCCTTCCACATGCCGGTAGAGAGCCGGAATCGCCTTCCGTGAGAAAAAGTGGCGTTTGGGTACCTGCCACTGAGGAACCGCACATTCCACAAACTCACGGAAGAGGGCAGAGTCTACCAACTGAAAAGGCAGCAGTTGAAGTGCTAGCAATTTTGCCAAGCTAGCATTCAACCGCTGCGCATGTGGATGGCTGGGAGCAAACTTCTTTCGGCGGTGCACCAGCTGGGGCAGGGAAATTTGCCTGGTACAATCTGACGTCGGTGTACCAAAAGCAGATTGCCCACAAGTACTTGGCTGTACTTGGCTGTAACACACCTAATTCTACACCTTCATTCCTCTCAGTGCAGGTCTCAGAGAGGACTGAAGGTATAGTGGGGTTGTAGATCTCAGCTGATGAGGAGCAAGGAGAGGTCCTCTTTGTTCTTTGGTGTGGGTCTTTTAGATACGCTTGCCAACGAACTGCATGGCAGGTCAACATATGTCTGGTCTAGCATGTGGTACCCAAGCGGGAGATGTTTTGGCCACGCGAGATACGCTTGAGACATATGTTGCAAATAGCAGCGGTGCAATCTGATGCACTCGTCTCAAAAAAGGCCCACACCAAAGAACTTTTTGAATAACGCACAGACACTGCAGCGCCCTGCACATGTGGAGCTTTGGGGTGTGATGCAGTCAATGTGCTGCCCTTAGGCTGGCCCCTGGAGGGCATCCTGCCTCGTTGGCGATGTGCCGCCTCCTCCTCCTCCTCTTCCTCTCTCCTATCAGGCACCCACGTTGAGTCAGTGACCTCATCATCCCCTCCCTCCTCATCACTGGAGCAAACCTGGCAGTATGCTGCAGCAGGGGGAGCATGACTGCCAGATTGCTGTCCTTCTTGGGCACCCCCTCTGTCCGTGCTCATGTTACTGCCTTCATCGAGCTCAGTATCATCATCAGAGCCTTCCAAACGCTGGGCATCCTCCTGGAGCATGTAACCAACACTGTGGTCAAACAGTTCGAGGGACTCCTCAGGAGGACATGGTGGGGCTAGGGAAGGAGTCACTGATGACATTGAGCCGAGGGTAGAGGCCGCTGCTTTGCCAGACAAAGTACCCTGGGCATGGGTGAGTGTCACGTACCTGGTAGGTGGAGCCCGGAATGCAGAGAACGGCCTCTCGTATACCTCTGACTTAAGAACCCCTGAAGGTGTGAACAGGGACTCGAAAGTACAGAGGGGCACAAGTGCCTGACTGGAACACTGGAGCAGAAGGCAGGATCCTGTAGTCAGCAGGGAGGTGCACTGTAGTCCCGTAGCAGGTTGCAGACAGCAGGGAGGTGCACTGTAGTCCCGTAGCAGGTTGCAGACAGCAGGGAGGTGCACTGTAGTCCCGTAGCAGGTTGCAGACAGCAGGGAGGTGCACTGTAGTCCCGTAGCAGGTTGCAGACAGCAGGGAGGTGCACTGTAGTCCCGTAGCAGGTTGCAGACAGCAGGGAGGTGCACTGTAGTCCCGTAGCAGGTTGCAGACAGCAGGGAGGTGCACTGTAGTCCCGTAGCAGGTTGCAGACAGCAGGGAGGTGCACTGTAGTCCCGTAGCAGGTTGCAGACAGCAGGGAGGTGCACTGTAGTCCCGCAGCAGGTTGCAGACAGCAGGGAGATGCAGACAAGCCGGGTCAAGGTACTGGCGGGCAGATCAGGTACAGAAGGGCAAACCAAGAGAATAGTCAGAGTCCAAGCCAAGATCGGGGCGGGCAGCAAGCAGGTAAGTCAGGAACAAGCCAAGTAAATACTGGATACAAGAAAACTGGTAACAAGGTAGCAGGGGTCTCAGGAAACGCTGTAGACCGGACAGCAAGGCAGCATTGAAACAGTCTTCTTTAAATAGCCTATCTTTGGCGCCAAGTGGCGCTATTGCGCATGCGCGTACGCACGTTAGCGCCATTGGCGCTATTGCGCATGCGCGTACGTTTGTTAGCACTATTAGCGCCATTGGCGCTTCTATGCACAGGCATTCGTTTAAAACTGCAAGAGGGCTTTTCCTGACAGTGAGAGAGGATGAGGAGGATGAGGACGGCTTGGTCATCCACTCGACCAAGTCTTTCGCATGTTGCGGCTCAACACGGCCAGCTGCCGAAAAAAAGGCCAAGCGTGTCCCACGGCCACGTGCTGATGAGGATGCACCGTCTCCACGACCAGCACTAGACACAGAGCCTGCTTGCCCTCTCTTATTGGCTTGTGACTGTCTGCCTCTCCTTCTTGGCCTTCCAGACATACTAATGGCCTGTAGCTGCACTAAGCTGGGATACATATATATGTACTGATACTGCAGCTAGCAAAATCAACTGCCTGTCTGTAGTATGAGAACACCACCAACCTTCTACAGGTAGCTTTAGCTGAACACTGTGCAGAGCTCGCAAAAAACTAACTTGTAGGTTTAGCTGAACACTGTGAGGTCGATGCACCACACTAACTTGTAGTTTTAGCTGAACACTGTGAGGATGCACAGCACTAACTTGTAGTTTTAGCTGAACACTGTGAGCAGGACGCACTGCACTAACTTGTAGGTTTAGCTGAACACTGTGAGGTGGACGCACCACACTAACTTGTAGTTTTAGCTGAACACTGTGAGCAGGACGCACCCCACTAACTTGTAGGTTTAGCTGAACACTGTGAGCAGGACGCACTGCACTAACTGTAAATAGTCTAGCTGCCTGACTGTGGTACTAATAGGATCAAAAGAACACCAGCAATTTTCTTCAGGTAGCTGTAAATACTGTAACAAGACAAGCCTGCCTGTCAGTAAGAAGATAACAGGAACGGATCTAGCTGAACACTGTGATCAAGACGCACTGCACTAACTTGTAGCTTTAGATGAACACTGTGCAGAGGTCTCACTACACTAACTTGTAGGTTTAGCTGAACACTGTGAGGTGGACGCACCACACTAACTTGTAGGTTTAGCTGAACACTGTGAGCAGGACGCACTCCACTAACTTGTAGGTTTAGCTGAACACTGTGAGCAGGACGCACCTCACTAACTTGTAGGTTTAGCTGAACACTGTGAGCAGGACGCTCCCTACTAACTTTTAGTTTTGGCTGAACACTGTGAGCAGGACTAACTGTAAATAGTCTAGCTGCCTGACTGTGGTACTAATAGGATCAAAAGAACACCAGTAATTTTCTTCAGGTAGCTGTATATACTGTAACAAGACAAGCCTGCCTGTCAGTAAGAAGATAACAGGAACGGATCTAGCTGAACACTGTGAGCAGGACGCACTGCACTAACTGTAAATAGTCTAGCTGCCTGACTGTGGTACTAATAGGATCAAAAGAACACCAGCAATTTTCTTCAGGTAGCTGTAAATACTGTAACAAGACAAGCCTGCCTGTCAGTAGGAAGATAACAGGAACAGATCTAGCTAAACTGAATACAGTGTATATATATATATATATATATATATATATATATATATATATATATATATATGCAACACCTGGGATGCATATATATACACAATACACTGTAAGTGCAGCTAACTGACTGACTGTTCTGCCTAATCTATCTAACTCAAATCAAATGACACTGTCTGTCTCTCTCTCTCTCTCTCTATCTATGAACGCTGGAACACACACTACACAGGGCCGCTGTGCAGGCGGCCTTATATAGTGTGGGGCGTGTACTAAATCCCCTGAGCCATAATTGGCCAAAGCCTCCTTGGCTTTGGCCAATTACGGCTCTCTGTTCAGACGGCGCTGTGATTGGCCAAGCATGCGGGTCATAGTGCATGCTTGGCCAATCATCAGCCAGCAATGCACTGCGATGCCGCAGTGAATTATGGGCCGTGACGCTCCACACGAATTTGGCGCGAACGGCCCATATCGTTCGCAATTCGGCGAACGACCGAACAGCCGATGTTCGAGTCGAACATGGGTTCGACTCGAACACGAAGCTCATCCCTATGTCTGAGTGCTCTTTAAAAGGGAATGGCCAGCTAGAGTTCTTTCTCTTTCCCATTGAGCCTAGCTGAGATATCAAACCCTTACGTAAAGTAACATCTATTTTCTTTTGTTTTATATGCTCTGTAGTGTTCTTTTAGTGTTTTAGATTAGCATTTCTACTTTCTTGATAAATAAATGAGATCCTTGCTTATTTAAGCATTGTGTTTATTTTTATAGTGAACATTGTTATTGTATCATCGCCATTAACCTTATCAGAGCTTTGATAGGCTCACTAGATAACTACAACCCCTGGCAAAAATTATGGAATCACCAGTCCCTGAGGATGTTCCTTCAGTTGTTTATTGTTGTAGAAAAAAAGCAGATCACAGACATGACCAAAAACTAAAGGCATTTCAAATGGCAACTTTCTGGCTTTAAGAAACACTAAAAGAAATCAAGAAAAATAATTGTGGTGGCCAGTAACAGATTTATAGAAGAAGCACAGGGAATAAATTATGGAATCACTCAACTCTGAGGAAAAAATTATGGAATCATGAAAAACAAACAAACAAAATAACACTCCAACACATCACTAGTACTTTGTTGCACCACCTCTGGCTTTTATAACTGCTTGCAGTCTCTGAGGCATTGACTTATTGAGTGATAAACAGTACTCTTCATCAATCTGGTTCCAGCCTTCTCTGATTGCTGTTGCCAAATCATCTTTGCAGGTTGGAGCCTTGTCATGGACCATTTTCTTTAACTTCCACCACAGATTTTCAATTGGATTGAGATCCGGACTGTTTGCAGGCCATGACATTGACCTTATGTGTCTTTCTTTAAGGAATTTTTTCACAGTTTTTGCTCTATGGCAAGATGCATTATCATCTTGATAAATGATTTCATCATCCCCAAACATCCTTTCAATAGATGAGATAAGAAAATTGTCCAAAATTTCAATGTAAACCTGTGCATTTATTAAAGATTTAATGACAGCCATCTCCCCAGTGCCTTTACCTGACATGCAGCCCCATATCATAATTGACTGTGGAAATTTGCATGTTTTCTTCAGACAGTCATCTGCATAAATCTCATTGGAACGGCACCAAACAAAAGTTCCAGCATCATCACCTTGCCCAATGCAGATTCGAGATTCATCACTGAATATGACTTTCATCCAATCATCCACAGTCCACGATTGCCTTTCCTTAGCTCATTGTAACCTTGTTTTTTTGTGTTTAGGTGTTAGAGATGGCTTTCTTTTAGCTTTTCTGTATGTAAATCCCATTTCCTTTAGGCGGTTTCTTACAGTTCGGTCACAGATGTTGACTCCAGTTTCCTCCCATTTGTGTGTGATCACTCCTTTTTACCTACATACTAACAAGCAGATTTAATCTGATGCAGGTGTTAGTGTTTGTAATGAAAATTTACAGGGTGATTCCATAATTTTTTCCTCAGAATTGAGTGATTCCATAATTTATTCCCTGTGCTTGTTCTATAAATCTAACTGTTACTGGCCACCACAATTTTTCTTGATTTCTTTTAGTGTTTCTTAAAACCAGAAAGTTGCCATTTGAAATGCCTTTAGTTTTTGGCCATGTCTGTGATCTGCTTTTTTCTACAACAATAAACAACTGAAGGAACATCCTCAGGGACTGGTGATTCCATAATTTTTGCCAGGGGTTGTATAGGAAAAGACAAGATAATACATATTTATAATAAATAGGGGAAATCTAAAACCACCCCCATATTTATTTCACCACCAATTCATAGGTAATGAAATTAAGACCAACTGCAGTTTGGTGTACAGAGACAGGCAGAGTGCCTGTACACTGTGTAGCAGGCAGTATATTTGTGTCAAGCTACTCCTGAACCAGAGACAACATCAGAAGAGTCTTACCTGGGCTAAGGAGAAAAAGGACTAGACTGTTGCTCAGTGGTCCTAAGTCCTCTTTTTGGATGAAAGTAAATTTTGCATTTAATTTGGAAATCAAGGTCCAAGAGTATGAAGGATGAGTGGAGAGTCAGAATCTAAGCTGCATGAGGTCCAGTCTGAAGATTTCACCATCAGTGATGATTTAGGGAGCCATATCATTTGCTGGTGTTGGTCCACTGTGTTTTATCAAGTCCAAAGTCAGCACAGCCCTCTACCAGGAAATTCTAAAGCACTTTATGCTTCCCTCTGCTGACCGGCTTTATGAAGATGCGGATTTCATTTTCCAGCAGGACTTGGCACCTGCCTACTCTGCCAAAATTGCCAATACCTGGTTTATCGATTATGGTATCAATGTGCTTGATTGGCCAGCAAAGTTGCCTGACCTAAACCCCATAGAGAATCAGTGGGGTATTTTAAAGAGGAAGAGGAGAGACACCAGACTCAACAATGCAGATGAGCTGTAAGCTGCTATCAACGCAACCTGGGCTTCCATATCACCTCAGCAGTGCCACAGGCTAATTGCCTCCATGCCACATCACATTGATGCAGTAATTCATGCAAAAGGAGCCCTTACCAAATATTGAGTGCATACTATACTGTACATGGACATACTTTTCAGTAAGCCAACATTTCTGTATTAAAAATCCTTTTTTTATTGGTCTTATGTAATATTCTAATGTCCTGAGATACTGAATTTGGGGTTTTCACTAGCTGTAAGCCATAATCATCAAAATTTAAAGAAAAATGCTTTAAACATATCACTCTGTGTGTAATATCTATATAATATAAGTCATCACACTTTTTGAATTGAATTACTGAAATAAATTAACTTTTGATATTCAAATTTTTTGAGATGCACCTGTATGTTTCTAACATAAGAATTTCACGCTTAATGCATATGGCCTTAAAACACAAGTACCACTCGGAAATGCATCCAGCCACTGTGTATTTCTGGTACAATAATTTTTATTGAGGAAAAAATTATGCACAGGTGCATATTAACAGTTTAGCCCAGACAGGGGGATCAGGTGAGAGACATAAAATTACATAGAATATTAATGAATGAACCCAAAACAGGTCTGGTATGTAGAGCAAGAGCTCAAGGTACGACCCCACAGCCACTGTGTATTTCAGCCTATCAAAGATTTTGACAGGCTGCTGAGAGATGGCTTTGCCCATACCTCTTTTGGGTCTCATAAGTCCTGGGATTTTACACTGTACTTAGTCAACTGTTCATGCAGAGACCTAAAGTTTTCTAGTTTTTGTTTTCTTTTAGAGTGACTGTCATGAGAAAAGTATGGGGGCCAGGGCCGATCCTAGGGTCACAGACGCCTGGGTGCAGAAATATTTCTGGCGCCCCCACATGGGCGTGGTCATCTTACCAACTCCTCCCCTTTACAAATGATTCTATGGCAACGACTCAAACACAGAGCTGCTCCCCTAAGAAGTCTTTGTTACCCTAGGATCTTCCCACGATCTCTTAACAATAAAGAAAATACAGGAAGAGAGTACACTAATGAGACCTGGAAGGGAGTCTCTCTGATGCACACAGAGAGGGCTGTCTGTTAGAAAGAGTCCCCAGACATAATACAGGATGCGGTCAAAGACTGCAGACATGATAAAAGAGACAGTCAGAGACTGCAATCATAGTACAGGAGATGGTCAGAGACTGCAATCATAGTACAGGAGATGATCAGAGACTGCAATCATAGTACAGGAGATGGTCAGAGACTGCAGACATAATACAGGAGATGATCAGAGACTGCAATCATAATACAGGAGATGGTCAGAGACTGCAGACATGATACAGGAGATGGTCAGAGACTGCAGACATGATACAGGAGATGGTCAGAGACTGCAGACATGATACAGGAGATGGTCAGAGACTGCAGACATGATACAGGAGATGGTCAGAGACTGCAGACATGATACAGGAGATGGTCAGAGACTGCAGACATGATACAGGAGATGGTCAGAGACTGCAGACATGATACAGGAGATGATCAGAGACTGCAGACATGATACAGGAGATGATCAGAGACTGCAGACATGATACAGGAGATGGTCAGAGACTGCAGACATGATACAGGAAATGGTCAGAGACTGCAGACATGATACAGGAGATGGTCAGAGACTGCAGACATGATACAGGAGATGGTCAGAGACTGCAGACATGATACAGGAGATGATCAGAGACTGCAGACATGATACAGGAGATGATCAGAGACCGCAGACATGATACAGGAGATGGTCAGAGACTGCAGACATAGTACAGGAGATAGTCAGAGACTGCAGACATGATACAGGAGATGATCAGAGACTGCAGACATGATACAGGAGATGGTCAGAGACTGCAGACATGATACAGGAGATGGTCAGAGACTGCAGACATAGTACAGGAGATGGTCAGAGACTGCACATATGATACAGGAGATGGTCAGAGACTGCAGACATAGTACAGGAGATGGTCAGAGACTGCAGACAAAATACAGGAGATGGTCAGAGACTGCAGACATAATACAGGAGATGGTCAGAGACTGCAGACAAGATAGAATAGATGGTCAGAGACTGTAGACATGATACAAGTGACAGTCAGACACTGCAGACATGGTACAGAAGCTGGTTAGAGATTGCAGACATGATACAAGAGATGGTCAGAGACTGCAGACATGATACAGGAGATGATCAGAGACTGCAGACATGATACAGGAGATGATCAGAGACTGCAGACATGATACAGGAGATGGTCAGAGACTGCAGACATAGTACAGGAGATAGTCAGAGACTGCAGACATGATACAGGAGATGATCAGAGACTGCAGACATGATACAGGAGATGGTCAGAGACTGCAGACATGATACAGGAGATGGTCAGAGACTGCAGACATAGTACAGGAGATGGTCAGAGACTGCACATATGATACAGGAGATGGTCAGAGACTGCAGACATAGTACAGGAGATGGTCAGAGACTGCAGACAAAATACAGGAGATGGTCAGAGACTGCAGACATAATACAGGAGATGGTCAGAGACTGCAGACAAGATAGAATAGATGGTCAGAGACTGTAGACATGATACAAGAGACAGTCAGACACTGCAGACATGGTACAGAAGCTGGTTAGAGATTGCAGACATGATACAAGAGATGGTCAGAGACTGCAGACATGATACAAGAGATGATCAGAGACTGCAGATATGCTACAAGAGATGGTCAGAGACTGCAGACATGATACAAGAGATGGTCAGAGACTGCAGACATGATACAAGAGATGGTCAGAGACTGCAGACATGATACAAGAGATGGTCAGAGACTGCAGACATGATACAAGAGATGGTCAGAGACTGCAGACATGATACAAGAGATGGTCAGAGACTGCAGACATTATACAAGAGATGGTTAGAGACTGCAGACATGATACAAGAGATGGTCAGAGACTGCAGACATGATACAAGAGATGGTCAGAGACTGCAGACATCATACAAAAGATGGTCAGAGACTGCAGATATAATACAGGAGATGGTCAGAGACTGCGGACATAATACAGGAGATGGTCAAAGACTGCAGACATTATACAAGAGATGGTCAGAACAAGAAGATGGTCAGAGACTGCAGTTCCTATGGACGTTAGTAGATAATGGCCGATCGGCCCTCTCACCTGACCCAGCGATACAGCAACGGTTCCTCTGATCAGGAGTCAGCTCACTCTGAATTGCCCGTGGTGACTCCGCTGGGTAGCACCCAGATCTGTATTCCGGCAATGACTTTATTCCTTTCTCCACCAGGGATGGCGCTAGGCTGTGTGGCTTTCCCTCTGGTAGTGCAGGGCAGCGGGGTTCCCTCTCTGATGGTGTTCCCTCAGCACTCCCCTCTCCCTCTGGAGTCCAGGGTGTACTTCCCTGAAAGCTTTCCCAGGCTCCTGTCTCTCTCTCCCATTCAGCTGAGCATGCTGTGTGGGCTGCAGTTTCCGTGTTACAGTGGGGCTGTCAGTCCTCGGGACTACATGTCCCACAATCCTCTTCTATGCTTCTTTTTCTATTCTATTTTTTCCCTGGCTGATATGAAGGCAGGGGAAGAAACATAGTGGGAGGCTGTGTCGGCCAGCACCGCTCACTAGTATAGCAGTGCACGTGCGGAGGAGAGGGAGGGGAAGGGGCAAAAGAAGAGCCCGCAGCTGCAGTGTAGACCCCCCCCAGGAGAACCCCCCTCCACTAGTACAGACCCCCACAGGACAAACCCCCCCTCCATTAGTACAGACCCCCCCACCAGGACAAACCCCCCTCCATTAGTACAGACCCCCAGGACAAACCCCCCTCCATTAGTACAGACTCCCCCGGACAAACACCCCCCCCTCCATTGGTACAGACCCCCCAGGATAAACCCCCTCCTTTAGTACAGACCCCCCCAGGACAAATCCCCCCTCCATTAGTACAGACCACCACCCAGGAGAAACCCCCCTGCATTAGTACAGACCCCCCAGGACAAATCCCCCATTCATTAGTACAGACCCCCCAGGACAACCCCCCTCTATTAGTACGGACCCCAACAGGACAAACCCCCCCTCCATTAGTACAGACCCCCCAGGACAAACCCCCCTCCATTAGTACAGACCCCCCTAGGACAAATCCGCGCCATTAGTACAGACCCGCCAGGACAAATCCCCCCTTCATTAGTACAGACCCCCCCAGGACAACCCCCCCTCCATTAGTACAGACCACCGCCAGGACAAAGCCCCCTCCATTAGTACAGACCCCCCAGGAGAACCCCCCCTCCATTAGTACAGACCCCCCACCAGGACAAAACCCCCCTCCATTAGTACAGACCCCCCAGGACAACCCCCCATTAGTGCAGACCCCCCCAGGGCAAGATCCCTCCATTAGTACAGCCACCCCCAGGACAAATCCCCCTTCATTAGTACAGACCCCCCAGGACAACCCCCCTCCATTAGTACAGACCCCCCCAGGACAAGCCCCCCCATTAGTACAGACCCCCCACCAGGACAAATCCCCTCCATTAGTACAGACCCCCCACCAGGACAAACCCCCCTCCTTTAGTACAGACCCCCCAGGACAACCCCCCCATTAGTGCAGACCCCCCCCAGGGCAAGATCCCTCCATTAGTACAGCCACCCCCAGGACAAATCCCCCTTCATTAGTACAGACCCCCCAGGACAACCCCCCCTCCATTAATACAGACTCCCCCAGGACAAACCCCCTCCATTAGTACAGACCCCCCCAGGACAAGCCCCCCCATTAGTACAGACCCCCCCCCAGGACAACCCCCCCATTAGTACAGACTCCCCACCAGGACAAACCCCCCTCCCTTTAGTACAGACCCCCCCAGGACAAGCCCCCCCATTAGTACAGACCCCCCCAGGACAACCCCCCCATTAGTACAGACTCCCCTCCCTTTAGTACAGACCCCCCCAGGACAACCCCCCTCCATTAGTACAGACCCCCCACCAGGACAAAGCCCCCTCCTTTAGTACAGACCCCCCGGGACAATGCCCCCCCCCCTCTATTGGTACAGACCCCCCACCAGGACAAAGCCCCCTCCTTTAGTACAGACCCCCCCCCGGACAATTCCCCCCCCTCTATTGGTACAGACCCCCCACCAGGACAACCCCCCCATTAGTACAGACCCCCAGGACAAATCCCCCTCGATTAGTACAGACCGACCGCCCCAGAGACAAACCTCCCTCTATTAGTACTCTAGCTAGAGACCCATTAAAACCCGGGCGGCAGCTAGAGAGGACAGTGTGCAGCCGCGCCGCCCGGGTGAAGAGCAGTTGTCTAGACAGGCTTGGGCGGGCCGCGGGAGTGAGAGACAGAGGAGGAGAACCTGTGTGTGTCAGCCTATCAGGCTGCAGGCACGGACCGCTCTCCCCCTCAGCGAAGTCACTGAGCGGCTGGTCTCTCTCCATACAGAGACCAGCCGCTCCGATCTCCGGCGGCTGCTCTCCTTCTCTGACAGGAGAAGGAGGGAGGGGGGATGGGCTCTAGCAGCAGCGAAAAAAACATAGCGGCGTGACCTGCGGAGGGAGCCTGCTTTGGACACGGAGAGGAGGAGGAGGAGGGAAGGGAGCACTCTGGCGCTTCAGCGCCCCCACCTCTCTGGCGCCCGGGTGCACTGCACCCCGTGCACCCGCCTGGGACCGGCCCTGATGGGGGCACAATGGCTGACCTCCTTCTGAAAAGGCTAGTGGTCTGGCTGTGTATTAAATTTACACCAATCAGCCATAACATTGACTATCCACCATAACCCATCGAGGCATGGACTCCAGTAGACCTCTGAAGGTATGCTTTGACATCTGTCACTAAGCCTTCAGTAGCAGATCCCTTAAGTCTTGTAAGTTGTGAGGTGGGGTCTCCATGAATTGTACTCATTTTGCCAGCACATCCCACAGATGCTCAATTGGACTGAGATCTGTAGAGTTTGAAGGCCAAGTCAACACCTCAAACCATTCTTGAAATCAAACCAGGCCACCTTCAAGCTCTGATACGTACATGCCCATGGCAGGGGCTTAACCACTTAACCACCTCAATACAGGGCACTTTCACCCCCTTCCTGCCCAAGCCATTTTTCAGTTTTCAGCGCTGCCGCACTTTGAATGACAATTGCGCGGTCATGTTACACTGCACCCTAAAGAAATTTTTATCATTTTTTCCCCACAAATAGAGCTTTCTTTTGGTGGTATTTGATCACCTCTGCGGTTTTTACTTTTTGCGCTATAAACAAAAGAAGAGGGACAATTTTGAAAAAACACAATATTTTTTACTTTTTGCTATAATAAATATCCAATTTTATTTTTTTTTTTTAACAAATTTTTTACTCAGTTTAGGCCCATATGTATTCTTCTACATATTTTTGGTAAAAAAAAATTGCGATAAGCGTATATTAATTGGTTTGCGCAAAAGTTATAGCGTCTACAAAATAGGGGATAGATTTATAGCATTTTTATTATTTATTTATTTTTTACTAGTAATGGCGGCGATCTGCGATTTTTATTGTGACTGCGATATTGCGGCGGACACATCGGACACTTTTGACACATTTTTGGGACCATTCACATTTATACAGCGATCAATGCTATAAAATTGCATTGATTACTGTGTAAATGTGACTGGCAGGGAAGGGGTTAACACTAGGGGGCGATCGAGGGGTTAATGTGTGTCCTAGGGAGGTGATTCTAACTGTGGGGGGAGGGGACTGACTGGGGGAGGTGACCGATCGGTGTCCCTATGTACAAGGGACACACCATCGGTCTCCTCTCCTCTCTGACAGGACGTGGATCTGTGTTTACATGCACAGATCCACAGTCTTGCTCTGTTACCCGGCAATCGCGGGTGCCCGGCGGACATCGCGGCCGCCAGGCACGCGCACCGGGTCCCGAGCGACGCAGCGGGCACGCGCGCGCGCCGCCGCCGGCGCGCGCGCGCCCCCTAGTGGCTCGGGAGGGCGAGGACGTCATATGACGCCCCCCCAGAACAATAGAAGCCTCGTCCAGCCGTCATATGACGGTGGGCGGTGGCTTAGTGGTTAAGGACAGGGCCTCTTTTTTAGATGTGTTGTTTAGAAGTTAAAAATAGTTTTTTTTTTCTAGAAAATTACTTAGGACCCCCAAACATTATACATTTTTTTTCTAACAGCCTAGAGAATAAAATAGCGGTCATTGCAATACTTTCTGTCACACCGTATTTGCACAGCGGTCTTACAAGCGCACTTTATTTTTTTTTAAATACACTTTTTTTAAATTAAAAATTAAGACAACGGTAAAGTTAGCCCAATTGTTTTTTGTGAAAGATAATGTTACACCGAGTAAATTGATACCCAACATGTCATGCTTCAAAATTGCGCCCGCTCGTGGAATGGCGACAAACTTTTACCCTTAAAAATCTCCATAGGCGATATTTAAAAAATTCTACAGGTGGGGCGTGGCTTGGATGGCTTCCCGAGCGGACGTGTTTCACTGAGGCTCCCGCTCCGGCCTGCCTGCATAGAGCTGGGACCTGCACCTTACCGCCACTAAACATGGGCAAACCGCGCAAAAACAAGGAAACGGACCCCAGAGGACACACCACCCGTTCTTCCTCGGTCCCCCCGCCACTCATTACTGAGTACTTCGGGCAAGGAGCTACGGCCGGACACCACGAGGCCAAGATGGCGCCGGCGCCACATACAGCAACCTCACCATCCTCCTCCCTCCGAGCTTCGGCGGACCGCAGAAGCGACAGGTACGGATCCGAGGGTGACTTACCCTCTACCCACCCTCCGACCCCCCCTGCTGAACTTTCGATCGCCCCCTCCTCTGGAGGCCACATGCTGGGCAGTCTATCGCAGACTTTTCCCCCATGCCTCATAGGGCCTGCGCCCTCTATGTCATCCGGCCAACCATCCCCCCCTTGGGACTCATATGCTCCAGAATGGGACCCCCGCTCCCTGCCACAACGCTCCCAGTCACACAGGGACAGAGCCCCTTCTCTCTCCCCTCTCCAGAGGGACGCAGTCCAGGCTCCGGCACCATCCCAGGCCCTGAAACCACCAGGATCACAGGGGGCTCATCCACACATGGGGACTTCACAAGGCCCATTGCTAGCCAGGCACTCCAGCATTACTACCCCATCACCACCACCTCAGAGGGGACCCCCCACGCCAGCTTCCTACTCTGCGGTAGTGCAGGGCTCTCATGCCCACGCTGCACCAGACCTTGACCCTGACCCTGAAACATGTACATCTTGGCGAGACTACGTCCGCTGCATGCCCACAAAACAGGACTTCCGAATGCTAATTCAAGAAGTGCGTGACACATGTAGAACAGAGATTAATATGCTTCGCACTGATCTCCATCAGCTGTCCACTAAAGTCGCATCCTTAGAAGAAGAAACAAATGACACGAAAACTGAAATCTCACAAATACACGACCGCTTAGCTTCACAAGCTGCCACCCTCAGGGACTTCCAACGCCACCTTGAGGACCTCGACAACAGGGGCAGACGTAACAATATTAGGGTCAGGGGTCTACCAGAGGCGACACAAGAGGAAGACCTAAATGTGACTCTACAAGCCATTTTCAATAGCATTCTAGGTCGCCCAGAACACCAGCGGGTTAAACTGGACCGTGCACACCGAGCTCTGCGTCCCCGTGGGCCAGGATCTCGTCCACGTGACGTGATCTGCAGAGTCCACAACTATACCCTCAAGGAGGACATTATGAGAAAGGCGCGAAATATGCATGCTATTGATTTTGACGGGGCTTCCCTGCAACTTTTTCCAGACCTCTCATGGATCACCCTCCAACAGAGAAGATATTTGCAACCACTCCTCACCCTGCTCAGAGAGCACGACTTCCGCTATCATTGGGGTTTCCCCTTCAGCCTCACGGCAAAAAAAGACGGAAAGTCCACCACCCTCCGTTACCCGGAGGATCTTAAATTTTTCTGCAGAGAACTGGACATACCGGTTCCACCTACCCCTGGATGGGAACCGCTGCCACCTCCCCCACCTCGCCCAGACCCTTGGATCCAGGTTACAGGTCGGAAACGCACAAGACCACGATCCGCGGGTCCGTCTCCTCCACCTCGTCAGCGCTGAACTGCTGCTCATCTGAACTCTCATCTTGCCCAGATGTATCACTTCAGTTTTGTATGGTTTGTCCTTTTCTGTTATTTTTTACCTGAGAACCCGGAGACATATCCTGTCCACCCTACTCATATATAGTATGGACTTACTCAGCAAACGGATTCTCTCTTGACTTAGCAACACATGTTTGAATGTGATTATAAAGTTTAGATAAGACTTATGTAACTAGTTGGTTGTGCCTTCTCCCCCCCCCATGTCCCCCCTCTCTCTCCCACACCCCCTTCTTCTCTACCCTCTCCCCCCCCTCCCCCCCCTCTTTTTTCCTCTCCCCCCCCCTCCCTCTCTCCCTCTCCCTTCTCCTACCTCCATCTGCACCTACTCCCCACTCTCACTCTCTCCTATCTTTCCCACTATCTGTCTGTTTCAGGGGAGGGACATGGCACCCCCTCTCCGTTTTGCCTCCCCCCTTGTTGGAGGTTAAATTATAGGAGAATACTATTACATAGAGGAAATTTCATATACGTATACCTCTATACCATCATTTTTGAACCCATAGAAGTTATCTTACTTTTGCTTCAACTTCCACGAATCAAAAGCCTCATGGGTTTATTCTTTCATTCTGATCAGTGACATAAGTGTAGACATGTCGGCTGCCATCTTTATGCATGCAGGTTCCCTGTTTTTTCTGTTACTTAAGTTTTCATAAAATTTTTCTTAGATGCGGGCAGGCCCGGAGGGAGGTTCTCCTCTCCCCTTTGGGTCCATCCTTTCCTCCCCCCCGGGACTCTCCGAATGGCTCCCCTTTTTATTTTCTCTGACGCAGGTATTTTTGGCCCTGACGTCGGAGGGGGCCCTTCGGAGTCTCCCATCCCATCACTATGTGTAGGTGGGTTATATTGTGAACGGTTGAATAACCTTAATGTTGCACTAACCTTTGTGTTCTTTTTCTCTTTTCTGTACCTTTTCTTATGTTTCTTCCCCACTGCTATTCCTATCTCTCACTCCCTCCCCAACTCCCTGGCCGTCGCCCGTCTCCGGGACCAGGTTCATGTTCAGGGGGCCATAGGCTTTCATACCGCAACCACCATGGAGACCCACTATAGGGACTTCCTATACTTCAAGGCTCTGCTGCACCTGCTAGGTAAGCTACTGTACCTTTCCACTAAACACCCACCATGATTAATATATTTTCACTAAATGTAAAGGGCCTTAACTCAAACGTTAAGAGAAGCCTAGCGCTACGAGAGTTCAAACGGTCTAAAGCAGACATTATTTACATTCAAGAGACCCACCTTGATAAAACAGGCACCATGACATTCGCGCGACGGCAATACCCTCATATATATCAGACCTCTGGCCCACATAAACGGGCAGGGGTGGCAATCCTTCTTAAGCAAGGCTCCCCCTTCCAGTTGCAATCCCAATACTCTGACCCTCGGGGACACTATCTTATCCTCCGAGGCCTTTGGAGAGGAGTGAGTATCACTCTATGCAATATCTATGCCCCAAACACGAATCAAATCCCTTTTTTGTCTAGGGTCTTTGACCGCCTGTTTAAGGCCCCCCATCAATACCTGGTGATCGGGGGAGACTTTAATCTTGTCCATTCTCCAGGTCTTGATAAACACTCAATGGGCCGGGGGAAATCTCAGGCAAACACCAACAGAACAGCCACCCAGTTTCGCCAACTTACTAGGAAATATGCCCTGTTTGACACCTGGCGCACCACATATCCATCAGCTAAACAATTCACTTTTTATTCCCATCCACATATGTCCCACTCACGACTAGACTATTTCTTTGTTAACGCCCCGACGCTGCGAACATGTACGAAATCAGACATTCAGGCCATCTCCTGGTCGGACCATGCACCGATTACATTATCTCTGACACTCTCCCCGAGCTCCCTTCGCAAATGCCACTGGCGCCTAAACGACTTCCTACTTAAACATGACCCATCCAGACTGGAACTAGAACAAACTTTAAAGCAATACTTTGTGGAAAATTGCTCCTCCGAGATCTCCGCCCCATCTTTGTGGGAGGCCCATAAGGCGGTCTTACGAGGCCAATGTATCTCACTTTCCACGGCCTTAAAAAGAAACGCTAATGCTACACGCAGCGCTCTTCTGGACAAACTCAAGCATCTAGAAATGCGCCTGCTCAAGTCCCCATCACTGACAACCCTTAGAGAACTCACTAGTGTAAGGGCTGGACTGAGAGATATCGAAATAGGGAAGATAGAAAAGGCGCTAGTCAGGCTTAGACAGACTTACTACGACAAAGCCAACAAACCACACACACTCTTGGCGAAACAGCTTCGCGATCAGGTAGCAACCGCTTCCATTACACAACTTAGGGAGGCAAATGGTGTCCTCCACTCCCACCCTGACAAAATAGCACAACTTTTTCACGATTTTTATTCCGCATTGTATAACGACCCGAATGTCCCGCACAACCCACCTCCTCCTGACCTAACCCAGGCTATCTACACCTATTTAGCAGAAGCAGACACTCCCAAGCTCACTCCCTCTGCCCTGGAGACTCTTAACGCCTCCATCACAGAGGAGGAGATAACAGAAACAATTAAACTGCTACCAAATAATAAGGCCCCTGGGCCTGACGGACTACCGTACCTCTATTATAAGACGTTTCTAACACACTTACTCCCCCATATGACAAACCTCTTTAATTCATTTCTTTCTAATACACCCATCCCCAGAGACATGCAAAATTCCTACCTGACACTAATCCCAAAGCTAGGGAAAGACCACACCCTCCCGTCCAATTACAGGCCGATAGCACTTCTAAACACTGACTTAAAAATCTTTACGAAAATACTGGCCAATAGATTAAACAACTTTATGCCGTCTCTGATCCATAGAGACCAGGTAGGTTTTATCCCTTGTCGACAGGCTGGGGATAACACCCGGAGGGTCATTGACCTGGTTGAGGTCGCGAACAGGAACAAATTAGAGGCAATACTGCTCAGTTTGGACGCCGAAAAAGCCTTTGATAGGCTGGGCTGGCCCTTCCTGTTCGCGACTCTCAACCGGGCTGGTATTGAGGGCCCGTTCCTTCGAGCTATCACCCACCTATACTCGGCCCCAACAGCTCAGGTTCGTACTAACTTTGCAACTTCTCCTACTTTTTTAATTTCCAATGGGACCCGCCAAGGCTGCCCACTCTCCCCTCTTTTATATGCCTTATGCATTGAACCACTGGCAGCACATATCAGAAACAACCCAAATATACACGGTATACCAGTCCGTACTAGAGATTTCAAAATCTCCTTATTTGCAGATGATGTCCTCCTCACTCTCACCCAACCCCGCATATCTCTTCCGAATTTACAAGCAGAGCTGGAGAGATATAGCACCCTCTCGGGTTACAAAATTAATAGCTCCAAGACAGAGGTTCTCCCTCTTAATTTAACACCCCAGACTTTCTCAAAGCTTTCACAAACTTTTCCATACTCTTGGCGGACCTCTTCCTTAAAATACCTAGGGGTACATATCACTCCCACATACGACACTCTATACAAGGCCAACTTCCCCCAAATATTCGCTTCTATTAGAACCTCCTTAAATAAATGGAGATCCCTGAAATTGTCCCTTTTTGGTAGACTGGCAACCTTGAAGATGACGATACTACCTAGACTTCTATATTTGTTCGAGACGCTCCCTATCCCCATCCCGAGTTCACACCTAAAAAAACTTCAGGGTGACCTAATAAACTTCTTTTGGAATTATAAAAGACACCGTGTTGCTAGATCAGTTCTATACGCCCCGCGTACCCAAGGAGGACTGGCGTTCCCCAATATAGCTAAGTATTATCTAGCAGCCCAACTAAGACCTATAGCCTCCTGGTGTACCCTACACGCTTACAATAGGTGGACACAGATAGAAAAGTTATGGCTAGCCCCCATACACCCAAATTCCATGCTTTGGAGCTCTGATATACCCCCAAACAGCGTACAATTGCTAGGACCAATGGCTCTTCTACGTACGCTATGGCGACGGGCCAAACTGAAATATCCACTCACCACAATGACGTCCCCAGTCACCTCATTTCTATTCACACCCAATATCCCTGACAGCTTAACCTCACAGATGTCCCATTTCTGGATGGACAAGGCTATATTTCGGTATGGACAACTAATTGACCCTATAACTAGAGTGCTACGATCCTTTCAAGAACTACAAAAAAATTTTGATCTTCCCAAACAGGCTTTTTTCAGTTACCTACAAATACGCCATTATGCACAATCGCTGAGGTCGAATTTAAGATTCTCTCCCCTGACAGACTTCGAAAAACTATGTTTAGAGGGCTCGTCCCCTAAAGGCATGATTTCACGTTCCTACCAAATACTGGTCACTGATTTCTCACCAGATGGACCACGACACCCATATATGGCTAAGTGGGAGCAGGCTTTGGGCTCAGATCTATCCCTTAAGACCTGGCAATTTATATGGAACCAGGCTACTAAAAGCTCCATATGCACGCTTTATAAAGAAAATCAATACAAAATACTATTCCATTGGTATCAGACCCCTGACCTGCTCCACTCTATATATCCCACAGCCGACTCTCGCTGTTGGAGATGCTATAAGGATAGGGGAACACTATTTCATGTCTATTGGACATGCCCTCTAATCAGCCCTTACTGGAGTATGGTACAATCCCTACTCCAGTCTATCTTTGATACTGAAGTGCTTCTAGATCCGAAGATCTTTCTCTTAGGCCTTCCGCCTACCACCTTCTCAAAAACCTCCAAAAAACTTTTAGCGCATGTGCTTACTGCAGCACGCTGCCTGGTGGCTCTAAAATGGAAAAAAAGAGAGACTCCTTCACTGACTGAGCTGCACTCCAGGATTAGAGATGTTAAAAGAATGGAATATCTTACGGCCTCATTAAATGATACTCTTGAAAAACATAACCGTATTTGGGAACCCTGGGTCCTGTTTGAGACCCCTGTGACTTAATGATATAGGTCATTCATGTACCTATAACCCGTCCCCCACAGACGTCCCCCGGGTTTGGTGATGGGTGGCGACCTTCCCCCCCCCCCCCCTCTTCTCTCCCCCCTCTATCTACTCTCTTTTCTCTCTCTTTTTTACTGTTTTAAATTTTTTTTTCTTTTTTTTTCCTTTTTGTGAAACTATATATATATGTAAAGGGTACTAATGGATACAAAGTATGAAACGTTTAACTGTCTAGTTAACCTACTCCGTTTTACTACTAACTGTTTATAATGCCAGGTTTAACTGTCCAATGTTTGGATGACTATGTGCCAAATTGAAATGTGACACTACGACTTCTTTTTATTCCTGTACCCAATACTATAATGCTGTAATTGTTAATTTTTCTTCTGTTGAAAAACAATAAAAATTGTCAATTATAAAAAAAAAAAAAATTCTACAGGTTGCATGTTTTGTGTTACAGAGAAGGTCTAGGGCTAGAATTATTGCTCTCGCTCTACCGATCGTGGCAATACCTCACATGTGTAGTTTTCATATGCGGGCGCTACTCACGTATGCGTTCGCTTCTGCATGCGAGCTCGTCGGGACGGGGCGCGTTTATAAAAAAAAAAAAAATTTCTTATTTATTTTACCTTTTATTTTTACACAGTTAAAAAAAAAAATTGTGTCACTTTTATTCCCATTACAAGGAATGTAAACATCCCTTGTAATAGAAAAAAGCATGACAGGACCTCTTAAATATGAGATCTGTGGTCAAAAAGACCTCAGATCTCATATTTAGACTAAAATGCAATAAAAGAAAAAAAAATTGTCATTTAAAAAAAATGAAACATTTTCCCCTTACTCGTCTCCATGCACAGCCCTGAGAAGGACCGGACCGCCTCCGGTAAGCGTCGGAGGGCACCGGATCGGTAGGGGGGGGCCCCTCTCCCGCCACCGATAAAGGTGATCTTGCGGTGATCTTTTTTATTTTTTTAATAACAAACATGTCATACTTACCTCCACTGTGCAGCTCGTTTTGAACAGAGCGGCCCCGAACCTGCTCTTCTGGGGTTCCCCTGGCGGCTCCTCCCCACATCTGAAAGTGCTTCCCCGAGGGGGTTACATTGCAGGCACACTCCCGAGTCCAGCATTTGCGTCTATAGACACAAAATTAACAAAGTGTAGCGCTAAAAAATAACATGCCTAATGCAATGTACATATGTGAATCTTAAACAACACTAAAATGAGAAATATAAATAAAATGAATGGTGAATAAATTGATATAGAAAGTCACTCAGAAGTGTCCATAAGTGATAATAAATGTAAATTAATAAATTCCCAGTCTGAATACAGTTTGCAAACAGTATGGAATCACAAGGAGTGTGATGCAACAGACAGACTGGAACTCAAAAAATATAACAAAAGTGTCCATAAACAGTATTGAGTGTGGATAGATTCCCCATCTGAATGAGGATAAGTCTTGCAAACAGTGGATGAATCTGATTGTGAAAAGAACCACCACCGGATAAAGGGGAGGCTTACCGGATAGTTTGAACACGCCAGGGCATACGCTCTGCATGTCAAACAGGCTTATATACAGTGGAATGGACTCTGGACCGATTTCCTCAGGCAGGTGTCCACCAATGACAGCCAAGTTGGAATCACAGGGGATGTAGTACAACAAGCAGGCCGGAACTCAGATATCCACAGGTATGAAGAGAATATCCAAGAAGAAAGCAAAAGGGGACCATAGTGTAATTCAGTAAAATAAGATTGAATTTAATAAAATGGATAACACTCACATAAACGTAGATAAAAACAGTGCTGGTGTAAAATCGATATAGACAACAGTGGGAATCGTCTCAAAGCGTTTCGTCTCAACAGGACATCATCTGGGGTGTCCCTCCACTGTTGCACATCACAAATATAAAGAAAATATGACCCCCTTCATAAGAGTCCAGCCCACAAACCATTGCGGTGTATGGGGGGGTATGTCCAAAACAAACAGGAACACAGTAATTCTACGATACCGTGCTCCATGAGTCATGGGCATGCATGTCACGCACACATCTGACGTGCACTCCACATCCTGACTAGCGTATGGCCAAATAGCCACACGTGACCCGCCTCGCACGCCGACAGAGCGGACACAAACCGCCCAATGACGATCACGCTGAGATCATAAACAGGCGCGTGCGGCGAGTCACGCATGTGACAACAAGCGCGAGGCGGGTCACGTGTGGCTGTTTGGCCATACGCTAGGAAGGATGTGGAGGGCACGTCAGATGTGTGCGTGACACGCACGCCCATGACTCATGGAGCACGGTATCGTAGGATTACTGTGTTCCTGTTTGTTTTGGACATGTGACGTTTGGTCACGTGACTGTTTAGACGCGCGACGTCCGATCACATGTCTTGACTACTACACATGGGTATGGGCTCAACACATTGTACCACCCCCATTCATGTACTACTTCCGAGTGTTTGCGGCACAATGATAAACATGTGGAACGCAGCTTCATGCTGTCTGGTGAGCGGCGTGGAACACACGCCAGACCGCCATCTTTAACATACCGGAAGTATACCCCCATACACCGCAATGGTTTGTGGGCTGGACTCTTATGAAAGGGGTCATATTTTCTTTATATTTGTGATGTGCAACAGTGGAAGGACACCCCAGATGATGTCCTGTTGAGATGAAACGCGTTGGAACGATCCCCACTGTTGTCTATATCGATTTTACACCAGCGCTGTTTTTATCTACATTTATGTGAGTGTTATCCATTTTATTTTACGGAATTACACTACGGTCCCCTTTTGCTTTCTTCTTCGATATTCTCTTCATGCCTGTGGATATCCGGTCTGCTTGTTGTACTACATCCCCTGTGATTCCAACTTGGCTGTCATTGGCGGACACGTGCCTGAGGACATCGGTCCAGAGTCCATTCCACTGTATATAAGCCTGTTTGACACGCAGAGCGTATGCCTTGGCGTGTTCAAACTATCCGGTAAGCCTCCCCTTTATCCGGTGGTGGTTCTTTTCACAATCAGATTCATCCACTGTTTGCAAGACTTCTCCTCATTCAGACGGGGAATCTATCCACACTCAATACTGTTTATGGACACTTTTGTTATATTTTTTTGAGTTCCAGTCTGTCTGTTGCATCAGACTCCTTGTGATTCCATACTGTTTGCAAACTATATTCAGACTGGGAATTTATTAATTTACATTTATTATCACTTATGGACACTTCTGAGCGACTTTCTATATCAATTTATTCACCATTCGTTTTATTTATATTTCTCATTTTAGTGCGGTTTAAGATTCACATATGTACATTGCATTAGGCACGTTATTTTTTAGCACTACACTTTGTAAATTTTGTCTGGTATACCATTATTTTCATATGTGGTGTGTTAGCTGCTGATTTCGGAGCAGCGCAGAATTATTTGGTTTCTGCGTCTATAGACACAGAATGCCAGACTCGGCCCCACCCCCACATCATTGGATTTGATTGACAGCAGCGGGAGCCAATGGCTGTGCTGCTATCAATCTATCCAATCAAGAGCCGGGGGCCCGTGGAGAAGGAGCCAGCGCATCCCTGCCGACTGAATTAAGGGGTTCAGGTAAGTAAAACAGGGGGGGGGGGGGTAGGGGGCCGGTAACTGTCAGGTGTTTTTTCACCTTAATGCATAGGATGCATTAAGGTAAAAAAACACGTATCTTTACAACCCCTTTAAAATTAGCAATTCTACACACCTGGATAAACTCAATGAGCCTCATCCCTACTAATGGTAAGTAAAAAGATTTTATATTTGGTGGGACCTTTCCTGGACAGTTTATAACAAAATAGTATTAGAATTCCATATAGATAGGTTATCTTACCAGGTAGCATGGGAGGGGGATTTGTCCATAGCCCCTGAGGTGGAGGACTGGCACAAATCCAAAAAGGCATCCTTAATATGGCCTTGATTGAGGCAGGTTACAAGGTCCACGCCAGATGGTATTTAGTACTGGAACGCATGTCCAAAATGTACCTAGGCACCTCAGCTACCTGTTTCAGAGGCTGTGGCCAGCTAGGCTCTGCTTTACATGTGCGGTGGTCGTGCCCCAAAGTCCACCACTTTTGGATGAGGGTTCACACCTTTATTTTTTCAGTTACAATGGTTAACATCACTAAGGATGCGAGTATTGCCCTAATAAATAAACCAGTTGATAATGTTCCACCACATACACAGACCTCAACTTACTTTATATTTCTAGCTGCCAATATCGCTAGAGCAACAGCGTGGAAAAGCCCCATCATAAATATTGCAATAGTTAAATGAAAACTCACATGGATCATGTTACCGTACATACTCGAGTATAAGTCATTCCGAGTATAAATCAAGGCCCTAATTTACCACAAAAAAAAATGGGAAAAACGTATTGACCTGAGTATAAGACTAGGGTGAGAAATGCACAGCTACTGTAAGTGGAAAAGAGGGTCAACAATGCCCATTTGCAGCCTCACTGTGCCCATTTGCAGCCATAGGTCCCCCGAACTTCAAACTCGGTAGTTAAGTGTTCCTAGATGCCCCCTAGCTGCAGCCAAAATTTGGGGTCTCTGAACCCAAAGTGTCCCGAAATGACATTGCTACAGATGGACATAGTTGACCGATTTTGGGGCCCCGTATCTCAGGGCCACCTAGTGCTAGGAACCCCAAATTTGATGTGCAAACCCAGTAGCAGCATAAAATATCCAAAGCTGGGATTTCTAGAACCAAGTGGCCCCGAGATACAGGACCCCAAAAATTGGTTCAGAAAATGTCAAGCACTTTTCTGCAGCAGAGAATGACATTTTCCGAACCTATTTTGGGGCCCCGTATCTCGGGGCCACTTGGTGCTAGGAACCCCAGCTTTGGATATGTTATGGTACCAGGTCCACTAGGTTTGCACACCAAATTTGGGGCCCCGTATCTCAGGGTCACTTGGTGCTAGAAACCCCAAATTGGCCCTGAGATACGGGGCCCCAAATTTGGTGTGCAAACCTAGTGGACCTGGTACCACAACATATCCAAAGCTGGAGTTCCTAGCACTAAGTGGCCCTGAGATACAGGGCCCCAAAATCGGTTCGGAAAATGTCATTCTCTGCTGCAGAAAAGTGCTTGACATTTTCTGAACCGATTTTGCGGCCCCGTATCTCAGGGTCACTTGGTGCTAGGAACCCCAAATTTGGTGTGCAAACCTAGTGGACCTGGTACCACAACATATCCAAAGCTGGAGTTCCTTACACGAAGTGGCCCTGAGATACAGGGCCCCAAAATCGGTTCGGAAAATGTCATTCTCTGCTGCAGAAAAGTGCTTGACATTTTCTGAACCGATTTTGCAGCCCCGTATCTCAGGGTCACTTGGTGCTAGGAACCCCAAATTTGGCGTGCAAACCCAGTGGACCTGGTACCATAACATATCCAAAGCTGGGGTTCCTAGCACCAAGTGGCCCCGAGATACGGGGCCCCAAAGTCGGTTTGGAAAATGAAATTTTTTGCTGCAGAAAAGTGCTTGACTCGAGTATAAATCGAGGGGGGCACTTTCAACACAAAAAAATGTGCTGAAAAACTCGACTTATACTCGAGTATATACGGTAAATGAAAAAATTGTGTGTCCTACATGATAAACAATCCATCTTTGATTTAAAAAAAAAAATATAGTCCCCTTGGATACCTTACCTGCAGGTCCCTGATGCATGAATCTGGCTGTATGAATAGGCTGATATAGGATCCTCGGACAGACCCACTTTCCTTTTCTTTTCCTGTTGTTATTTCTGGCATAGATTTCTTGATTCCAGCCACCCTAGGAGTCATGTTCTCTTAGCACAAATTTTATCCCCCCCTTTTTTTTCTCTTTATTTTTTTCTTATTCAGGATAGTGATGTCTACATTCAGGGAGTTGAAGCCCCTCTTGCAGAACTGTAATAATGCTTGATAATGAGTGATCCTTGTTGGACCGTGATCTCTGGGATGGGCTTCTCTACATGGGGGGGCCCTACTCCCAGAGATTGAGCTTTATGGCAGTCTTGACCTCACAATCACGGGTTTATTGACCCACATTATGACTCGGGGGGGGGGGGGGGGCGATTTGGTGGAGACAACCCCGGGGTGTTTATAAGGTTCTGGTCATTTCTACATACATGTTATAGCAGAAAACATTACTCCTGCTTTTAATAGTTGGTGACTAAGTGCACACGTTCCCCCTACAGTATCATCTCTTCCTGTTTATACAGAGCAGGCAAGGATTGTTTTCTGCTCTGCGCAATGTTCATAATGCTTATATTCTTTAAAAATTTCAAATAAAAAAAAACCCATTGAAAACAGAATTCCGTATTGAACTATGTTAAATGTGAAAATTCTAATGTTTTGTTATAAACTTGGGTGCCTAAAAAGTCCCACCCAATATAGAATCTTTACATACCATTGTAAGTGCTTTTGACTGTGGGCATGGGTCAACATTGACGCCATGACGAGTCTGCGTCTATGTAGCCCCATACGCAACAACCTGGGATGCATTGTGTGTCCTGACTCCTTTCTATCGGAACCAGCATGAACTTTTTCAGCAATTTTAGCCACAGCAGCTCTTCTATTGGATCAGACTACATAGGACAGCCTTTGCCACTGATGGCCATTACTAGTTTGCAGATTTTCCTTCCTTGGAACACTGTTGGCAGGTCCTGACCACTACAGACTGGGAACATCCTACAACAGCTGCACTTTTTGTAGTTGCTCTCACCCAGTTGTCTACTCATTACAGTTTGGCTCTTGTCAGTCGCTGAAATCTTTATGCTTGCTTGTTTTTTCTGCTGTCAACACATCAACTTCAGGGGCATGCTCACTTGCTACCTAATATATCACTCACTTTGAGGTGCCATTGTAACAAATTAATTAAAATTATTCAATTTACTTGTCAGTGATCATAAAGTTATGGTAGAACAGTATAAGCACCAATGGCCATCCCAGAAGTGGCACAACCTAGGTGCGAATAAGGACAAGAGATGGTGCAAAAAATGCCCTAACATTGCACTTGGAGGTGAAATTGGTACAACCTTGGGACTAATAAGGAGCAGGAGAGGAGTACGTGATCATGTTGATGGGCTTCTCTTGGCTTCAAATGGGTTTTGTATTCCCAAAAAAAAGTCTATGAAAATGCAAAACTCGCCTGAAGCATCCATCAATTAATTCAGATCTCAGAAGCATCTCAAACAGATGCCATGGACAGAAGCCCTAAAAGCGATCCAACCTAGTAACAGAGTCCAAGGGGGCAGAAACTGTCAAATAATAATAAGACAAAAAGGGGCACAAGTGACTAATCTCCAGTGCAAATGAGAAGGGGAAACAAGTGATGCAACAGGTGGAGGAGGGTAGGGAGGAACAAAAAGTAGCACAACACAAGATGGTGGCTCCACCAATCAGAAGCTGCCCAGTCTCATGGAAAGGGAAATATATCTAGCGGTTCCAGTTTTCCTACTTATCCTCTCAAAGTTCAATGGATTCTTCAGCCCCTTCTTCCATATCATCCTCCTTCACTGAGCTTACCACCAAGTCAGCATGTCACTGGCTACACCTGTAAAAATGCCATTAAAAGGCAGTTAATGGAAAATATATATATATATATATATATATATATATATATATATATATATATATATATATATATATAAATTTTTCCATTAGACAACACCAACCAGAAAATGAAAATTGTAGCAGTGCCTACATGGAAGTCTTCAACACCCCACTTCTACTTCTGGTCATGGACAAGCAGCAAGTATTTTCAGGACAAACTTTTTCCTATAATTTTTTATTTTTTGCTAGGAGCTATTGTATACATATTTGACCAATGCAAGGAATGATCTAAATCCGTGGTCTCCAAACTGCAGCCTTTGCTTGCCCTTTAGCTTTTCCTGCCACTGACACCAACAATGGGGTACTATTCCTCCCTCTAACACCAAATATCGACATGGTTTTTACTCTCACTGGGCACACTCTGGCCCCTTAACCACTTCAATACCAGGCACTTAGACACCTTCCCGCCCAGGCCAATTTTCAGCTTTCAGCGCTGTCACAATTTGAATGACAATTGCGCGGTCATGCTACACTATACCCAAACAAATTTTTTTATCATTTTGTTCCCACAAATAGAGCTTTCTTTTGGTGGTATTTGATCACCTCTGCGTTTTTTTTTTTTTGCGCAACAAATAAAAAAAGACCGAAAATTTTGAAAAAAAAAACATGTTTTTCTTTGTTTCTGTTAAAATTTTTTGTAAATGAGTACGTTTTCTTCTTCAATGACGGGCACTGATATGGCTGCACTGACGGGCACTGATACGGCAGCACTGATGGGCACCGATGAGGTGGCACTGATAGGTGGTACTGGTAGGTGGCACCGATGGGCACTCGTAGGTGGCATTGATGGGCACTTGTAGGTGGCATTGATGGGTAGTTATGGGTGGCACTGATAGTTGGCACAGATGGGCACTGACAGGTGGCACCGATGGACACTGATACTGATTGATGGCAGTGATGCCCCTAAGTGTGGCATTGCTGGGCATCACTGCAACATAATTGTGCCAATCAGTGCCCATTTGTGGGCACTGATTGGCACAGATTTGGCACTGACTGGGCACATGTGGATGGCCATGGGGTACATACCTGGCCATCCACATGTTTCCCTTCCCTGGTGGTCCTAGTGGCAATCCCTGGTGGTCCAGTGTAGCGATCTGAGGGGGGGGGCTGCGCTGATAAAAAATCAGCGCAGACCCCCTCTGCCAGGAGAGCCGCCGACCGGCTCTCCTCTACTCGCGTCTGTCAGACGCGAGTGAGGAAGAGCCGATCAACGGCTCTTCCTATTGACAGCGTGATCAGCCGCTGGAGGCTCTTTACCAAGATCGGTGTAGCGGTGTGTCAGACTGACACACCGATCCACCGATCGCCGCGATGCACGCCCCTGCGGGCGCGCGGCGGCATGTTATCCTGCTGGACGTCATATGACGCCCAGTCAGGATAACTGAACCACCACCCGGCCGTCAATCCGCTATAGGCCGGGCGGGAAGTGGTTAAAGTTAAAGTAAACTGTCCCTTTTAGAAAGTTAGGAGACCTCTGATCTAAATGAAGATTTTTTTTTTTTTTTTTTTTTTTAAACTTCATTTTTCAATATCAAAAAAAGAAAAAAACATACATTGTAAAATATTATATATGTTACATTGTGCAAAGAGCGGAAAAAAAGAAATAGGATTATTATTGCTATACCTTCCCTCCTCCCCTCTCAACCTACTCCCACACACCACTCGGTCATTAGCTGTGCGTGCCGTGTACTACAATAATTATAAAGCCAAAGAAGGGAAAAGCCAACTCCAAGCAAGAGAGGTTTAAAAGAGTAGCACCTAGGTTCGCGTGAGGGAGCCAAGACTAGGGGCAAGGACCACCGTCCCCTTATGGGGGGACACCTCATGTCATCCAGCCAAGGCCTCCACATTCTTTTAAACTTACTGCAATTGCCCTGCCTGATACATATCGCCCTCTCACTCCATACCATTGAATTAATGGTCTCAACCCAGTTCTCCACTGTCGGGGGAGACTGTGCCTGCCATTTCTGTGCTAATTATTTTCTCGCCTGAAACAGGCATCTCAGCACTACTTCAATGGCGCAGGTCAGGACTCTACCTTCCTCCCAGCTTCCTTATAGGCAAGTCTTGACCTCCGGGTCTAATGAGGTCCCAAAGTTTTAATTTATCCTAGCTACCATCTCCGCCCAGTATCTAAATAGCTTGGGACACTTCCACACCATATGGATCAGATCTCCTGACGCCTTACATCTAGGACACTCATTTTGTCTCCTTCCGAATTTAAACATTTTTTTGGGGGTATGGTAGGCTCTATGAATTAGGAACAAATGGGATACTTTCTGAGAGGGGGAGATCGAGACCAAGTCTCCTTGTTCTAAGATCCTATCCCATTGTTCTGTAGTTATTGCCCCCCACGTCTCTCTCCCACCCCACTCTACTCCTAGAGGGTCCTACTCCACTTATTCTAGCCCCCAAACCAGCATACAACTCAGAGATTAGACCCTTATTTGAGGCTGGTTTAATTATCTTTAAAAGTGTGGGGATCAAACCACTCAATGGTTTGTGACCCAAACTGTGCTTGAATGGCTTGCCTGATCTGCAGGTATTTATAAAATGCCTTGTTTGAAATATCAAACTCTTGTCGTAGGTCCTCAAATGTCTTCATAAGATCACCCTCATATAATTCAGCCAGTCGGTTAATACCCAACCTCTCCCATTCCCTAGGTCTCTCTATACTCCTTACTTCCGCCAAGTTTTTGTTGTTCCATAAGGGGGTATATTCTGTTACCCCGTTATATCCCATTAATGCCTTTGTTACCTGCCATACTTTACTAATTTTATCGTTGGGCTATGAATACATGAATCTGCCTCTAACACCTCCACTAGTATACTATATGGGGTCCCTATCATTCTGTTGCAAGGGTTCCCTCCTCTCAAAGTGCCACAACTCATTATTAGATTTTGCAACTGAGATGCCTTTAGCTATTCCTGCCACTGACACCAACAATGGGGCAGAACTCTTGCCACTGACACTCACTGGGCACACTCTGGCCCTTTAAAGTTTGAAAGACAGTAAACTGGCCCTTTTAGAAAGTTAGGAGACCTCTGATCTAAATGAAGAAAAATTATGATTGGCATACAAATGAAGCAACACACAAATTGTTTCAGTACAGAACTTTAATATAGAGCATTTCAGACAAATTACAACATGGTTAGAAAACAAACAAAAAAAGAAAAGTAACTCAATATAGGTCCAATTGTACATCACGTATTTCACTTTCATATGCGTTTTATACAAGAAAAAAAGTTTTGCTTTAAAGCTTAAATGCTCTTTATGCATGAAGATATGAAAACTGTCTCATGTACAGACTCAAGTATATATGTTTTTTTTTTGTATTTTAATTTATAAGAGCTACATCCCAATTCCCCAGTGAAAACAGTTCTAGAGATTCAAACCATGGTTTAAAATAATAAAACCCTTGTTTAAAACAGTGATCACCACACTGCTGCAAAAGCAAAATATGTAAAAAGTTAACCGGCTCCCTAAAGGAAGGTCTGTTTGTGGGATATTAAAGGATGCCAATTTATTAATTATTAAGGTCTAGGTCAGACGGGTCACATCTTGTTTTCTTTAAGAGCCACACTGTTCTAAAATCAAGCTAAACTCCGATTGTGGGGTTTAAAATAAATCCGTGCTTTACCATAAAGGCCAAAGCAACAGGTGTGCATAACTTCTGCCCCCAGTAGCGCATACTCAACTTTACCTTCATGGTCGCTCCATTAAGCTACAGGAAGAGGAAACTGAGCCCAGCATAAGCCCCAAGTCTTACATGGGGCTAAAAACTGCCTCCCTGAAGTAACAGCACTGGGCCAATCACCAGTGCTGTCACACCAAAGGAATGTGAGAGGCAAATGCTTCACCATAACCAGAAGTATCAGGTATTGGTGGAGAAGTGGAGAAGTAAAGGAGCCCTGTGTAAGTTTTGAGTTGCTCTAGTCAGAGCTCACCAAGGGCTGAGGACTACCTACCCACCCCAAACGGACAGAACCATGCACATGTGCCATCACAGAAAGGGAAGTTAAATAGGGCATATACTCCTCAATACCCAGAAGCATCCTGTATTTTCTTTGCACCTGCCGGGGTAGTGAAGGGAATGTGAGCATGAGCTGGAGAGGGGAGCATTATAGTGGAAGTCCAGACTTTTTTTAACTAGGTTTAAATCTGCAGCCACCCACATTCTAACTTCTATTCTATCTACCCTGTGAAAGGAAGAGGTGTTTAGTTACCTATTCTGAAGATGCTCTGGTCCATTCACACGACGGTCAGTGGGTTCAGGGTAGGAAGGAAGACAAAGAATGCCCCATAGTAAGCCTACAAGTGATTCCAGCGCACAGGCATTTCAGCCGTTGTTGGCCACTGAAGAGATCATGTGACTGGACCGCTCTAAGAATAGGCAAGTATAAGCATCTTCCTTCTACAAGGTAGTTAGAAAAAGGAGGGTGGGAGCAGGTTTGAGCTTAGTTCGGAAGAGCCAGGACTTCCACTTTAAAGCGTGTTGCTTCTTCCTGATTGGGTAAGGTTGTGCTTAAAGGAATGCATACTAGTCTCAAATATTGTCATGCTTCATACCTAGTGCAGTATTTGCCCTATTAAATTATCTGTCTGTATACATTCATGGGTTATGACCCTACCCCCCTCTATTCTGCTTTCCTCAAACTTCCATGGTCAACTGAACTAAATAGAAAATGCCATCACTTAGTTATGGTGGGCACAATGGGGAAGATTTGCTAAAACTGGTGCACACAGAATCTGGTGCAGCTGTGCATAGTAACCAATCAGCTTCTAATGTCAGCTTGTTCAATTAAGCTTTGGCAATAAAACCTGGAAGCTGATTAGTTACTATGCACAGCTGCCCCAGATCATGTGCGCATCAGTTTTAATAAATCCCCCCCAATCTGTGAAACCACAGCCACCAGACATTAGGTCCCTGGCCACTGATGTTGTACATAGACAACCTACTGTATTAATTTCTGAAAAAAGGCACCATGGGAAAAAAGACCAAACAACTTCACACAAACTAAAAAACACACACCTAACAAATATAAATTATTACACCAAGGTTTACTTAGATTAACTTCAACCCCCTACACAGCACTGATTTCAGAACGCTGCGGCTAAAGGACGTTTTCACAAAGCAAACACCTGTGTGTTTAGGCTCAGGAGGGGACCGTCATTCCCCAACTCATCTGCCACGCCAAATCCATGATCCATTGACTGAAGGTTGAGCATAACTGCCCTGGAAACTAGAATGTGACACAAAGTTAGGAACAGCTGCTTCAACCACAGCCTAATCACCCGGGTGTTCTGTTTCCCGACACATCTTTTTAAAGAAAAGACCAAAAGCACCCATCAACTTTCACCTTTGCGTTGCTGGTGTTCAGACCTTGTTACACAGGGTACAGAGAGCTGCAAAAAGATAGGAATTTATTAACTTTTTACAACCTGCAGTCGTGCCTAAGCACACACAAAACTGGACTACACCCCCCCTCCCACTTTTGGGAATCAAAATCACTATTTCCCTGAATATATTTAAATTTTTGTTTTTAACAAAGCCATTTTATTTTAATACTTCAGTGAACTGTCAAAAGATTTACAAAATTATATATTTATATATTTATTTAATGAATCCGCCTACATTCATAATACATCCAGACTATGCAGTGTTCAATGTCCTCGAGACCTGAGCGCTTTGTATGGCAGGACACACCAAGGTCCACAAGCACGGCTAATGGACTTGGCCCCAGGCCACGCGTTTTGCCAGTTTGAACCAAAATTACCTGCAGTGTCTTCAATCTAGACAGCCTTCTGTAAGAAGTGTTCCCTTTCACCTGTACACCCCTCCCCTCCCATTGTTTCATTATTAAATGTCCGAGCATCGGGCCCTTTGGATGAGAAAGACAAAGGGGGCCAAAGACCGCAACACAGATGAGTTGGGTTTAATATATGGATGAAGTTAGTAAATTAGAATATGCATGTTCCTTCCAGATATGGAATAAGCCATACCAAAATATATGCTTCAGAGTGGGAGCAGACATCTCAAGAGCCTATGTAAGCCAGACTGGCGATGTCACATGCATGTATGATTGAGGGGGCACATTCTATTCAGATATCTGCCAATAAATTAAAATTGCAATGGCTGCAACAGGTGTGCATGTAAACACAGTGCGGAAGATAGGCTGAGGTATTCAGGGAAAAAAAAATAGAAATAAACCTGCAGTGCATGTCGTCTCACAAAGATATGTTTGTTAATTACTTTCCAGTCAAGTGTCCCCTCTGCATGTCATGACTCCAGTGTGGCTTTTTACAGTTCGCATAGACGTTATACAGCAGAAGTATTATCACTAGACCTGATCAGATGGTGACCACAAATTAAAGCTGAAATCTTGGCTAAACAAATATATTAAATACAAGTAATGTGTGCATTTGTACTTTAAATGTGATGTGCTGTGCTTTGTGTACTTCCTTGAAATCTGTGCAGTAATCCAGCATGAAAACTCCTGGACTTTCCCTCTCTGCAGAAATTTCCTGTATTGTAGACCACTCTCTCCTTGTGCAGGGTGACTGGTCTTGTATCCGTCCCCTGCTGTAGTGGGTGGGCCTTCCGGGCCCCTCCCACAGCACCACTCTCAGCACAGGTAATGTGCAGCACAGGCATGTCATCATGGTATGCAAAAGCATTTGGTGCTCACAAAGTAGATTAAAACTCTTCAAGGAATATATCTGAGCGAAATAATTTTTGCCGAGAGGTCAGCTTTATTGCACATGGAAATTCAGAACATAAAAAAGCAGCTCTGTCCAGGCAATATTAAAGTAAAACATGTGATCACAGTCTAATTAGACAATCATGGTAAAATTTTTCAATCACACGCTTATATGAATCCATCCTGTTTTACCTGCAGTACAAACACCAGTCCAGGGAGTGCAAATAAGTTCTGGAATCGAATTAATGACTACATATGTTTCAATATACATTATACCCAATCCACAAAGTTATGCCAACACATGCTATTAAGCCCCTTTTGCTTAAAATGAGACCCAGAACCCCTACTGATTAGCAATACAAAGTAAAACATTCATAGCTACTGTCCTTTCGTTTACTTGCAGATGTCCTATTATGAGAAACTACAATGATTTAGTCACAAAGTAACCCTAAAACGCCTATTATCTTATTTCTGCATGCAGTATTATCTTATGAACTACCTTCACTGTTTAGCTACTAGACAACATGTTTTAAATGGCAAGGTAGGGCATTATATGGATTACTTTCAATTTTGAATCAGATTAAAAGGTCTAATTCCAATACATATTTCCCATTATGGGAAAGTACACTAGAAGGCGTCATTTTCAGGAGGGTCTGAACCAACTGTCTGTATCACCTCCCCCATCCTTTCTTCAGACCAATAATGCATAAGGCCAGCAACTCGCCGATTTAAAAACTCCACAAGGTTCCATTATGTGAAGGAGTATGAAGCAAGTTTAGTTTAAATTGTACTAACTACTGCTTCCCTGATCCATAGATCAGCAGCTTCAAAATGCAAATCGGAAATGCATTTACTTGCCATGTCTTCCTCTAAAGCAGGGATATGCAATTAACAGACCTCCAACTGTTGCAGAACTAAGTCCCATGAGGCATAACAAGACTGACAGCCAAAGCATGAAACCCAGAGGAGGCAGAGGCATGATGGGACTTGTAGTTTTGCAACAGCTGTAGGCCACTAATTGCATATCCTTGCTTTAAGGTTTACTAGACCCAAAAGGAGCCAGACTTTTTCAGAACTGGCTCAATGCAGGTGCACAGCTATGGATCAGGATCACAAAATTATGTGTAACACTCATCCATATTGGATCTTTCTGGAGTTCTTTAACCAGTTTCATTACGATAATGGCGACTTGGCCCACACCAGTATAGGATGTTGCCCAGGAGCCCATTTACAGTCACTACTAATTGAGTGGTTGGAGAATGGAGTTAGGGGTAAGCTGTACACAGGCTGTTGGAAGTGGTGGGTAGTGTTGTGTTCAGAAGGGGTTAATACTGCAAAGCACGTATAAGGCACAGTGTGAGATTGCTGCTCCCACTCGCACAGGCGTGCACACACACATTTATAAACACAGATGTGCGTAGAAATGACATGCCTGCCTGCGAGGCAGCAGAGGCGCTGGCCAGCTCTGCCAAGATGTTGAACAGGATGGGAGTTGGGTGGAAGAGGGGCGGAGAGAGGGTAAGGTTTCACTGTGAAAGGGATCAGTTCTTGTTCTTCAGCTGGTTGGACAGCCAGTCCAAGCCCTCGTACAGACCATCACCGCTGGTCGCGCAGGTTGCCTGAATGTACCAATTCCTCTGACGCAGGGAATGCAGGCCCAATTTGTCTGTGATTTCTGCAGCATTCATGGCATTGGGGAGATCCTAGATTGAACAAGAAAGCATGTCAAATATATGCGGTACATCAAAGCTTTTCATTTCATTTGCTCCCAAGAAAACGCTTACGATATATCAGACGTAAAAAAATTTATTTACACAACATACAGGATCTTATCATGCCTGACTGATACATCCGCTTGCTCTCAGTCAAGTTCATACAGTGCAGACTACAAGTAGCATCACCTAATGCAGTGCAGCTGCCTGTACACCATCATTCCTCCCATCAAGGAAATGGCTACTCTGACGACTACAGTTATGAACAAGAGGCTCCAGTCACACCTGTGCGATTTTGAAATGCAACTTTGGATGGGTGCGACTTGGATGCGACTTTCTGTCCCTCTGCAAAGTCAGAGCCACTGTTGCTCGTTAAACATTCAGGTATGACTTTCATGCAACTTTTGAGGGCCAACATTAAAGTCTATGGTAGTGCATGAATTACTTAAGTTGTACATATATGAATGATTATCACTGGGAAACATGGGGTATGACCTGTCATGGGACTGATGTTAAAAGTCACATGACAAGTCGCACAAGTGTGAATGGGGTGTAAGACATGCACTGCCATCAAGTACTGGCGCCAGTGATCTGTAGAAATAAATGATTAAGTGGGAAACAAATCTACGAGTAACCTGGATATAGACACTTAATAAAAAGTAAGCCAGTCAGTTGAGACACTGGAAGATGGATGATAGAGTGACTACAGCTAACAACCTCAATAGCATGAGACCTCTATGCAGACATAATATGACACTATAGGAACGAATAAGGATAAAAATTACCTGCTTGTTCGCAAACACTAGAAGTACAGCGTCCCGTAACTCATCTTCTGCCAACATCCTTGATAACTCCTCTCTGGCTTCATTAACTCTCTCTCGGTCATTACTATCAACCACAAAAATGAGACCTGCATAGAAGAACTCCAGATTAACAATGACTTCTTACGAACCAAGCTCAAAGCACCATTTTTTCTACAAAATTTAGAACCCTCAAACGAATATGAAATATACATATATAATTTTACACACGCCAGTTGCAGCGATACCTCACAAGTGGTTCAAATGCTTTTATTTATGCAAGCGCAACCTACGTATGCGTTCCGTTCTGCGTGTGAGCACAAGGGGACTGGGGCACTTAAAAAAATTCCTATTAAAAACTGAGCACGTTGCCCCATGGCTATAAAAGAAACGTCAGAGCAGGAGCTAGTGTTGGGAGACATCACCAGAGAAAGACGACACGGAGGACATTCTTCATTTTTAATAAACGACTGTCAAAAACCTGTGTACCGTTTTTATTTATTTTAAAAACTTTTTGGGGTAAATGAATAGAGGTTCAATGTACCCCATTACTCATTCAGATAGGGAGGGGCTGGATCTGGAGACTTAAAGGGGCTTCCAGATTCAGATAAGCCCCCTGCCTGCAGACCCCCACAACCACTGCCCAGTGTTGTGGGGAAGAGGCACCCTTTGCCTTAAAGCACCCGCGCACACCCCCCTTTCCTGACCTACTGGGCTGCATGCTCGGATAAGGGTCGGCTACGGCTTTAAAATCGTGCAAGTTCAATTTCAAAGCCGCATTTTAGTACTACTTTGGGGCAGCTTGAAAGACATCTGTGTGGGTTCATGCACAGATGTCTATTGAAATCGCCCTTGAAAACGCCAATAGTAGCGCAGGAATGACTTTTGGAAATCAGTGCGGTGCCGCAAAGTCTGCGTCGCATCGATTGGGATGCTGCTATTGCTGGCAATAAGTTCAGATTTGACCTATTTGACCAATGTGAACGGGGCTTATTGTCAAAGCTTAAAGGGTAAATTCACCTTAAGAGAAAAATCTGTAAGGTGAACTTACACTGAATAGCCTCGTCTTGCTGACCTAGAGCCCAGCGATCACCCGCTAGGAGACCTCGGATAGCCGCCTCCCCAGTCCAGGGCTTAGAAATCCCCTCAGCTTAATCTCTTAAATGTACATCATAAGCAGAAACGTATAGGAGCATGGCAAATGGGTGGCGCCGACCAATCAGAACCAGTGTAGCCCGTCCTGTCACCACAGGCAAAGAGAAAGCCGCAGGGCATTTCAAAGCACCGGACCGGTAAAGCGGCTATACGATCTGTCAGAACGGGTGCTCACCGGACTCCAGGTTAGCGGGACCAGGTGCGATGGGAAGGGGGTCCAGTGTAAGTGCACCTTACAGATTTTCTGTAAAGGTGAACTTACACTTTAATTAAACAAGCTGATTAGTTACTCTGCACAGCTGCACCAGATTCTGTGTGTTTTAGTAAATCTCCCGAATGCCGTCATTTCTTGAGAGGTCCTTCTTTACAATTCTTTTTTTGTATTTATACACAGTTGTCCTTTCACTCACAACTAGGCTTGCTATTACTCCAGCCTCTGGTCTTGTAAAATTTGCCTACACAAGGGATGTTAAAGCGAGTCTCCATGTAATTAGATCACTACTAGGTGTTGCGGGCATGACGTCTCAGACTCCAGTTCTGCCCTGCACACTCAGTGCTTCATTTAATTGACAGGCCAGGACATTCCTGGTCACAAGCAACCACTGTGTCTATCAGATTTACAGGTGCTGTGTGACTCCATCCCTGTAGCAGGAACTGGAATCTATACGGAGGGAGTGCAAGCATGACTTTCTTACCTCTGCATCAATTCCCAATGCATAAATGGGAAATGTAGTTAAAAAAAAAAAAAAAAAAAAAAAAAAAGTGGCCCATAAAACAATAAAAAAAAAAAAAAAACCCATCACAACAAAAAAACTGACTCTTGCACTTCCAATATCCCTCCCTTTGACCCAATGGAAGGCAAAGTAGTATTGGTAAGATTTTTTTTTTTGAAGTTCAGCCTTAAAGTGAAGGCTCGTTTTTTTCCCTATAAAAATAACAAACACGTTATACTTACCTGCTCTGTTGCAGTGGATTTGCACAGAGTGGGCCGGATCCTCCTCTTCTTGGGTCCCTCTTCTGTGTTCCTGGCCACTCCTTCCTGTTCAGTATCCCCACAGTAAGCAGCTTGCTATGGGGGAACCCAAGCAGAGTCACAGCTCCCTGTGTCCATTCAGACACGGAGCCCCGACCCCGTCCCCTTTCTCCCATATTTGGCAATGGAGCCAATGGCGCCACTGCTGCGCCTCAGCCAATCAATCTCGGACGGGAGATTTTAGGTGAGGCTGCGGCTTCGGCCTTGCGGACTAGGGCGAAGCCTCGCCTAAAGACTTCTGCCTGTAGCTCCCCCACGCCGGTCCTGAAGAGCTGCGGGCAGGTTTTTAGGTGAGGCCATACGCCGCGAGGTCCGCAAGGCCAGACGTCGCGGACTAGGCCGAAGCCTCACCCAAAAACTCCTGCCCGCAGCTCCTTCGGACCGGCGCGGTGTTAAAAACAAAAAAAAACAATTTGAGACACTCGTGGACATCACTGGACAGAGAGGGACCTCAGGTAAGTGTTAAGGGGGCTGCTGCACACAGAAGGCTTTTATCTTAATGCATACAATGCATTAAGATAAAATAAAAACCTTCTGCCTTTACAACCCCTTTAAATGTAGCAAACCAGGGAAAAAACAAAAAACAAAACCACACACTTTTGCATACCCAATGCCCAATTAGAAGCAGCAGACCACCTCCACCCATGTGACTGTGCCCAGGAGTTTGTTGGGCATTTAATGCTTCTGATTAAAGTGATTGTTTCACAAAGGACATAGGAGCAAGCAGCAGAAGTGTTTCATACATAAAACTAGAGGTCGACCGATATATCAGCCGGCCGATATTTGGTGTTTTTTACTTAATCGGCATCGGCCGATTGTGCTGATAAAAAGGCCGATATAACTCAGCGCGACTTGCAAATGACTTCTGAAGTCAATACAAGTTGCCTGTATTCTTCTCTGAAGCCACTTCTCCCCCTCTCTGGGCAGCCTGCCAAATCTGATAAAAAGAACCTGAATTGATACAATGATTACACTTCTGAATGAGCTGAGCTCCATGTGTGGAAGTTTTCAGTTTAACCATTTAAAGACTAAATCTTTTCTGACACTTGTTGCTTACAAGTAAAAATCCTGTATTTTCTGCTAGAAAATCACTTAGAACCCCCAAACATTATATATATTTTTTTTAGCAGAGACCCTAGGCAATAAAATAGCGGTTGTTGCAATATTTTATGTCACACGTATTTGCGCAGCGGTCTTTCAAACGCAATTTTTGTTAACATCCTGCCAGCGCATCGCCTCAGTGTGAAAGCACTCGGGATATCACACTGAGACTGCAGGGGAGCCGTTTTACAGGTGTTATTTTTGGCCCAAAAGCGCCTGAAAAACGCCCCAGTGTGAAAGGGGTCTAACTGTTAGATTTTATGAGATGAAGGGAAAAAAAAAAAATAAATAAAAAAAAAAAAAAAAAAAAAAAATCGGCCTAATATATCGGCATCACATATCGGCCATCGGCCACTGCGATTTCTAAATATCGGCATCGGCCAGAGAAAAACCCATATCGGTCGACCTCTACATAAAACTGCACAATGGAAAACAAGTGGGCACCAACAAATCAGCAGCTGCACAATCTCCACTGTAACATATCAATAATGAATTGTCTCATACTGTTGCTCAGGTTGAAGCTTGCTTTAAATTGAGTGACACATATATACAGTGTACACACATTGAAGACAAAACTAGTTAAAGCTTGTAGAAGGGAACAAAGGCACCTGGAAGATCTCTGCACAAGCCTAGGGAAATCAATGCTGATCTAAGCCTGGTGGGAAGTAACACAGTACTACCCCAAAGATACCCACCCTGAGTGTTCTGGAAATAGTGACGCCACAGAGGCCGGATTTTGTCCTGACCGCCAACGTCCCAGACAGTAAAGCTGATGTTCTTGTATTCTACGGTCTCAACATTAAAACCTGAAAAAGCACCAAAAATGTCATGTCAGAACGAACAATGGTTTTAAACATAGGTCAATAAATGAAAAAAAAAAAAATGATAGATGGACATAGCTTACCTATGGTGGGGATGGTGGTCACTATCTCACCCAACTTCAGCTTATACAGGATGGTGGTCTTTCCGGCAGCATCCAATCCCACCATGAGTATTCTCATCTCTTTTTTGCCAAAGAGGCCTTTAAACAGACTTGCAAACATGTTCCCCATTGTAGTGTCTTTTTATCTGATAAAAAAAAAAAAAAAAAAAAAAAAAAAAAAAAGCAGCAGGTAAGAATGGAGATGAAAAATGTAACAGCTTTATATGCAAGCATAAGCCACAGTCAGCAGATACCTTTCCCCACTCCTGGGAGACTGGGCCATGGCAAATTAGGTCAGCAGCTTGGCTCCCCCCTCCTCCCGCCGCCGGGCCAGTAGGAGAGCACAGTGGTGCCTCGTGCATGCGCAGTAAGGACCCAGCGTGAAGCCGTAATGCTTCACTACCAGGTTCCCTTACCAGCAATGGAGGTAGCAGCACCTGACAGCTGTTGGAAACCTCAGCTGCAGTGCCACCATCGCTGGACTCCAGGACAGGCAAGTGTCCTATTAAAAGTCATCAGCTGCACTATGTGTAGCTGCTGGCTTTTAATTCTTGCAGCGGTGGGCGGACCTCCGCTTTCACTTTATTGAAACGCCACAGTGTGACATTCATTCAATTTCTACGCACTGCAGCTGAACGTAATGGTGTAGTTGCTGGCGAGCTGCGGTGTGGGACGCAAAAATGCAAAAACGCTGTGGATGTCCACACCACGGCTCACCCGAAGGCTGCGTTGAAGGGCTTCCTGTGTGCCATCGTACAGATTGGTATTTTTTTTTCCAGTTCAGAAAACCGCCGATCTCTGCACACAGTGTGAACGAGCCACTAAGCCATCTACAGCCTCCCTTTGGCGAGTCCACCAAGTCATATCAAATCAATTATTTGAACAAATCTCCATGCAATGCATTATTTTGCTAGTTAAAGTAATAAAAAAAAGCCATTTATGAAGTAGTAAATGTAAACTGTCATTTAAAAGAAAACAAAATGCTCTTTTATGGCACCAAGCACGATAAAAAAACCTCATCTCATGCTTATTTTACAAGGACAGTTTCCTTGGTCAGCTAACAAATGTCCTTCACTGTCCATTACAACAGAGGAAGATTCAGCGTAAGAAGGAAAGGAACGGTTGTCATGGCAACTTCAGACATCTGACAGCACAGTACGTTGGTGCGCCGACTAACAGGAACAAGGGGGTGGATGGAACATAAAGCTTGTATACAGAACAGAAGCTACATAGCTTAATGTTACATCAGCACAAAGGGTCAGGGACAGAGAAGGTCGATAGAACATCTCTGCACCAACATCTAAGATGTACTAAAGGGCCAGTAAAACACAATGTGCCATCATACCTAAAATGGTTGTCACAGTAACACCAACCAGATATACAAAAAGATCTCCTACATGCACAAGGCGACAAATACTACACATAGAAATAAAAAAAAAAAAAAAAAAAAAACACGAGGGGGAAGGAGCTTACCCGTTTAGGACCCCTCCGTATACAAAACTGAGGAATTCTCCTAAGGCGATTTGAATCGGGCGGAGGCACCGCAATTCCAAATCGCAGCAAAACACAGGACGCGTTTGCAACTATATTACTTCCGAATACTGTTTTGCCTCTATAAATCTCACTGCAATCACAGCAAAATTGCAATGTGCGAAGCTCAAGGAGCTTCTTTTAGGTGACAGCGTCACAATTTGCCACGATGGCAGTGTAGTAAGGGCATTGCAAATGCATCATGCCACGATTTGGAGCGATTCAAATCGCCTAGGTGTGAATGGAGCCCAACAGCACTCACATATGGTCAGGGAGACAGATGCAAATGCAGGTTCCACTGCCACCTGTCTGCCAAACCTGGTTTTACGACAAACCCATTAAAGTGGAATTAAACTCACTTTAAATAATGCTGACCGGTTGGGTTTTCATGACAGAAGAGACCCTATAGTTCGCTTCCGTTATAAACGCTTTTCCCTGCCTGTCAACTAATGTACACTGAGCTGCGCATGCACAGCACCACTGTACACCTGTGAACATTCGTGGGAATGACATCGCAACCTGGTTATTGAAGGGATCCAACAGACCGAACCCAGAAGGAAGATGGGGCGAAGATGGCAGTGCCCCTGGCCAGCAGGAGCGCAGACAGAGCATCATTTACCAGGCATGGCGATGCATACCAGCACATTATGGCATAAACCTCCTGGTGGCCCATAAAATAAATTTAGGAGTAAGTGAGGGTTATAAGCCCTGTTCTTTTGTTCCCCATTGGGGACATTTCCCCCTCACTTCCTGTCCCCTAGCCAAAACATGAAATCCCTTCAAAATGAAGGAATCCCTGGTTGTCACCTGAACTAGTGTGCCCATTGGATGATTTCCCCTTTATTCCTGCTCTGACAACTCAAAATTCTTTCACTTTCACCCTGATGACTCTTGGTGAGAATGGTAAACAGGAGGGTGAATCGCCCTGATCGGGCACAGACAGCGATAAAAACCTGACAGGTGTTCTAATCCCTCTCTGAAACAAAAATTGCCTTTAGCTATAAATTTAAATCTGAACTAGGGGCATACTGCTATTAGCTGCCTTGTTTTTCTTGAATAAATAAACACTGATCCAATGTCTTCTGGGTTCTTCATGGGTGCCTTGGCAAAATATCTAAAAATTGCTCCAACCAGCGGGTTTGATCAAGATTTCTTTTTATTACACAATGCCACAGGTTTTCATTCTGCAACATTACAACTTTGGTCATGCCAGCAGCCGGCATCACCACCTGATGTCATCGATGGATGAGGACATAGGGCACGTGCACAGCATCCTTGTTTGACACCCCACCCCGCTCTGTCAGCACTGGGGTCATGTTAGCTGTGTAGGGGAAGAGAAAATGAGGAAGAAGAAATGATGAAATACTAGTCAGTACCATTTAAGAAAAGTGGATTTGCTTTGAAATAGGGCTGGGAAAAAAAAAATCGTTTTAAATCTTGAATCGAGTTGAGAGGTCAAATCGATTCAAAATTTAAGCAAATCTTTTTTTTCACCGCGCCGGTCCCAAAGGGGCTGCGGGCATGAGTTTTTAGGCGAGGCCGCGGCTACGGCCGTACGCCGCGGACTCGCCTAAAAACTCATGCCCGCAGCGCCTCCGGACCGGCGCAGACACCGCGCCGGGCCTTTAGAGCTGCGGGCAAGGAGTTTTTAGGTGAGGCCGCGGCTTCGGCCTAGTCCGCGAGGACGGACGCCTACGCCTAAAAGCTCATGCCCGCAGGGCCTCGGGACCGGCGCGGTTTCCAAAAAAAGACAACAAAAAAAAAAAAAAAAAAAAAAAACACTTGATTCGAATCGTGAATAGAGTTTTTAAGAGAATCGAAGATGTTTTTTTTTTTTTAAGAAAATCTCCCAGCCCTACTTTGAAAGAATAAATTACCTCTAATGCTGAGTGTTCATTGTGGATGTTGCTGCATTAGGTCAAACTATTAGTTTTATACATTTTTGGTAAACTCCTTCAATGAATCCAAGCTCTGCAAGCTGAGATAACATGCACTGCATTGATGCATTCACACAATTTCACAGTAATCGTGAGATAAAACAAAGTTCAGGAATATTCCTTTATGCCATTGTTTTACAAATCTATGTACACCACAAACTGTATGATTGAATCAGTTCTGATAGCCATTTTACTAACCTGACAGCTTATTATTCTAAATAGAACCTTTAATATTTGCAAACAAAATGAAGGTTTCCTAACTACAAGCAAGAATGAGTCCTTACAGTTAAAGAGCACCTGTCATTTCAGATCCATCATGGCAGCGCCTGTTAGCGGGCATCCAATCACCTGCTGCCGCCACGTCTCCCATCTTGTTGTGTCACTGCCGTATCACCAGCTGTCCCATTAAAGTGAATAGGACTGTCGGTGAGTCAACAGCGGGTCAGAGGAGGAGCCGCTGCAGGTCAAAGATGACAGTTGCTCTTTAAAAATCAAGTCTTTTTACTGATTTTAATCAAATCCACCCAGCTTCCACACCTGCACTATAATATACAGTATCTCACAAAAGTGAGTACACCCCTCACATTTTTGTAAATATTTTATTATATCTTTTCATGTGACAACACTGAAGAAATGACACTTTGCTACAATGTAAAGTAGTGAGTGTACAGCTTGTATAACAGTGTAAATTTGCTGTCCCCTCAAAATAACAACACAGCCATTAATGTCTAAACCGCTTGCAACAAAAGTGAGTACACCCCTAAGTGAAAATATCCAAATTGGGCTCAAAGTGTCAATATTTTGTGTGGCCACCATTATTTTCCAACACTGCCTTAACCCTCTTGGGCATGTAGTTCACCAGAGCTTCACAGGTTGTCACTGGAGTCCTCTTCCACTCCTCCATGACGACATCACAGAGCTGGTGGATGTTGGAGACCTTGCGCTCCTCCATCTTTCATTTGAGGATGCCCCACAGATGCTCAATAAGGTTTAAGTCTGGAGACATGCTTGGCCAGTCCATCACCTTTACCCTCACAGCTTCTTTACCAAGGCAGTGATCATCTTAGAGGTGAGTTTGGCATCGTTATGTTCCAATACTGCCCTGCGACCAAGTTGTACACTCACTATTTTACATTGTAGCAAAGTGTCATTTCTTCAGTGTTGTCACACGAAAAGATATTCTAAAATATTTACAAAAATTTAGAGGGGTGCACTCACTTTTGTGAGATACCGTACATTGTTCTAGCTTGGTGTATGTGCCTAACAGAAAAATACTGAGCCCGATACTGTGTACTTAATCTGTGCCTTAGCAATTATTGATGATTCATACAGTGCAAAGAATGCAATGACAACGCAAAGTACTGCAATGTAGGCGGATGTCTATCACAATTCTGTGTGTGCTGGCAGAACAAAAACCCACATACAGTGCTTACTGCACCTCCCAGTGACACACAGCCTAATCCCTCATTCAGCATGTCAACCCACAGATTTTTCTGATTGGATTATTATACAGAATAACCTTTATAAGATTATGTGCAACCACAACTTTTTCTTTTTTGGTGGCATTTCCTATTCCTAGAAAAATATTTTTCACCAGGGATCAAAATGTACAGTATGTATCAGAAAACTTTGAGGTGCCTTTCCAGAATCCATTACACTCTTACTAGGGGCCCGAGCTAAATACACCCGCTCTATCCTATGTTGGTGGCTGGCCACAGAGGCCCTCATACTGGACAGGGGATAGCATTTGGTGGAGCTTAGTCCTTAAAGTACAAGGGGCATTAAAGTCAAACTTTTAAATTTTACAGGTATAAAAAAACAGGACGCTAGCATGGTGGTACTACACGCAGTAGTAATTGGCAAGTGTGTCCCATTAGTAATACACGGCGCACATGTTGTGGGCCAGTCCAGAGACTGGTTTTTTTGGGGGGGACAAATGTGCCGTTTATTCATGTGGATTTTCTACCCCGCGGTGCCAATGTCAGTGAATGTCACCGCCGTGTTCTGAGTGATGAGCATACGCTATATATAAAAAAAAAAAAAAAAAAAAAAAAAAAAAAAAAGAGAGAGAGAGAAGGGCAAATCTTCCAATGGGGACACTCATTCTGGTGAACTGGGGCCTCAAAGTGGTTCCCTTACCCACTTGCCTACTGGGCACTTTTGCCCCCCTTCCTGCCCAGGCCAAATTTCAGCGCTGTCACACTTTGAATGACAATTATGCAGTCATGCAACACTGTACCCAAACTAAAATTTTTATTTTTTCCCCCCACACAAATATAGCTTTATATATTGGTGGTATTTTCAAAAAACGTATACAAAAGTATACAAACAAGGTGATCGTGATCAACCATGTGCATCCAGATCAGATATACAATTACAGCAAATATATCATAAGTCACACTGATGGTATATAAAGTATAAAAGGGCAGCAGAGAAAAATAAAGTAAGCGGCATCGACCTGGCAAGCATGTTGGTCAAGATGTTGGCAACGATGTTGGTCAAGGGCTGACAGCAGCATGGGGGCCATCTTGACCCTCTTAAAAGGAGTTTAAAAAAAAAACCTTTTGCGTTTACATCTTAATGCATTAGGATAAAAAACCTTCTGTGTGTAGCAGCCCCCCCCCCCCCCCCCAATTGCCTACCTGAGCTCTCTCTCCAGCAATGTTCAGGAATCCTCTCAGCCATCCAGTACACTCCTCTTGATTGCCTGAGACAGGGCAGTGGAGCTATTGGCTCCCGTAGCTGTCAGTCAGCCAGCCAATCAGGGGAGAGGGGGCGGGGCTCCGTGTCTGAATGGACACACAGAGCTCTGACTTAGCTTGGGTGACAACCTGTAGCAAAGCTGCTGGCTGAGGGGCACTCAAAAAGGAGGGAGGGACTAGGAGCAGCAAAGAGGGATCCGAGAAGAGGAGGATCAGGGCTGCTCTGTTCAAAACCAACTACACAGAGGAGACAAGTATAACATTGTTGATTTAAAAAAAAAAAAAAAAAAAAAAAAAAAAAAAAAAAAAAAAAAAAAAAGGCGAGCCTTTACAATTACTTTATTAGTCGTAAAGACAGTCGATGGACCCCCAGAATGGGAGCGCCACTCAGGAGGTTTACCCTGGTACCCATAGTACGGTCCATTGGGTGCCAGGTGTCACCAAAAAAGTAATATTGCATTATCTACGTCAAGTAAGCATTATTCCCCTAGCACCTATTAAATCACGAGTGCAATATAGGTAATAAACAAACCAAAAAGAAAAAACAAGAGCATAGGGTAGAATTGGGCGGCTGCTTGTACCTGGCTAAAAACACAAGACCACTCACACTAGTATGGACTTTTATGCAGAGAAGATTTGTTATGTAATATCTTACATGGAGAGATGAATGAACAGGTCTCCTCTATTCAGAGATCGAGTAAGCAGGGGGTCTTCTAACTTCAGGAGGAAAACATCAAGGCTGGAAGGAACAAAGTCTGAATCTCTAGTATGCTCTTGTCAGGCCACCCAAGTCCTACAGAATTGTTCCAACATACCCCAACAGGTCGCTATCCACTCCTCTGCCTCCATAATCTCATTAACCTTCTTAACCCATTCCTCCCAGCCAGGAACCTGTACCCACCTCTAATATATAGGTATTACTCGTTTAGCGGCATTTAAAAGATGCGATAAAGCACATCTTTTATATTGGCAAAGCGTGATAGAGAGCACATGGAAGAGGAAGTGAAGTGGTGATAGAGAGAGAACAATGTTCAGAGTTTGCTGGAACCGAGTTTCAACATCCACCCAGGAAGCCCGATTTGCTGGGCACTGCCACCATATATGCAAGAGCGTGCCCTGCTGGCCACAGCCTCACCAACAAAAGTATTTTGGTATTTAATCGGCACTTTTTTTTTTTCTTGTCAAAATGAAAAAAGTCCAAAAAGTTTTCCCTCTTCCCCCAAAACAAAAAACAAAAAAAACTTTTCATAGTTTGTTATAGAGGAAATTGAGTACTGTCCGTGATACTTTTTTATTTGCACTAACATACAATTTTTCATATGGCTACAATCACATCAAGTATAGTTTGTTATAAAATTTTGCAAACAGGTAATGCTTCTCTTTCACCGGTGGGCACTGTGTACTTGCCCCTTTCACACAAGCCAGTTATCGGCTCTCTTCTCATGTTATCTGCATTCCTTTCCTCATGCTGACAACCGGCTTCTGTTTAGTGATCAGCTGTAATTGGACATAGCTGATCACGTGGTAAAGAGCCACTGATTGGCTCTTTACCCCAATCTGTGATCAGCAACATCAGGAAAACACACGATCACAGAGCGTGCCGCAGTGGGAGCGATCACGGGAGAACGTCATGACGCCCTCCCAGAACTGGACAGCCGTGCTGTAGCCATCATTCGGCTATAGCGTAGTCAGCAAGTAGTTAATTTGCAGAACTTTCTCCTCCCTTCCTGTTTTGGCTATGGGACAGGAAATGAAGGTGAATCTCCCCAAAAGCGACACCGCAAAGAAGAAAAAAAAAAAGTCAGGGGTTATATAACCCCATCTTACTTATCCAAAATAAAGTTTTGCATATAGTTCTACTTTAAGTCAGGCCCTTAATAACAACGTAAACTGATGTCAAACACACAGAATATAACAAGGCTAATAATAGGTATCATGATGTTTGGATCTGCTTTTAAATGTTAAAACAGCTGTTGGGTCCTGATGCAGTCTGTTTAAACCAGCCCTTTGCCCACGTGGAGCAGAGGGAAAGCTTTGCTTGATATCCCCCTCCTCAGCAACATATATACTTCCTATTTCCTTCACTCGGATTAAGCTACCCATACAGCAAAGGGCTGCCTGCACCCAAAATTGGTATTTCGGGTTTTGCAGTTACAAGCAAACTGAATCACAAGTTGGCTTCTTACATCTCTTCAGTTTGTGAGAATACGCAGAAGATTTTTCAGTTCCGCACAATTGTATAAATGATCACAAATGCCGAGCAATGCGCGCTACCGTCATGTGAACATTCAGGGTTAAAATAGTCCTTAGTGACAAACTGGTTTAAAGAAAGAAAAAAAAAAAAACAAAAAAAACTATGTATTCTTAACTCAAAAATGTATTTTTTTTATGGCTCTCAGCCTCCAATTTTATATTATTTTTTCTGCTGCTGTGATTTAAAATTTCCTTTTAGAGGGTGGCTTCATTCCCCAAGGTCACACTTTGTTGTCACCGTTTTGCTGCTACCAAGTGGCTATGGGATGTGTAGTGCGCACAGAGCCATGCACTGCTCTTTTCAAATAAAAAGTGGTGACAGAGAAACCAGAGGGTCGGGAACTCAGAGGATGTTAACAAGGATGCAGAAAAGCAAAGTAAGATACAATTATATAAAAATAGGACCTTTTACTGGATGTATATGGATTATTTTTGGAGAGCAATATAATTTAGTGTCACTTTAACCACTTTCTTACCTGGAACTTTTACACTCTTCCTGCCCTGGCCAATTTTCAGCGCTGTCGCACTTTGAATGACAATTGCGCGGTGATGCGGTGTAGCCAAAATTTAATTTTTATTTTTCTCAACAAAGATCTTTCTTTTGGTGGTATTTAAAAAGTGTTTTTTTTTTTTTTTAACAAACATGTTATACTTACCTCCACTGTGCAGTTCGTTTTGCACAGAGTGGCCCCAATCCTGCTGTTCTGGGCTCCTCCCCGCTAAAGCTAACCCCCTCTGGGAAGCGCTCTTCCAGGGGGTTAGCTTGCGGGCACGCTCCCGAGTCCTGTATCCGGCGTCCATAAGCCGCTGACTACAGGACTCAGCCCCGCGTCATTGGAGCTGATTGACAGCAGCGCGAGCCAATGGCTGTATGCTATCAATCTATCCAATGAAGAGCCAAGAACAGGCAAGAACACCGGCCCGACAAAGTGCGTTCTCAACGCGGGACTTTCAGGGGCTTAGGCAAGTAAACGGGGGGGGGGGGGGGGCGCTTGCAATCGCCGAATGTTTTTTCACCTTGATGCATAGGAGGCATTAAAGTTGAAAAAACATGAACCTTTACAACCCCTTTAATCACCGCTGGGGGTTTTTTCTTTTTGCCAAAAAAAGTTTGTAAATGAGCAATTTTTCTCCTTCATGTGTCCTGAAGTGGCTAAACCGATTTGCATCACTGCTGGGCACGGTTGGGGCTGCACTGACAGTGTCCAGATGATTAGTACAGGTCTCCCCTGTGAGGAGATGCTGCTGATCGGCTCTCCTCACACTGTCAGTGTAAGGCGAGGAGAGCCGATTACCATCACTTCTATGTTTACATATGATCAGCTGTGATTGGACACAGTTGATCACATGGATAAAGAGCCACGTCATCGGCTCTTTACAGTGATCAAGCAATGTCCCAGGAGCGTGAGATCGCGATGAAACTGAGCAACGTCGGCCCAGAACAAGAGTGAGGATCTCGCCCACCGTATAGACAAATGGCGGTTAAAATCTCAAAGCACTGCAGCACGTGTAAAACAAAAAAAAAAAAAAAAAAAAAAAAAAAGAAGAAGCTGGGTCACCCAGGGCCTAACGCACCATGTCTGACCATCCTAGCAATCAAACACCTTATCCCTTTCCTGTTCCTAGGACAGGTCAGAACCCAAAGGCACAAATTGCTACTGCAAAAGGGAAATCATAGATAACAAGGAACCGTTTAGTCAGTTATTTCATACATGAGGCACTAAAGTTCCTCATTTGTCCAGCAAGGATGCAGACTGTAAATTACAGCTAGGAACGTAATAGCAGCATTTCCTGAGACGCATTTCCTGGAATGCCCTGCTCATGACTAACGCCAGAGAGCACATGACACGGACATCAGCTGTGCAAACACGTAGAGTTCACTGGAGACAATAGAGCTGCATGGCTTCCAGCCACCAATCCGATACAATCTAAGTTGTGGCGCGATGCAGTCGCCTTCAATTCTGCTATAGGTTTGTGCCACAATAGCTCCACATCAATTGGGAAAACAGCAGCTAAGGAGGCATACAAGTCTATAAAGAATATATATATATATATATATATATATATATATATATATATATATATATATATATATATATATATATATATATATATATATATATATATATATGTATATGGGTTCGACAAACCCCGGGCGCCAGGTCGCATTTGCGACTAGAATTAGCGACCTGGCGCCTGAGGCGGCACAGCTGGGGTATCCTGTGTCCGTTCGACCCCCCCCCCCCTCCCGGCGCGATCGCGATGGGCCGCGCCGGTAATTGAGGCCGCGGCTTTGCGGCCTACTGCAGTCCTATGGTTCCTTCTGCAATCAGGCGCCCTCTGGTGGTGGCCGTTGGTATTACAAGACATCCATCAATGCTAATGGAGCTTTCCCTACCTGTTTTCACTGCCTGCTCATCTCCTTCCCTTTACTTAGAACCCCCAAACATTATATATATTTTTTATTCTAACACCCTAGAGAATAAAATGGCGGTCATTGCAATACTTTCTGTCACACCGTATTTGCGCAGCGGACTTACAAGCGCACTTTTTTGGGAAAAAATACTTTTTTCTAATAAAAAAATAAGAAAACAATAAAGTTAGCCCAATTTTTTTTATATTGTGAAAGATAATGTTACTCTGAGTAAATTGATTCCCAACATGTCACGCTTCAAAATTTCGTCCGCTCGTGGAATGGCGACAAACTTTTACCCTTTAAAATCTCCATAGGCGATGTTTAAAAAAATTCTACAGGTTGCATGTTTTGAGTTACAGAGGAGGTCTAGGACTAGAATTATTGCTCTCGCTTTAACGATCGTGGCAATACCTCACGTGTGGTTTGAACACCGCTTTCATATGCGGGCGCTACTCACATATGCGTTCGCTTCTGCGAGCTCGGCGGGACGGGGCGTGTTTAAAAAAATTATTTTCTTTCTTATATATTTTACTTTTTATTTTTACACTGTTTTTTTAAAAAAAAAAAAAAAATTGTGTCACTTTTATTTCTATTATAAGGGATGGGGCACATTTAAAAAAAAAAAAAAAATTTTCTTATTTATTTTAACTTTTATTTTTTCTCTGTTCTTTAAAAAAAAAAAAAAAAAAAAAAGTCACTTTTATTCCTATTACAAGGAATGTAAAAATCCCTTGTAATAGAAAAAAAGCATGACAGGACCTCTTAAATGTGAGATCTGGGGTCAAAAAGACATCAGATCTCATATTTACACTAAAATGCATTAAAAAAAAAAAAAAAATTGTCATTTGAAAAAAAAAAATAATAAAATGTCCCTTTAAGAGCTATGGGTGGAAGCGACGATTTGACGTCGCTTCCGCCCTGCAATGACTTGGAGATGGGCAGGGGGCCCATCTTCCTCTCACTCGTCTCCATGTCAGGCCAGGGACAGATCCTGATCGCCTCCGCCGTTACCGACTGCCACGGTAAGTGGTGAAGGGCACCAGAGCGTGGCGGGAGGGGGGGGGGCCCTCTCCTGCCGCCGATAAAAGTGATCTCGCTGCGAATCTGCTGCAGAGACCACTTTTATCTGAAAGAGAACCGCCGGCTCTAGGAGAAGATACCGGGGTTATGGTAGCTAGCTGCTACCATAACAACGGTATTTCTCTTCAAAGACAGGACGTATATAGTCGCCCTGCGGGAAGGAAGTGGTTAATTAAAATGAATTTATTATTTGTCATCTCCCTGCTTGGCCCCTTTCACACGGGCTGTCTGATCAGGTTCGCCTGTCAGTTTTTCAGGCGGACCTGATTGGATCCTTAGCGGGAATATGGTGGTCTTGTGTCCCTGCATGGCAGGAAATAAAAGCAGTCACATTCGTTCTAGTCGTCTCTGTGTAAATTTAATATTGGTTAATTTTTATATTGAAAATAAAGCTGTCGGTCGTTTAAAAAAAACAAAAACTAAAACCTGGCTCCTAACTTTTTTAGCTGGCTCCTAGATTCCAAGCAAATTTGTCAAGCCGAGATGATAGAGATAGAGATAGAGACACACACACACACACACACACACACACACACACACACACACACACACACACACACACACTGACTAGGTCACCCTCAAACCTACCCAACAAGCCTCCAATGAAATGGAAGAACCCAAACTATTTCAGATGAGCCCCAAGAAAGACTTTTGTGCCGTGACAGAAGCTGCCAAGAATCACGCAAATAACACTGGGATGTATTAGTGAAGTGCATCTCACATTTGTACAAGAAGCTAGAAACAGACGTCTATGAATAGGCCATCGGATATACAGAATTGCCTTTATCTGGAAAGTTTTGGCTCTGTTCCAAACTAAACACCTGACCAGCCTATAATGCCGAGCAAAGAATCAGGTTCTTTAAACCACCTACTCTTATATACGCCTCAATGAATTTGCGGGACTAAAGAAAAAAAAAAAAGCCCTGTATAAGCTTAAAGGGTCACTAAACTGATTTTAAAAATCCTATAGAAGTATGTATTCTTACCTCAAAAAAACCTTCTCGCCCCAGCCTCATCCAAGTCCACTTTGGACTATAGCCTAAATGATTAAAAAAAAACAAACCTGGGATTAAAATCGGTTTGCTAATAGAACTATGAGTTGGGTCTCAGACATTTCTTCCAACTGCCTGTTTCCAGTCATCAGAAAATTCTACACGGATCTTATTTTCATTCATTTATACCTTCTTATTCATCAATTTCCTTCCCACTCTAGAAATGGTGTAGGAAAATAAATAAATAAATAAATAAATAATGTAAAGCAGCCATGGTCCGCTATTTGTTTGCCCAACACAGACCTGCATCTTCTTCCTGTAACCCGGTACGCTTTTAGTCCGATTTCCAATCCAGAAGAGCAAACTCAGCCATCAGTAAAAGTTTTCTGTGAGCCAGTCTATGATCAGCACCATAAGAAATAGTGGAAGACAGGAGGGCTACTTGAACCCAAACTGGTGGCACCCTTTCCAGAATGTTCTAGGCAAGCAGCCAACATTTGATGTATAGCATAGCGAAGGCTACATGAACACAAGTGCCACTTTAAGAACCTTGCAGTCGAAACCTGCATCCGCAGAAGAGAAGACATCCACCTGGTATAAGTGTGGAAATGTAGACAGCTGGGCTACGGAGGCCTGGTGCCGAAACTCCCAGATCTGGTGGAATGGGCACATAAAAGCACAAGAGGAGGTCTGTTCTTGAAAGTATAAGCTCTAACAATCAGATTTCTTACCCAACTCATGATGGTGAACTTGAAAAGCTAAGAGTGACTTCTCCGTGAAGAGGAGGTCCATATAGATAAAGTGCCCAGGGGGCGTGTCCTCAAAAGCTTTCCAGTATCCAATCACCTGAAGGTACAAGCCTATAACCCAGGACTATGATTACTTTGAGGTTGCCCTGTACCGAACGATTAGGATATATAGTATGCATACCTTCACACTGAAATGTAAACATGAAGTGAGGCAAATCTGTCATCCCACCAAGATAAATGTCATCTAACAGTTAATGCTGGTAAAGTATTCCTTGCAGAGAAAAATAGAAAAATAGGACATTTATCACAGGCTGCTCAATATGTGTTAAATGGTCATTACTCATTAACCAACATGCAACACCCACTCAACTTAGTCTATAAGTTTGCCAAATGCCTAAGACCAAACCGGCAGATTTGAAACACCCCATTCAAATCACTGTGTTGCAAAGATGACAGATGAGAGCAAGAGGCTACCCAAGCAACAGTACAAATAAAACTCACCTGTGTAGCTGAGGCCCACTTACACTTTGTCCTAACTGCAAATCGACAGCATGAAATAAGGTGAACCCTGCAGTGTGCCTATCGATCTTTTATAATCTGTTATGCATGTCATGGCACAAAATTATGCTGCAGCTGTGTCTCCTGGAAGCCACAAAAGGGGTATTCTACTCTGTATGGCACATACAGCCACAAGCAAGAGCCCCTAAAAAGAGAAGAGACAAAGCTCTAAACCAGGGGTCTCAAACTGGCAGCTCTCCAGCTGTTGCGAAACTACAAGTCCCATGAGGCATTGCAAGGCCGACAGTTACAAGCATGAGTCCCACAGGCAGAGGCATGATGGGACTTGTAGTTTTTCAACAGCTGGAGGGCCGCCAGTTTGAGACCCCTGCTCTAAACTAAGTGCACTCCTGTGACTCAGATTTAGCCAACAGCGGCTAAAGTCTGTTGACTGCTTACGCCACTCAGCCACTCCTTCAGACTTTGAAGGAATTCCAACTAAAATGTTGGGGATTCACCCAGATCCCTGACTGACAGCTGGCTCAGCCTCTCAGAGCCTGCTGCCCCCCCCCCCCCAGCCCAGGGCTCCAGTGAGTGCTGGAGGGGCAGAGCAGAGAGTGGTGACTGACAGTCGCTGGTTCTCTTCTCACTGAAGACCAAGAACTGAGCAATTAGCGGTGTTTGATCGCTCAGTTTTTGGTCTGTGAGGCGGCAGGGGACAGATGCAGAATCGGACCAAAGCTGCATCCACCCGAGTACGTAGGTTTGATATTTTGAAATCCTGCACTTCCTTTTTAAAAGAAAAGCTGCACTGAGAAAGATGGATGAACTGCCACTGACCACCTTCAGAAATTGCCAGCTGCTTTGTCGTCCCTGGCATCAATATTTTAAGAGTCACTGGCCCAGACCAAGCATGTAGCAAGTGAAGTTTAAGCTCCTAATCAGTCACATCATTCACATAAAATTCAGAAGCCACTGGGCCAGAATGGCAAAACTAGGCAACTAGCATTTCCAAAGTTAAGCCAGTACACATGGGCCAAATATTGGGTGGCATCGGCCGGTTCAATAGAAACCAATCGTGTTCACTGCATTCCGTCCGACAGAAGCCGGTCAGAACACAATAGCACAGCAGAGAAGATCGCTGTACTAACGTAGTATAGTTAGTACAGCAGCTCCTCCGGATCGGTAAATTTTTTTAGTTCAGCCCTACTGGGCTGAAACAAAAAAATAAAAAAATAATAGTGTGCACTAGGCTTTAGCCTACAGCAGTCTCCAAATTTCTCTTTGTAGTCTACAGAGAGCTTAGAATGTTGCCAACTGATAAGAGTCGGCTGTGTAACAGTACTCAGGCCTGGCCAGGCACCAAACAATACATTATGGAAGGGCAACGGTAGTGTCACTTGTTCCCACAGACCTGAATACTCCAGATTTTTAATCCAAGTGGCAGTGGGGATCGAGGTTGCAAGCAGAAGCCCTAAAGCTTTGTTCACACATGCAGCTTGGGGGGGGGGGGGGGCGCAATAAAAAACCAGGTGGAGGAGCTGCGGTTGTACGGTCCAACTGCCCAGCTGAACTTGGGCATGCAGCCACCCAGGGCTGTACACATGCTGCAGTAAAAATTAAAGAGCGTATTCGGCACGTGTTATTGGCGCTGAACACGACTAAAACAAGCTTTTGGGGCTGTACTGCAATTATGCAGTTTACAAGGTTAAATCAGGTAGTGGACATAACAGTGCCCCCTCACCATCTATAATATTCCCTCTGAATAGCAACCCAACAGATTACTCTTCTGAAGACACTGTACATGTGTACAAAAGGGGTGAGACCTTTGTTTGTTTATTCCAACTATCAGGTTCCATAAAAAAAAAAAAAAAATAAATAATAAAATAAAAATGTACCGCAGATACAGATAGACTGATCCTATTGTATAAAATTGTCCTAAAGAAGTCCTGCCTTTAGCAAACATTCTCCCTTTCATCCTTTTAGTGTATTATGAACATTGTCATTCACGTTTCACAAACACAAAATGCTCAGATGTAGAACTCTAAGGGTCCAAAACACAACTCTGCACCCAGGTAAAGTATAAGAACCTTTGGGTCCATACCCCAAGACAGGTCAAATATAACGATAATCAATGTGATTATAGATCAAAGTGGCCCCGGCCAATATTGTAAAAGGAAAAACAGTAACTCTTTACCTTTTGTATATACAGTGCCTTGCAAAAGTATTCACCCCCCTGGCTTTTTACCCCTTTTGTTACATTGCAGCCTTTAGTTCCATGTTTTTTTAATCTGAATTATATGTGATGAATCAGAACACAATAGTCTAAATTGGTGAAGTAAAAGTAGAAAAATATATACATAAAACAAATTTTCAGAAATAAAAAAAACAGATAATTTGCATGTGCGTATGTATTCATCCCCTTTGTTATGAAGCCCATAAAAAGCTCTGGTGCAACCAATTACCTTTAGAAGTCACATAATTAGTGAAATGATGTCCACCTGTGTGCAATCTAAGTGTCACATGATCAGTCATTACATATACACACCTTTTTGAAAGGCCCCAGAGGCTGCAACACCTAAGCAAGAGGCACCACTAACCAAACACTGCCATGAAGACCAAGGAACTCTGCAAACAAGTAAGGGACAATGTTGTTGAGAAGTACAAGTCAGAGTTAGGATATAAAAAAATATCCAAATCTTTGATGATCCCTAGGAGCACCATCAAATCTATCATAACCAAATGGAAAGAACATGGCACAACAGCAAACCTGCCAAGAGACGGCCGCACACCAAAACTCACAGACCGGGCAAGGAGGGCATTAATCAGAGAGGCAGCACAGAGACCTAAGGTCTCCACAGCAGAGACTGGAGTATCTGTACATAGGACGACAATAAGCCGCACGCTCCATAGAGTTGGGCTTTATGGCAGAGTGGCCAGAAGAAAGCCATTACTTTCAGCAAAAAACCAAAATGGCACGTATTGAGTTTGTGAAAAGGCATGTGGGAGACTCCCAAAATTTATGGAGGAAGGTGCTCTGGTCTGATGAGACTAAAATTGAACTTTTTGGCCATCAAAGAAAACACTATGTCTGCTGCAAACCCAACACATCACATCACCCAAAGAACACCATCCCCACTGTGAAACATGGTGGTGGCAGATTCATGCTGTGGGGATGTTTTTCAGCAGTCGGGACTGGGAAACTGGTCAGGGTTGAGGGAAAGATGGATGGTAAAGCAACACTTGAGTGTTTTAAGGGGAAACATGTAAATGTGTTGGAATGGCCTAATCAAAGCCCAAACCTCAAACCAATAGAAAATCTGTGGTCAGACTTAAAGATTGCTGTTCACAAGCGCAAACCATCCAACTTGAAGGAGCTGGAGCAGTTTTGCAAGGAGGAATGGGTAAAAATCCCAGTGGTAAGATGTGGCAAGCTCATAGAGACTTATCCAAAGTGACTTGGAGCTGTGATAGCCACAAAAGGTGACTCTACAAAGTATTGACTTTAGGGGGGTGAATAGTTATGCACATTGACTTTTTCTGTTATTTTGTCCTATTTGTTGTTTGCGTCACAATATTAAAAAAAAATAAAAAATAAAAAAACACACCACAACCCCCATCTTTAAAGTTGTGGGCATGTTCTGTAAATGAAATGATGCAAATCAAACAAACCATGTTAATTACAGGTTGTGAGGCAACAAAAACACGAAAAATGCCAAGGGGGGGGGGGGGGGGGGGGGGGTGAATACTTTTGCATGGCACTGTACACTTTGCAGATTTATAACTTTACACAATCATTTCTCAAACTGCCAGCAAAGCAGGAAGGACTGCTTTCACGGTCACCAAACAGAAATCCCCACATTGCTTTAGTAAGCAGCCCTATGACAGTATCAGAGCAACAATGAAATTCTTATCACGGGTGACAACCGACATACTTCACACTCTGTGCAGACTAAAGCCCGATACATACACACTATTTGATTTTCTGCAGATTTTTGTCTTCAGGATTTACCAAAACCATATAATATGAGGTCAAACCTTAGGAGTTTCAATTCGTATGTAATCAGGCAGGCCCCTGTACTACATGGTTTTGGTAAATCTGAAGACAAAAATCTGCAGAAAATCCAATAGTATGTATGGGGCTTAAGAAGCAGCAGCGATCCAATTACAAGAGCAAGATGTGGAAAATTACTGGGGGTATTTCATACACAATTATGGTAGCGTTCCCCCTCAGGGTTACTATAGCAACAAGGAAGCAACATTTCAAAATCGTTGGCATTAATACAAAAGCATATCTGACTGCAATTTCCCCACACTTTCTTTTAAGCTGCCATCAGCAAAAGTGACACATCTTCCTCCAAAGCCTAAAAAGACTTCCATTCAACCTCAGGTGTGCAAAAAGCACAGAGCTTTCGATTTAGCCTTATATTGTGTAGAGGGAAGTATTGTCCTCTACAATCAGGCTGAGGACGGGGAATCCTAACAGGAAGGAAGTCTAGTTAAATCTTGGCTTAAAAAAAAAAAAAAAAAAACCACACATAGTGCCTAATAACCACAACTGTATGCAGAAATAATGGATCTCATCACCTACTGCAATTAGTTTGGGCTTAATTATTCTGTAGTGATGACTGGTGACCATCTTTCATAATTTATTCAGGGAAGCCTATCCCACACCCACATAACTGTCCCTGAGCCACCCCCATCAAATCATTCTTTGCAGCTATTACCTTTTGTAACACCACCCCCTCCCTTTAGAATGTAAGCTCTACGAGCCGGGCTCTCCTGTACCTTTTGTATTGAACTGTACTGTAATTGTATTGTCCCCCTTATACATTGTAAAGCGCTGCGTAAACTGTTGGCGCTATATAAATCTCATAATAATGCAGTAAGTACTGCCTTAAAACTATGATGTGTGTTACAAACAGGCAAAGCACTTACCTCTAGACCCCACAAGTAGAGCGCCATTAACAATGAAGGGAAAAACTTGCATGGAGTAGAATCCTGAGCACATGACCTGTTAAAGTCACGTGACCATGAGACAATCTAGAACTAAACGGGACACTGCAGGCTCCACACAGCGACCTTTACTTTATGAATGGGATATAAAGAGTGGGTGATTGTGTGCAGTGGGTGATAGCGGAGTCCTATATGGAGAGACAGCAAGTTCTCCCTTCAATACCTTCCATCATGAGCGCTTTATGCAACACATAAACAGGGCAACCTTCAGGCAATTTCAATCAGTGTTTGAATGGAAGAAAACATAATGGTACAAGATAACATATCTGGGAAGTATCTATGGCTTCTTTAACAGTTTACCCTTTGGTGGTAGGTTGTCTTGAGTCTTTTCATCAGCTTCACAATTGGAAACCGGCTAAATGTCCCTCAAAGCACCTTCTAGCACCATTCCTTGGCTTGTCCATTCTATTGTTATTCATTAATGAATGATTATGAATCTTCACATTACCATTCCTGTTTTATTGTCATTCTTATGCGTGTCTATTATAGCCCCGATGAAGGGGAATTTTCCATCCTCCGACTCGTGTTGGTTGTATTTTGTTTTCTTGTGGTTACCAGTTTCATTATTAAAGACACTGGACTGTCAAGACATTGTTCTGACACTTTTATTGAGCTGATTACATATGCAACTCACAACCTGGATGACCCCCCCCCCCCCCCCCCCACACACTTACAAAAAGGTGATTGGCAGCTCTCCACAGAACAAACCCAAACCATCAGGATCATGCAATGACCTTGTCCACCAAATGAAAACGTGCATCCAGCATCTCACCTCCACCTGTCAGACCCCTTTCGCACTGAGGTGGTTTGCAGGCATTTTAGTGCTAGAAATAGCGCCTGTAAACCACCTCCCATTCATTTCAGTGTGACTTTTCTTACTGGGGCGGTTTGCTTGCGGGATGTTAGGAAAAGTCCTGCAAGCACCATCTTCCGGGAGGTTTAGCGCTCCCAAAACGCCCTGCCCATTGAAATGAATGGGCAGCGCTTCCAAAGCACTGCAACACGGGTGCTTCTAACCCTTTATTTAGGATTAAAAGCTCCCCGCTAGCAGCTGAAAAGCACAGCTAAAACGAGCGGCGCTTTAGCACTAACGTGGCTGCGGCCCCAGTGTGAAAGGGGTCTCAGGAAACCTAAAAAGGATTGTACAGCAATTACAATGGGTGTTGTCGGCTCTAATAAGAATATGTTGTTATCTAGGACCATAGTTACATTAGGAACTTATTTGCAAGGGATGAGTTTCTGGTACTCCAGTGTATGAAAGCCCAATCAGATCCTATAAGATTGTATTGCTGCCCCTCCACTGCACAGTCCCTCCTCTATACTAGTGACCATTGTCATAGAGACAAAGGGGAACTCCAACATTTTAGATTTGTCAGGAGAACAAGTAAGAGGGAAATCCTCCAAGGGGGATAAAGGTCCTAGGGACTACTAAGACGATTCTGGGCACCTGACATAAATTGTGGGAGGTATTTCCATGCCTAGGAGAGACCTGCAGGGTACAGCTGGCCCTAGTAATGAATGGCGGCACCCAGGTATGTGCGGTCATTGTGTAAACTCCTGCATGTGTGCAAGTCCCTAAATGAGGCATTTTTGCATCCAGGGATTTACACACTACAAGAAAATAGCCACACATTACCACTGAAGAGATTTTCTCCCACTTCCTGTTGCGTCCTCAAGCCTGGAGTAAAAGGGAAGAACGTCCCAGCAGGACACTGACAGACAAAATATTCTACCAAGAGTTTGAACCTTTCTTTACATTCACAAACCAGAACACTGAACAATTCAGGGTCCTCCGGCTACGGAATTGTATTTCCTCACTCCTGAATTCTAAATTCTAAACTGAAAACTTCCTTTTCAAATACACATTATTATAGGACAGAGAGGTCAGCAAACATTTCCACATTAGGTGGACAACCGGCACACCAATGATCTATCAACTGCAGATCGGGCCCCAACACCCGCACCTTCCAACCTCAGCCCGGGCCCCAACAACCGCACCTTCAGACCACGGCTCGGGCCCCAACAACCGCCCCAACTCCCGCCCCTTCAGACCACGGCTCGGGCCCCAACTCCCGCCCCTTCAGACCACGGCTCGGGCCCCAACTCCCGCCCCTTCAGACCACGGCTCGGGCCCCAACTCCCGCCCCTTCAGACCACGGCTCGGGCCCCAACTCCCGCCCCTTCAGACCACGGCTCGGGCCCCAACTCCCGCCCCTTCAGACCACGGCTCGGGCCCCAACTCCCGCCCCTTCAGACCACGGCTCGGGCCCCAACTCCCGCCCCTTCAGACCACGGCTCGGGCCCCAACCCCCGCACCTTCAGACCACGGCTCGGGCCCCAACCCCCGCACCTTCAGACCACGGCTCGGGCCCCAACCCCCGCACCTTCAGACCACGGCTCGGGCCCCAACCCCCGCACCTTCAGACCACGGCTCGGGCCCCAACTTCGGGAGCCACGAGTGTGACCTAACCTGGTACAGGGAGAAGGACCATCAGTGCGGTCAGGCTGGCCTCTATGAAATGTCTGGGGGGCTCAGGCTTTGTAAAGGACCACCGTGTGATCTGTCAATTATAGCCAATGTGTCAGCGGGCACACCGTGTCATCTTCAGTGTTACCCGGATGGTGGTTATGGGGCACAAAGACCGGTATGGACTACGGGCATGAAGGATCCCGGGGTTGTCTAGTCCATACCGGTCTCTGTGCCACATGACCACCATCCGGGTAACACTGAAGACGACAAGGTGTGCCCGCCCCGCTATGTGTGCCGCCCCAATACGTGTGTCTTAGGTTACCAAGTAATATTAATACAATATAACATCCACACAATACACTACATTGCAGAACTCCCCATACAGATAAACACTGGTCACCTGACGAGGAGGGGACACCCATGGAAGGATTACACGGAATGAGGCCCAGGTGACACCCCCGGGTTGATAAAGGCGCATCTCCCACCATGATTACAGGATGTCCCTCCCCCAACCCCTCCATATCACAACCAGCACAATCATTTCCAATTCTACCGTCTCTTACCGACGTCTGCCCTTCACCAGCTTCCTTGTTCCGCCGCCTCTTCCCGGCTCCTCTGTCACACGAAATGGCGGCCACGGCTCACGTCACCAAGAGAAGAGAGGCGAGGGACCGCCCTCCTGCGCACGCTCAGCCCCCAGCCAATCGCAGCTGGCGGTTCCCCACGACCAGTGGGCGTGCCTGGACGTACGAGCAACCCCACCGGCCAATGAGAAGACGTACCGTCATGCCGGTACAACAATGAGGAAGCGAACGGCAGCCATGTTGCTACTCTCGCAGTTGTTGACGACAGCCCCTCCTCCGCAGAAAACGCATCGCCGCGAGCAGGGTCCCGTCCGGGTGCTGAAGGATGTTGCTCTCGGTTGCACGTACTTGGCTCGTTCATTACGTGCGACCATGTTAATGCATCGCCAGAAGCCGTAAGGTGTTGCGCTATTTCCATGGTTACTGGGTGTAGCAAGAGGGCGGCCGTAGGATGACACCGGGGAGGTGCGGCGAGGCCAATCAAATGGCTGAATGTAAGGATGAGAGACACGCCCAGTTTCGGGGATACGAATAGGGTGCTGATTTGCCTGACAGACTATGTGGGCGGAGCCTAAAACAGCGAAGTATATAAGGCGGTTCTATTCCGCTTTGCTATATATAGCATTCGATTCATGCGGTTGGGCAATACGTGGGATGGGTTTGTGGGGAGCCTTCTAGTTCTTCAGGAAACATTTGTAGTGGGCCTTGATGGTTGAATATGGTAAATGTTATAGGCCCCCAATTGGCCTGACCCTGATCTCACTTTCCAGCCCCACATCCAATGTTTATCCAAATCATTCCGCCTTCACCGCTGTAACATTCGCCCGTGTACGCCACTTCTTATCCATATACACCACCAGGTTAATCATTCACTCCCAGATTATCTCTAGACTCTACTATGGCAACGCCCTCCGCACTGACCATACTCTCTACAGACTTTACCCTTCAGTCTACCATTCATGCTGCTTCCCGACTCATCTACCTCGACAAAGTCCGTCACCCCCTTTCACTGGCCTTCAATTGCCGGGGAAATAAAATTCAAAATACTAACAACACCATCTACAACACTGCCTACAGCTACATCACCAATCTCATCTCAAAATATCTGCTTCCTCCTTTCTCTCTTGGGGTCCCCAAAGCTTCTGTTCTTGGACCTCTCTTATTCTCTATTAGGGATGAGCCGAACACCCCCAGGTTCGGTTCGCGGCAGAACATGCGAACAGACCAAAAATTTGTGCGAACACGCGAACCTCGTTAACCACTAAGCCACCGCCCACCGTCATATGACGGCAGGACGAGGCTTCTGTTGTTCTGGGCGGACGTCATATGACGTGATCGCCCTCCGGAGCCACTAGGGGGCGCGCGCCCGCTGCGTCCCTCGGGACCCGGTGCGCGTGCCCGGCGGCCGCGATGTCCGCCGGGCACCCGCGATTGCCGGGTAACAGAGCAGGACCATGGATGTGTGTGTGTAAACACACACATCCACATCCTGTCAGAGGAGAGGAGACCGATGGTGTGTCCCTTGTACATAGGGACACCGATCGGTCTCCTCCCCTAGTGAGTCCCCTCCCCCCACAGTTAGAATCACCTCCCTAGATCATACATTAACCCCTTCCCTGCCAGTCACATTTACACAGTAATCAATGCATTTTTATCGCACGGATCGCTGTATAAATGTGAATGGTCCCAAAAATGTGTCAAAAGTGTCCGATATGTCCGCTGCAATATCGCAGTCACAATAAAAATCGCAGATCGCCGCCATTACTAGTAAAAAAAAATAAAATAAACTAAAAATGCTATAAATCTATCCCCTATTTTGTAGACGCTATAACTTTTGCGCAAACCAATCAATATACGCTTATCGCGATTTTTTTTTTACCAAAAATATGTAGAAGAATACGTATCGACCTAAACTGAGGAAAAAATTCATTAAAAAAAATAAAAAAAATTGGATATTTATTATCGCAAAAAAGTAAAAAATATTGTGTTTTTTTTCAAAATTGTCCCTCTTCTTTTGTTTATAGCGCAATAAATAAAAACCACAGAGGTGATCAAATACCACCAGAAGAAAGCTCTATTTGTGGGAACCAAATGATAAAAATTTCATTAGGGTACAGTGTAACATGACCGCGCAATTGTCATTCAAATTGCGACAGCGCTGAAAACTGAAAAATGGCTTGGGCAGGAAGGGGGTGAAAGTGCCCTGTATTGAGGTGGTTAAAGTCTATGGGACTCGAACGTGAAAAATCAAAAGTGCAAATTTTAAAGGCTAATATGCAAGTTATTGTCCTAAAAAGGGTTTGGGGACCCGGGTCCTGCCCCAGGGGACATGTATCAATGCAAAAAAAAGTTTTAAAAAGGGCCGTTTTTTTCGGGAGCAGTGATTTTAATAATGCTTAAATTGAAAAAATAAAAGTGAAATTTTCCTTTAAATATCGTACCTGGGGGGTGTCTATGGTATGCCTGTAAAGTGGCGCGTGTTTCCCGTGCTTAGAACAGTCCCTGCACAAAATGACATTTCTAAAGGAATACAAGTCATGTAAAACTGCTTGCGGCTGTAATGTAATGTCGGGTCCCGGCAATATGGATAAAAATTATTGAGAAAAACAGAATGGGTAACCCCCCCCCCCCCAGCCCATTACCAGGCACTTTGGGTCTGGTATGGATATTAAGGTGAACCCTGCACCCAAATTTAAAAAAAAAAAAGTGTGGGCCCCCCCCAAGCCCTATATACTCTGAACAGCAGCAGTATACAGACAGTCCCCGGGTTACAAACAAGATAGGGACTGTAGGTTTGTTCTTAAGTTAAATCTGTTTGTAATTTGGAACAGGTACATTTTCTAAGTGTAGCTCCAGCCAAAAAAACTATTTAAAAGCTTTTTGGATAACATAGGGAAGGGTTATCATCACCCCTGTAACATTTGTTTTGCTGTCTGTGCACCTGTTCAGAAGATTTCACCTCACTTTCTGTCCCTAGAATTGGATTTTGAAAATGTTGGGTTGTTGTAGAAACAAGGATTGGTGATAAAGCATCGGTGGAGACACCTTTTACACTCTCTTACAGGAGAGAATTTCCCTTCCTAGGGATAGATTTCCTCTCACTTCCTGTTGTCTCCTTCCGTTTGTAAGTAGGAGTCGTTTGTAAGTCGGATGTTTGAAAGTAGGGGACCGCCTGTATATACAATACGGCCTGCCCTATATACTCTGCAAAAAATTGGGCCTTAGGTGTTGGTGGTACCAGAATACTGTAAGCCCTCACGGTTACTCTTGGTGGGTGCTGGAATGGGCCCTGCTGTGAAATATTATATCAAGAATTGTAATTACATGCCACTGTTAAACAGGGGCAGAAAAAATTGGGCCTTTGGAGGTGGTGCCACAACATTGTAAGCCCTCACAGTTACTCTTGGTGGGCGCAGGAACGGGCCCTGCTGTGAAATATTATATCAAAAATTGTAATTACATGCCACTGTTAAACAGGGGCAGAAAAAACTGGGCCTTTTGTGGTGGTGGTGGTGGTGCCACAACACTGTAAGCTAATCTTGGTGGGCGCAGGAACGGGCCCTGCTGTGAAATATTATATCAAGAATTGTAATTACATGCCACTGTTAAACAGGGGCAGAAAAATTGGGCCTTTGGTGGTGGTGGTGGTGGTGCCACAACACTGTAAGCTAATCTTGGTGGGCGCAGGAACGGGCCCTGCTGTGAAATATTATATCAAGAATTGTAATTACATGCCACTGTTAAACAGGGGCAGAAAAATTGTGCCTGTGGTGGTGGTGGTGCCACAACACTGTAAGCTAATCTTGGTGGGCGCAGGAACGGGCCCTGCTGTGAAATATTATATCAAGAATTGTAATTACATGCCACTGTTAAACAGGGGCAGAAAAATTGGGCCTTTGGTGGGAGTGGTGGTGCCACACCACTGTAAGCCTTCACAGTTACTCTTGGTGGGCGCAGGAACGGGCCTTGCTGTGAAATATTAGATCAAAAATTGTAATTACACGCCCCTGTTAAACAGGGGCAGAAAAATTTGGTCTTAGGCAGTGGTGGTGGTGCCACAACACTGTAACCCCTCACAGATTCTGTTGTTGAGCACAGGAACGAGCCCTGCATGTGAATTATTAGAGCAAATATTGTAATTACATGCCCCTGTTAAACAGGGGCAGAAAAATTGGGCCTTAGGCACTGGTGGTGGTGCCACAACACTGCAACCCCTCACAGATACTCTAGTTGAGCGCAAGAACGAGCCCTGCTGCAAAATATTACAGCAAAAATTATAATTATACGCTCCTGTTAAACAGGGGCAGAAAAATTGGGCCTTAGGCACTGGTGGTTGTGCCCTGAAACAAAAATGTTCTTAGAAGCTATCAACATGAACATTGAGGAGGAATAGGATAGTCACTCAGCATAACAGGGTAGTCACTCAGCAAAGGCAGTCTTCAAGAGATCTCACAGTCATAGAAAAATGAATCGGTTACATCAGCATCAGGTGCTTGGTAGCTGGTGATCCAAGACTGATTCATTTTTATGAAGGTGAGTGGATCAACTGAGTCTGTGGACAGGCGCACTCTGTGATCGGTTACAAAGCCTCCAGCAGCACTGAATGTGCGTTCCGAAAGAACGCTGGATGCAGGACAGGCCAGTAGCTCAATTGCCTATTGTTCAAGCTCTGGCCAGTGATCCATCCTCAACACCCAGTAACCCAGTGGATTTTCGTTTGGAAAGGTCTCCAAGTCTGATCTTGCCCCTAGGTATTCCTGCACCATGTAAATCAGACGCTGGCGATGGTTGCTGGAACCGATCAGACCTTGGGGCTGCGGACTAAAGAATTGTCTGAACGCATCGGTCAGACGGCCACCTTCTCCATCGCTTTTTCTATGACTAACCGAAGCCTCAGCAATACGTTGTCCAGGAGGACCAGGAAAATGTAACCTCTCAGGCTCTGGAAAGGCATTGCACAAACTTTTCTGCAAGGCCTTCCGAAGATGTTTCATTCTCTGCTCCCTCTGCGAAGGCTGGATAAGTTCCGCAACCTTACCCTTGTAACGTGGATCAAGAAGGGTTGCCAGCCAGTAATGATCCCTCTCCTTGATACCACGAATCCGAGGGTCCTTTTGCAGGCTTTGCAGGATCAGGGAGGCCATGTAGCGAAGGTTTGCTGAGGCATTCAAACCGGAGTCCTCTGGTCACTAAGGATGACATGATCCACAGCCACCTCTTCCCAGCCCCGTACAAGTCCATGGGTTTGTGGGGACTGAAAACGATCCCTTGAAGACTGCTGCTGATGCTGAGTGCCAGGCTCCACCTCTATGCTGACACAATCCTCCTCCTCCTCTTATTGTGTAATCGGCGGGCCTGCAGGAATACTGTCTGGATAAAGGGGGCCTTGAGAGGTAAGGAAGTCCTCCTCTTCCTCCCTCTGTTCTGCTTCAAGTGCCCTGTCCATTATTCCACGAAGTGTGTGCTCCAACAGGAAGACAAGAGGGACAGTATCACTGATGCATGCACTGTCACTGCTCACTATCCTCGTGGCCTCCTCAAATGGTGACAGGACAGTGCATGCATTCTTGATCAGTAGCCACTGGCGTGGCGAAAAAAAGCCAAGCTCCCCTGACCCTGTCCTGGTGCCATACTCACACAGGTGCTCATTGATGGCCCTCTGCTGTGTGTGCAGCCGCTGCAGCATTGCCAACGTTGTGTTCCGCCTGGTGGGCATGTCACAAATGAGGCAGTTCTTGGGCAGGTTGCATTCCTTTTGAAGGTCAGCCAGCCGAGCACTGGCATTATATAATCGACGGAAATGCCCACAGACTTTCCTGGCCTGCCTCAGGAGATCCTGTAAGCCTGGGTACCTGCACAAGAACCGCCGCACCACCAAATTAAGGACGTGAGCCAAACAGGGAACATGGGTCAAGTGTCCCTGTCGGAGGACGGAGAGGAGGCTGGTGCCACTGTCGCAAACCACCATTCCTGCCTGAAGCTGGCGTGGCGTAAACCACCTCTGAGTCTGCCCCAGCAGAGCTGACAGAATCTCTGCCCCAGTGTGGCTCCTGTCCCTTAAGCAGACCAACTCAAGCACCGCATAGCATCTTTTTGCTTGAGTGCTTGCGTAGCCCCTTGAATGCCTACGGAGCATCTCTGGTTCAGAGGAGAAGTCTGCAGAGGAAGAGGCCATAGAGGAAGAAGAAGAGAGGATAGAGGTGTGGCAGAATCACCACTACTAGCATTTTGGAGGTGTGGTGGCGGAACAAGCTCCAACACTACCGCACCCTGTCCTGCATCCTTCCCAGCTGCCAGCAGACTTACCCAGTGCGCTGTGAAAGAAAGGTAACATCCCTGTCTATGCCTGCTGGACCATGAGTCAGCAGTAATATGCACCTTACCGCTTACCGCCCTGTCCAACATGCCGGTAGAGAGCCGGAATGGCCTTCCGTGAAAAGAAATGGCGTTTGGGAACCTGCCACTGAGGTACCGCACATTCCACAAATTCACAAAAGGGGGCAGAGTCTACCAGCTGAAAAGGCAGCAGTTGGAGTGCTAGCAATTTAGCCAAACTAGCATTCAGCCGCTGAGCATGTGGATGGCTGGAACCAAATTTATTTCTACGGTTTAGCAAGTAGGGAAATTTGCCTTCTACAATCGGATGTTGGTGTAGCGATAGCAGATTGCCCGCAAGTACTTGACACATCTAATTCTACACCTTCATTCCTCTCAGTGCAGGTTTCTGAGAGGACTGAAGGTATAGTGGGGTTGGAGATCCCAGCTGATGAGGAGCAAGGAGAGGTCCGCCTTGTTCTTTGGTGTGGGTCTTTTAAGTACTGTTGCCAACGGACTGCATGGGAGGTTGTCATATGTCTGGGCAAGCATGTGGTGCCCAAGTGGCTGCTGTTTTGGCCACGCTTCAGACATGTTGCAAACAGCAACGGTGCGATCTGCTGCTCACGTATCAAAAAAGGCTCACACCAAATAACTTTTCAAAATATGCGGGGAGTCAGCAGTGCCCTGCACACGCGGAGCTCTGCGGTGTGATGCAGTCGGGTGGCTGCCCTTAAGCTGGCCCCTGGAGGGCATCCTGCCTTGTTGGAGATATGCCTCCTCCTCCTCTCTTCTATCAGGCACCCATGTAGAGTCAGTGACCTCATCATTCCCTTCCTCCTCGTCACTGGAGCAAACCTGGCAGTATGCTGCAGCTGGGGGAACATGACTGCCAGTTTCTTGTCCTTCTTGGGCACCCCCTCTCTCTGGGCTCACGTTACTGCCTTCCTCAACTTGGGTACCATCATCGGAACCTTCAAAACACTGCGCATCCTCCTGCAGCATGTACCCAACACTGTGGTGGAACAGTTCGGAGGACTCCTCCGTGCATGATGGTGGGGCTAAGGAAGGAGTGACTGATGACATTGAGCTGATGGAATAGGCTGCTTTGGCAGCTGCATTCGCAGGCAAACTGCTCTGAGCCTGGGTGACGGAGGATGAGGACGGCTTAGTTATCCACTCTACCAACTCTTCTGCATGTTGTGGATCAACACGGCCTGCTGCTGAAAAAAAGGACAAGCGTGCCCCACGGCCACGTGCTGAGGATGCACCGTTTCCACGACCAGAACTGTTGGCTGTAGACACAGAGCCTGCTTGCCCTCTTTTAGTGGCCTGTGAGCGTCTGCCTCTCCTTGGTGGCCTTCCAAGCCTACATCTGGCAGTCAGATGTAGGCTTGGCTAGACTAGAATGCAGTGTGTATTTATATGTAGGAAACTGTGTATATATTTTATGCACTGCAGATCACTGAATCGACTGCCTGCCTAAGAGTGTATTTGAAAACGTACACCAGGAACGGCCTGCAGTCAGATATAGGCTTGGCTAGACTAGAATGCAGTGACTGTATATACAGTGCCTTGCGAAAGTATTCAGCCCCCTTGAACTTTTCAACCTTTTGCCACATTTCAGGCTTCAAACATAAAGATATAAAATTTTTATTTTTTGTGAAGAATCACCAACAAGTGGGACACAATTGTGAAGTGGAACGAAATCTATTGGATTGTTGAAACTTTTTTAACTAATAAAAAAATGAAAAGTGGGGCGTGCAAAATTATTCGGCCCCCTTGCGTTAATACTTTGTAGAGCCACCTTTTGCTGCGATTACAGCTGCAAGTCGCTTTGGGTATGTCTCTATCAGTTTTGCACATCGAGAGACTGAAATTCTTGCCCATTCTTCCTTGCAAAACAGCTCGAGCTCAGTGAGGTTGGATGGAGAGCGTTTGTGAACAGCAGTTTTCAGCTCTTTCCACAGATTCTCGATTGGATTCAGGTCTGGACTTTGACTTGGCCATTCTAACACCTGGATACGTTTATTTGTGAACCATTCCTTTGTAGATTTTGCTGTATGTTTGGGATCATTGTCTTGTTGGAAGATAAATCTCCGTCCCAGTTTCAGGTCTTTTGCAGACTCCAACAGGTTTTCATCCAGAATGGTCCTGTATTTGGCTGCATCCATCTTCCCCTCAATTTTAACCATCTTCCCTGTCCCTGCTGAAGAAAAGCAGGCCCAAACCATGATGCTGCCACCACCATGTTTCACGGTGGGGATGGTGTGTTGAGTGTGATGAGCTGTGTTGCTTTTACGCCAAACATATCGTTTTGCATTGTGGCCAAAAAGTTCGATTTTGGTTTCATCGGACCAGAGCACCTTCTTCCACATGTTTGGTGTGTCTCCCAGGTGGCTTGTGGCAAACTTTAGACGAGACTTTTTATGGATATCTGTGAGAAATGGCTTTCTTCTTGCCACTCTTCCATAAAGGCCAGATTTGTGCAGTGTACGACTGATTGTTGTCCTATGGACAGACTCTCCCACCTCAGCTGTAGTTCTCTGCAGTTCATCCAGAGTGATCATGGGCCTCTTGGCTGCATCTCTGATCAGTCTTCTCCTTGTCTGAGCTGAAAGTTTAGAGGGACAGCCAGGTCTTGGTAGATTTGCAGTGGTCTGATACTCCTTCCATTTCAAAATGATCGCTTGCACAGTGCTCCTTGGGATGTTTAAAGCTTGGGAAATCTTTTTGTATCCAAATCCGGCTTTAAACTTCTCCACAACAGTATTACGGACCTGCCTGGTGTGTTCCTTGGTCTTCATGATGCTCTCTGCGCTTTCAACAGAACCCTGAGACTATCACAGAGCAGGTGCATTTATACAGAGACTTGATTACACACAGGTGGATTCTATTTATCACCATCAGTCATTTAGGACAACATTGGATCATTCAGAGATCCTCGCTGAACTTCTGGAGTGAGTTTTCTGCACTGAAAGTAAAGGGGCCGAATACTTTTGCACGCACCACTTTTCAGTTTTTTATTTGCTAAAAAAGTTTAAAATATCCAATAGATTTCGTTCCACTTCACAATTGTGTCCCACTTGTTGGTGATTCTTCACAAAAAATTAAAATTTTATATCTTTATGTTTGAAGCCTGAAATGTGGCAAAAGGTTGAAAAGTTCAAGGGGGCCGAATACTTTTGCAAGGCACTGTATATATTTTATGCACTGCAGATCACTGAATCACCTGCCCGATGTACATTAGAAACAGTACACCAGGAACGGACCGCAGTGAGATCTAGCTAAACTGTATGCAGTGGATATATATATATATATATATATATATATATATATATATATATACACTAGACTGACTGTGTATATATATATATATATATATATATATATATATATATATATATATATATAGTGACAGTAGGTGTCACGAAGATCCTGCCAGTAACCGGCGTCCCAGGCGCACGGGAACCCGGCCACGGGTCCCATTGCGCATGCGCGCGCGTTCACGGGTGCGGCACGCACGGGCACGCGCGCGCGCACTCCCGCTGGTGTCAAGGGCTATTTAAACCTGCCTGTCACACTCCATCCCCGCTGTCTGCTCTACAGCGTTCTGTGAGTGTTATCTGATCTGATCTGTGTTTCCTGTTATCTGACCCGGCTTCCTGTTTGACGATCCTGCTATCTGCCTGCACCAGACCCTCTTGGCTTGCCTGACCATCCCTCTGTATTACCCCTGGTACCTCTGCTGTCCGAACGTTACTGACCACCGGCTTGTTGACCCTCCGCTGTGTCCATCAGCTTCCAGTCTGCTATTACCTGCTGTTGTTCCTGGTTCCAGTCCAGCGTTCCAGTCTATTACCTGCTGTTGTTCCTGGTTCCAGTCCAGCATTCCAGGCTACCTTCTGCTGTGTTCCAGCCCAGCGTTCCAGGCTATCTTCTGCTGTGTTCCAGTCCAGCGTTCCAGTCTATTACCTGCTGTTGTTCCTGGTTCCAGTCCAGCGTTCCAGTCTATTACCTGCTGTTGTTCCTGGTTCCAGTCCAGCATTCCAGGCTACCTTCTGCTGTGTTCCAGCCCAGCGTTCCAGGCTATCTTCTGCTGTGTTCCAGTCCAGCGTTCCAGTCTATTACCTGCTGTTGTTCCTGGTTCCAGTCCAGCGTTCCAGGCTACCTTCTGCTGTGTTCCAGCCCAGCGTTCCAGGCTATCTTCTGCTGTTGTTCCAGTTCAACTTCCAGGCTGCTATTACCTACTGTTGTTCCTGGTTCCAGTCCTGCAGTCCAGTCTCTGTCCTCAGTCTACTCCTCAGGCTACTGACTCCAGAGGGTGCCTCCACTACTGGACTTTCAGCAACTGTTGATACTGCCAGGCACCCATACCACTCTTCACTCCTGGCCCTCTGTCTCCATTCCAGGGGAACGGGAGTGGGAGCTGTAAGGGAGGTCTTTTCCTGCACTTCAGGCTCACAACCTACCAGGTACGTGACAGTAGCAGACAGCCATGTCTGAGCCTGAGCAGGGAACGTCTCCCATGCAGGAACTCTGTGCACACCTGGCAGGATTGACTGAAGCAGTCAAAAATCTGCAGCAAGGATACACCAGACTGGAGGAACGAGTGTTAACCCTGTCTAACCCCATTGGGGCCCAGGGAGCTTCCTCTGCTCCTGCTCCTTCAGTTGGGCCTTCCTCAACGGTGGTGATGCTCCCTCCGGAACCTAAGGTTCCCACACCTGAACGTTTCTTTGGAAATCGCCATAAGTTCAGAGCCTTCCGCAACTCCTGCGAACTATTTTTTGCTCTTCAGCCACGTACCTTTTCCCTGGAGGCTACAAAGGTGGGCTACTTGATTTCTCTACTCTCTGGTGACCCCCAAACTTGGGCCCATCGCCTCTTAGAGCAAAAGGACATATCTCTGACCAACCTCTTCACCTTCTTTGATGCACTAGGTCAGTTATATGATGACCCCCAGCTATCTGTAACTGCAGAGGCGGCTCTACACACCCTTCAACAAGGTCGCAGAGCAGCAGAGGATTATGTGGCTGAATTTAGGAAGTGGAGTGCGGATACTAACTGGAACGATGCGGCTCTCCGTTATCAATTCCGGTTGGGACTTTCTGATCCTCTGAAGGATGAACTGGCCAGGGTGGGTACACCACAAACCTTAAATGCTCTAATCGATCTAGCTATCCAGATCGATCGACGCCTACGAGAGCACAGGTCTGAGAGAGCTATGGGGTCTTTCCATCCAACTTGGGTTACCCCTAAGGTTCCCCATCACCCATCATCAACACCACCTACCTCCACGCTTAACTTTCCTGAGCCAATGCAATTAGGAGTCCTGCGGCCTTCACTCACCCCAGAGGAACGACAACGTCGTCGAGCAAATAACTTGTGTCTGTATTGTGGGGAACCCAGGCACTATGTCAGGAACTGTCCCCTCAAACTCCGTAAGTGTTTATCCCTATCTACTGACTATGTGACGTCTCCGGTTAAAAATACCACTCACCTTGCTCTTCCTCTTCTGCTACAGCTTCCAGGGAAGGATCTACGAATCACTGCCATTATTGATTCAGGAGCTTGCAGCTGTTTCATGGATTCTCATTTTACCATCCAACACCAAATACCCTTGGCACCTAAAGCCCATGGACTTTCTATCCATCTAGCTGATGGGACTGCTATCAAGTCTGGACCTGTCACCCAAGAGACTATGCCAATACCCGTTTTCGTTTCCAACGTCCATCAGGAACAGCTGCGCCTGGACATTATCGCTTCACCCCTGTTCCCCATAATACTCGGCATACCATGGTTACAGGCCCATAATCCGGACATAAATTGGATCACGGGTTTTTGGATCACTGCCAACAGTTTTGCAGAACCCAAAACATCCAGGAGAACTCTACTCTGTTATGCCTAGATACAGATCCTAGTCTACTTCAAGCCATTCCTTCCGCCTATCATGATTTCCTGGACGTATTTAGTAAACAGAGGGCAGAGGTGTTACCCCCTCACCGGGCCTATGACTGTCCCATTGAGTTACTTCCTGGTGCTGAAATTCCTTTTGGAAGAATATTTCCCCTGACTGAGGTGGAGCAAGGGGCATTGAAGGAATACATTGACGAAAACCTCAAAAGAGGCTTCATTCGTCCATCCACGTCCCCCGCAGGTGCAGGCATCTTCTTCGTGCAGAAAAAAGATAAAACCCTCAGGCCGTGTGTGGATTACCACGAACTAAACAAGATTACTGTGAAGAATCGGTACCCTCTCCCCTTAGTACTGGAATTGTTTCAGAGACTGGGGACGGCTACCATATTTACCAAACTTGATCTCCGTGGGGCCTACAATTTAGTTTGTATCAGGGATGGAGACGAATGGAAGACCGCTTTTCGTACCCGTTATGGACATTTTGAGTACCTCATGATGCCTTTCGGCCTGTGTAATGCCCCTGCCACATTTCAATACTTTATTAATGATGTGTTACGTGACTTTCTAGACCTGTTTGTCATCGTCTACTTAGTCGACATATTGATTTTCTCTTGTTCCCTTGAATCCCATCGCAGGCACGTCAGAAGTGTATTGGGCCGACTCCGACAACATGGTCTATATGCAAAGGCTGAAAAATATGATTTCGAACAGGAAAGTATTCCATTTTTAGGGTTAGTCATCTCCAGTAAGGGCATTAAAATGGACCCCCAGAAGGTCACGGCTGTTCTAGATTGGCCAGTCCCGACTGATAAGAAAGGAATCCAGCGATTCGTTGGATTCGCTAATTTTTACCGCAAGTTTATTAAGGGGTTCTCAGCCATCATTGCACCCATCACACAGCTTACCAAACAGGGTACACGTTTCCATTGGTCGGCCGAGGCTCAAAAGGCTTTTGAGACTCTCAAGGGCCTTTTTACCTCCGCCTCTGTACTGAAGCATCCAGATTCCTCTCTGCCATTCATTCTAGAAGTGGATGCATCTGAAATTGCTGTAGGAGCAGTATTATCCCAAAGACAGGGAACCAAAGCCCTGCTGCATCCTGTGGCTTTCTTTTCTCGTAAATTATCCACGGCAGAGAGAAATTATGATGTAGGTGACAGAGAGTTGTTGGCAATCAAGGCAGCATTGGAGGAGTGGCGCTATCTGTTGGAGGGTGCCGCTCATCCAGTTCTAATCTTTACAGATCATAAGAACCTGGAGTATTTGAGGTCTGCAAAGAGGTTGAAACCACGTCAGGCCAGGTGGGCTCTCTTTTTCTCCAGGTTTTCCTTCCATGTCACCTACCGTCCTGGCTCCAAGAATACCAAACCTGACGCCCTGTCTAGGATGTTTCACAAACCTCAAGAGATTTCCCCTCCAGACACCATTTTGTCTCCAGGGAACTTTCTTCTACTTCAGGGAGACCTGCTTTCCCAAATTAAGCAGGCCTCCGCAGAAATAGAATCTTCCATTAAGACAGAGCTCCAGGTTAAGGATGGGTTATTGTGGCATGAGAGTAGGATCTTTATACCCGAAACACTAAGAGTCCCGGTACTAGAGCTTTCTCACGATCATGCGCTGGCTGGGCATTTCGGTGTGGCTAAAACCATTGATTTGGTTCAGCGCACCTTCTGGTGGCCTCAGCTGCGCAAAGATTGTAAAGAGTTTGTAGAGTCCTGTACCACCTGCCTTAGGAACAAAGGGCACAAAACAAAGGCATGGGGTCTACTAAAACCCTTGCCTGTCCCAGATAGACCCTGGAAAATGCTCTCAATAGATTTTATTGTAGAACTACCCCCAGCCGGGGGCTTCACTTCAATCTTTGTCATAGTGGACCGGTTGTCGAAGATGGCGCACTTTGTCCCAATGAAGGGTACCCCGTCTGCTACGGAAACAGCACAAGCATTCATTAAAGAGGTCGTCAGGCTCCATGGGGTACCAGTTAACATCGTTTCAGATCGAGGGGTACAATTTACCTCTCGATTCTGGAGAGCTTTGTGTAAAACCTTGGACATTGAACTCTCATTTTCATCGGCTTATCACCCCCAGACTAATGGGCAAACAGAAAGAACAAACCAGACTCTTGAACAATATTTGCGCTGTTTTTCTTCCTTTGCCCAAGATAATTGGATTGCTGTGTTACCATTGGCTGAATTCGCTTATAATAATTCTATTCATTCTGCTATCAAGCAAACTCCGTTTTTTGCGAATTATGGTTTTCACCCCTCATTTTTACCAAACTCTCTTCCAGAATGCACAGTACCCGCAGTCCAGGAGAAATTGAATTTCTTTACCTCTAACAACCAAGTTTTACAGGACACCATGACCAGAACCCAGGAGTACAACAAAGCAACCTTCGATAAAAAGAGGCGAGGTGAGCTCTTACTTGCACCTGGGGATCAGGTATGGTTGTCCACCATAAACCTCAGGTTGGCCTGCCCTTCCAAGAAATTGGGTCCCAAATTTCTTGGACCATTCCCTGTTAAACGGAGAATTAATGAAGTTGCATATGAACTTGAACTCCCGGATTCACTAAAGGTACATCCAGTTTTTCACGTGTCCTTGCTTAAACCATCTATTACTAACCCATTTCCAGGTCGAAGTACGGATCCTCCTGATCCAATCCTGGTAGATGGGGAAGAGGAATTCGAGGTGGAGGCTATCATGGACCACAGGAAAAGAGGTAACCAAAATCAATTCTTAATAAAGTGCAAGGGGTTTGGCCCAGAGGAGAATTCTTGGGAACCAGAGGATAATATTCATGCTGAAGACCTGTTACAAGCCTTTAAAACAGCTCATCCAGAGAAATTTTTTCAAAGGGGCATCCGGAGGCTGCCCCTTGGGGGGGGCAATGTCACGAAGATCCTGCCAGTAACCGGCGTCCCAGGCGCACGGGAACCCGGCCACGGGTCCCATTGCGCGGGTTCACGGGTGCGGCACGCACGGGCACGCGCGCGCGCACTCCCGCTGGTGTCAGGCGGGCTATTTAAACCTGCCTGTCACACTCCATCCCCGCTGTCTGCTCTACAGCGTTCTGTGAGTGTTATCTGATCTGATCTGTGTTTTCTGTTATCTGACCCGGCTTCCTGTTTGACGATCCTGCTATCTGCCTGCACCAGACCCTCTTGGCTTGCCTGACCATCCCTCTGTATTACCCCTGGTACCTCTGCTGTCCGAACGTTACTGACCACCGGCTTGTTGACCCTCCGCTGTGTCCATCAGATTCCAGTCTGCTATTACCTGCTGTTGTTCCTGGTTCCAGTCCAGCGTTCCAGTCTATTACCTGCTGTTGTTCCTGGTTCCAGTCCAGCATTCCAGGCTACCTTCTGCTGTGTTCCAGCCCAGCGTTCCAGGCTATCTTCTGCTGTGTTCCAGTCCAGCGTTCCAGTCTATTACCTGCTGTTGTTCCTGGTTCCAGTCCAGCGTTCCAGGCTACCTTCTGCTGTGTTCCAGCCCAGCGTTCCAGGCTATCTTCTGCTGTTGTTCCAGTTCAACTTCCAGTCTGCTATTACCTACTGTTGTTCCTGGTTCCAGTCCTGCAGTCCAGTCTCTGTCCTCAGTCTACTCCTCAGGCTACTGACTCCAGAGGGTGCCTCCACTACTGGACTTTCAGCAACTGTTGATCCTGCCAGGCACCCATACCACTCTTCACTCCTGGCCCTCTGTCTCCATTCCAGGGGAACGGGAGTGGGAGCTGTAAGGGAGGTCTTTTCCTGCACTTCAGGCTCACAACCTACCAGGTACGTGACAGTAGGACATGCTGTCAAGGTAAAATTGATAGTTTGAGGGACACAGGGTATGCACATTTGCTTGGTGCAAGGCTACAGAGCATAAATGTGGACTGGAGAAAACTGCTTTCGCAGCTTTCTCCAGGTTTTGGTATTCGGTCATGGGGCTCTGTAGTTTGGAGATTCCATAGTGTCTTGGGTGGGACGGGATCTCCATCCCTGTGTACAGACTTTGTAGATTACCAGCAGGGTGTGTGCTCAGGTGAGCAGAGCACTTATAATGAGGGTATGGGAAGACCTCATGGCTCCCAGTTGGAGACTGCTCCACACCCAGAGAGACAGGAGGTCTTCAGGAGTCAGAGGGGCTGCAGGAGGCAACCAGAACATGTGACTGCAGGAGGCAGTGGAACGGCCTGAGGACTAAGGCCAAAGCAGAGCTGTGGGTGCTAAAGTGAAGCCATCCACATTGAGGAATCCTGTGGTCTGTCTGACCAGGATAAAGAGAAGAGGTACTGCTAAGAGAGCCAGGTGGGCTAGCATTTTCTATTGTGTTTATTTGCTGGATATGAACCCCTGCGTGGGAACCCTTTATCTTACGGACTTTTATTTGCCTTTTTAATAAAAATGGGCTACCATGCCCTTAAATATAGTTCCTGACTGGCTTGAATTACTGACAAACGCATCTGCCACAAGAGCTAATGGTCCTCGATATTACAATATATATATATATATATATATATATATATATATATATATATATATATATGAAATACACTGCAGCTAACTGAATCACCTGCCTGCCAGAAGTATCGTAGAAACAGTACACCACCAGGAACGGACTGCAGTGAGATCTAGCTAAACTGGATATATATATATATATACTAGACTGACTGTATATATATATATATGAAATACAGTGCAGCTAACTGAATAATCTGCCTGCCTGCTCAATATAAATTACATTCTCTCTCCGTCCACGCCGGCAACGACACACTACAGGAGGCCGACGTGCAGTCAGCCTTATATAGTGTGGGCGTGGACTTAGTTCCCCTGAGCCATGATTGGCAAAAGGCACCCTGCCTTTGGCCAATTATGGCTCCCTTAGCTGAGGGCGCTGTGATTGGCCAAAGCATGCAGGTCATGGTGCATGCTCTGGCCAATCATCATACAGCAATGCACTGCGCTCCCGAAGTGCATTATGGGCCATTACGCGCCGCTCGAATTTGGCGCGAACGGCCCATAATGTTCGGTTTTCGACGAACGGTTGAACAGCCAATGTTCGAGTCAAACTCATGTTCAACCCGAACAGAAAGCTCATCCCTATTCTCTATCTAGACCTCCTCCTTCGGTCAGATGATGGCTCACATGGCTTTAAATACCCATTCTATTCCTGCACCTTAACCCCTCAGATCAGCCCCAATTTCTGCACTTTCGCCCCTCAGATCAGCCCCAATTTCTGCACCTTCACTCCTCAGATCAGCTCCAAATCCTGCGCTTTCACCCCTCAGATCATCCCCAAATTCCCACGCCTTCACCCTTCAAGTCATTCATCATCAATTTTTGCACCTTCACTCCTCAGATCAGCTCCAAATCCTGCGCTTTCACCCCTCAAATCATCCCCAAATTCCCACGCCTTCATCCCTCAGGTCATCTTAACTTTTCGCACCTTCACTCCTCAGATCAGCTCCAAATCCTGCACTTTCACCCCTCAGATCATCCCAAAATTCCCACGCCTTCACCCCTCAGGTCAATTTTCGCACCTTCACTCTTTAGATCAGCCCCAATTCCTGCACGTTAACCCCTAAGATCAGCCCAAATTCCCACTCTTTCACCCCCCAGGTCATCCTCAATTTCACCATTCATCTTCCAGGACAGCTACTTGAAAGATGATGGGCTCCGCCTTCTACAGGAAACACAAATCAGACACAATTTAAAAGGCCCCTCCCTCTCCCCTGACCCTCAGTTGTTTTGTGTTTCCAGACCTCCAGGAGTATGCACCATCATGTTTGTTTCTTTCGTTTGGTCTGGTGACTGTGGTTAGCGGACCCCCCTTGTTCAGAATGCTCAGACCGGTTGTGGCCATGTCTGCAGTATTCTGCTGCTTTTGGCAGCCTGAGGAGGGCCCCCCTTTTTTGGTGGTTACTTGCGTTTGTAGGGAATCATCTGCAACTACCAACCCCCCAGCGTCCTGGTCTGGCCTTGGAGGGCGCTTCCTCGTGGTTTTTTCATCGCTTTGGGTATACCAAGATGGCGGCGAGTGCACTTCCGATGTTGTCACCGCAAGTGGTGTGACGCACTTCCGGTCGCCGAGTCTTCATTTTTGAAAAGGACTGGCTCGGTTCACCACGCTGCTGGGGATGTTTGGCTGGCTGTACAGCAAGCGGACAGCGTGCAAACACATTAGACCTCTCTCCTGCCTGGTCCTCCTCATCATGGATGTTAAGGACACCCCTGAGGATGGACCACCCGCTCAATCTGATCCAGCGGCTGCATCCGGGTCCTGTGTTACTCATAAGGTTAGTACCTCTCTTCTCTAATGAGAGATTATTTATCCAGGAGTAAATATTTTAGAAAGTGTAGTTGAGCCTCCTGAACAGATTCTTGGTTTACAGGCGTTTCCAGATGGAAAGCATTTACTCATTCAGACTTCTATTATTGTCAGAGGTATTCATGGTGACCCTTCAGGATGCTTACCTTCATGTTCCAATATACCAGGATCATCAGAGGTTTTTGAGGTTTGCGATCCTCTCGGTAAACGACTTACGTCATTGGCAGTTCAGAGCCCTTCCTCTTGGTCTCTCGGCAGCCCCGAAAATCTTTACAAAGGTCATGGCCGAGGTCATGGCCTTTTTTTGTTTACAAAAGATTTCAATCGTCCCGTACTTGGACGATTTTTTGATCTTTGCCCGGGACAAAGAGGACCTGGGTCGGGATCTACAAGTAGTTCTGCAGACCTTCCAAAGATTGGGTTAGAAAGTCAATCTGCAGAAATCTGCTCTGGTTCCCTCTCAGAGCTGTCTTTTTTGGGCTACCTGATAGACTCAATCGCCCAAAGAAATTTCTTACCGGAGGAGAAGATCTCCAAGATCCTTGTCTCCCTGCAGTCCCCAGGCTTCCCTGCGTCAGTTAATGCAGCTGTTGGGCTTGATGACTGCAGCAATTCCAAGAGTGCCCTGAGCCCAATTGCATTCAAGGTCCCTACAGGCATTTCTTCTGCATTGTTGGGATCGCAGAAAGGCCTCTTTCGATCAGGTCGTGCAGCTTCAAGAAGATGATTCTCTTAATCTGTCCTGGTGGGTCCGGCCGGAGCATCTGCAGGTAGGGAAGGCTTGGGCCCAGCATTTCCCTGTAAAGATTACCACAGACGCCAGACTTGTGGGGTTGGAGGGCGCACTCAGAGGACTGGCAGGCCCAGGGAGCCTGGCAGCTAGAGGAGGCAGCCCCATCCTCAAACTACAGGGAACTGTTAGCAGTAGGAAAATCTTTGGTCGCTTCGAAAACCAGGGTTCGTGTAAGGGTCCTGTTGATTTTTTCGGACAATGCCACGACAGTGGTTTACCTCAACAAGCAGGGGGGTACTCAGACAGCCTGCTAGTGTTAAGTCAGGAGATCCTTTCCTGGGCAGAGGACAATGTTTCCTCAATCAGGGAGGTCCACATCAGTGGGCCGGCAAATATACTGGCAGATTATCTGAGCAGAGTAACTGTCACTTCCAGCAGTTGGGAGCTGACCCAGGAAACCTTCAGGGAGTTGGTTGTCAGGTGGGGAATGCCCAAAGTGGATCTGTTTGCTTCCACCCACAACAGGAAGCTTCCATTTTTTTTTCCCTGGAGAGAGAAACAAAGTCCCTAGGGATGGATTCGTTCTCTTTCCAGTGGAATTTTCCCTGGCCTACGCCTTTCCTCCAATTCCGCTATTGCCTCTGGTGGTCCGAAAGATTGTGCAGGAACAAGCAGAAGTGATTCTGATTGCTCCATGGTGGCCCAGGAGGAGTTGGTTCTCCGGAACTGAGAGCACTTTCAATAGAGTCCCCCTGGCGCCTACCAGAGAGAAGAGACCTTCTCCACCAGGGACCAATGCTCCATCCAAACCCGTGGATTTACCGTCTGACGGCTTGGAGGCTGAGCGGCGCATCCTACAATTAAAAGGATGTTCAGCTAGGGTTATTGAGACTATTCTAGACAGCCATAAATTAGTCGGAAGGAAGATTTATGGCAGAGTTTGGAGGACCTTTGTAGCCTGGCAAAAAGTGCTGGAGTAGACTCGTTTTCTATCTCCTGTGTTCTGGATTTTTTACAGAGAGGGGTGGAAAAGGGGCTTACTGTCAGCACTCTTAGGGTTCAAGTTGCTGCCCTGTCTCTGTTCATAGAGAAAAGACTGGTGGAGGAGCCATTAATTAAAAAATTCCTCTTAGCTAGGGCTAGACGTACACCCAGAGTAGTCAAGCAGGTTCCCCCCTGGGACTTGTCATTGGTGTTGAACGCCCTTACCAGAGCCCCTTTTGGGCTACTTCATGAGGCCTCTTTGAAATTAGTCACCTTAAAGATGGTTTTCCTTTTGGCTATAACTTCTGGGATAAGGGTTTCTGATTTAGGTTCTTTCTCGTGTAAATATCCTTTCCTAAAGATTTTAGACGACAGGAGAGTAATCAGGCCTGACCCTTTATATTTGCCCAAAGTTTCGTCTGACTTCCACAGATCCCAGGAAGTAGTTCTTCCTAGCTTTTTTTCCTTCCCCAGGAATCTGGAGGAGGAAAGTTTTGTTTTTTTAGATGTAAGAAGATGTCTTCTGCACTACTTAGAAGTTACTAGTGAATTTAGGAAAGATTCCCAATTACTGATTACTTTTAGTGGCCCCAAAAAGGGTTCCAAGGCTTCCAGGGGGTTCCATTTCCAGATGGATTAGAGAAGCTATATATGAGGCCTACAGATCTTCACGGCAATCCCCTCCTTCCAGAATTAGGGCTCACTCTACTAGGTCGCTAGCTGCATCTTGGGCAGAAAGAGCGGGTGCATCATAGGAAGATATTTCCAAAGCTGCTGTCTGGTCCTCCTCTCATGCATGCGTCAGGCATTATAGAGTCCAGATGCTCTTCAGCCAGGACCTCTCCTTTGAAAGGAAAGTACTTCAGGCTGTTGTCCCTCCCTAAGGTATAGAATCTTGCTTATCCTCTCACATAGCTGTCCTGGAAGATGAAGGGGGAAACCCCCGTTAGAGTTACCGGTAACAGTATTTTCATGAATCTTTCAGGACATCCCACCCTATTCTTATTCACGTGTCCCCTAATTTGACCTGGTGGTGGTGTGTTAATGAGTTTCTGTTATTCCTCTTCCGAGTTCACTTTTGGTGGAGGTTTACTTGATCTTCATACAACTGAGGGTCAGGGAAGAGGGAGGGGCCTTTTAAATTATGTTTGATTTGTGTTTCCTGTAGAAGGCGGAGCCAATCATCTAATCGAGTAGCTGTCCTGGAAGATTCATGAAAATACTGTTACCTGTAAGTCTAACTGGGTTTTTTCGCACCTTCACTCCTCAGGTTAGCCCCAATTCCTGCATGTTCACCCCTCAGATCAGCCCCAGTTCCCACGCCTTCACCCCTCAGGTCATCCTCAATTTCCACACCTTCATCCCTCAAATCAGCCCCAATTCCCACACCTTCACCCTTCAGATCAGCCCCGATTCCCGCACTTTCACCCCTTAAATTAGCCCCAATTACTTGGCTTTCCTCCATCAGGTCAGCGCCAATTCTTGCACCTTCACCCCTCAGATGAGCTCCAATTCCTGCACCTTCACAACTCAGATCAGCCCCAATTCCTGCACCTTCACCCCTCAGATCAGCTCTATTTCCTGCACTTTCAGCCCTCAGATCAGCCCCAATTTCTGCAACTTCAGACCCCTGACCAGCCCCGTTTCCCACTCCTTCACCCCTCAGATAAGCCCCAATTCCAGCACCTTCACCCCTCAGATTAGCCCCAATTCTCCCACCTTCAACCCTCAGATCAGCCCCAATTCCCACAGCATAGACCATCCCCAGCGGAGTATATACGAGTGGATCAATGTGGTAAATGTAATAGGCCGTAACTGGCCCAACCTCTGCTTCCGGCCTCACGCCCAATCTTCATCCAAATCTTGCCACTTTCACCTCTGCAACATTAACCCGTGTATGCCCCTTCTCCCAACTCCCTCCTCACTGACCATCCTCTCCACAGACTATCCCCTTCAGTCTACCACTAATGTTGCTTTCTGATTTATCTACCTCACCAATGTCTGTCACCCCTCTTTGCCAATCCCTCTGGACATGTGGTCTGATTCATTTCAAGGCCTCGGACAATAGTAGGAGTTGCTGTGACTTCTTGTTTTCAATCCTGCTGTGTCAGTCCCTCTTTTCCTTCTGTACAAGTGGTGGAAGTAGTACAGTCTGATCTTACCAGTCATCCAAATCACACCTCACACCTTCCCAGGAAGAAAGTTCCCATGTCTGAGGCAAGATTCTGTGCAATGAGCAGTTTATCTGAGGTCTCACCCAATTGTGATCATCTATCACAGTGTTCTGTTCAGCCAGCAGTCCAGTCTATTTTTCTCACCCCATCTCCTTTAAGACTGTCCTCTTTCTTCTTCTTAGCAGAAGCCAATCACTGTTCTAGGATCGACCCAGACCCAGCCAAGATGATTGCTCCCTGCACTGGAGACACTCCATAGATGAACATTGCAAAGTGATATCCTTAACCACCTCAATACAGTGCACCCCCTCCCTGCCCAGACCAATTTTCAGCTTTCAGCGCTCTCATACTTTGAATGACAATTACTTAGTCATGCAACACTGTACCCATATGAAATTTGCGTCCTTTTTTCACACAAATAGAGCTTTCTTTTGGTGGTATTTAATCACTAGTGGGTTTTTTATTTTTTGTGCTATAAATAAAAAAAGACCGTAAATTCCCTTTTCTTTGTTTCTGTTATAAAATTTTGCTAATTAGTAATTTTTCTTCATAAATTTTGGCCAAAATTTATACTGCTACATATCTTTGGTAAAAATAACCCAACTTAGTATATATTATTTGGTCTTTGTGAAAGTTATAGACTAGGGTCTACAAACTATGGTGCCAATCACTTAAAATTTAACACATCTGATCAGGCCTTCAGTACATCAGGTGAATCTCATTTCATGAGACATTAAAAAGTCAGGAAAGTACAAATACCCCCCAAAAGACCCCTTTTTAGAAAGTAGACATTCCAAGGTATTAAAGTGGATGTAAACCCAATGTCATTCTTTCTAAACTACTGCCATAGGGGTTATCTATAAGGATATACATGCCTCCTGCATGTATCCTTACCTGTCAAATGTCCCCAGTAGGAACTGTGACAGGTACTCGGGTACTCAGATGTACTGTGACAGGTACTCAGGTACTCCCCCAAATGACCCCTTTTTAGAAAGTAGATATTCCAAGGTATTAAAGTGGATGTAAACCCAATGTCATCCTTTCTAAACTACTGCCATAGGGGTTCTCTATAAGGATATACATGCCTCCTGCATGTATCCTTACCTGTCAAATGGCTCCCCTCTGTCTGTTATTAGACCCGAATAACTACAGATTCTGTGGGTGGGTCTGTTGTCTGGAGCTCGGTGGGTGGAGTCGTGATGTCAGTAGACTCCTCGCCCACCTCTACACTCCCCTGTGTATTTCTAACACTGAACTTCTGCTATGATCTCTAACATCCAGTGAAAAGACAGGAAAGTAACCACATGACTTCAGCATGCCAAATCATGCTGAGGTGTGGAACAGCCAATCCTAGCAGAGCTGCTGAAGAAAGGAGTGGGGGAGGGAATTAAAAAAATACTGCATGTGTCTTAGGCTGAAGCACGAGATGTAAATCACCTGTCACTCACAGCAAGGGGGAGTATTTGACAAAGTTTTTTTCAGTTTGTCAAGAATTATCTCACTGAACAATAAAAGAGGATTGCTCAGAGATGGATTAACTCTGTGTGGCAAGACCGGGCTCAAATGATAGGAAATCTTATACTCTACAGTATGATATAAAAAGAAAAAAAAAATTGGGGTTTACATCCACTTTAAGTAAGTAGCCATGGTGAGTTTTTTTAAGTTGTAATTTTTTCCCACAATTCTTTGCAAAATGAACATTTTTTTTTTTCTTAGTTTTTTTTTTTTTTTTTACAAAATTGTTATATTATCAGGCTATTTCTCACACACAGCATATGCATACAACAAATTACACCCCAAAATACATTCTGCTATTCTTCCCGAGTATGGCGATACCACATGTGTGAGACTTTTAGGACAATGGAATTGCCCACAAAATGACCCCATTTTGGAAAGCAAACACCCCAACGTATAATCTTTGAGGCATGATGAGTCTTTTGGACGGTTAATTTTTTTCCAGAAGTTTTTGGAAAATGTGGAATAAAAATTAAAACGCATTTTTTTTACACAAAGTTGTCAATTTATAAGATATTTCTAACACATAGCATGTATATAGCAAAAATTACACCCCAAAATACATTCTACTACTCTTCCCGAGTATATATACCACATGTGTGAGACTTTTACACAGCCTGGCCACATACAGAAGCCCAACATTGAAGTAGTACCTTCAGGCGTTCTAGGAGCATAAATTACACATCTCATTTCATTCCTAGCTATCACACTTTTGAAGGTCCTTGAGCACCAGGACAGTGGAATTACCCACAAAATGACCCCATTTTGGAAAGCAAACCCCCCCAACGTATATTCTATGAGGCATGGGCTGCAGATAGGTACTCGGGTATGCTGATGGGCTGGTGGCTGGTATTCAAGTACTCTAAAGGGCAGTGACAGGTACTCAGTACTCATATGAACTGTGATAGGTACTCAGGTACTCATATGGACTGTGACAGGTACTCAGGTATTCATATGGACTGTGACAGGTACTCAGGTACTCAAATGGACTGTGACAGGTACTAGGGTACTCATATGGGCTGTGACAGGTACTCGGGTACTCAGTAGGAACTGTGACAGGTACTCAGATGTACTGTGACAGGTACTCGGGTACTCAGATGAACTGTGATGGGTACTCGGGTACTCAGATGGACTGTGAGAGGTATTCGGGTACTCAGATGGACTGTGACAGGTACTCGGGTACTCAGATGAACTGTGACAGGTACTCGGGTACTCAGTAGGAACTGTGACAGGTACTCGGGTACTCAGATGTACTGTGACAGGTACTCGGGTACTCAGATGAACTGTGACAGGTACTCATATGGACTGTGACAGGTACTGGGGTACTCGGATGAACTGTGACAATTACTTTGATGGGTGGTGACAGGTCCTCTTTATTGGAGGGGCAATCAGTGTGATTGGTGTACACTGTAAGCGGTAACGAGATGTTACCGCAATCTCCTTCTCACACACGATCGGTGTGTGAGGAGGAGAACCCGGTAACATCTCGTTACCACTCTGTATTTACATTTAGTGATTTGCTGTGAAAGGATCACAGCCAATCACGTGATAAACAGCCGCTGGCCAATGGCTGTTTACCAGCATGTCAGGGCTGGCTCAGCCCTTCCTTCTCTGAGCTGGCCGCTCAGCTGTTGGCTAATTGCCAGCTCTCATCTCTCTCCACAGTTAACCAGCTGTTGTGGATCTGCTCGTCAATCCCGCCTACTTAAAGATCTCCAGCTCACTTAATTCCTGCCTTCGCCTTGGTCACATCACAAGAAACCATCTCCTGCATTCCTGTTTTAAGACTGGCTTTGCTGACTTCGCTTCTGGCTCCTTATCCTGCTTGCTGTTCCTCTACTTGGATCCCTGACCTGGCTGAATACCTGATCTGGTTACTGAACTCTGGCTTGGCTGATTACCCGATCTGGTTACTGAACTCGGGCTTGGTTGACTACCCGATCCGGTTACTGGACTCTGGTTATGCTTTGACTACACTTACTTTATTTACCTTTTTATTTTTATTAATAAACAAGTGTGATTTTACTGTACTTCTGTCTCGGTCTGGTTCATGGTTTCTGACACAGCGTCGGTGACAAGCAGTGTTCCCGGGAGCACGCTGGCACCAACGTGCATGCGATCGCGAGCATGCGCCATGCAAAGTGGGGCGGTACCATCTGTGATCAGCCGTGACTTCATCACGGACAATCACGTGGTAAACAGCCATGCCCAATGGCTGTTCACCCCCCTCGGTGACGAGCGGTGTCTCCACGCCGCCACCAAAGGTACAGGGCTGCACACACACAATCGCGCGCATTCCCTGTTTAAATGGACGGACGTCATATGACGCGCGCCCAGAACGAGAGCCGCGCCGAATGGCCGTCATATGACGGCCAGCGGGCGGCAAACGGTTAAAGATGGCTTCTGAATTAATGATAATTCGCTTTAACCCTGTCCACACTGCAGAAGGCTAATTCCGGGAAGAATATCCTACCTCCTCCACCTAAGAACTGAACCTTAAGGGGTGGGTCACACTGAAATGCACACATTTGCACACGTGTGTTTTTGCATGTTCCTGCACATTCCATTTTTCTGGTACAATATTTTTATTGGAATATAGAAAAAATACAAATGCAACTTTCCCATGCAGGGGATACCAAAATTAGGCTTAGCGAAACAGCATTAACAAGTACACATATGGAATATGTTTTAAAGGAAGTACTATGGAACAGGGGCCCTCGCTAGGCTGGGGGTCAACTTAGGGTGCCTTGGCCTAAGGGCTCAGGGGCTGAGATGTGGAAAGAAAACAAAAAAATTATGTTAAACGAGTCTTGGACTGGATATTCAAAGCAGTTAAGGTGAAAAATATAGTGTTTGTGTGTGTGTGTGTGGGGGGGGGGGGTCCAAGGAATAAGGGAAGAAGAGAGAGATAAGAAGAAAGACGGTGGAAGAGGAAGAGAAAGGGAGGTAAAGGGGGAAAGATCCCTCAGGCTGGGAAATGAGCAGGGTCAATTAAGACAGGCCTAGGCTGGTCAGATGCAGAGTAGGGAGAGCGTAAGACCACCACAGGGCCCACACCTTGAGAAATTTAGTGTGAGAGTCGTTGTTAGGTACCTGGTAGTTGAGCCCGACTGGTAGAAGGAGACCTCTCTTAAGCGCTGGTTCAGGAGCCACTGGAATGGGAACAGTGGTCTCTTGAGCACAGTGGGTAGGAGTGCCTGATGTGAGTCCTTGCGGTGGCCAACACAGGAGCTGAGGAGACTTCCTTCGGGATGGCGGAGCTGCGGATGCAGGTAGACTGAAGCGGATCCGTAAGCAGGCAGGTGGGTGATAAAGCAGCAGCAGAACCTGGAGCTAGAAAGGCAGGCTGTAAGTAGCGTCACAGGACACAAGCAAAGCAGAGTCAAACAGTCCGTATTGGCAGGAGAACAGGCAGGTATATGGCAGAAGGGATGATCACAGAATAGTCAGGCAGGCAGGTGTTCGGCAACAGGTCACAAGATATAAGCAAGGTCAGGCAGGCCGGGTTGGGTTGGAGACAGTAGAATGGTCAGACGTAGCCGAGTCAATAGCAAATAACAACAGGCAGGATACAGGAACTCAGGTGCAGAGCTGCAGACGAACAGCACCTGATGGAAGCATCTGACACCCTTTTAAAGGGTCTCTGGCGCCAAATAGCGCTAGCGCGAACGGGCGTGCACGCATGTTTGCCCGACGACCACCGACATGTCCCTGACATTGCCCCCTCCCAACGGGCAGCCTCCGGATGCCCAGATAACTCTTCTTTTCGGGATGAGCAGAGAAATAGGCATGGATTAAACGTTTAGCATGGATATTGCTGTCAGGTTCCCATGAATTATTTTCTGGACCATTTCATCAAAAACTGTACCTGTCCCAATCTCTTTCTACAATCGAGGATGGCCTCCACCTCATATTCCTCGTTTCCGTCCACCAAGACAGGTTCAGGGACTCTGGTGCCCCTACTAGGGAAGGGATCGGCTACGGCAGGTTTCAACAGTGACACATGGAATACAGGATGGATTTTAAGTGAGTCAGGTAAACACAGTTCATAAGATACTTCGTTAATCTTTTTTTTCACCGGGAAGGGTCCAATAAACTTAGGAGCAAGCTTTTTGGAAGGACAAGCTAGTTTAATGTTAGTGGTAGACAGCCATACCTTATCACCAAGCTGCAGGTCTAGGTCTCCTCTTCTCTTTTGATCGAAGATCCTCTTACTGTCTGCTTGTGCCTTGGATACCGCTTCCTGTAACATCTGGTTGTTGTGACTGAGGAACTGCACTGTGTCCTGGACCGCTGGAACTGAGGATTCTGGAAGAAAATCTGGTAAGAAAGATACATGAAAACCATAATTGGCAAAGAACGGAGACTGACCGGTGGCAGAGTGGCTAGCATTATTATAAGCGAATTCCGCTAGAGGTAGCAGGGACACCCAATTATCTTGTACAAACGATGTAAAACATCTAATGTATTGCTCCAGCGTCTGATTTGTCCTTTCGGTTTGCCCATTAGTTTGGGGATGGTATGCTGAGGACAGGGCAAGTTCAATTTTCAAGATCTCACACAGGGCTTTCCAGAAGCGTGAAGTAAACTGCACCCCCCTATCGGACACTATATTTGCGGGAACTCCGTGCAGCCTAACGATCTCCTTGATGAACACACGGGCCGTCTCCACAGCAGAAGGCGTCTCCTTTAAGGGCACGAAATGGGCCATCTTAGACAGATGATCGACGACCACAAAGATCGCCGAACATCCTTCCGAGCATGGTAGTTCAACTATAAAGTCCATTGCTATCATCCTCCAGGGCCTATCTGGTATGGGCAACGGCCTTAACAGTCCCCAAGCTCGGTTCCTGGAAGTCTCATTTTGAATGCACACAGAACAAGAGCTGACGTACTTCCTGCAAAATTCTTTCAGATTAGGCCACGAGTTCAAGGGTCTTGCGAACCCCAAAATGTCCTGCAAGTGGGTGGTCATGCAATAAAGTCAGCACCTTAACTCAGACGTTTTCTGGTACAAATATTTGGCTTCCTCTCCACAATAACCCATCTCGAGGTGTTAAGGTGAGTCCCTGAAGACTTGAAGGTTCTGGTGATGCTTCTCTGATCAAGGACAGGAGGTCCGTCTGAAGGAGTAAGAAGCTATTTGCCGGCAGAATGGTGTCGGGTACAGAAAGGTCCTTAGGATGATCAAACATGCGCAATAGCGCGTCTGGTTTTACGTTTTTCGTTCCTGGCCGGTAAGTGATGTGGAAACAGAAACGTGTAAAGAAATGGGGCCCATCGGGCTTGTCGGGGTTTCAGTCTCTTAGCAGATCTTAAGTATTCGAGATTCTTGTGATCAGTATATGTAAGAACCGGATGAACTGCGCCCTCTAACAGATACCTCCACTCTTCTAGTGCTGCCTTGATGGCCAGCAGTTCCCGATCACCCACGTCGTAATTCCGCTCAGCCGGCGAGAGTTTCCTGGAGAAGAATCCTACGGGGTGCTTTAGATCCTTGTTGCCCTGCCGTTGAGAGATGACTGCACCCACGGCCACTTCGGAAGCATCAACCTCGAGAATGAAGGGTAAAGATGGGCCAGGATGGCTGAGGATCGGGGCTGAAGTGAAGCGCCTTTTTAATTCTTCAAAGGCTTCCTGAGCCTCCGGGTTCCAGTGGAAACGTCAGTTCTGCTTGGTTAGCTGCGTGATGGGTGAAATGATGGCAGAAAAACCCTTAATGAATTTTCTATAAAAATTTGCGAATCCGATGAAGCGCTGCACGCCCTTTTTGTCCAGAGGAGCTGGCCAATCTAGCACAGCCGACACCTTCTGAGGGTCCATTTTGATGCCGGTTGGGGAGATCACTAGCCCCAAAAACTGAATATCCCTTTGTTCGAATTCGCACTTCTCCGCTTAAGCATACAGTCCGTGCAAACGAAGGCGGCCCAAGACACTGTGAACATGTTCCCGATGTTGGCTAAATGAACTAGAGAAAATTAAAATATCGTCCAAGTAGACAATCAGAAAGATGTCCAGGAAATCTCTGAATACATCATTGACCAGATGCTGAAATGTGGCAGGGGCATTGCATAGACCGAAGGGCATGACTAGGTACTCATAGTGCCCGAAACGGGTCTGGAAAGCCGTCTTCCATTCATCCCCGGCCCAAATGTGGACCAGGTTGTAGGCCCCTCTTAGATCCAACTTGGTGAAGATGATGGCAGACCTCAACTTTTGAAACAATTCCGGTATCAGGGGCAACGGATAGCGTTTTTTAACCGTGACTTTGTTTAGCTCCCGATAGTCCACACATGGACGAAGAGTCTGATCTTTCTTGGAGACGAAAAATATTCCGGCCCCGGCTGGGGAAGTGGAAGGTCGAATAAAGCCCTTTTCGAGGTTTTCATTAACGTATAGTTTAAGTGCCTCTTGTTCCTTTTCAGATAGCGGAAAGATGCGCCCGAAGGGACTCTCGGCCCCAGGAAGAAACTTGATCGGGCAATCATAGGCAATCCTTTTTGCTGAACACATCTGCAAATTCCCGATAAACCTCTGGTATGGTTTGGAGCAGGTCTTGATCCACATCCATGCAAAGTAAGGTGGCAGCCGATTTGGAGGGTTCAGGTAAACAATGTCTCTGACAATAGGGTGATAGAAACTCGACTTCACCAGAGGTCCAATTAACGTGAGGGTTATGGGCCCGAAGCCAGGGCATGCCCAAGATGATCGGAAACAATGGAGAGGAGATGACGTCTAGAGTTAGGATCTCTTTATGCTGAGATAAACAGGTGGCACACAGAGGAAGGGTCTCTTGAGAAACTTGTCCTGATTTTATGTGGGACCCATCGGCAAGGAAAACTGAGAGTTTGTGTGTCTTATCTTTCAGGGGAAGATCTTGTTGAGCAGCAAAGGCAGAGTCAACAAAGAAGCTGCAAGCCCCAGAATCAATAATGGCGTTGACCCGGATTGTTCTTCCCTGGAGCTGTAACGAGAGAGGGAGAGCAAGTTGAGTTGCATTGGCGGTTAATGCGGATAAACTGGCCGGAGTAGAAGAAACACACTTACGGGTCTTGACCGGGCAGTTGTTCACATAGTGGCCTGCCCCTCCACAGTAGAGGCAGAGGTTTAGCTGGTGTCTGCGCGCCCGTTCTTCTGGGGGCAGAGTAGAACGCATTAGACCCAGCTGCATCGGTTCAGGAACATCGGATGTTGGAGTGGCCGGGTTTGAGCAGGTGGAGGGTAGGTATCCGGAGGCAGGAGCCGGAACCCTTGCAGTCATCCACATAGGGCGTGTTTGCTGGGATGAACGTTCAGACCGGCGTTCGCGAAGGCGTCGATCGATCTGAATTGTTAAAGCAATAAGTTCTTCAAGGGTATCGGGCATTCCGACCCGGGCAAGCTCGTCTTTTAGACTCTCAGATAACCCCATGCAGAATTGGTGGCGTAAAGCTGCATTGTTCCATTGAGTGTTCCCGCTCCAGCGTCGGAAGTCCGTGACATAGTCCTCGGCCGGCCTGCGGCCTTGCTGGAGCGCGAACAAAGCTGACTCAGCGGTGGCAGTCCGCTGAGGATCCTCGTACAACTGAGCCATGGCTTCCAAGAAAGAGGGCAAGGACTGGATCTGCACAGAGTTGGTTTCAAGCAGGCGGTGGGCCCAGGTCTGAGGTTCCCCTTGTAGGAGGGATATAACAAATCCCACTTTGGTAGCCTCTAAAGAAAAAGTCAGTGGCTGTAGGGCGAAGTATAGTTGACAGGCGCTGCGGAAGGCCAGGAACTTGGTTCGGTCATCAGAAAACCTTTCAGGGATGGGGACCCTTGGTTCGGGTGGAAGCATGACCACAGAGGGGAGGTACAGCAGCCTGTAATGGAGCTGCTGCTGAGGCAGGAGACACACCTCCGGGACCACTGAGGTTCAAGACTTGACCCTCCAGTCTGGTGTAACTGTCTTGCAAAGTCTTTACGGCTTGTGTGAGTGCCGCTAAATGCGTACAGATCTCCTTAATGGGAGAGGTCTCTCCTGCAGGCTCAGTCATGGCTGTTTGTACTGTTAGGTACCTGGTAGTTGAGCCCGACTGGTAGAAGGAGACCTCTCTTAAGCACTGGTTCAGGAGCCACTGGAATGGGAACAGTGGTCTCTTGAGCACAGTGGGTAGGAGTGCCTGATGTGAGTCCTTGCGATGGCCAACACAGGAGCTGAGGAGACTTCCTCCGGGATGGCGGAGCTGCGGATGCAGGTAGACTGAAGCGGATCCGTAAGCAGGCAGGTGGGTGATAAAGCAACAGCAGAACCTGGAGCTGGAAAGGCAGGCTGTAAGTAGCGTCACAGGACACAAGCAAAGCAGAGTCAAACAGTCCGTATTGGCAGGAGATCAGGCAGTTATATGGCAGAATCATCACAGAATAGTCAGGCAGGCAGGTGTTCGGCAACAGGTCACAAGATATAAGCAAGGTCAGGCAGGCCGGGTTGGGTTGGAGACAGTAGAATGGTCAGACGTAGCCGGGTCAATAGCAAATAACAACAGGCAGGATACAGGAACTCAGGTGCAGAGCTGCAGACGAACAGCACCTGATGGAAGCATCTGACACCCTTTTAAAGGGTCTTTGGCGCCAAACAGCGCTAGCGCGAACGGGCGCGCGCGCGCACGGACACGCTGGAGCGCACGGGAGCGCGCCGGCACCCCCCAGTGGGGAATTCAGCCGAATTGCTCTGGAAAAGCCCCATGTGCCCCTGCGTGCACGCAAGTTTGCCCGACGACCACCGACATGTCCCTGACAGTCGTAGAGCATAATACTCATCTTCTCATTGATCATAAGGGTCGTCGGGATGCTCCTCACCTCCGCAAATTAAATGAATTGTGCCTTTAGCGGCTATAGATAAGTGGTCAGCTTCTGTTGGTACGAGAAGAGACCCGGGAACGGGCAGTGAAGCAGTGCTAATTTGGAATCTTTACGAATAGTTACATGGAAGAGGGTAAACAACAATCCAAAGACCTTTGACCAGAATCCCACGGGGCAGGACCACCAGATATGAAGTTTGTTTCCTCGACGACCGCATCCCCGAAAACATCTACCATTGTAGGATGGGTTCGATTTGGCGATGCGGGCTGGGACCCAATGCCAGCGTAGGAGCACCTTGTAGGCTGCCTCCAGAGTGGTTGTATTAAAGGAGCACTTTGCAATATTGGACCAGGCTTTACTCCAATCCGCCAAATCAATGGAGGATAGGTCTCATTCCTATCTTGATACATAGGATAGTGAGGCTGGGGTACTGCTGGAATTGAGGGAGGAATATATTAAGGAGTTGGTGCCTGAGGCTCCTGGGGAATTCAGACAAATATGTTCAAAGGGTGTTTTCTGGTATGGGAAAATATAGCGTCTGAGTGAAGATATCCAGTGTCGCAATCGGAGGTAGCGATAAAACTCAACTGAAGGAACTTCATGGGTCTCTTAGATCGAGGGCCAGGAGGGGAATGTGTGAGATCCGAGAAAGTGCCGGACCTGCAAGAACCCATGAGCGGGCCACCATGAGAAGACATGCAGTTGTTCTAAGCCCGGGGGAAACATGGGATTGTTCAAAAGGGGGAGGAGTGGGAGGAACGGAGACCTGAGCCTGTCAGAGTACCAGACTGAGTTCCAAAGCTTTAGGCTATGAGCCATTAGGGGGCTAAATGAAGGAGGGCGAAGTTTGAAGGGAGCCAAAGCAGGGCAGAGATGGGGACCGGTGCGCAGCCAGGAATCTCGAGAAGAACCCAGAGAAGAATGTCAAATGTGGCCTGGAGCAGGGTGAGCTGAGAGAGTTGTGCTTCTTGTAGTATTTCGTAACGTTTGGAACTCCCAGCCCTCCTCGCAACCTGTGAGCATATTGGGTAGAGCGTGAGACCCTGGGGTGCTTGTAGGCCCAAATAAAGGAGAGGATTCTATTCTGAAGGAGGCGTAGGTGCCCTAACTGGCAGGACCCGAAAGAAATATAAGATCTTTGGGAGGACCGTCATCTTGACTGCATGTATGTGACCATTCCAGGATAGGGTGGGAAATTTCCAGGAAGCCGAGGTGTGATGGAATGTAATAACGGGTAAAAATTGGTGGGAAAGAGGAAGGAATAGGAAGGGGTCAGTTTGATACCCAGGTAGTCTAACGAGGAACCAGCCCAGCAATACGAGAAGGTAGCTTGAAGGTGTGAGACCAGGGATTCCGGGAGAGAAATGTTCAGTGCAGTAGTTTTATGTGGATTGATTCTGAGCCCCAGAAATGGCGGCAAAGTGGGTCAGAATGCCCTGTAAGTTAGGTACGGAGACTATTGACTTGGTCAGGGTTAGGAGAGCATCATCTGCAAACATATTCACCTTATAACACTCACCCGCATATGGAATTCCATTAATGTTTGGGTCAGCTCTAAGAGCTATTGCTAAGGGTTTGAGGGCGAGGATAAAAAGAACAGGAGATAGGGGGCACCCCTGCCGCGTTCCTCTGAAGATAAGAAACAAAGGTGATAGACATCCCGCGTAACGGACGATGGCGGAGGGGGAAATGTAATGAGTAGCCTACCATTGAAGGAGGAGGTCCCCAAAACCCCATTGCTTTAAGAAGTATCGTAGGTAATCCCACGAAAGGGGATCAATACCTTGTAGATGTTGTGCGAAAGGAGGAAACAAGGGATTTTGCGGTGGTGTAGGAAGGTGATCAAGTGGATCACTTTCCAGACATTGTCCCCCACCTGACGGCCTGGCACAAAGCCTACCTGATCCCTGTGGATCAGGGAGCAGATGAACTTGTTGATGCGAGAGCCTAAGATCTTCCCCATGATCCCCAGGCCTTCCACCTCATTCAATAGAGAAATGGGGTGGAAGGCCTGGGGATCATGAGCTTCATCAGTAGTTTTAGGGATCATAGAAATGTGTGCACGCAAAGTATCCAGAGAGGGCAGAGCACCCTGTTTCATACTGTTAAAATAAGCCCTCAAGTGGGGGAGCAAGAGAGACGAAAACTTGTGATAGTACAGGCCTGAAAAGCCATCTGGCCCCAGTGCCTTTGAGAGATGAAGGCTCTTAATAGCCTGGTCGACCTCAGTTTCAGAGATGTCAGCGTTAAGAGCTGTACGATCCGCTGAGGAGAAAGCAGGGAGGTGGAGGTCATGGAAGAAGTCATCTGCTAGATCAAGAGGGAATGGTGAGGGTGTATTGTACAGCGAGGTCAAGAAGTCGACAAAGGATGCAGAGATTTTTGTTGGGTCTGAGGAGAGGTCCCCCCCCTGCAGAACGAAGGCGAATGGGTTTGTGAGTATAACCCGCCGTGTTAAACTTTCAGGGCAGCATTGTGCCATCGTGTGTGGGCTTCCCCAGACTTTCAGCGGACTTTCAGCGGACTTTTCCAGCCACAAATCTGACAGACTTTAGATTTGAAACATGCTTCAAATCTTTACGTCGTAACTACACCAGACCCAGAAATCCGCTCGTCTGTGTGCTTGTCCGACGGACAAAAACCCACGCTAGGGCAGCTATTGGCTACTGGCTATCAACTTCCTTATTTTAGTCCGGTGTACGTCATCACGTACGAATCCGTCTGACTTTTGTGTGATCGTATGTAGGCAAGTCCTTTCGTAAGAAAGTCTGCCGCAAGTCCGCCAAAAGTCCGCCAAAAGTCTGACAAAAGTCAGTCGAAAGTCTGTCGGACAGGCTGTCGGACTTTTGTAGCCGAAAAGTCTGACCGTGTGTACGCGGCATTAGGCTTTAATTTGTTAGTCACTTCAGTAATGTCCATCTAAATCTACTAGTCCATCTAATACTACCCTCTCCTCAGCTTGACAATTCTACTGTCCAAGGGTGGCTCCTCCATAGATACAGTGAAGGAGTGATTATAGCCACTCTAATGGATACGATTGGAAATTCTGCCAGCAAAACTCCGATGAGAGCTTTTTGTCGGAAAATGCGACCGTGTGTATGCTCCATCGGTCTTTTGCTGGCGGAATTCCAGACAGCAAAAGATTGAGAGCATGTTCTCTATTTTTCGGTCGGGAAAAGTTCCTATCCGAAAATGCGATCGTCTGTACAAATTCTGACTCGCGAAATTCCTACGCATGCTTGGAAACAATTTGACGCATGCTCGGAAGCATTGAACTTCATTTTCTTGGCTCATCGTAGTGTTGTATGTCATCGCGTTCTTGGCGGTCGAAAGTTCAGAGAACTTTTGTGTGACCGTGTGTATGCAAGGCAAGCTTGAGCGGAATCCCGTCGGAAAATTTGCTCGTGTGTACGGGAGATGGAAGTGTGCTACTGGCTGGATCACCAGGTATAAAAAAAAAGGAAAACAAAGAAAATGAACGCAGCTACCACATCTAAGGACTAGTAATTTACAATATTTTAGTTTCTTGTTGTTGGTTTTAGATGCGCTTTAAATGTGCGTTTCTCCACTTGGTATAGTGACACTTACAGAAGGGAGATGCCCTGTCAATACAGTAAAACAGTTGTTGGTATCTGAGAGTAACACACTAATTCTTTAACCTAGAAACATTTTTTATCTAGAAATGGGGAGCAGCCCTCATGCTTGCAGATTTTGCTTCACTGACGAACATGACCTATGAAGCCAGAGCTTCACCTTATCCCTGAACCTTTTCATTCACCATGCTATTGCCTCAACAACTTCCATTGTTCTGCTTCCATTTGAGCCCAGTAATCACATTATATTATCCCTGGCCCTTAGTTGCCTCATTGCCTCCCTGGTCACCCTCACGCAGGGTGAGGTATGGCAAGAGAAAATCCATAATCCTTCCCTATCCATGAAGCCACGACATTTACCTCCTTTGATAGGGGCAGACCACAACCCTTTAACCTCACTAATATTATTTCCCTTTCCTTATGCTACCCTCTACCACTGTCAACACATCTGTAGAGCATCACCCTCATCAGTACTCCTTTGAACCTTTCCCTCCAGCCAGGGTGGCAGATCCAAATGCCATGATAACAAATAGAATGAAATAGAGGAAAATCTGCCCAGCGAAGACACAGCAATTACATCTATAACCTTAAAAAAAATGGCTTTAGATACACTTTAAGGCGTATATTTATAGCAAAAAATCACTGAGCTATTAATTCTGGGAAACTGCATGTACTATTCTGTGCAAATAGGGCCAAATCAAATATTAATTTTTAATTTCTCTCTGGGTCAAATGTGTTTCATTCATTCACAATAGAATGAATCAAGAAACTACCACACTATGGCCACTCGATGGAACTGATGATCATTGGGAATACTTATTTCTTATGATCCTCAACTCCATCTAGTGGCCATAATGCAGGATTTTACCAATTCTTCGTTCTCATGAATGAAGAATATCCACTTTGGAGAGAAATGAACCTGGTAACATTAATTTCTTCCCCATTCACTCAGGACAATGTTTCGTGGGATGAATGGCTCTGCAAATTTTTATAAATATACCTCTAATGCCGCGTACACACGGGCGGACTTTTCGACCGGACCGGTCTGACGGTCTTTCCGACGGACTTTTGACGGACTTCCGACGGACTTTTGAACGTACGGACTTGCCTACACACGATCACACCTAAGTCCGACAGATTCGTATGTGATGACGTACGACCGGACTAAAATAAGGAAGTTGATAGCCGGTAGCCAATAGCTGCCCTAGTGTGGCTTTTCGTCCGTTAGGCTAGCATACAGACGAGCGGATTTTTCGACCGGACTCGAGTCTGTCGGACAAATTTGAAACAAGTTCCAAATCTAAAGTCCGTCAGATTTTTGACCGAAAAACTCGGCTGCAGGTCTGATGGAGCTCACACACGGTCGGATTGCCCGCCGGATTCGGTCGCCCGCCAGTCTGGTCGAAAAGTCCGCCCGTGTGTACACGGCATAAGTGTTAATGCATACATATAGGGTAGTGATAGGTTTTTAGACAGATGCCACATCATGAAGGGGTGGGGTGGGGGGCATAGCAGCACACATTTTTTATTCTAATTTGTTTTAGGGACTGAACAGTTCGTTCACAAAGAAAAAAATCTGACAATTCCAAATCACACAATAGCTGTACAATTTTAGCTGCTGCATAAAATAAAAATGGATATAAAATGGTATCTATAGCAACTGCTGAGAAAGGTACATTCCTTTCTTTAAAGCAAAATAGATAAGATATCATTTAAGAAATGTATAGTTAGGCAAGCTTTCGTATTGCCCTTAGGAAGCAATTGAATTTTTGCCTTTTGAGAATCTTCTGCAATTTGGTTGCTGAAAAATAAAAAAAACAAGGCAATGTTCCTTTAGAACAATTTAAATGCAGAGGGCTCAGCAGACCTCATTTATAAAAGTCAGAAAATAAATGTTTCAGTCTCAGATGCTGTATTATATTTTTACTCATAGCAAAGTGAGAATCTGATTAGTAGCAGGACAGAGCATCTGGGAAAATTCTAAAACAGATTGTCAGTAGTCAGCCATGTTCCAGCTGTCATTTTTATGCTGCAGGTGGGAAAAAATGGAAGATTTCCCTTTTCTTGCTACAAGCAACATTCACACACAGTGGGGCAAAATGCATGTACATGAGGCATTTTGCATTGAGGTGGCTTATATAAAATAAATAGGCTGTAATGCACCACAACATATGCAAACATAGGTCCTGCTGCATTTTTTTCAGTGTTCTGGAAGTGTGTAAGGGTGCCATTCAAACTTAATGGTGTTGCATCTTACAAAGATGTGCATGGTGCAATGTAACACAGCTACATTCTGCAGGTGTGTTGGGTACATAGACATCAGCGTTGCCAACCCATCGAAGTGAAATTTACTGGCAGGACGCCACAATTTACAAACGACACCAATTTTTTTTTACTGACAAAAATCATAAAATTTACTGACAGAGCCGCATTTTTCTGTGCTAAACAGTGCAAATATCAATATTTTAACTATAAGCATATAACTAGTGCTATTAGCAGAGTGTTTAAGTTAAACAAAAGTCAAAAACCATATTTCTCCATTTACATGAAGGTCAGGTTACTACCCTGTTTCCCCGAAAATAAGACCTAGTGTGATTGTCAGTGATGGCTGCAATATAGGCCTTACCCCCCAAATAAGCCCTACCCTGTTTACCCAAAAATAAGCCCTACCCTGAAAATAAGACCTACAAGGACTTTAACTAGGGCTTATTTGGGGGGTAGGGCTTGTATTGCAGCCATCACCGACAATCACGCTAGGTCTTATTTTCGGGGAAACAGGGTATGACGCAGCCAGCACAGAGTTCCCCTTTACATCAGTCTTCAGGATTCCCCCTTACAGTGAAAGGGAACTTGTATGTAAAGGGGAACGCTGCAGATCATGATCTAAGGGGGAGCTCTGATGTAAGGGGGGGGCTCTGGTGACCAGAGACCACCTTATGTCAGAGTCCACTGCATTCCCTTTACATCAGAGTTCCCACTTACATAAGGGTCTGCAGTGTTTCCCTTGCGATGTAAGAGGGAATCCTGCAGACTCTGATGTAAAGGGCAACGCCAAAAACTCTGATGGGCGGGGCACTCTGGTTACCAGAAACCACCTTCTGTTGAGTGAATACACTAAGGTAAGGTGGGTGGAATACTAATATAGGTGGGAACCTTTATATCAGTGCCCCCTTACATTATTGTATTCACTCCCCCCTTACAGCAATAACCCCCCCCCCCCCTCAGACTGGCCTGGCGGCGCTGTCACTGACCTCCTCTCAGGTGCACCATGCAGGGCTTAATTAGACAACTCCAAGCTTGGCGGCTCTGGTTTTATCCTATGGTCTCCTCTTCACAGTCCACATACGTCTGACTCCTCCCGTGACCCCCATCCCGGCGGTGCTCCAACTCTTGACTCCTCTCCAGCCTCCCTCTCAGAGACTTCAGACATGATAACAGACAAGAGATGGTCAGAGACTGCAGACATGATACCAGAGATGGTTAGAGGCTGCAGACATGATAAAGGAGATGGTCAGAGGCTGCAGACAGGATACAGGAGATCAAAATCAAAGAATAATACAGTAAAACCATGGATTGCGAGCATAGTTAGTTCCAGAAATATGCTTGTAATCCAAAGCACTTGTATATCAAAACGAGTTTCCCCATGAGAAATAATGGAAACTCAGATGATTCGTTCCACAACCATTTATTCATAAGTCTTTCAGTTTATAGTCCATATAAAAATATTATAGCAATGTGATAGGTTGTGTAACCATAAAATGTCCATTCATAAATGGCAGCCTCCACATGGGGATTAGAAGCAAAATCCAGCAGGAGCTACAGAGTATAAAAGAGAAGAGAGGCGCCTCCAAGTGTAGCAATATGGTTACATTTAATGAAGGTCCAACATTTAGCAGCTCACATGGTTGATTAAAAGAGGCACATCTAAATATGCAAGCACCTGGGGTAAAGCTGTCCATATAGACCATCCTCTGGACCGCCGTCTCTCATCGCTGTCAATCTACAATTGTGACCGGGAAGACTACCCTGCAGTAGAGCGATCTGAAAGTGAGGCTTGAAGCACTCATGGAGCTCAGCGTGGAAGGGATGACGTCGATAGTGGTGTGGAGGATGATCTATGTGCACAGCTTTAACCCGGATGCCTGCATACTTAGATGTGCCTCTTAATCATCAACCATGTGAGTTGCTAAATGTGATACCTTCATTAAATGTAACCATATTGCTACACTTAGAGGCGCCTCTCTTCTTTTATACTCAGTTGTGACTTGACGCTACTTGTATATCAAGTCAAAATTTATGAAAAATTTTTGCTTGTCTTGCAAAACACTCTGAAACCAAGTTACTCTCAAACCAAGGTTTTTACTGTACAGCGTACAAAAATGTTGCAATATATGACTCAAAAATAATGTGATCGTGCAAGCTGTAATTTTCACGTGAGATACACACACCATAAACAATAAATCAATAATAAACTTTGCTAAATAAAATTGTGAATATGAATGAAAAAAAATCTATAGGCATAGAGTGCAAGGAAGTCCATATAGTGACGTCACTATATGGACTTCCTTGCTCTCTATATATATGGACTTTTTTTCATTCATATTCACAATTTTATTTAGCAAAGTTTATTTTTGATTCAAAGGATACAGGAGATGGTCAGAGGCTGTGGACAGGATACAGGAGATGGTCAGAGGCTGTGGACAGGATACAGGAGATGGTCAGAGGCTGTGGACAGGATACAGGAGATGGTCAGAGGCTGTGGACAGGATACAGGAGATGGTCAGAGGCTGTGGACAGGATACAGGAGATGGTCAGAGGCTGTGGACAGGATACAGGAGATGGTCAGAGGCTGTGGACAGGATACAGGAGATGGTCAGAGGCTGTGGACAGGATACAGGAGATGGTCAGAGGCTGTGGACAGGATACAGGAGATGGTCAGAGGCTGTGGACAGGATACAGGAGATGGTCAGAGGCTGTGGACAGGATACAGGAGATGGTCAGAGGTTGCGAACAGGATAAAAGAGATGGTCAGAGACTGCGGACTTGATACACTAACAGGAGATGGATAGAGGCTGCAGACATGGTGTCCTCACCCCCTCACAGGAGTTTCCTCCACTGTCCCCCTTCACCCCCAAGGAATGTCCTCCTGTGCCCCCTTTTTATTATCCTTCTCGGCTCCTCCTCTACCTCTGCTGTAGCGAGTCACTGGCGAGGCGCTGCTGCGGCACCTTCCATTTAAAAATGGCGCCAGGCGGCAGCATTACATTACTGCACATTACTTTACCGCCCAGCCAAGCCTGTACGACCTTTTCCGAGCCCGGTAGGCTTCGGAACGACGCATGCATAGTTGTATGGTCGGCCCGCAGCCATCTTTTTTATGGGTGCCGCTGCCCGTAATGGCCATTTACAGGCAGCCCGAAAATGGGCTGAAATTTACAGGCTGCACGGTGGTCCGTGTTTTAATATATTTTAAAATGCTTGTTTACATTTATTTCTAAAAGTGTGTGTGTGTATATATATATATATATATATATATATATATATATATATATATATACACATGTGTCTTTTAGCTTTGGGTTGCACACCCCAATGTGATAGATTGCGCACACTTATGGTTGAGTGTCATTCAAAATTAATTTGAAATAAATAGCACTGCAATACAGGGATGCATGCATGGACCTTAGACTTTTCCCTTTTAGCATTTTTTTTTTAAATTTAGAAATAAAGAAATTATCCTGTTGTACATACAAATTTTGCAGCTATGAAAATTAAAGTAATATTCAACTAAATTTTTTTACGTTTCCTGCAGCAGATGGGCAGACTTACATTGGATGCTGCTCATCTTTCTTTGAAAGCTTTTCCTTCCTCCTGCTCAGTAGGTCATATTTTTGCTGCCCTCTCTTTCCTGATTTTGGGTGTCACCTTGCTCTAGCAGGGCCCTGTGGTGACACCCATGCGTGATGCTCCCAAAATACATAGAGTAGGCTGGAGGGGGCATGAAGATTAAGTGCTTCTATGCTTCCGCAGCCAGAGCAGACCGGACCGGGTTCACAAGATCATTGGTGATCAGCCAGAGTGGGCTGGACAGGGCGTGCATACACATTGGTTTTATGCATAAGCAGCCAGAGCCGACTGGATGCGGTATGCCAGCTCAGTGGGGGTCAGCCTGAGTAGCCTGGAATGGTGTGCATAGGCAGTGCATCACATTCAGGCAGTTCAGGCTGGACAGGGCATGCAAGTGCATTTTAGCCTGGTATCATGGGATATGTAGTCCAGAGCAGGTATGATTCTGGGCGGAAGTTTGGAAAAGCAGTGCAGTTAAACTTAAATGCTATGGTGGTAATCATTCTTGTTTGTAAGTGTTTCTGGACTTTTGTAATCAAATGCATTTATTGTTCGCTGCTCAGCTGCTCATCACCAGGGTATTTAGGAATCAAAATGTGAGGCTTTTAGAAGTGCTTTAATTTCTATGCTTTAAAATGGAACTACAATTGTGGGAGTAAGTTAAAAGTGAACTTTACCAGCACTTGTTAAAAAAGCAAATAAATAAAAAAGGAGCTTTCCTGACAGACTCCATGGCAGCATACGTATGGGTTAATCCCGCCTCTCATACCTCATAGGACCCCACTCCCAATATTTGCTCCTAGCCAGAGGCCGTGTTCCTTTTTTGTCCTCCTCCTAGGACCAAGGTGTATCTTACCTTATGAAAATATCTACGGTCCGGTCCTGGCGTGCACGATTGTTCTGATGGCGGTTCTGGAGTCCAGCATTCCCGGCTATTAGCAGGGTGGAGACGGGCTATACATGCGATGCCATGAAGAGCTTCTATCCTCGCCATTGGCAGGCAAGCGGCATTGGGCCAAACGTCCTTGCTATTAGCAGGAGGCCCCCTTACTGAAAGCCCGGTCGTGCAGTGGGTGGCCGTTCCCTGTCAGGATGGACCAGGATCGTGCTGGGGTGGTATCGTATACCGTTTTTTTTTCCTTGCATTATTATTATTATGGCAGCAGTGTCTGTGTGTTGTGTTTGTCCTTTCCTTCCCTGTATTTCCGCTATGGCGGCTGGAGCGCATCTGCGTCTCAGTCCGCCGGGTACTTCCGGGTTCTGTGCGTCGGCGAGCCTCGTCTCAAAACGAGGCTTGGTTCGCGCACGTGCAGTTCCGGGGAAAGGGCATGCGCGCGAGTTCCGCTGGACGACGCTGGGGGCGTGGTGACGTCATCGTCGGCGCCAAGTTTAAATAGCTGTCAGAATACAGCTATTACTTGGGATGATCTGCGGGTGAAACGGCGGCTTCCCGGTGCAGTGGTTTGTCTCTGCCAAGGTAGGAAGCTATGCTGCTGGCTGTCCAGCTCTCCTGTGTCCTCTGGTATTTCCTAGGCTTGACTGTGGACTGTTTATTACAGTTATAGGTTTCTACTATGGACGTGTCACCGCCCCCCCCCCCCCCCCCAGTGGCCAACCCTTACGCTGCAGGTAGGAAATTTACCTTTCCTTCTGCTTGTATTTTTTCTTTTTGGGTTGCTTTTCTATGGATCCTATTTATCTCCCCATTTTCTTGCTCAGCCCCTCTAGGTCTGAACATAGGTCCTCAGCACGCGAAGATACAGATCGCATCACCAACAATCTTCATCAAACTACGTAGAGGGTTCTTTACTGTAAGAGCGGCAAGGATGTGGAATTCCCTTCCACAGGCGGTGGTCTCAGCGGGGAGCATTGATAGCTTCAAGAAACTATTAGATAATCACCTGAATGACCGCAACATACAGGGATATGTAATGTAATACTGACACATAATCACACACATAGGTTAGACTTGATGGACGTGTGTCTTTTTTCAACCTCACCTACTATGTAACTATGTAAGTTCCAGACGCCCTAGTTCAGCTTCTAGGTGTCATAGCGAAGAGCCCAAGTCCACGTCTGGGCGTCATTCCTACCGCCATTCCAGTCGCTCTGAAAGGAGAGCTTGCTGGGGATGTAAAGCTCAGGTCCCAGAGGGTAAATCCCTCTGTGAGCTATGTTTTTCCCGAGCTGCAAAGGAAAGGGGAGCAGAAGACCAGCAGGTATAGGCCCTGGTCCGGAAAGTGGTTCAAGAATCTTTGATCAGAACAGATCCCATCCGCACAACTATTGCTCCCTCTGCTCCTACATTGGCTCCCGGCAGGGTCGACCTTGGAGCTCCTGGTCCCTCCAGACGTAGTCCCTCTTTGAGTGAATCCTCGGAAAGCGAGGTTGAGGCGGACGATCCTGGAGTGGGTTTTGATTTTTCCCCGGTGCCACGATTGGTCAAGGCTGTGAAAGATGCATTGAAATGGGAAGATCCAGTGGAAGCACCCTCTAAACAGAGGAAATACTTCAAACATCTCAAGAAGGATCGCCCAAATTTTCCCTTCCTGGGGGAACTCGGAGAAATAATTTCCGATGAATGGATTAAAGTCGAGAGGAAAAACTCGTTAATCTCAAAAGTGGCTAATGCCGCGTACACACGAGCGGACATTACGGCGGACTTTGCCCGGCGGACTGGATTTCGTCGGACAATTCGATGTGTGTGGGCTCCAGCGGACTTTGTTTTCTCAAAAGTTGGACGGAATTAGATTTGAAACTTGTTTAAAATTTATCCGTTGAAATCGAGTCCGGTCGAAAAGTCCGCCGTCTGTATGCTAGTTCGACGGACAAAAAGCCACGCTAGGGCAGCTATTGGCTACTGGCTATGAACTTCCTTGTTTTAGTCCGGTCGTACGTCATCACGTACGAATTCGACGGACTTTGGTGGATTGTGTGTAGGCAAGTCCGTTCATTCACAAAGTCCGTCGGAAAGTACGTCGAAACGTCCGCCGGGCAAAGTACGCCGTAATGTCCGCTCGTGTGTACGCGGCATTAGATGTATCCATTCAGGAGTGAAGAGGTTAAGCACCTAGAATCGGCTCCGCTCATTGATGCTGCTTTGATGAGGTTGGTGAGACATGTCACTCTCCCTCTCGAGGATACCGTCTCATTCAAGGATGGTTTAGAGAGGAAGATCGATACGGATCTTAAAGCATCTATATCACGGCAGGTATGGCTTGTAAACCAGCCTTAGCCCTCGCAGCTTTGTCTAAAGCTATGGAATCCTGGTCGGATGATGTGCATGCAGCTTTGGCAAGCGTTTCTGAAGAGTTGGTCAAAAGCTCACCGGTCCATGAGCTGAAACTGGCGTCAGTCTTTTTGGGTGAAGCATCCCTTGACATTATTCGCCTAGTGGCACGTGTCATGCTCTCTTCAGTCACAGCTAAGCGCGCCTTGTGGCTACGCTCATGGGTGGCGGATCCTGCCTCTAAACAGGCCTGGTGCAGAATTCCCTTTGAGGGTTCTTCCCTCTTCGGGAATAAGCTGGACTCCGCCATCACCCGTGCTACAGGGGGTAAGTCAGGGTTCTTACCCCAGGACCGTCGCCTCTTGGGTCAGAGAAGACCTCAACCCAGGCAAGATCAAGAGCGTACTAGAGATGCACGCCGCTACAAGCCCGGTCGCGAGTTCAGAAAGAACTGGAGGAGAAATCAACCTTCTGGCCAGAAGTCCTCAAAGACAACCTCTTCTGGTGGACGGGAGGCTTCCAAGTCCTTTTGATATAAAGCCTGTCCAGGTGGAGCAAGTTGGGGCTCGGTTACTCCTGTTTCAGCACGTCTGGGCAGCTTCGATCAGGGACTACTGGACGGTCAAGACAGTCTCATCAGGTCATTCGTGGGTGTTCAGCAGCCCACCCTTACACCGGTTTGTTTCCACAGTCCTTCCTCACCTGGAGGAGAAGAAACAAATTCTTCTATCATACACGGACTCACTGATAGCTCAAGGTGCGGCCATCCAGGTACCCTCGGAAGAAAGATTTCAAGGGGTGTATTCCCCCCTTTTCATGGTCCTCAAAAAGAATGGCTCCTGGAGGCCAGTCATCGACCTAACACACCTGAACTCCTTCATCAAGAAGGAGAAGTTCAAGATGGAAACGCTACTAACAATTCGTCAGACAATACAACCAGGCGATTGGCTGGTCTCCATAGACCTGAAAGACGCCTACTTTCACGTACCGATTGCGAAGGACTTCCAGAAGTATCTTCGTTTTGCAGTAGATCAGAGGCATCTCCAATTTACATGTCTCCCATTCGGGCTTACAACATCGCCTCGAGTGTTTTCGAAGCTCTTACTGGCTGTCGTGTGGCTTTAATCAGGGTCAAGGGTATCCGATTACACCACTATCTAGACGATCTACTCCTGCTTTCGCAGGACAGAGAACAACTGTTGTCGCACCGAGATCAGGTCATTTCTACTCTGACGGATTTCGGTTGGCTGTTAAACAGGGAGAAAAGTCATCTAAACCCGACTCAGTCTTTGATATTTCTCGGAGCCCAGTTCGACACGATAAAGAGCACCATCTCTCTGCCTCTGGAGAAAATTCCGTTAATTCGGGACAGAATTCATCACACAATGTCATCGCCCTTACTCAGAGCTTCTCAGTGCCTCAGGATAATCGGCACCATGGTGGCAACAGCCCCCATGGTGAAATGGGCGCAATGGAAGATGCGCCCCTTCCAGAAGGGTTTTCTCCAGCAGTGGGATCCGGGATCTCGAGACCATCTGGTCCGGATAACCCCGTCCATGCGGGAGAGTCTCCCCTGGTGGCTACAGCGGAAGAACCTCCTCATCTGTCATTCCATAGCGCCCGTTTCCTGGTTTACGGTGACAACGGATGCCAGCAGCAGAGGCTGGGGCACTCTCTGTCTATCGGAGGTAGCCCAAGGCAAGTGGGACTTTCCATCCCGAGGTGTAGTCTTGAATGTTCTGGAACTTCGAGCTGCCTTCTGTGCTCTACGAGCTTTTCTCCACTTAACATCAGGAGCCTCAGTCCTCCTAAGACTGGACAACACGACAGTGGTGTCTTATATCAAGAGACAAGGGGGCACACTCAGTCTCTCCTTACTGAGGGAAGTGAGTCCAATCATGACCTGGGCTCAGACGAACCTGACGAATCTGACGGCTGTCTATCTTCCCAGAGTTCAAAATGTCCAGGCGGACTTTCTCTCAAGGTTTGCTCTGGACAACAACGAGTGGTCTCTCCACACAGAAGTCTTCAGTTGGATTCTATCTCTGGGAGTGACACCGGAGGTAGACCTGTTTGCATCCCCTTGCAACTACAAAATAGAAAAGTACTACACGAGGTGTCGTTGTCCCCAGGCCTTTGGAGTGGATGCCCTGACAGACCAGTGGAGATTCCACAGGGCTTATGCCTTTCCACCAGTTCCGGTCATTCTACGTTTTCTATCGAGGCTCAGGTGGGAAGAAGTCGAGATAGTGGCAGTTGTTCCATATTGGCCCAACAGGCCGTGGTTCCCCCTCTTATTACAGCTCAGCTACCGGAATCCAATTCCTCTCCCATCCAGACCAGATGTCAGGAAAAGCCCTCTTGCAGTTTTAAACGAATGCCTGTGCATAGAAGCGCCAATGGCGCTAATAGTGCTAACAAACGTACGCGCATGCGCAATAGCGCCAATGGCGCTAACGTGCGTACGCGCATGCGCAATAGCGCCACTTGGCGCCAAAGATAGGCTATTTAAAGAAGACTGTTTCAATGCTGCCTTGCTGTCCGGTCTACAGCGTTTCCTGAGACCCCTGCTACCTTGTTACCAGTTTTCTTGTATCCAGTATTTACTTGGCTTGTTCCTGACTTACCTGCTTGCTGCCCGCCCCGATCTTGGCTTGGACTCTGACTATTCTCTTGGTTTGCCCTTCTGTACCTGATCTGCCCGCCAGTACCTTGACCCGGCTTGTCTGCATCTCCCTGCTGTCTGCAACCTGCTGCGGGACTACAGTGCACCTCCCTGCTGTCTGCAACCTGCTGCGGGACTACAGTGCACCTCCCTGCTGTCTGCAACCTGCTACGGGACTACAGTGCACCTCCCTGCTGTCTGCAACCTGCTACGGGACTACAGTGCACCTCCCTGCTGTCTGCAACCTGCTACGGGACTACAGTGCACCTCCCTGCTGTCTGCAACCTGCTACGGGACTACAGTGCACCTCCCTGCTGCCTGCAACCTGCTACGGGACTACAGTGCACCTCCCTGCTGTCTGCAACCTGCTACGGGACTACAGTGCACCTCCCTGCTGTCTGCAACCTGCTACGGGACTACAGTGCACCTCCCTGCTGTCTGCAACCTGCTACGGGACTACAGTGCACCTCCCTGCTGTCTGCAACCTGCTACGGGACTACAGTGCACCTCCCTGCTGTCTGCAACCTGCTACGGGACTACAGTGCACCTCCCTGCTGACTACAGGATCCTGCCTTCTGCTCCAGTGTTCCAGTCAGGCACTTGTGCCCCTCTGTACTTTCGAGTCCCTGTTCACACCTTCAGGGGTTCTTAAGTCAGAGGTATACGAGAGGCCGTTCTCTGCATTCCGGGCTCCACCTACCAGGTACGTGACAGTACCGGACAGCCATGTCCGAGCCCACGCAGGGAACGTCGCCTATGGAGGACTTATGCCATCATTTGGCTGGACTTACACAGGCTGTTAAAGACCTGCAAGACGGTTACAAACGTCTGGAAGAACGTGTTCAAGTGATCTCTACTTCAGCTCCAGGTCCGTCCTCGGGCCCTTCTGTAGTAATGTTGCCTCCAGAACCTAAAGTTCCCACGCCAGAAAGGTTCTCCGGGGACCGCAGCAAGTTTAGAGCATTCCGAAATGCCTGTGAACTTTTCTTCGCACTGCAACCCAGAACTTTTTCATTAGAAACCACTAAGGTGGGGTTCGTCATTTCCCTCTTGCTGGGGGAACCCCAGGCATGGGCCCATCGACTCCTGGAACAAAAGAACAGCTGCCTTAACCTACTGGACACTTTCTTCCAAGCCATGGCCCTTCTCTATGAGGACCCGCAACAAGTTGCTACTGCAGAAGCAGCTCTGTTCTCTCTCCAGCAAGGCCGTAGGGCGGCGGAGGACTATGCATCTGAGTTCAGGCGTTGGAGTTCCGACACCAATTGGAACGACGCCGCCCTACGTCACCAGTTCCGCATGGGACTCTCCGAGCCGCTAAAGGATGAGTTGGCCCGGGTTGGCATCCCGGAGACACTTGAAGCCCTTATCAATCTCTCCATTCAGATTGACAGGCGTCTAAGAGAGCGAAGAGCTGAACGGACTGCCGGGTCCACTCGCCCAGTCTGGATGCTTCCACGTGTACCACAGCCTTCTGCCCACGCTCCTGCTGATTCCACTGAGCCAATGCAGTTAGGCCTGATCCGTCCCTCTCTGACTCCGGAGGAACGTCAACGCCGGCGAGCTAATAACCTTTGCCTCTATTGCGGAGAATCTGGACACTATGTGAGGACTTGTCCCGCAAAGACCCGTAAGCACTTTACTCTCTCCTCTACCTCTTCATCTGCTGTGTTTGATCATGCTTCTCATTTGGCTATCCCCATCTCTCTACAGCTTCCAGAAGGGAATATGCAAGCAACCGCCATCATTGACTCCGGAGCCTGCAGCGGGTTCATGGACTTGTCTTTTGCCCGTAAATTCCACATTCCGCTACGACCCAGAGCACAGGGACTGTCTGTACATCTGGCCGACGGATCGGCTATAAAATCTGGGCCCGTAACACAAGAAACAGTTCCTCTCAAGACCACCATTTCCGGCAACCACCAAGAATTACTCTGTCTTGACATCATCGAATCTCCCTTGTTTCCCATCATACTGGGAATGCCTTGGCTCAAGGCACACAATCCGCAAATAGACTGGTCTACTGGAAAAATCCGTTTTCATTCCCCATATTGCCAGCAACATTGTCTACAGGACACTACCAAAACCCCGTCTTCTTTGCTATGTCTGGAGACCGATGCTGAAGTCTGCCAAGCAGTTCCCAAGGCTTACCATAACTTTCTGGACGTGTTCAGTAAAAAAGGGGCAGAGACTCTGCCACCCCATAGACCTTACGATTGTCCGATTGAATTGCTTCCCGGAGCAGAAATTCCCTTTGGAAGAATTTTTCCCTTAACTGAACTTGAACTCGGAACTCTTAAAGAATACATAGATGATAATCTGAGGAAAGGGTTCATACGCCCTTCTACCTCCCCAGCAGGAGCAGGGATTTTCTTCGTAGAAAAGAAAGACCACTCTCTACGCCCCTGCGTAGACTATCGGGACCTCAATAAGATCACAATTAAGAATCGGTACCCCCTACCCTTGGTACCCGAACTTTTCCAGCGACTCGGAACTGCATCCATCTTTACCAAATTAGACCTTCGTGGAGCCTACAATTTAGTCCGGATCCGAAGCGGAGACGAATGGAAAACAGCCTTCCGCACCCGCTTCGGACATTTTGAGTACCTTGTCATGCCTTTTGGTTTATGTAATGCTCCTGCCACCTTCCAGCATTTTGTTAATGATATTTTCAGAGACTACCTTGACTTGTTTATCATAGTATACCTAGATGACATCCTGATCTTTTCCTCCTCACTGGCTACTCATCGGGAACATGTCGGGAAAGTTCTAACCCGCCTTCGCCAACATGGCTTGTATGCAAAACCTGAGAAGTGCGAGTTTGAGCGCCAAAGCATCCAGTTTCTAGGCCTAATCATTTCGATTGACGGTGTCAAGATGGATCCACAGAAGGTCTCTGCCATCTTGGACTGGCCAGCTCCAACTGATAAGAAGGGAGTTCAGCGATTTGTGGGGTTTGCAAATTTTTATCGCAAATTCATTAAGGGATTCTCTTCTATCATTTCCCCCATCACAAGTCTTACTCGGCAAGGCACCCGTTTTCAGTGGTCTTCTGAAGCTCAAGCAGCCTTTACTTCCTTAAAAGAACAGTTCGTTTCAGCCTCTGTCTTAAAGCATCCCGACCCAGCCTTACCTTACATACTGGAAGTGGATGCTTCCGAGGTAGCAGTAGGGGCAGTTCTTTCACAGAGACAAGGATCCAAGGCTTTGTTACACCCAGTGGCATTCTTCTCTCGCAGGCTAACCGAAGCTGAAAGAAATTATGATGTCGGGGACAGAGAGCTACTTGCAATCAAGGCTGCGCTAGAAGAATGGCGTTACCTCTTGGAAGGAGCGGCCCATCCTATTCTGGTGTACACTGATCACAAGAACTTAGAGTACTTGAAAGTTGCCAAGAGATTAAAACCACGACAGGCCAGATGGGCACTCTTCTTCACCAGATTTGCCTTTCACATTACTTACAGGCCGGGATCTAAAAACACTAAACCAGATGCGCTTTCCCGGATGTTCAGCGAACCTGAAGTTCCTTCACCCCCTGATACCATCCTTGCTCCTGGAAACTTTCTCATGCTTCAGGGAGATCTGCTCTCTCAAGTTAAACAAGCCTCCTCATTGGCTCCTCATCCAACAGATGTTACTTTACAGTGGAAAGATGATCTACTTTGGTACAAGGACAGAATTTTCGTGCCACAACAGACACGGGTTGCCATCCTCAAGTCTTGCCATGACCACGAACTAGCTGGCCACTTCGGGATACGTAAGACATCCGAACTCCTGCAGCGCATGTTTTGGTGGCCTCAGCTACAAAAGGATTGTAAACATTATATCGAAGCATGTACTACGTGCATCCAGAACAAGGGCAGCAAGACCAAGGCTTGGGGACTGTTGAGGCCTCTACCCGTACCAGAAAGACCATGGAGGATGATCTCCATGGATTTCATTGTGGAATTACCACCTTCAGAAGGTTTCACCACCATCTTCGTAGTGGTTGACAGACTCTCTAAAATGGCTCACTTCCTGCCTATGAAGGGTACCCCATCTGCCTCCGAAACTGCGAAGAATTTTATTAAGGACATTGTAAGGCTCCATGGTATACCTGCTAATATTGTATCTGATCGGGGGGTACAATTTACATCCAAATTCTGGAAAGCCCTGTGTGAAGCCCTAAAGATTGACCTCTCCTTCTCGTCTGCCTACCACCCCCAGACGAATGGACAAACCGAACGAACTAACCAAACCCTGGAACAGTATTTACGATGCTATTCTTGTTTTTCTCAGGATGACTGGGTGCCTCTGCTACCTCTTGCTGAGTTCGCTTATAATAATTCTGTGCATTCTGCAACCAACCAATCTCCATTTTTTGCGAACTATGGGTTCCACCCCTTGTTTCTGTCCAATAACATGCCAGAGTGTACTGTACCGGCGGCTCAAGAAACCTTGAACTTCTTCAGCACAAACAACAAGTTACTTCAAGAGACAATGGCAAAGACCCAAGTCCATAACAAGGAAACGTTTGACAGGAAGAGAAGAGGGGAGCTTGACCTAAAACCTGGAGATCAAGTTTGGTTGTCCACTCTAAACCTGAAACTGGCATGCCCATCTAAGAAATTGGGCCCTAAGTTTGTGGGTCCCTTCCCAGTGGTGAGGAAAATTAACAGTGTGGCATATGAGTTGAAGTTACCGGAGTCCTTCCGTATACATCCAGTCTTTCACGTGGCTCTACTTAAACCAGCAGTCCCGGATCCCTTCCTTAACCGGAACACCGGTCCTCCTGAGCCTGTACTTATTAACGGCGAAGAAGAATTTGAAGTTGAGTCCATTATAGATTGCCGAAGGAGACGTAATCAGGTTCAGTACCTGGTGAAATGGAAGGGTTACGGCCCTGAGGAGAACTCCTGGGAACCAGAGACTAACATACACGCCAAAAGGTTAATCCTAGCCTTTAAAAGAACTCATCCGAGTAAAATGGCTCAGTTGGGCATCCGGAGGCTGCCCATTGGAGGGGGGCAATGTCAGGAAAAGCCCTCTTGCAGTTTTAAACGAATGCCTGTGCATAGAAGCGCCAATGGCGCTAATAGTGCTAACAAACGTACGCGCATGCGCAATAGCGCCAATGGCGCTAACGTGCGTACGCGCATGCGCAATAGCGCCACTTGGCGCCAAAGATAGGCTATTTAAAGAAGACTGTTTCAATGCTGCCTTGCTGTCCGGTCTACAGCGTTTCCTGAGACCCCTGCTACCTTGTTACCAGTTTTCTTGTATCCAGTATTTACTTGGCTTGTTCCTGACTTACCTGCTTGCTGCCCGCCCCGATCTTGGCTTGGACTCTGACTATTCTCTTGGTTTGCCCTTCTGTACCTGATCTGCCCGCCAGTACCTTGACCCGGCTTGTCTGCATCTCCCTGCTGTCTGCAACCTGCTGCGGGACTACAGTGCACCTCCCTGCTGTCTGCAACCTGCTGCGGGACTACAGTGCACCTCCCTGCTGACTACAGGATCCTGCCTTCTGCTCCAGTGTTCCAGTCAGGCACTTGTGCCCCTCTGTACTTTCGAGTCCCTGTTCACACCTTCAGGGGTTCTTAAGTCAGAGGTATACGAGAGGCCGTTCTCTGCATTCCGGGCTCCACCTACCAGGTACGTGACACCAGATCTCCTGTTGCAAGGGGCATCTCTTCTCCCATGCCCATCCCAGCTCCATCTGATGGCTTGGTTCTTGAGAGGGGAAGGTTGGAAGCCCTAGGATGTCCAAGTGCAGCTATTTCAACTCTACTAAATGCTAGAAGACCAGGTACCAATAGAGTTTATCAAAGAATTTGGTCAAAGTTTGCAGATTATGTTTCCACCACTGACGGTTCCTGTATTGACCCAAGGATACAGGATATTCTGGGTTTCTTACAAAAAGGTCTGGATCTATCCTTATCAGTAAGTTCTCTACGGGTTCAGGTTTCTGCAATCTCTGCCTTCACAGGTATATCCTGGGCCAGACATCCCCTTACAAGGCAATTTTTCAGAGGAGCAATAAGGCTCAGGCCTCAAAGAAAGCCGAGGTTTTCCAAGTGGGATCTTCCTCTTGTCCTGGATTTCTTTTCTGAGAAGGAAATACGACTTGTGGATCAGGCAGCTGTTAAAGATCTCTCTCTCAAAGCTGCATTCCTAGTGGCCATAACATCAGCCAAGAGGGTCTCCGAAATCAGTTCTCTTGGCTGTAAAGAACCATTCCTTACTTTCTTCCCCGACCGGGTGGTCTTGATTCCTATGCTAGGATCAAATCCTAAGGTAACATCTGTATTCCATGAGAATCAAGAGATTGTTCTTCCAATTTTCCGGACAACTGAGGACTCTAACATTCATCCTTTGGATGTGGGAGAAGTTTTAAGGCAATACCTTGAAGTCACTGCCTCTTTTCGAAGATCCGATTACCTGTTCGTTTATTTTCAGGGAAAGAACAAGGGTTTGCGTGCTTCCTCCAGAATCATTTCAGCTTGGATCGTTCAGGCTATACAAGGGGCTTATACAGCTAAGGGTTTGGCTCCTCCAGAAGCAGTGACCGCTCATTCTACCAGGAGCGTTTCTACGTCATGGGCAGCTTCCCGTCATGTATCTCCGGAAGTGATCTGCAAAGCGGCCTCTTGGTCGTCGATCAACACGTTTATGACGCACTATTGTGTAGAACTGGCTTCCTTGTCTTCGGTTAATTTTGGTTTGCATGTCTTGTCTGTTGACGGTGCCAAAACCTTTTTTTCTTTAACCAGCAATTTCCCACCCGGGAGTGTATGGCTAGTCATTTCCCATACATATGCTGCCATGGAGTCTGTCAGGAAAATGGAAAATTTATATCAAATACTTACCGTAATTTTCCTTTCCTGATGGACTCCATGGCAGCAGGAGTTCCCTCCCATTTGCTGGAGTAGGCTAAGTTACGGAACACGGCCTCTGGCTAGGAGCAAAGATTTATGGGAGTGGGGTCCTATGAGGTATGAGAGGCGGGATTAACCCATACGTATGCTGCCATGGAGTCCATCAGGAAAGGAAAATTACGGTAAGTATTTGATATAAATTTTCTGTTTTGCTGCAACACCAACCTGTCCCTAGCAGATTTTTGCCTCTGTCTGCTTTCTGCTGATGCTCTTTTGAGTTGATAATTGGCCAGCAGTGACCTGGGTCCACAGGAAAATGCGACAGAGGACGTCCATGATGTCACTACATTAGCATCGTTGTCTGCAACATTCTAGAATGTCCACCCCGGCCACAGGAAAGAGAGGCCCCATGTCATGTAACCTGCCAGAAGATGCCTCGAAAAAAATAAATAAATGTATCGCAGGGCCCTCTGATTCCTACTGTATTGAACTGTATTGTAATTGTACTGTCCGCCCTTATGTTGTAATGCGCTGCGTAAACTGTTTGTGCTATAAAAATCCTGTATAATAATATTAATATACATTAAAAAATGTAATGGCATTAAAAAAGGGTGTGCTCCATGCAACTAACTGCAGCTGAAATCTGGAATGTCATTATCTTTCTTTAACCACTAGATGGCAGTCATTTACAGATTTTTAGCCAGTAAGATGTCCTATCTGGAAGGCTGGCACAGACTATTATTATCTTCCCATTAACAATGGCCAGGGAGATACACTATATTGCCAAAACTATTAGGACGTCTGCCTTTACACACACATGAACTTCCCAATCTTAGTCCGTAGGGTTCAATATTAAGTTGGCCCTCCCTTTGCAGCTATAACAGCTTCAACTCTTCTGGGAAGGTCCACAAGGTTTAGGAGTGTGTCTATGGGAATGTTTGACCATTCTTCCAGAAGCGCATTTGAGGTCAGGCACTGATAAACAAGGTTTAGGAGCAGGGGCGTCGGGAGGGGGTGGCTAGGGGGGGCTGAAGCCCCGAATGTGACCCCCAAAAGCCCCGAGTATACGGAATGCTGAATTCCGTTGTTAGCCCCGAGCGCCGGCCGCGAGGACCGATCTGGTTGTGAGTGCGGCCGAAAGTGGCCGAGTGCGGCCGAAAGAATCCGACTGCCAGAGCGGCCGAGTGCGGCCGAAAGAATCCGACTGCCAGAGCGGCCGAAAAAACCGACTGCCATAGCGGCCGAAAGTGGCCGAGTGCCGCAGGTCCCGCCTTCTGGAGCCTGCAGCGCCAATGTCAGGACAGCGGGACGTGTGACGTGATGTCCATCTTAGCCTGCAGGCTCCAGAAGGCGGGAACGCTACATCCCTGCTCAGGCGGGCGGCTCTCCTCTCCTCCTTGGCTCGGCTCCTCTCTGATGGTGACGAGTGACTGACTGCTTGCTGTGACCACACAGTGCACACACCACGGCTGAGCTGAGGTAGGTCAGACACACAGTGTATGTAGGTCAGGCAGGTCACTGTTAGTGTATGTAGGTCAGGCAGGTCACTGTTAGTGTATGTAGGTCAGGCAGGTCACTGTTAGTGTATGTAGGTCAGGCAGGTCACTGGTCACTGTTAGTGTATGTAGGTCAGGCAGGTCACTGTTAGTGTATGTAGGTCAGGCAGGTCACTGTTAGTGTATGTAGGTCAGGCAGGTCACTGTTAGTGTATGTAGGTCAGGCAGGTCACTGTTAGTGTATGTAGGTCAGGCAGGTCACTGGTCACTGTTAGTGTATGCAGGTCAGGCAGGTCACTGTTAGTGTATGTAGGTCAGGCAGGTCACTGTTAGTGTATGTAGGTCAGGCTGGTCAGTGTATGTAGGTCAGGCAGGTCACTGTTAGTGTATGTAGGTCAGGCTGGTCAGTGTATGTAGGTCAGGCAGGTCACTGTTAGTGTATGTAGGTCAGGCAGGTCACTGTTAGTGTGTGTAGGTCAGGCTGGTCACTGTTAGTGTGTGTAGGTCAGGCTGGTCACTGTTAGTGTGTGTAGGTCAGGCTGGTCACTGTTAGTGTGTGTAGGTCAGGCTGGTCACTGTTAGTGTGTGTAGGTCAGGCTGGTCACTGTTAGTGTGTGTAGGTCAGGCTGGTCACTGTTAGTGTGTGTAGGTCAGGCTGGTCACTGTTAGTGTGTGTAGGACAGGCTGGTCACTGTTAGTGTGTGTAGGTCAGGCTGGTCACTGTTAGTGTGTGTAGGTCAGGCTGGTCACTGTTAGTGTGTGTAGGTCAGGCAGGTCAGTGTATGTAGGTAAGTGTATAATATAGGTTATATAGGTCAGTGTATAATATAGGTCAGTGTATGTACGTCAGTGTAATGGTGTAACCCCACCATCCCGCCCAAAAAAAACACCGCGACCCCCCCCCCCCCCGGTTGTTGGTCTTTTTGCCACCTAGCAACGCCCCTGTTTAGGAGTGTGTTCATGGGAATGTTTGACCATATTTCCAGAAGCGCATTTGTGAAGTCAGGCACTGATGTTGGACGAGAAGGCCTGGCTTGCAGTCTCCACTCTAATTTATCCCAAAGGCGTTCTATCTGTTTGAGGTCAGGACTCTGTGCAGGCCAGTCAAGTTCCTCCACCGCAAACCGCATTCCAGATTTCCAAACTTGCTCATCCATGTCTTTATGGACCTTGCTTTGTGCACTGGTCCAAATCATTTGGTGGATTATGGTGTGGGGTTGTTTTTTAGGGGGTTGGCCTTGGCCCTTTAGTTCCAGTGAAGGGAACTCTTAAAGTGGTTGTTAAGCCACTCTAACCTGTATACACCATCAGCACTGCCTCCTATTGTAGTATCCCCCTTTGCGTGTAATTTAAAAAATATATGCTGCAAATACCTAACTTCACTGCAGAGATTGTGATCACATGACTGGCCAGCTTTCTCCTTTCCTCCTCTGAGAGATGCAGCGGGCGGGGCTGAGATTCCTCCCCTGATGTCAGTCTGGAGGTTAGGAGGAAAAAGCTGGCTGGTCATGTGATCGCAATCTCGGCTCTTAAATTAGATATTTACAGCATTTATATTTATAAATCATTCACTGAGGGGGACACTGCAATAGGAGGCAATGCTGATTGTGTATACAGGTTACTGTTATGAGAGCAGCAGGAGGGGGAGGGGCGGCTCACACACACAGGGAGGGAAGGGGGAGGAGGACACAGGAGCAGAGAGGAGAGCAGATAGCAGGCTGCTGATGACAGAGGCATGTAAACTGACCACAGTATCTGGTCTCAGCAGCCATGATACACTGTGGTCAGTTTACAAAGGGGTGGGGAGAAACTGGCAGGATCAGCCAGGTTTTTTAGGTGTTACAGGGGGCCAAATGATACAGGACAAGCACTGTGTCATATAACATGCTTTAAAGGTGCAGGATCCATTTTTTTTTTGTGTGTTAAAAAACGCTTTAAGGCAACAGCATACCAAGACATTTTGGACAATTCAATGCTCCCAACTTTGTGGGAACAGTTTGGGGATGTCCCCTTCCTGTTCCAACATGACTGCACACCATAGTTGCCAACAGTCCCGATTTTCCCGGGACAATCCCGATTTTGGGACCCTCGTCCCGATTGGAGAGTGTCCCGAATTCGGAATTTCCCATAAGGAAAATCGGGAATGTTGGTTTTTGTTTTTTTTTGTTCTTTTGGAGCAGCGGGCTCCAGCAAAATGGCGGCCGCCGCCGCCGCTCTCTCTTCCTCTAGTGTTCAGTGGAGAGGGGAAGGGGGCTCGATCCGTGCAGCCAATGAAGCGCCTTCTTTAGCTGCACGGCCCCTCCCCTCTCCACTGAAGCGAGCAGAAGATACGGCGTCTTCGCCGTGTCTTGCTGAAAGCTCCCAGCCCCGTACTGTGCAAGCAATGCGCCTGCGCAGTGCAGGGGGTCCTCCATTGCCGAGAGGAACTTTCTCGGCAGAACACAGGCCGCTCCTGCACTGAGCGGGGGCCGGGCAGCATGGGGGGGGGCTGCACTAACTGAGGGGTGGGCTGCACTAACTGAGGGGGGGCTGCACTAACTGAGGGGGGCTGCACTGAGGGGGGCTGCACTGAGGGGGGCTGCACTAATAGAGGGGGGCTGCACTAACTGAGGGGGGGCTGCACTAACTGAGGGGGGGCTGCACTAACTGAGGGGGGGCTGCACTAACTGAGGGGGGGCTGCACTAATAGAGGGGGGCTGCACTAATAAAGGGGGGCTGCACTGAGGGGGGTTGCACTAATCGAGGGGGGGGCTGCACTGAGGGGGGGCTGCAATAATAGAGGGGGGTCTGCACTGATGGAGGGGGTCTGCACTGATGGAGGGGGTCTGCACTGGTGGAGGGGGTCTGCACTGAGGGGGTCTAGACAGACTCTGGCGGGGGCACCTGATGCAAGGACAGACTCTGGCGGGGGCACCTGATGCAAGGACAGACTCTGGCGGGGGCACCTGATGTGAGGACAGACTCTGCTGGGGGCACCTGATGCAAGGACAGACTCTGCTGGTTGCACCTGATGCAAGGACAGACTCTGCTGGTGGCAGGCGACGTGGCTAGTGACACGCTCAGGGATCCCACTGATTCGGCATTATGGTGAGTTGAATGATTTAATTTTATATTACAATGTAATAATAGAAATAATGCGCTTCAATCATCCTGACACCATAACAATCATGGTGCCGGAATGATTGAAGCATTAACACCAGGTGTTTGGAGTATCTTTATCTGCTGATTGTTAAACTTTCTAGAATACACATATTTTTATTGTGTAGGATCTGGGGCTGCTGTCCCTTCAATTCCCTCTCCCCCTTTCCTTCTCCCCCTTTCCCTCTCCATCCCTCATTCATCTCAGACTCTAACCACACCCTCTTGAGCCACGCCCATTTAAGCCACGTCCACTGTTCACACAAGCTACGCCCACTTTTCACATAGGCCACACCCACTTTTCACATAAGCCACGCCCATTTTTCGTCGCGGCGCACTTCGCGCTCCGCATGTTTCAACTTTTTACTAGGCCACGCCTACAAACGAATGCCCCGCCCCCTAATTATTGTACGGCTCCGCCTACAGCCAAAAAAGTGTCCCACATATTTTTTTTTCAATGTTGGCAACTATGGCACACCTGTGCACAAAGCAAGGTCCATAGAGACATGGATGAGCGAGTTTGGGGTGGAGGAACTTGACTGGTGTATGTATGGCATTTGGCAACTATTGATCAAACAAAGGCTAAGATGGCAGCTTCAAGAGCTGTAAAGGATAGGAGGGTTTAGTTCTGCTTTAAATATATTTCTCAAAAGCTACAAAAGGTATACATCCACTTCGTGTTTTGCAAATGTCCTTGAAAACCCTGGTACAGGCAGTCCCTGGGTTACAAACAAGGTAGGGTCAGTAGGTTTGTTCTTAAAGGGGTTGTAAACCCTCATTGTTTTTCACCTTAATGCATTCTATGCATTAAGGTAAAAAACCTTCTGTAGTGCTCCAGCCCCCCCCCCCCCCGACTTACTTGCCTGACATGGATCTTTCTCTGGCCGGGAACGAGCACACCATCTGTAGCTGGTGTCTCATGTCCTGATTGGATAGATTGATAGCAGCGCAGCCATTGGCTGCCGCTGCTGTCAATCAAATCCAATGACGCGGCGCCGAGTCCTGCATTCTGTGTGAATGGACACAGATGCGGGATTCAGGAACATGCACGCACGGGTGTCCACCAATGAGAGCGTTCTCCAACGTGGACACTCGATGTGGGGAGGAGCCACCAGCGCCTCCGGGGGACCCCAGAAGAGCAGGTTCGGGGCCACTCTGTTTGTTATTTATTTTTTTTTTTAAACAAGGGTTTACAACCCCTTTAAGTTCAATTTGTATGTAGGTTGGAACAGGTACATGTGTAACTCCAACCAAAAAAAATAATGTTAAATTTTTTTTGGATAGCACAGGGAAGGGTTAACGCCCCTGTAATGTTTGTTTTGCTGTCGGTGCCCCTTTTCAGAAGATTTCACCTCACTTTCTGTCCCTGTGACAATTGGATTTTGAACATTTTGGGTTGTTGTGGAAACAAGCTTTGGTGATAAAGCTTCATGATAACTCTTACTGGGGTGAATTTCCCTTCCTATGGGTAGATTTCTTCCCACTTTCTGTTGTCTCTCTCCTTTTGTAAGTATGAGTCCTATGTAAGTCGGATGTTTGTAACTCGGGGACTGCCTGTATTGCAGAAATGCAGCCCCAAACTTGCAAGGAACCTCCACCATGCTTCACTGTTGCCCAGGGATTTTTTTCTTGGAGAATAGGTGCAGGAACTCCCCCCCATCTGAGTCACCCCTTGTCTCTGCCCCCTACCCACCTCTGATCACCGTCCCTTGATTCCACCCCCTACCCACCTACCAGTACTGCCCCTTTTAGAGAATACAGAACCAAGTATCATTTTGTGGTGCTAAATCATTTGTATATTTGGAACATGTTAATGATTAAAAGAAAAGCAGTAAAATAGATCCCCTGTAGCCAGCAACAATAGAATCCCAGCAAAAGATCCCCACACAACAATAGACTCCCCCAGCAACAATGGTCTCCACCCCAACAACAATTGATTCCCTGCAGCGACAGTGAACCACCCACAACATTGTCCATCTGCACTGTGAAGTGCCGTCCAATGAGTTCTGAAGCATTTTGCTGAATATGAGCAGATAATATTGCCCGAAACACTTCAGAATTCATCCTGCTGCTTTGGTCAGCAGTCACATCATCAATAAATACCAGAGAACCAGTTCCATTGGCAGCCATACATGCCCACGTCATGACACTACCACCACCATGCTCACTGATGAGGTGGTATGCTTTGGATCATGAGCAGTTCCTTTCCTTCTCCATACTCTTCTCTTCCCATCACTCTGGTACAAGTTGATCTTGGTCTCATCTGTCCATAGGATGTTGTTCCAGAACTGTGAAGGCTTTTTTAGATGTTGTTTGGCAAAATCTAATCTGGCCTTCCTGTTTTTGAGGCTCACCAATGGTTTACATCTTGTGGTGAACCCTCTGTATTCACTCTGGTGAAGTCTTCTCTTGATTGTTGACTTTGACACACATACACCTACCTCCTGGAGAGTGTTCTTGATCTGGCCAACTGTTGTGAAGGGTGTTTTCTTCACCAGGGAAAGAATTCTTCGGTCATCCACCACAGTCGTTTTCCGTGGTCTTCCGGGTCTTTTGGTGTTGCTGAGCTCACCGGTGCATTCTTTCTTTTTAAGGATGTTCCAAACAGTTGACTTGGCCACATCTAATGTTTTTGCTATCTCTCTGATGGGTTTCTTTTGTTTTTTCAGCCTAATGATGGCTTGCTTCACTGATAGTGACAGCTCTTTGGATCCCATATTGAGAGTTGACATCAACAGATTCCAAATGCAAATAGCACACTTGAAATGAACTCTGGACCTTTTATCTGCTCCTTGCCAAGGGGATAATGAGGGAATACCACACACCTGGCCATGGAACAGCTGAACAGCCAATTGTCCCATTACTTTTGGTCCCTTTAAAAAGTGGGAGGCACATACACAAACTGTTGTAATTTCTACACCGTTCACCTGATTTGGATGTAAACACCCTTAAATTAAAGCTGAAAGTCTGCAGTTAAAGCACATCTTGTTTGTTTCATTTCAAATCCATTGTGGTGGTGTATAGAGCCAAAAAGATTAGAATTGTGTCAATGTCCCAATATTTTTGGACCTGACTGTAAATATTTCAAATTTTGACTGATCAGTCCAGGGCACCTGTTGCCATTTTTCTGCACCCCAGTTACTATGTTTTCATGCATAGTTAAGTCGCTTAGCCTTGTATCCATGTCGGAGGTATGGCTTTTTGGACGGAATTCTTCTATTCTTCTTTTTTTTTTATTAGTAATGGCGGCGATCAGCAATTTTTAGCAGGACCGCAACATTGCGATGGACAAATTGGACATTAATGCCTCGTTTCCACTGAGTGGATCGGTTCGGTTCGGTACGGTACGCTATTTTGGGTGTTTTCCATTATGAAAGCGGCCCATACAACCGAACCGTACCGCTCCATTCAGGGTCCTGCTTCAGATGTGGGGCCATAGAAAATGGAACGGTTCGGTTAGGGCGGAGCTACGATACATTCCACTGATTGGCTGACAGAAAACCCTCTGCTGTGCTATGCTGAGGCATTTTTTCTAAACCCTGTATGGCCCCTTGTGGTCCCACTTGCAGTGGAAACGCTCACCAGAATAGACCGGACCATTCTAGGCCATTCAAACTGTACCGACCCGAACCGATCCGCTCAGTGGAAACGAGGCATAAGTGACACTTTTTGGGAACTAGTGACACCAATACAGTGATCAGTGCTAAACAAAATGCATTGATCACTGTATAAATGACACTGGCAGGGAAGGGGTTACCACCAGGGGCAATCAAAGGGTTAAGTGTGTCCCTGGGAGGTGCTTTCTTTTCAAATACAATTTTTTATCAAACTTCAAGAAAGGGCAAAGCCCAAGTAAAACAGTAACAACATGTAAACAGACGAGGTTGCATCCTCATGTCAACATCTTCCGTCAGATGGGGATACAACCAAAAGCATTCCATTACATAAGCTTACGTTCTCTCATATATAATCTTTTTATTATTATATCCTCTTATAGTCTATGAAAATCGTGTATTGTTGTCAGCAAGGTAATAGGGCTGCCCATTCTTATTTTCCAATTTTCTTTTAATAAAAAAGAAGAAACATTTATAAAGGGAAAAGAGGGAGGGTAAAGCCAGAGTAGCTCGAGAGAGGAAGAAAGTACAGGTTAAGAAAGGGGAGAGGAGAGAGAAGATGGGGTTTGGAGGGGGGTGGGAAGGTAGAGGGTTGGGGGGGGGTAGGCATGAGAGCTGCTTTCTAACTCTATGGGGGACGGATACACTGGAGAAAAAGAGAGATCATGCTTCAGCTTAGCTGGAACACAAGATCTCTCTTTTGCTCCCTGAAAGATCAGCGGTTTGCCTTGTTTACATAAGCACACCGCTGCTCCATCTTTCCACAGAAACGACCGGCGGGATCGCGGCCGCTGGACCTGCTGATTGGCTCCCCTGTGTCCAATCACAGCGGGAGCAGCACTCCTGCGGCGTGCGCCCCCTACACAAAGTCACGTATAGGAACGTGATTTTGCGCAACCGGCCCGCCTTGCCGCAGTATATATGCGGTGGGCGGTCTGGTTAATTGACACACAGGTGGACTCTGTTTACTAATTAGGTGACTTCCTAAGGCAATTGGTTCCACTAGATTTTAGTTAGGGTTTATCAGAGTAAAGGGGGCTGAATAAAAATGACAACGCACTTTTCAGATATTTATTTGTAAAAAAAATTGAAAACCATTTATCATTTTCCTTCCACTTCACAATTATGTGCTACTCCGTGTTGGTCTATCACATAAAATCCCAATAAAATACATTTATGTTTTTGGCTGTATGACAAACTCATACCTCCCAACATTTTGAGATGGGAAAGAGGGACACCTACTAGCAAATGTATGTAGGCATAGGACACGCCCCCTGTCACACCCCCTTAAAGGAGAATTAACCCAAAAAAAAAGTTTAGTTAAATCCACAAGAGCTTTTTTTTTAACCACTACTATTCCTTTACATTGGCTTTTTAAAATTTAAAAAAGCAGCAATTTAGAATTTGGATGAAAGGTTTAGCACTGGGAAACACTTTTTGAAAGAGAAGTAGTGCATTTTATATACTACTATATAGATCAGGCCAAAATGAAGGACAAATGAGGGGGAAAGATGGGCAGAGGGACATTGCTCCAAATCAGGGGCAGTTAGCTATGCAAAATGTGGAAAATTTCAAGGGGTAGGAATACTTTTTCAAGGCACTGTAAGTATAACATGTTCATACCTCCCAACATTTTGAGATGGGAATGAGGGACACCTACTAACAAACATATATAGGCTTAGGACACGCCCCCTGTCACACCCCCTTAAAGGAGAATCAACCAAAAAAGGTTTATTAAATCCAGAAGGGCTTTTTTTTGTTACCACTACTATTCCTTTATTTTTGCTTTTAAAATGTACAAATGCAGCAATTTAGAAATTGGATGAAAGGTTTAGCACTGGGAAACACTTTTTGAAAGATAAAAAGTGCATTTTATATACATCTATAGAGATCAGACCAAAATGAGGGACAAATGAGGAGGAATGAGGGACAGAGGGGCATTGCTCCAAATCAGGGACAGTCCCTCGAAATCAGGGACAGTTGGGCGCTATGCATGTTCATTATATTAATAATAAAAAAAAAATCATCTTTATAATCACTTTTATCTCTTTGCAGTCAAGGTGACAAGAGTTGTTTTAGTACACTGGCAACTTGGGAAGGCCAAAAAACAAATGTTAAAGGGGTTGTAAAGGTTCACATCCAAAAAAAACATCCAACAATACCGGCCCCCCAGCCCCCCCGTTTTACTTACCTGAGCCCGTTCACCTGCTGCGCTCGCCTCCGATGTCCTCTTCGCCGCTCAGCCTGGCAGTTGTTTGGCTAGAGTGGATGGGTTGAAAGCAGCGCAGCCATTGGCTAGCACTGCTGTCAATCACATCCAATGACGCGGCGTGCCGGAGGGGGCGGGGCCGAGTGATATGGGAGCGCGCCCGCAAGAACTAAGCACCATGCGAGAGAGCTCCCATGAAGGTGTTTAGTTCTTGCGGGGAGGAGCTGACACAGCCGCCGAGGGACCCCAGAAGACCAGGTTCGGGGCCACTCTGTGCAAAATGAGCTGCACAGTGGAGGTAAGTATAACATGTTTGTTATTTAAAAAAAAAAAAAATTACCTTTACAACCCCTTTAACCACTAAGCTACCGCCCACCGTCATATGACGGCGGAACGAGGCAGCTCTTGTTCTGGGCGGACGTCATATGACGTGATCGCCCTTCCGAGCCACTAGGGGGTGCATGCCCCGCGATGTCCGCCAGGCACCCGCGATTGCCGGGTAACAGAGCAGGAACGTGGATCTGTGTATGTAAACACACAGATCCACGTCCTGTCAGAGGAGAGGAGACCGATGGTGTGTCCCTTGTACATAGGGACACCGATCGGTCTCCTCCCCTAGTGAGTCCCCTCCCCCTACAGTTAGAATCACCTCCCTAGGACACACATTAACCCCTCGATCGCCCCCTAGTGTTAACCCCTTCCCTGCCAGTCACATTTACACAGTAATCAATGCATTTTTATAGCATCGCTATATAATCGCTGTATAAATGTGAATGGTCCCAAAAATGTGTCAAAAGTGTCCGATATGTCCGCTGCAATATTGCAGTCACAATAAAAATCGCAGATCGCCGCCATTACTAGTAAAAAATAAATAAATAAATAAAAATGCTATAAATCTATCCCCTATTTTGTAGATGCTATAACTTTTGCGCAAACTAATCAATATACGCTTATTGCAAATTTTTTTCACCAAAAATATGTAGAAGAATACATATCGGCCTAAACTGAGGAAAAAATTTGTTTTAAAAAAAAAAATGGATATTTATTAGGGTTGTCCCGATACTTTTTTAAGACAGAGTACCGATACTTTTTTCAAGTACTCGCCGATACCGATTACCGATACTTTTTTTTAATGTTATGTGACAGTTTTCAAAGCACAATACAGATTAGATGGCACTGATATGCAGCATTGATGAACACTGATAGGATTAGGTGGCACTGACAGATGGCACTGATAGATGGCACTGACAGGTGGCTGGCACTGATAGGTAGCACTGACAGGTGACGCTGGCACTGATAGATGGCACTGACAGGTGGCTGGCACTATTAGATGGCACTGACAGGTGGCTGGCACTGACAGGTGGCTGGCACCGATAGGCGGCACTTATGGGCATTGGGCACTAATAGGTGGCATTTTTGGGCACTGATTGGCAGGTGTAGTGACACTGTCATGCCATGAGGAAAGGCTGCTGCAACGCCCATCTTTGTACTCCTTGCACTCGGCCGCATTAAAAGCAGCAGCGGCCATCTTGTTACACCCAGCCCGAACTATATGGGCTGGGTGTAATAAGATGTCTGCTGCTGGCTTACTGCAGTCGAGTGCAGGGTGTACCAAGATGGGCGTTGGGATATCCAAGCGCTGACATCAACACGGAGCGTCACTTCCGGTGTTCCGAGCGCTGACTTCCGATTGCGCCGAGTCGCTTTATTCCTCTCCCAGGTATCGGATCTGGCATTGGGAGCATTTGGGCGAGTACAAGTACTTGCGCAAATGCTCAGTATTGGTCTTGATACCGATACTAGTATCGGTATCGGGACAACCCTAATAATTATTATAGCAAAAAGTAAAAAATATTGTGTTTTTTCAAAATTGTCCCTCTTCTTTTGTTTATAGTGCAATAAATAAAAGCCACAGAGGTGATCAAATACCACCAAAAGAAAGATTTATTTGTGGGGAAAAAATGATAAAAATTTCATTAGGGTGCAGTGTAACATGACCACGCAATTGTCATTCAAAGTGCGACAGCACTGAAAACTGAAAAATGGCTTGGGCAGGAAGGGGGTAAAAGTGTGAAAGTGCCCTGTATTGAGGTGGTCAAATAAAAAGACAAAACAAAAAGCTGGAAGACAGCTAGAAGGACAAGTGATAATACTTAGAGGAAAAATAATGTAAAGAAAAAGCTAAAATGAATTACTGTCTTAGGCAAAAAACAACACATCCCAAGAAGAAGCACAGCAAAATAGTAAAAGAAAAGAAATAATTGGGGCCTTTTTTCTTTTTTTTTCCCTCTCCAGAATTCAACATGCACATCGAGCGTTGCCCTTCTTCCGGGTTACGTGCTGACGCCGTAAGCTGTTGTTGTAGCGAGTCATGTGATTGAGCGGAGTCCCGCCCACTGTGAGAATCGCACCGGCCCCCTTTGCTGAGCTGGTGGTTCAAGTCTGTCAGCCGGTGGAGACGGTGTGAGGTGACAGGAGCGGGCATGGCGGGCCGGGTGAGTGACGGGTCACCTCACAATATGGTTTATAGAAGGGGGGCGTACAGAGCCGCTCCGCCATGACACTGGGGGGGACCTATGAAGGATGTGGGCTCTATGTGCGTGTGTTCCATTCATACATAGATATACGTCCATTTAGAGGTCTGTGTTTTTCTATCTCTATATAATGACCTCCAGTTATACATTTATATATATTTTATTATAATTTATATATATATATATATATATATATATATATATATATATATATATAATTTCTCTATATTTTGATGAAGATAATACAGTCGTACTCGGCATTCGAAGGGTTACACTCACACCTGATCGCCGCCGTCTTTGCTCGTCTTTAGCACATTTGCGGACTTTTTTTTTTTTTTTACTTCACATTTTTCAGGAATGAGCGTCTTTGTTTTAGCCAATGAAAAGCCGGCTACTAAGAGAGGATTGTTAGACGACGTGAAGACGCATCAAAAGCTTGCGTTGCGCGTTTTTTCCCCCCCTTTAGTTACTCATCGAATTCTATTGGGATGATCTCGTGTTTATTCTAAACGTTAGAGCGGCACTCCGGCTGTAAGCGGGCACTGTAGAACGTTGGGCACAGACTATACAATCTGAGTGCACCGGTCACATCCGTGCGTTGCATAAAGACGTTGTTCGCGTTTCGGGCGTAGGGCGTCCCATTCATTAGAATAAAGAAGATCCTGCAGCTTTTTGGGGCGTTGCGCGTGAACACACGTGAAAAATGTACATCTTCCGGCCATGTTTGGGGTGTCGTTAATAAGGATGAGCTCCGGCGTGTTCGCACAGCCCACATGCAGAGTCCGCCTGGAAGTCGGCACGGCGCTAATCACAGGCGGTGAGACATTTCCCGATCCCTGCAGCCGCACATCGGGTCAATGTCTCGCCGCCTGTGATTAGCGCAGCACAGTGCCGACTTCCTGGCGGGCTCTGCACGTGGGCTGTGCGAACACGCCGGAGCTCATCCTCAGTCATTAACAATGAATGGCACCGCAAGGGAGGCGCTTGTTTTGCGCATGGAATACGCAGATGTGAATGGATCCTTAGATCTGACCTCATCTATGTAGTACAAAGGCCTGTCTGATTTTATAATACGGATTGGGTTGTTTAGGTTAGTCCTGGTATTACACAGGGTTATTAAATCTAAGGGAGTGATGGTGAACCTTGGCACCCCAGATGTTTTTTGGAACTACATTTCCCATGATGCTCCACTACACTGCAGGGTGCATGAGCATCATGGGAAATGTAGTTCCAAAAAACATCTGGGGTGCCAAGGTTTGCCATCACTGATCTAAGGCATCATTCACATGGGCGTACTTCTATGTATAGAGTCATCTGTGCCTGCACAGGGTGTTCAGGTGTTCCATGCATCCGCCTGCAGGCAGTCCCATTCATGCCTATTGGGGCGCAGGGGCTGCATGGACACAGTTGCTGATCCTAATTTGACATCCGTGCAGATGTGTGTCCCCATACACAGACAGTCTGTACTCAGGGACACGCACCTGGACGGCTGTCAAAACTGGTCCGGCGGCTGTGTCCATGCAGCCACTGCGCCCCAATAGACATGAATGGGACTGCCTGCAGGCGGATGCATGGAACATCTGAACATCCCTTGCAGGCAAAGATGGCTCTGCATACAGATGTGTGTATATATAAGGGTCCGCTTGTGTGAATGAGCCCTAAGAGTCCTTTCGCACTGGGGCGGTGCGGGCGCCGGCGGTAAAACAGCGCTATTTTTGGCGCCACTTTACCGTCATTTTAGCGGCGGTATTCAGCCACTAGCGGGGAGGTTTTACCCCCGAGAAAAGGTTAAAACCACCGCAAAGCGCTGCCACAGCAGCGCTTTGCCGGCGGTATAGCCGCGCTGCCCCATTCATTTCAGTGGGCAGGAGCGGTGTATACTCTGCTCTTTCACCGCTCCAAAGATGCTGCTAGCAGGACTTTTTTTACCGTCCTGCCAGAGCACCGCTCCAGTGTGAAAGCCCTCGGGGCTTCTGTGTAAGATCGCCGCAATGTTGTGCAGCGATCTACGAAACTTCCGGCCCCTCCTCCTTCCCCGCCTTCTATGAGACACACAGGTACCAGAAGACAGCGGGACCATTCAGAAAGCGCAGGGCGACCCGCGCATGCACAGTAGGAAACAGGCGATAGGCAGCTGCAAGGCTTCATTTCCTGTTAACCTTAGTAAGGATGCTTGTGCCTGCATCCGGAGCCAATGAACAGGTCAGCTTCGGGTGCCGGGATCGCGGGCTCCCTGGACAGGTAAGTGACCTTTTTATATTAGAAGTCAGCAGCTACAGTATTTGTAGCTGCGGACTTTAAAAAAAATTTTCACCCAGGTTGGAACTCGGCTTTAGGCTCTATGAGAGGCTGAAAGCTGGTGCACCTGGGGGTACTAATGTAATGAAGGCCTAGTTCAGTGATGGCGAACCTTGGCACCCCAGATGTTTTGGAACTACGTTTCCCATGATGCTCCACTACACTGCAGAGTGCATGAGCATCATGGGAAATGTAGTTCCAAGACATCTGGGGTGCCAAGGTTCAACGTCAGTGCCTTAGAATGTTAGAAGTCTGCTTTCAGGCCATTCTTTCCTGGGAGAATACTGCCCTAACGTTGGCCTCGATAGAGGTTTACAGGCTGCTGACAGCAGGGCTGGACGGTGCGTCCACATCTAAACTCTGGTATCTTGTGCACAATGGGGCTTAACGGAAATCATACAATCAGATTGTATAGAGTATGTTCAGCATTACACAGTAAGTGTGGAGCATTGAAGCGTTTCTGGAAACAACCACTCAGGTGTGAATGAGGCTCAGGACTCCTTTTTGTGTGTCCTCAGCCTGCTCACCGTGATTCCCACCAAGCTTTGTTCTTTTCTTCAGTCAGGGTCGTTCACTCCATCCCTATTGGTCAGCACCAGGGGTGAGCTCAGGTGTGTTCATATCCTAGTCAGAACTCGCCTAAGCTGCCACACCAGAAACCTGTCACTGTGGACCACCAATCATAAGTGTCCAAGGCATACCCTTCCCCCACAGCCGCATGTATACCCGCCCCTTATATTTGTGCGGCTGCAGGTTGAATCATGGTTCGGTTGCTCATGACTGGTGATGGGCAGTGACAGCTTCCTGGTGGGATAGTTCAAGTGGGCTTGGCCTAGGACAGTGATGGTGAACCTTGGCACCCCAGATGTTTTGGAACTACATTTCCCATGATGCTTATGCGCTCTGTAGTGTAGCTGAGCATCATGGGAAATGTAGTTCCAAAACATCTGGGGTGCCAAGGTTTGCCATCACTGGCCTAGGATCTGAACGCGCCTGAGCTTATCCCTAACCTGCGCAGGTTCAGTGCCAGGGGTACCTAGAAATACATTGTCCTCTGTGTGCCCTGTATACACCACAATGGGGGGGTTGTGTAGAAATTCAGACATGTTGCACTTTGACTTGGCAAAATTCACCGCCGCTGCGCATAAACTGGAATGAAGTGTCATTTTGTGACACCAAGTTCAGTGGTTTGCGTTGTAATGAGGGACCCGCGGCGGATTTAGTGCTCAGGCTGGTGTGGACGAATCTTTACTTGTTATCGTTGTTTGAATGAAATATTGTGGAGGCAGAAAGTAAATAACATCCCCTGGGAAATTCATGCAGATGTGAGAGCCAGCAAAGGGCTTCCCTTCCTGTAAATGCATTGTGTAGCTGTGTGATTGGACTATGATGCAGAGCGGTGATCAGGCACTGGTATGATGCAGAGCGGTGATCAGGCACTGGTATGATGCAGAGCGGTGATCAGGCAGTGGTATTATGCAGAGCGGTGATCAGGCACTGGTATGATGCAGAGCGGTGATCAGGCACTGGTATGATGCAGAGCGGTGATCAGGCACTGGTATGATGCAGAGCGGTGATCAGGCACTGGTATGATGCAGAGCGGTGATCAGGCACTGGTATGATGCAGAGCGGTGATCAGGCACTGGTATGATGCAGAGCGGTGATCAGGCAGTGGTATTATGCAGAGCGGTGATCAGGCAGTGGTATGATGCAGAGCGGTGATCAGGCAGTGGTATTATGCAGAGCGGTGATCAGGCACTGGTATTATGCAGAGCGGTGATCAGGCACTGGTATTATGCAGAGCGGTGATCAGGCACTGGTATGATGCAGAGCGGTGATCAGGCACTGGTATTATGCAGAGCGGTGATCAGGCACTGGTATTATGCAGAGCGGTGATCAGGCAGTGGTATTATGCAGAGCGGTGATCAGGCACTGGTATTATGCAGAGCGGTGATCAGGCACTGGTATTATGCAGAGCGGTGATCAGGCACTGGTATTATGAAGAGCGGTGATCAGGCACTGGTATGATGCAGAGCGGTGATCAGGCACTGGTATGATGCAGAGCGGTGATCAGGCACTGGTATGATGCAGAGCGGTGATCAGGCACTGGTATGATGCAGAGCGGTGATCAGGCAGTGGTATTATGCAGAGCGGTGATCAGGCAGTGGTATTATGCAGAGCGGTGATCAGGCACTGGTATTATGCAGAGCGGTGATCAGGCACTGGTATTATGCAGAGCGGTGATCAGGCACTGGTATGATGCAGAGCGGTGATCAGGCAGTGGTATTATGCAGAGCGGTGATCAGGCACTGGTATTATGCAGAGCGGTGATCAGGCAGTGGTATTATGCAGAGCGGTGATCAGGCAGTGGTATTATGCAGAGCGGTGATCAGGCACTGGTATTATGCAGAGCGGTGATCAGGCAGTGGTATTATGCAGAGCGGTGATCAGGCACTGGTATGATGCAGAGCGGTGATCAGGCACTGGTATGATGCAGAGCGGTGATCAGGCACTGGTATGATGCAGAGCGGTGATCAGGCACTGGTATGATGCAGAGCGGTGATCAGGCAGTGGTATTATGCAGAGCGGTGATCAGGCACTGGTATTATGCAGAGCGGTGATCAGGCACTGGTATTATGCAGAGCGGTGATCAGGCACTGGTATTATGCAGAGCGGTGATCAGGCACTGGTATGATGCAGAGCGGTGATCAGGCAGTGGTATTATGCAGAGCGGTGATCAGGCACTGGTATTATGCAGAGCGGTGATCAGGCACTGGTATTATGCAGAGCGGTGATCAGGCAGTGGTATTATGCAGAGCGGTGATCAGGCACTGGTATGATGCAGAGCGGTGATCAGGCAGTGGTATTATGCAGAGCGGTGATCAGGCAGTGGTATTATGCAGAGCGGTGATCAGGCAGTGGTATTATGCAGAGCGGTGATCAGGCAGTGGTATTATGCAGAGCGGTGATCAGGCAGTGGTATTATGCAGAGCGGTGATCAGGCAGTGGTATTATGCAGAGCGGTGATCAGGCAGTGGTATTATGCAGAGCGGTGATCAGGCACTGGTATTATGCAGAGCGGTGATCAGGGAGGCTCTGGTATTATGCAGACCAGACCATCATGTTTGGTGACGACGTTGTACATGTCATTGTTAAGGTCTAGCTGTAGTCATGTGACTATTGTCATTTGTCACTGTGCTTATGTTTGTGGGCAGCCTGCGTGTAGGATGAAGCTAGGGGATTGTCTGACGATGATGGAAACACGGCTCCTCGGTACATTTGGAATTGCTGCTCCTCCCGTGATTAATATTCTCTAATTTGCTGCTGTGTGTTGCCCTCTCCCTCCCAGTGGGAGATGCGAGCATCTAAATGAGTCTTTTTTTTTTTTTCCAAAGGCAATGTCTTGTCCAGGCTGGCTGTTGGTTTGTTGTGGATCAGATAGCAGTGGGAGTTATGACATGATTTGATTTCTTGGTCTTGTCAGGTTGCAGCAATGCAGATGGTTGTGAAGCTTCCAGTGGCCGGCTTTTATTAGCGTAAAAGGAAGATGCAGTAACCTGTAGCAATGACTAAGCAATCCTTTTATAATTCTGACTGCATATGGCTTATGAAATTTTCAGTATAGTTGAATTTGTTTGGTGGGTTTTTTTTTTTTTTGCCCCATCCTTTTAAAATGTCGTTCCAGTATTGTTAAGAAAAAAAAAATACCCTTTAAAGAGATAATTCACACTTGCAGCAGTCTCTCTACTGTTCCTTTTAAAAAGTTGCTTTTGAGGGTGGCATTGTCTGCCCAATGCAACTTGGGGTAACAAATCATAAAGCATTGCGGTCATGGCAGGTGTAGAATGAGAGGCTGCATGTTCTCTTTTAAGTGGTCAGTTGGGAGCAATAAAACCACAGCTTAATTGCCTGTTCTTACTACCCCTCCACCCCCCCCTGCTGTCCACCTGTGTGAACAAAGCCCAAGTGAGCTATAAACATTACAAGGTTTTTAGTAAACCTTTTTGGCTGATGAATACCTTTTTGATTCTATGACCCCTTTTACGCTGGAGGCGTTTTTCAGGCGCTTTAGCGCTAAATATAACGCCTGTAAAGCCTCAACTGCAATCCCAGTGTGAAAGCCCGAGTGCTTTCGCACTGGGGCGCTGTGCTGGCAGGGAGCCTCACAAAAAGTCCTGCAAGCAGCTTCTTTGCAGCACTGTAGGAGCGGTGAATACACCACTCCTAAAGCGGTCCTGCCCATTGAGATCAATGGGCAGCGCCGCCAAAGCGCCGCTGTGGCGGCACTTTGCGGGCGTTTTTTACCCTTTCTCGGCCGCTAGTGGGGGATAAAACCGCCCGCTAGCGGCCGAATAGCGCCGCTAAAACAACGGTAAAGCGCTGCTTTACCGCTGATGCCCGGGCGCTTTCAGTGTGAAAGGGCTCTTAGACTGTCTTTCTCACACCTGTTGAGAAGGTTCTCCTTCGTTATCAGCACCTGGGACAATCTCCGAGTTCTGATCAAGACAGCAGCACTGTATGCAACCCTTTTGCCTGGTTCACTCCTTTAGGCCCCTTTCACACTGGGGCGGCATAGGCGGTAAAGCGCTGGTATTGTTAGCAGCGCTTTACCGTCGGTATTCGGCTGAGAAAGGGTTAAAAACCACTGCAAAGCGCCTCTAGAGAGGCGCTTTGCCGGCGGTATAGCCACGCTGTTCCATTGATATCAATGGGCAGGAGCGGTGAAGGAGCAGTGTATAAACCGCTCCTTCACCGCTCCGAAGATGCTGCTAGCAGGACTTTTTCCCGTCCTGCTAGCGCACCGCTCCAGTGTGAAAGCCCCCGGGGCTTTCACACTGGAGACACAGCAGCGGTTGTTCCGGGTCGGTTTGCAGGCGCTATTTTTAGCGCAATAGCGCCTACAAACCACCCCAGTGTGAAAGGGGCCTTAGTTGTTTTTGGTGCTTTTTGCAGAAACACATAACAGTCCATTTAACATGGTTTCCTATGGGATACGTTCACTATCATCCTATGCTTTTTTTCAGCCGCTGCGTTTTTGGAAAGGGTTTAGGGACTTTTTTTAAATGCGAAATGGTGTGCTTTTGGTTTAACAGACTTCAATGGAGATGCTGCAGAAATGCATGTATTTTGCTGCGTTTTGTGTTTTTAAACTGCCCAATCACAAATTGTCCAAAAAAAAAAAAAGGATATAAACCCACCAATAACGTGTGCAAAAAAAAGCACTGCAGAAACAGATCAAAAGTAAACTACATGGGTGTGAACCAGGCGTTTAGGTCCTGTTCACGTGTGGCGCTTATCTGTGAGCGCTGTACATGGTTGTCTTTTGTCTGTGTGGGGATGCAAAGGTATTGTGTGCATCCCGTGCCAATGTCCTGTTGTTTTCTAGTGGGACATGCAGCTGCACGGACACAGCCACTTTGTCCCAATACGACATGCAGGTTTGTAGGGGTGTGGGTCCCTGAACTCCTCCTGTGTGTGTTCAGTGACCCATACCCACATGTCATATTGGGACACAGAGGCAACCACATGACCCACTAGAGCAGTGGTCATCAACCCTGTCCTCAGGGCCCACCAACAGGCCAGGTTTTATGTATTACCTTGGGGGAGATGTAGACTAGAATACTGCAATCACTGAGCAGCAAATGAGATCACCTGTGATGTATTTCAGTTATCTTGCACACCTGGCCTGTTAGTGGGTCCTGAGGACAGGATTGATGACCACTGCAGTAGACAACAAAGGGGCGCCTTGTAAAAGACAAGCCTGCACAGGGCACCCAGCTAATCGCCCTGTGTGAATGGGACCTTAGGACCTCATTCACATGGCCGTAAAAAAAAAATACATTTACAACCGTTCTTTATTTACAAATCTGCATGGTTTTTCAATAGAGACATTCACCCTGGTTCATAAACATGCACTGGATTTAGATTCGTAACAGAAAATCCAAAAATCTACATCTGGGGACGTGTATATACTGTACACATATACCATCGAAAAAAAAAGAACAGGACATGTGAATGTAGCCTAGAAGAGTAAAAACGTTAGGGCTTGTTTACACTTGTGGGGGGGGGGGGGGGGGGGGCACAATAAAAACAAATGGCTGAGCCATGTTTTTAAGACCCCCCTCCCCCCAAACTGCTCCCCTTTAAAGCGGTAGTAAACCAAAGCCTTTTTAAATAAAAACAACCCTGCAAGACAATGGCATAATGTGCTAGCATGCACAGCATACTAGCATCTTGTGAAATTCTCAGGGTGGATTTGATTTAAATCAAGTCGATTCTATTTATGTTTACGATTTAAATCGCTAGTAAAAAGGCTTAATTTTAAATGATCATTTTTAAAGAGCAGAAGTCATCTCTGTCCCACAGTGGCTCCTCCTCTGACCCGCTGTTGACTCACCGACAGTCCTATTCACTTTAATGGGACAGCTGGTGATGCGGCACAACAAGGTGAGGGACGTGGCGGCAGCAGGTGAGTGGATACCCGCTAACAGGCGCTGTCATGATGGATCTGAAATGACAGGTGCTCTTTAAATGTAAGGACTCATTCTTGCTGGTAGTTAGAATCTTTAATATTTGCAAACAAATTGAATGTTTCCTATTTAGAATAGTAAGCTGTCAGGTTAGTAAATATTCCCAAACTCGGTCTCTTTTACGGCCTGCTGCCATTTTGCTTCTCAAGGGAGGGATAAAGCACTTCAAGCTATGTGCAGAAAGATCACAAGGTTTATAAGCTGCTTAGAAGGTTTCACTTTCATTTTTACTGCTTGCCCTTCCTCCTCACACTTAGCCTGGTACAGATGCAAACAACCTCTTCAAACAATCATACAGTTTGTAGTGTACATAGATTTGCAAAAGAATGGGATAAAGGAAATTGTGTGAATGCATTAATGCAGTGCATGTTATTGTTATCTCAGCTTGCAGAGCTTAGATTCATTGAATGAGTTTACCAAAAATGTAAATATTGCAGAATATACAGCCTCATGCTACATAACGAAGCTCCATTTCATGCTGAATCAACTCCATTATTATTGTATCTTAAATAGAAAACTAACTTTAGATAGATTTTTACTCTGAAAGCATTTTATAAAAATAAATTTTGATAAAAATCCAAAAAATCTGATTTAAACAAAATTTGATTTGATTTTTGTCCACCCTGGAAATGCTTGCCTTAGAACGAAGCCCTCCAGCGGCATGCTGACAGGGCGTCCATCTTCACCCCTTTTTTTTTTTTCTGAGTTTGCGCGCTCCAGCCGCCTGATTGGCTGAGCCGGGATGACGTCACTCCCGCACATGCGTCACTATCTTCTAAACCAATGTTTCTGAATTCCAGTCCTCAAGTACCCCCTAACAGGTCATGTTTTCAGGATTTCCCTCAGATGAAACGGCTGTGGTAATTACTAAGCCCAGGTTCACACTGAGCTGTGGGAATGAAGCCTGAACTCGCACGATTTCACTCCCGCATGTCAGTCCCAATTTCGGCGACGATTTCAGACATCTGTGCGGGTTTCTGCACAGATGTCAATGGAAGTCACAGCCCAAATCGCAAAAGATAGTACAGAAACGACTTTTTGAAATCGTTGCGGCGCCGCAAATACCAAGAACATGTATTTTATTGTTTTTTTTTTTGTGTCAGACCAACACAAAGTGGCGCATAATTGTGAAGTGGAAGGAAAATTATAAATGGTTTTCAGGTTTTTTTTTTTTTTATAAATAAATATGTGAAAAGTGTGGCGTGCATTTGTATTCAGCCCCCTTTACTCTGATACCCCTAACTAAAATCTAGTGGAACCAATTGCTTTCAGAAGTCACCTAATTAGTAAATAGAGTCCACCAGTGTGTAATTTAATTTAAGTATAAATACAGCTGTTCTGTGAAGCCCTCTGAGGTTTATTAGAGAACCTTAGTGAACAAACGGCATCATGAATGCCAAGGAACACATCAGACAGGTCAGGGATAAAGCTGTGGAGAAGTATAAAGCAGGGTTAGGTTCTAAAAAAACATCCCAAGCTTTGAACATCTCACGGAGCACTGTTCAATCCATCATCCGAAAGTGGAAAGAGTATGGCACAACTGCAACCCTACCAAGACATGGCCGTCCACCTGAAATGACAGGCCGGGCAAGGAGAGCATTAATCAGAGAAGCAGCCAAGAGGCCCATGGTGACTCTGGAGGAGCTGCAGAGATCCACAGCTCAGGTGGGAGAATCTGTCCACAGGACAACTATTAGTCATGTTCTCCACAAATCTGGCCTTTATGGAAGAGTGACAAGAAGAAAGTCATTGTTGAAAGAAATCCATAAGAAGTCCAGTTTCAGTTTGCGAGAAGCCATGTGGGGGACACAGCAAACATGTGGAAGAAGGTGCTCTGGTCAGATGAGACCAAAATTGAACTTTTTGGCCTAAAAGCAAAACGCTATGTGTGATGGAAAACTAACACTGCTCATCACCCTGAACACACCATACCCACCGTGAAAGATGGTGGTGGCAGCATCAGGTTGTGGGGATGCTTTTCTTCAGCAGGGACAGGGAAACTGGTCAGAGTTGATGGGAAGATGGATGGAGCAAAATACAGGGCAATCTTAGGAGAACCTGTTCAAGTCTGCAAAGGACTTGACACTGGGGTGGAGGTTCACCTTCCAGCAGGACAACGACCCTTAACATACAACCAGAGCTACAATGGAATTAGATCAAAGCATATTCATGTGTTAGAATGACCCAGTCAAAGTCCAGACCTAAATCCAATTGAGAATCTGTGGCAAGATTTAAAAATTGCTGTTCACAAAACGCTCTCCATCCAATCTGACAAAACTTGAGCTATTTTGCAAAGAAGAATGGGCAAAAATTTCACTCTCTCTAGAAGTGCGAAGCTGGTAGAGACATCCCCAAACAGACTTGCAGCTGTAATTGGAGTGAAAGGTGGTTCTACAAAGTATTGACTCCGGGGGGCTGAATACAAATGCACACCACACTTTTCACATATTTATTTGTAAAAAAAATTTGAAAACCATTTATCATTTTCCTTCCACGTCACAATTATGTGCCACTTTGTGTTGGTCTATCACATAAAATCCCAATAAAATACAATTACATTTTTGGTTGTAACACGACAAAATGTGGAAAATTTCAAGAGGTATGAATACTTTTTCAAGGTGCTGTAGCTCTGAGCTCAGCATTTGAGTAAGCCTCACTTAGCTATGTCCTGGAAGTATTTCAGTCAGGCTTCATAAGGTATGTAAATGGCCTACACCTATAGCAACTACTACTTTAGTCAGAGCTGCACAGTTTGTTTTTATCTGCAGACACCCCTTATCTGCATAGGCAGTTTTTTTGGTAAAGTTTAACTATCCCTTTAACTTATAGCAGAGCAGCCAGCCAATAACCTCGACGTAATGCTAGTTATAGGCTGGCTGGAAAGAATGACAATAAAAACCTGTTATGGGGGGAAACTTCGCTCTGTTAGGCCCTGTTCACACCTCAGCGTTTTGGGTTTGCGGCAGAATCGTTTTGATTCTGCCTGCAATCACACAATGCACTACAATGGCAAAACTAGCTATGCATACTAGCCCAGCAAAAAAAGGAAGTAAAACCCATCAGGGTTTACTTCCTCTTTAAGTGGTTTGTCTCATCCATGTATATAGTAGGTGAGGTTGAAAAAAGACACAAGTCCATCAAGTCCAACCTATGTGTGTGATAATGTGTCAGTATTACATTACATATCCCTGTATATTGCGGTCATTCAGGTGATTATCTAATAGTTTCTTGAAGCTATCAATGCTCCCCGCTGAGACCACCGCCTGTGGAAGGGAATTCCACATCCTTACCGTTCTTACAGTAAAGAACCCTCTACGTAGTTTAAGGTTAAACCTCTTTTCTTCTAATTGTAATGAGTGGCCACGAGTCTTATTAAACTCTCTTCTGCGAAAAAGTTTTATCCCTATTGTGGGGTCACCAGTACAGTATTTGTAAATTGAAATCATATCCCCTCTCAAGCGTCTCTTCTCCAGAGAGAATAAGTTCAGTGCTTGCAACCTTTCCTCATAACTAAGATCCTCCAGACCCTTTATTAGCTTTGTTGCCCTTCTTTGTACTCGCTCCATTTCCAGTACGTCCCTCCTGAGGACTGGTGCCCAGAACTGGACAGCATACTCCAGGTGCGGCCGGACCAGAGTCTTGTAGAGCGGGAGAATTATCGTTTTATCTCTGCAGTTGATCCCCCTTTTAATGCATGCCAATATTCTGTTTGCTTTATTAGCAGCAGCTTGGCATTGCATGCCATTGCTGAGCCTATCATCCACTAGGACCCCCAGGTCCTTTTCCATCCTAGATTCCCCCAGAGGTTCTCCCCCCAGTGTATAGATTGCATTCATATTTTTGCCACCCAAATGCATTATTTTACATTTTTCTACATTGAACCTCATTTGCCATGTAGTCGCCCACCCCATTAATTTGTTCAGGTCTTTTTGCAAGATTTCCACATCCTGCAGAGAAGTTATTGCCCTGCTTAGCTTAGTATCGTCTGCAAATACAGAGATTGAACTCTTTATCCCATCCTCCAGGTCGTTTATGAACAAATTAAATAGGATTGGTCCCAGCACAGAACCCTGGGGAACCCCACTACCCACCCCTGACCATTCTGAGTACTCCCCATTTATCACCACCCTCTGAACTCGCCCTTGTAGCCAGTTTTCAATCCATGTACTCACCCTATGGTCCATGCCAACGCACCTTATTTTGTATAGTAAACGTTTATGGGGAACTGTGTCAAATGCTTTTGCAAAATCCAGATACACCACGTCTACGGGCCTTCCTTTATCTAGATGGCAACTCACCTCCTCATAGAAGGTTAATAGATTGGTTTGGCAAGAACGATTCTTCATGAATCCATGCTGATTACTGCTAATGAAATCATTCTTATTACTAAAATCTTGTATATAGTCCCTTATCATCCCCTCCAAGAGTTTACATACTATTGATGTTAGGCTAACTGGTCTGTAATTCCCAGGGATGTTTTTTGGGCCCTTTTTAAATATTGGTGCTACATTGGCTTTTCTCCAATCAGCTGGTACCATTCCAGTCAATAGACTGTCAATGTAAACTGATACATTCTGCTGGAGAGTCTGTGCTGTGAAAAATAGACTTGCTGGCCGGATCACCAGAAGAAAGCGATTCAGGATTCTAGGAAACAGAATGGAGACAACTGGAGAAATATTTAGAGTGGAAAATGGTAGTCGCAGTCTCCTGGTCAGTGTGACCTTTGTTGTCCAGAAGCTGGTGGGTCCAAGAACTGGCTTCAGAGAGCTTCTAAGCATCAGGTGAACATAATAGGTGTCTGAAAGAAAAGGTATCTGTGTTCCTCATTGTACCCAACACAAACCAGTGGATTTACCTCCTGGTTGCTCACCTGTGTTAAAAATACAAAGAATAATCTGGTTGCTCAATAAGGCCTAATATGCCTTTTCATTGTGCAGTTTCACTTTTTTTATGGTTTTGTCTATAATCTGTTGAGTAACAACATATCTGGTAAAGAACCTACCCATATTCTCAGTTTTCTGGATTTGCACCTTTTTTCCTGGATACTTAGAATCTTGTTTTGTGGAATGTTGAAATAATATCACCTATAAAAATAGATCCTTTCACAGTGTGATAAATCACGGTCACACATCAAAGCGTTTGAGAACATTCATAGTCACTTTTAAGCTGTGAAGATTGGATACAGGGGAATTACTTTTGTGTGGTGTTCCCTAGATCTGAGTTGATTTTTTATTTATTTATTTATTTATTTATTTATTTTTTGTCAAAGCTGAAGCTAGAAGCTGATTGGGTACCATGCACCGCTGCACCAAATTTTGCACTCTCCAGTATTAGTAAATCAACCCCCTAGTGTTTCTCCACATCTTAGTTCCCAATATAACCATGACAATAAAGCTGTCTGCCCAACTATTGTTTTAAATTTCCATTTCTCTGGATGTGTTTTAAGAGCTGTGATGAGGTCATCAATGATCCTACTGGTTCAGAGTTCCTTCTTCGTCATAGTAAAACTGGCTACCGTCCATGGTCTCTATGAAAATGGGATTGGGTTAGCCACTGACCTGAGATGTCCATTGAAGGAAAAGTACAGCCAATGCTCATTTGGCTGTACTTCTCCTGTGGATCACAGGAGTGCAGTTCGTTCTGCACTCCTGTGACCTATTTTCAGCAGACAGCGGGCTGAAGTCCGCTGTCTGCTGACGTCACAGAGCCGGCCCAGGCTCAGGCAAGATCACGACTCTGGGGTCGGGATCCGCCCACATGCCTGGACCGGCGAGCCGCTGAGAGCCTGAGCTTGGTTGCTCTTGCCCCATCCACAGCCCAGTGCTCCAGTGAGCGCAGGGGGGGGGGCAGAGCAAAGAGATGACTGATAGTCACCAGCTTTCTGCTCAGGGAGCTCTGAGAATAAAGTGATCTCCGGTGTTAGTTCGCACTGCTCTCAGTGTAAAGGCCGTACACACGATCGGACTTTTTGACAACAAACATGAAAATTAGCTGTTTTGGGGCAACATCCGACCATGTGTACGCTCCATCGGACAAACTTTTTCGGTTCTCATCGGGCTTTTGTTGGCTGTGCGAACGGACAAACTTTCCGGCAACAAGCAAAGAGCAAAGTCCGATCGTGTGTACACAAAGCCATCGGACTTTTGTACAAACTACAGTACCTGCCCGTGATACACGCTGGTTCTCGGCGACAGGGTACTGTACATCTCGCGCTGGCTGTAATCGGAAAAACACATTTTCCTATTGCAGCCAGCGGGAGAGGAAATTCCCCTCTGGGAGCATACCAGGCCCTTAGGTCTGGTATGGATTTCAAGGGGAACCCCCTACGCCGAAAAAACGGCGTGGGGGCCCCCCCAAAATCCATACCAGACCCTTATCCGAGCACGCAGCCCGGCCGGTCTGGAAAGGGGGTGGGGACGAGCGAGTGCCCCCCCCTCCTGAACCGTACCAGGCCACATGCCCTCAACATGGGGGGTGGGCGCTTTGGGGCAGGGGGGCACCCTGCGGCCCCCCACCCCAAAGCACCTTGTCCCCATGTTGATGAGGACAAGGGCCTCTTCCCGACAACCAACGGCCAGGGTTGTCGGGGTCTGTGGGCGGAGGGCTTATTGGAATCCGGAGCCCCCTTTAATAAGGAGCCCCCAGATCCTGGCCCCCCACCCTATGTGAATGAGTATGGGGTACATCGTACCCCTACCCATTCACCTGGGGGAAAAAAAGTGTCAATAAAAAAACACACTAGAAAGGTTTTTAAAGTAATTTATTAGGCAGAAGACCCCCGGAGCTGCCTAATAATAAATTACTTTAAAAACCTGTCTAGTGTTTTTTTATTGACACTTTTTTTCCCCTAGGTGAATAGGTAGGGGTACGATGTACCCCATACTCATTCACATAGGGTTGGGGGATGGGATCTGGGGGCCCCCTTATTAAAGGGGGCTCCCGGATTCCGATAAGCTCTCCACTCGCAGACCCCGACAACCAACGGCCAGGGTTGTCGGGAAGAGGCCCTTGTTCTCATCAACATGGGGACAAGGTACTTTGGGGTGGGGGGGCCCGCAGGGAGTCCCCCTGCTCCAAAGCGCCCACCCCCCATGTTGAGGGCATGCGGCCTGGTATGGTTCGGGAGGGGGGGGGCGCTCGCTCGTCCCCACCCCCTTTCCTGAGCGGCCGGGCTGCGTGCTCGGATAAGGGTCTGGTATGGATTTTGGGGGGACCCCCACGCCGTTTTTTAAGGTGTAGGGGGTTCCCCTTAAAATACATACCAGACCTAAGGGTCTGGTATGCTCCTGGAGGGGAACCCATGCCGGTTTTTCATTTAAAATTTGGCGTGGCGTTCCCCCTCATGATTCATATCAAACACCTGTCGGCAATACACATTTTTCCTTTCCCGATGAGCGAGCCAGCTTGGCGCTGGCTCTCGCGACCGGGCTCGCAGCTGTCAAATCTTGCCGATACAGAAGTTGATTAAAGGGTGGCAGTAAAGAGCTGAAAAACCAGGTGCTTTGGTGAAAGTTGGATGAAAAAGTCCTGCCGTGTGTATGCTTAATTAGTTTAAGGCCAACGCCCTTTGTACAAAAATCCACGGGAAAGTTTGTACTAGAGGCATCGGGGGACGGATGCAGCATCGGACCAATGCGGCATCCACCTAGGTAAGTATGATTTTTAAATGAAAGGCCCCCACATACTTCTCTTTTAATGCGTAAGCACAATTTTTCAACTTTGACATGTGTTAGTAAAACTGTACATATCATCACAACTACTTTGTGTATCCAGGATTATATATTTTTTTTTTTTTTAGGACAAATTGGGCATTCTTTTGGTGGTACATGGTAATGGATATCTCCTGTTTTTTTTGTACAGGCCAAAACAATAGTGCACATTTTGCATTTTTTTTCTATCCTGCCTAAAACACACTGATACTAATTCAAAACTTTTTTTTTTTCTTAATTCTACCCAAAAAAGGCAGACAGTGACCTTTGACCTGAACCTTAACTTTAATGCCCCGTACACGCGGTCGGACATTGATCGGACATTCCGACAACAAAATCCATGGATTTTTTCCGACGGATGTTGGCTCAAACTTGTCTTTCATACACACGGTCTCACAAAGTTGTCGGAAAATCCGATCGTTCTGAACGCGGTGACGTAAAACACGTACGTCGGGACTATAAACGGGGCAGTAGCCAATAGCTTTCGTCTTAGTTTTATTCTGAGCATGCGTGGCACTTTGTGCGTCGGATTTGTGTACACACGATCGGAATTTCCGGAAAATTTTATAGCCTGCTCTCAAACTTTGTGTGTCGGAAATTCCGATGGAAAATGTGTGATGGAGCCTACACACGGTCGGAATTTCCGACAACAGGGTCCTATCACACATTTTCCATTGGAAAATCTGACCGTGTGTACAGGGCATAACACTGGCAAAACTTGATCTTGTATGTTTGTTTTTTATTTATTTATTTTTTATTAGATTTTTTTTTTTTTTTAATACGCTTTGGTTTGTTTACAGTTTCCTCTCCTGCAAGAAGAGGAAGATGCAATGCATCTTTCTCTTCATGCAGAAGAGAAAGTAAACACAGGGACGGGACCACAGTGACCACTGTAAAAGCCAATCGAAGGCTATCACAGCGATCAGGTGACCTGGAACCGAGGAGTCCCGGGTCCCGATCATTAGTATGTGACCCGGGGCTCTCAGTGAGAGGCCAGTCTCTGTGCTGGGAGCATGCGGTGCGGCTCACCTGGAGGCGATTTCCTTCACTTGTTATGATATGCATATATATGCTATACGTTTTGTGGGTATAACACTTCTTGTGTTTATCTTTTAATAAAAATGTATTATGGTAATGCACTAGGTTGGCGTGTCCTTCTCTTGTTTTGCTGTATATATGGATACTCATTGTCCTGAGGGGGCAGCCAGGCTTCTGGAGCTGATGAATTTGACACTTTAAACCAGGGGTCTGCAACCTTTTTCCACTTAAGGGCCGGATTCAATGTATGTGAATGCATGGAGGGCTGCATTCACCTGCTAATGAAGATAATAATCATAACCTAGTAATAACAGTACAGGTTTACCTCACTTTAAGGTGCTTCACTAATGCAAAGCCATTTCACCCTGAGGGAGCAGGTGGCTGGGCATTCTGATTTTACTGCCCATTCCCCCATCCTGGCACCCAAGGGTGGCTGTCACCAGCCATCATGGTCTGGAGATGGAGGTTCCTGCCCTTAGGGGAGATGGGGGGGCCCCGTCCCCAGGGGTTATGGGGTCCATAATAGGGTCCCGCCCTATTGCGGTGTCCTCTGTACCCCCATAGCAGTGTTCTCTGTCCCCCTTCACGTCACTCCCATACTGTCCTCTGCCCCACCCCCCCCCCATAGCAAGTTTCCTGTGCCCCACAAAGCAGTATTCTCTGCCCCCCACACACACAAACACACACTGTGTAGGTAGAACTCTCCTACCTTACACAGGTCGGTGTAGAGCAGAACAGAGATCGGCCGGTATCACAGGGCTGGATGGGGGTGGGAACTGCTGAAGTTAACTTTTCACATTAACAGGCTGGTGATTGGTTGCTAGGATCGCCCGGCAGCCAATCGCCTGCTGGTTAATGTTAAAAGTTAATTTCAGCGGTTCCCGTCCCATCCAGCCTTGTGATACTGGCTGCTCTCCCTTGACCAATGAAGAGGAGAGCGGCGAAAATGTCCACAGGCCAGGTGCCTGTGATTTAATCACAGGCACTGATGGGCTGGACATTTAGTGGTGGCGGGCCGAGTGCGGGCCGTAGGTTGCCGACCACTGCTATAAACATTTAAGCATATCACTCGAGTGCAGGAAAGCAGTTTTTGCAGATGGTGGCAGTGTGGGATGCAGCACTGATTGAGTCCTCTGCACTAGTAATGCGGATACAGATCTTATAGAGGTCTTTTTGAATAAGTCCAATATCCATTGGGAGGTCATCCATTTTTGTGACCAGGGCCCTTTGGCACTTCTTGAAAGCCTGCACCTCTGAATTAGATCAGGTTGGGTAGAGGCCTTCTAGAGTTGAACTTCGGTCTGAGTTGCCATATTGGATTATGACAAGGGCAATTTTCTTGATTTGTTAAAGTACAATTAAAGTCTCCTTTATGACAGTCAAAATTAGTACTAAATCCTTGTGATGCACATGCCTCCTAAGGTAAAAAAAAATTAAATCACGCTTGTTTAATAATAAAAGTAAAAAGAACAAACGTAGTCAAAACATAGCCAAAGTTCAGTAAACGGAATGGATAGTCAGCAAAGCCAGAAGTCGGGCATCAATGTAGTGGAACAGCAAGCAGGGTCTGGAGCCAGAAGGGATGTCAGCAAAGCAAGTCTTGAACAGGATCGCAAGAGATCAGGAGTTTCTGTGATGTTGACCAAGGCGAAGGCAGAGAACCTCTGGAACTGGACGGCTTAAGTAGGCAGGACTGATGAGCAGGATATCATAAACAGCTGATTAATTGTGTAGAGAGATGGGAGCTGGCAATTAGCCGACAGCTGAGTGGCCAACTCAGAGAAAGAAGGGCTGAGCCCAGCCCTGACAGTCTAGCAATCTGCACTGGAAACTGCTGGCCGTTTACAAGCGACACCATGCAACTCTGTGTCACTCGGCTCCCCCATAGTGTCCTTGTCTTGAAATTTTTTAAGCCTGAGTGGAAAACACTTCCTGTGAGCCTTGATGCTGTTAAAGACATTGATGGCACGAGGGGGCTGAGCAACACAATAATTTGAATGGTGTCGATGGTAAATGCCAATTGCATGGACAGTTGTCAAACCTGATGCTATACATTTTATCAAGGTCTTTTATTTTTAAACGGGGAACCCTTAGCCCCCTTTCACACTTATACGACTTGTCCCACGATTTTGGACTGCAAAATCGCATGACAAGTCATTCTCCATGATTTTGAATGACTACCATTCATATTGGCACGACTTTAAGTCGTGCCGACTTCAAAGTAGTTCCTGCACTACTTTTTTCTGAAGTCGGATCAAAGTCGGATTCCGTATTAACTGATCCGACTTTGGCATGCGACTTGTGCATAAAGGGGAACTCCACACCAATTTTTTTTTTAAAGAAAAAACCGGCATGGGTTCCCCCTTCATGAGCATACCGGGCGCCTCGGTCTGGTATGGGTTTTTAGGGGAAACCAACGCCGAAAATGCAGCGTGGGGTCCCCCCCCCCCCCAAATCCATACCAGACCCTTATCCGAGCACCATCCTGGTCGGTCAGGAAAGGGGGTGGGGACGAGCGAGCGCCCCCCCCCCCTCCTGAGCCGTACCAGGCCGCATGCCCTCAACATGGGGGGGGTGGGTGCTTTGGGGCAGGGGGGCGCCCCCCCACCCTAAAGCACCTTGCCCCCATGTTTATGAAGACAAGGGCCCCTTCCCGACAACCCAGGGTTGTCGATGTCTGCGGGCGGGGGGGGGCTTATCGGAATCTGGAAGCCCCCTTTAATAAGGGGGCCCCCCACCCTATGTGAGTATAGGGTACATTGTACCCCTACCCATTCACCCAAACACACTAGACAGGTTTTTAAAGTAATTTATTAGGCAGCTCCGGGGGTCTGCTTCCGACTTCGGGGTTCTCTTCCGACTTCTCCGCTCTCTTCTCCCGCTCTCTGGTGTCCTCTCCCGCTCTCTGGTGTCCTCTCCCGCTCTCTGGTGTCCTCTCCCGCTCTCTGGTGTCCTCTCCCGCTCTCTGGTGTCCTCTCCCGCTCTCTGACTCTTCTCCCGCTCTCTGACTCTTCTCCCGCTCTCTGACTCTTCTCCCGCTCTCTGACTCTTCTCCCGCTCTCTGACTCTTCTCCCGCTCTCTGACTCTTCTCCCGCTCTCTGACTCTTCTCCCGCTCTCTGACTCTTCTCCCGCTCTCTGACTCTTCTCCCGCTCTCTGACTCTTCTCCCGCTCTCTGACTCTTCTCCCGCTCTCTGACTCTTCTCCCGGGCTCCTCCGCTATCTTCTTCCAGCTCTTTTACTAGCGTTGGCCCGGTCTTCTCCGTCGTCTTCTTCCCTCTTCTCTTCTTTTCTTTTGATGTTGACACAACGCTCTCTCCCGCTGTAATGCCGGGTGTGCGGTGCGCAATGATTTATATAGGCATGGGGCGTGGTCATGGTAATGTCACCCGGTGACCCGGCCCCCTTATGACCTCAAAGTCCCATCATGCCCCGGGCTGTGACGTCATAAAGGGGCGGGGTCACTGGTGACATCACCCGGTGACCATGCCCTATGCCTATATAAATCGTTGCGCACCAGCGGGAGAGAGCATCGTGTCAACATCGGAAAAAGAGAAGAGGGAAGAAGATGACGGAGAAGACCGGGCCAATGCTAGTAAAAGAGCTGGAAGAAGATAGCGGAGGAGCCCGGCAGAAGGCACCGGAGAGCGGGGGAAGAGAGCGGAGAAGTTGGTAGAGACCCCCTGAAGTCAGAAGAAGACCCCCGTAGCTGCCTAATAAATTACCCTAAAAACCTGTCTAGTGTGTTTTTTTTTTTTATTGACACTTTTTTTCCCCCCCAGGTGAATGGGTAGGGGTACGATGTACCCCATACTCATTCACATAGGGTGGGGGGCCGGGATCTGGGGGCCCCCTTATTAAAGCGGGCTCCCAGATTCTGATAAGCCCCCTCGCCTGAAGACCCTCTGCCCCAAAGCACCCACCCCCCCATGTTGAGGGTATGCGGCCTGGTACGGCTCAGGAGGGGGGGCTCGCTCGTCCCCACTCCCTTTCCTGACCGGCCAGGCTGGTGCTCGGATAAGGGTCTGGTATAGATTTTAGGGGGGTGAATCCCACGCCACGTGGGGGTTCCCTTAAACCGCGTGGGAGTTTCCTTAAAATCCATACCAGACCGAAGGGCCCGTTATGCTCATGAAGGGGGAACCCATGCCGTTTAAAAAAAAAAAAAATTGGCGTGGAGTTCCCCCCTACTTTGGTAATCAAAGTCGCGTCCCTGCTCATTGAAGTCGTACTTCAAGTCATGGGGCACAGTCGGATCCGCAGTCGTATGACTGTCTTGTCAAAATCGCGCGACTTTGGAGTAGCACAAGTGTGAAAGGGGCCTTAGTTTTTAAATATGGTTGTATAGTGGGGCCGCTTGTATTGACCTCTGCAGCACCAGAGGATCACAGCTGAGGGAGTATCTAGGGTAGCCTTTCTTCACCTTTTCAACACGGAGGAACCCTTAAAATAACTTTCCTATCTCTGCAAACCCCCGCTAACCATTTCTATATCTACAACTCATGATACATTAGTGTGATAGTCAGTGGTAAGAATGCTCCTTACACTTGTGGTCATTGGGAAGAATTACCCCCTGACAGGTAGTTTAAAAGATCAGTGAGGTCAGTGGGAACTTTATTCGGGTAGGCAGAAAATGCTGATCGCTCAAGGAACCCCTTGGAACCTCTGTCTGGAGGAACCCTGGGGTTTAATGGAACCCTGGCTGAGAAACCCTAATCTAGGGGAATAGGAGGGAAGATTTCAAGGAACAGAGCAGCTGCCAGCACAAGAAACACTGGTCATTAATACAAGCACTGTCCTTGGTCCTGATTTATATTTAAAAATAAATAAATAAATGACTAAACTTCAGCATTAACCACTTCAGCCCCGGACCATTTGGCTGCCCAAAGACCAGAGCGTTTTTTGTGATTCGGCACTGCGTCGCTTTAACTGACAATTGCGCGGTCGTGCGACGTGGCTCCCAATCAAAATTGACTTCCTTTTTTTCCCCACAAATAGAGCTTTCTTTTGGTGGTATTTGATCACCTCTGCAGTTTTTATTTTTTGCGCTATAAACAAAAAAAGAGCGTCAATTTTGAAAAAAAGCAATGTTTTTTACTTTTTGCTATAAAAAATATCCCCCAAAAAATATATAAAAAAACATTTTTTTTCTCCTCAGTTTAGGCCGATACATATTCTTCTACATTTTTTTGGTAAAAAAAAAATCCCAATAAGCGTTTGGTTTGCGCAAAAGTTATAGCATCTACAAAATAGGGGATAGTTTTATGGCATTTTTATTAATATTTTTTTTTTTTTACTAGTAATGGCGGTGATCAGTGATTTTTATCGTGACTGCCTCATTATGGCGGACAGATCGGACACTTTTGGCGCTATTTTGGGACCATTCACATTTATACAGCGATCAGTGCGATTAAAATACACTGATTACTGTGTAAATGTGACTGGCAGAGAAGGGGTTAACCATTAGGGGGCGTGGCAGGGATTAAGTGTGTCCTAGGGAGTGATTCTAACTGTGGGGGGATGGGCTACGTATGAGATGACACTGATCACCGCTCCCGATTACAGGGAGCGGTGATCAGTGACAGTGTCACTAGGCAGAACGGGGAAATGCTTGTTTACATCAGCATTTCCCTGTTCTTCCACTCCGTGAGACGATAGCGGGTATCCTCGTGGACATTGAGTCCGCGGGACCGCGTTCACACTCATGGAGCTTGCAGTATGCCGTGTCTTAAAGGGCATTGTACAGGTACGTTAATATGCCTGTGCGTGGCCTCCTGCCGACGTATATCGGCGTGAGCCGGTCGGCAAGGGGTTAAAGTAAATTTATAGGCAAAACTTTTAGCTTTCATTTTGGATAGAGTAAAGCCTCGTACACACGATTGGATTTTCCGCAGACAAAGCATCAGACTTTTGTCCGAAGGGCGTGTGCCGTGAACTTGTCTTGCATACAAACGGTACACAATTGTCGGCCAACAAACACGAACGTAGTGATGTACTACGAGGAATTTCAGCTCTTGGGCGCCACCCTTTGGGCACCTTCTGCTAATGTCGTGTTTGGTGAGCATTGATTCTGAACAATGCGTGTTTGTACTTTCAACCTTTGTGTGACAGACATGTGTACACACGATAGGAAAATCTGACAACAGACTGTTGTCTGCTGAAAATTTACTAGCCTGCCATCCAAAATTTGTTGCTGGAAAGTTGGACAACAATTGTCTGAAGGAGTGTACTAACGGTCGGATTTTAGGCAAACCATCTGTCATCACACAATTCCCTTCCAAAAATCTGATCGTGTGTACGAGGCTTAAGGAATGGTTATAACCCTTGTCAGATATTTTTTTTCGCCATCTGTGTCCCATTGCGGAGATTTCCTTTTACTTCCTGTCCCATAGCCAAACAGGAAGTGCAAATTTAACGGTTTTCCTTGGGGTTTCCCAGGTCATCAGAACTATTGTCCCCATTGGAAGATTTACCCTCTATTACTTTTCTGGGGACAAACCAAAATTTGGGATTTTTCTTTTACTTTCACTTTTAATGACAGATAGAGAGGGTGAATCTTCCTGACGGGGGCAAGGACAGCAATAAAACTGACTGAAAATCCCTCTGCACTCTATCCAAAACTAAAAAAAAAAGCTTTAGCCCTCATTCACACGAGGCTGACTCCATTTCCATGGAGCCCGCCTCGGTCCGCTGGCTCAGCCGGAGATCTCTCCGTTGATCTCCGCTGAGCCGGCGGATGACAGGTCCCTCTCTGCTCACTGAGCGGGGAGGGGCTGACCAGGCGCCGCTGCTGCCTATGGAGGGATCGGATGAAAACGGACAGCATGTCCGTTTTCGTCAGATCTCACCCGATGCGATCCGCCAGCGACGGATCTGGACGTAGGGCCATCTGTCTGCTTTTAGCGGATCAGACGGGGTCGGATGTCAGCGGACATGTTTCCACTGACATCCGTCGCTCCATAGGCTAACATGGAGCGCCCGTTCAGGTCGGCCGTCAAAACTGACAGGCGGACCTGAACGGTTCGATCGTGTGAAAGGGGCCTTAGTTATACTTTAAGTGGGTGAGTTGTTTGGGCGCAGCCACGACACAGATATAATGAGATATCCTCTGTAGTTTATGGGTTCTCCTATCTGTCAGACTTTTTACATTAGAATCTTTTTTTTTTTTGTTCAGTGTGCCCTGATAATTTATATTGAAGAAAGATGGTCATTTTTATGGCCCTTACAGGCTTAGCCCCATGTGATGGCAAAGAAAAATTCTGGGTCGTCTTAAACTTTTATAAAGCTTCTTACTGATATTCTGATACATTGAACATATATTACTCCTTACAAGTTGAGATTGTTGTTGCACAAATGTCCATTGGGCCATCTTAAATCAAAGTGGAAGACTGTATAAGGCAGGGCTTGACAAATTTGCTTTGTATCTAGGAGCCAGCTTAGAAAAAAAGTTAGGAGCCAGTTTTTGTTAACCAACGAAGCTTATGGGTGGAAAATGTAGCATGTTCCCGAAGGTAAGCTCACCCTTTAACCCTTTCACAGCCAGAGCCGTTTTTGTGTTTTTTTTTTGTACACGTTTAAAAAATAATTTTAGGCCTTAAAGCGGAGTTCCACCCTAAAGTGGAACTTCCGCTCATCGGATTCCTCCCCCCCTCCGGTGTCACAATTGGCACCTTTCAGGGGGGAGGGGGGTGCAGATACCTGTATAATACAGGTATCTGCACCCACTTCCGGGTACAGCTAGCCGCAGCTAGCCGCAGACTCCCCGCCCACCCCCGTTGTGTTGTGGGAAATACACAGTTCCCACAACACAACGGGGACCAGTGAAGACGCGCAGCGCGACTCGCGCATGCGCAGTAGGGAACCGGGCAGTGAAGCGGCAACGCTTCGCTTCCTGATTCCCTCAGTGTGAATGGCGGCGGCAGCACCCGAGGATCGAGGGACGGCTCGGTCTCGGGTGCCGACATCGCTGGACCCCGGGACAGGTAAGTGTCCTTATTTTAAAAGTCAGCAGCTGCAGTATTTGCAGCTGCTGACATCTAATTTTTTTTTTTTTGGTGAAACACCACTTTAAGATTACGTAAAACCCCCAAACATTATATATTTTCTGAAAGTATATACACTAGAAAATAAAATAGTGGTAGTTTCAATTTTTTATGTCACACAATATTACTGCAAAAATTTCAGTAAAAAACACATTGAAAGTTAATTTTAAAAGAGGAGATTGCACCAAGTAAATAGATGCCCAACATGTCAAACCTTAAATTTGCTTGCGCCCGTAAAATGCTGACAAACTTCAGTATCCTATATTTTCCATAGGCAAAGCTTTAAAAGCCTCCTATAGGTCATCTGTTTGGCCAACATCAGTGCCTGACCTCACAAATGTGCTTCTGGAAGAATGGTCAAACATTCCCATAGACACACTTCTAAACCTTGTGGACGGCCTTCCCAGAAGAGATGAAGCTGTTATAAGTGCAAAGGGTGGGCCAACGCAATATTGAACCCTACGGACTAAGACTGGGATGCCATTAAAGTTCATGTGCGTGTAAAGGCAGGCGTCACAATACTTTTGGTAAAATAGTGTATGTGTTCATGCACACACATTTACGAGAGTATAGAGGCAGAAAAAAAATCACTTGTGTGTTTTGAAGAGGCGCCTTTAGACTGAAAAAAATGCATAAACACCTCAACCCTAGGTGTGTTTATGTGCGTTTGCACGTTAATACATTCTAATGGCCAGCATACATTAATATTCTGGG